>CM070032.1:54795996-54832814 GCA_036250615.1 Ptychadena robeensis
TAGCACTGGTTCATCATTCATAGATAAGGAAAGGGACCATTCATATGTATGTGTGATCCTCAGGGACCCTGATCCTGCATGAGGAGGGAGGATGGATATTCATCACTATTATATAAAACAGTCCCATACTCGTCATGCTCACTTCTCCTCGGGCACTTACCCTCAAGTTTTAATATTGACGCTTCTTTCATATTGGTAGGTCATTCAGTTGCCATGTTGTACTTACATTGCCAATCACAACATCATGATAAGGTGGACAGAAGTACACATTGAGGGGTCCTCCCTATACTTGTGTGACCCCTCACCTCATCATATTCACTAGAGGTGCTGATGAGGTAATTGTGGGGAAGCTGGTTACTGTAGTTGTCATTATTAAAGCATTATTTGTAACATGTTTGTTTTCCCTTACAGGGGAGCTGGAATGGCTGCCATTGACAGAGCTTTCAGTGCAATCCCATTTTTCAGGATGGAATACCACCAGCCTGGCTCCTTTCCTCCGATGGCCAATACATCAGCAATTGTGAATTCTCCTTTTTGTGAGGCAGCCGGCAATCCACTTTACCAGACAAACTGTAATCCCATTGGTGGTGTAATCAATAATAGTTCATGCTTCACTAGGCATAGTCCTTTCCTTGTAAGCCCTGCTGCAGGAGGAGATGGTATGGGCATACCAAATGTTTTACCGATGCACAATCCTGACAAGACCCACGGCATACCTCACACTGGGTAAGTATGACATGTACATTATATTGTATAAACTATAACAACATTGTATATTTGTTCAGTATATCAATAAAGGAAATTGTTCCATTTATGTCACACATTTAGCGTTGGCCTGCACCCTTTGCACACTTTTTGTGTTAATTTAGGAACCCTATGTTGGTCTACAGCAATGGCTCCCAAATTGGGAGGAGCTAAGGTATTCCAGGGGGGCGCTGGCCCTCATTCTTAACCTGTGTTTGAATGGGATGGGTACTTGATAATGTCACTGAATAGAAAAGAGGGGTCCTGCAAGGAAAGTTTTGGAACCACTGGTCTACAGAAAGCATATGCTTTGTTGCAGCGATAAGGAAAGGTGAAGCGAAAGATTTGGTAATAAATGATAACTGGGTGGAGCTGGTACTGCTTTGTGCAAGTTCAGTACATGAGAAGGCTTGTGCTGGCAGCCACAACAGCCAGAGATCTGAGTATGCTTCTGGCAGATCAGCAGCTATTATTCAGAGATATTACACGGATACAAATCTAAAAATTCCATGTATTGCAGCGATTTAATACATGTCTGGCATACTTATTTTTCTTGACTACTCATGCAGAGTTCTTTTGATTTTTCAGGCATAGTATCCGAATGAGAAAGAAGCATCGGCATGATCCGGATGTCTCAGAGTAAGTAACTCTTCTTTCCTTTTTCGCCTTTTAAACTTAGTGTGGCATTAAAAAGGAATGATTTGTCTCTCCCCTTTCCTCCACACTAATACTGAGGTCTTGTGCTGGCAGCCAATCAGAGGCAGGGACAGCATGCATGCAGGTCTGTGCGCACACAGAGAAGCACGCAATGACGTCTTTGCCTCTGAATCACAGTTTTGGAAGGGAGGGTGGGTGCAGTTTTTTTTCATCATGTACATGAAAAATATATATCTAAAAAAAGTAAAGCTAGGGAACAATTAGTGGTATTAAGTGAGGGGAACGGAGGCGAAAAAATTATAAAAACGATCTCCCCATCAGAAGCAGAGAGTGTATGCAGCTGGTGGTCACTAGTTTACTTCTCTCAAGGTGTGATGAACGCTTACCTTTAAAGTAATATGCAGAGAAATGGCCATTTGCAATCTTCATTAGAATCCTTGTGTGACACAGGAGGAGAATAACTAGGAAACGGGGACAGAGTGTCGTCGCCCTATGAAAAAATGTGTGGCAGGATCGTCAGATGTATTTTTTTTAAGGGTTAATGAAACATCTGAGGTTAGACCCATGTTATTCCTTATACACAAATATTTATGCAGACTGTCATCGCTGTTGTCTTGTACAGATTCCAGCATGCATATAGTCTTGGCATTCTGCTGACATAAATGGAAAAGTCCCAACATGCTATGCTTAGGAACTAGAACTGTAAGCATTCCCATTTGCCAGTTGCTGAAGAACTACACTACCCAGCATACCCTTCTGCCTTTTCTGGCTGCTGTACAACTACAGTTTCCAACATGCTCTGCTACAATTCCTTCTGCCTTTTCTTGTCATTCTGTCCTCTACCCACACGTTTTATACACACTCACTCTATCAATACACTACATACCTTCCCCTCGGCTTGCTGCTTGTCCCTCCCCCAGCTTCTAATTGGCTGGAAGTACTAGGGGAGGGTATGGGGTGCTGAGTGCAATGAAAAGATAGGAGAACTGAGCCAATAGGCTGCAGTTTTTTCCTGGCAGACAGCCTCCGTGCCCAGACAGAGCTGCGAGCGCCCTTGGCACTGGTGCCATAGGTTAGCCATCACTGCCCAAGTGTGAAACTAGTATCATGATATGTGTTGGCAGTGCTTAGTTTGGTCACATATGCATTTGTTGTGTGCAGTTCAGTGTTCTATTACAGAAGTACAGGTTGTATTTAACTTCTTGCATCAGCTGATAAGACTAACACTATTGCATTTGAAATATAATAACCATTGATGGGTGGACTACAAAACCACAAGTCGTCATTGATCTAGCAACTTCTGCTTATCTTTAACCACCATACTTGATGGGTGTAGTGTTATAGATGTCTGCAGATCAAGGAAACCCTCTTTGTGCAAATTCTAGTTCCCTGTCTGTCATTCTGAAAGCTTAACATTGGTGCTTTTGAATATCTGCCCAAAGGAAGGTCTAGAGATTGGAAGGTCATCATATTACGTGGTTTTGGTAGAAGAAAAGTTAATGCTACATATGAAAATAATGTATCGAGGAATAGGTTATGTCAGTTTTGTGTGTGTGTATGTATGTATATATATATATATGTGTGTTTTTATATGCACAAGAGGTTTCATTTGTTGTCCCATACACCTTATTTTTTTAAATGTTGCTAAGGTTGAAGCAAGATTATACTTTTTTTAAAATGACTGAATATATTACCACAAAGTATGCTTTTAGTTTGTATAGTGTATGTGTGTATAGTATGTGTAGTAGTCTGTTGTTCTGTGACATATGGTTTTTCCCTGCTTACACAATTCTGTATGATTCGGCACTGTACCATCGTTGGCAGCACAGCTTTCATGGGTGTGTTTTGGGCAGAGGTGTAACCTGCTGTAAATGCAGCTAGTTTCCCATGGCATTAACCTCCATAGCGGTTGAGACGAACCCTGTTCATTCGCTGATCAGGGTCCTCTCAACCGCAGGGGAAGCCGGCAGCAGGGAGACCATATGCCTCCCCGGAAAGCTGCAGCGATTGTCTTCATCGCTGCAGCATTTCCGGGTTTGCGGCCATAGACCTCCATGTTAATGGAGGAGCACCGGCTTTCCCTCTCACGCAGCTGGTGTCCGTAATGACACCAGCTGTGTGAAGAGCTCCGGAGAGAAACCGGAAATGACAGGCAGTGTACTGTGTACACTGCCTCGATTGCCCATATCACGCCCAGTGCGCTAGGGAGGTTAATAAGGTATTGTTGTGCTATGGGATTTTGCACAAATGACTAATCAATGCATGGGATGTGTCCGCTGAATTAGCAGCTCCAATACTTCAGGCTTCATGTGTTTGTCAGCAATGGCCATCTCAGACTACAGGGCAGTTGACTAGGTGACCATCCTTGTGGCAGATGGAATCTCTGTCATGAAGGGAAGATGGACACAAAATATGTAGCAAAAGGGACAAGTAGAATCATAGGTATGATTTCAGTTTAAAATTTAAAATCCTTGCATTAAAGCATAAAGTCATATTTTGTTTTCCATTCGGAAAACTGGGTTGTCTGTATATTATTTTATGAGAATTCTGTGTTGGTCGGTTTTATTGCTTAGAAAATTGCCTCTACTACTATTTATTAACATTTTGTATGATTCAATTCCTACATTGCCATTTCTTCTGTTTAAAATAAAGCAGGGAACAAACATGTAGACAGTGTTCTCCCCAGAGCAGATTGGCCGGGCGGCCCGCCTGGGAGATTTTAGTCCCCGCCCGGCAGTTCCGTCCCGCTATACCAGGGGTCGGCAACCCCGGCTCCAGAGCCGCATGTGGCTCTTCTTCATCCTCGGCGCAGCTCACCTCTGATAGGCTGCCGGCCAGCGGCAGCACACAAGTCCTCCGCGGCGAGCAGCCTGACAGGCGGCGCCTCCCATTCTTCAGGAGCGCGCCACAGCCACTGAAAGACTCCGGCCCACGGCACACTACCGGAGCCGCGGGCCGGAGTCTTTCAGTGGGTGCGGCGCGCTCCTGAAGAATGGGGAGGCGCCGCCTGTCAGGCTGCTCGCCGCAGAGGACTTGTGTGCTGCCGCTGGCCGGCAGCCTGTCAGAGAGGCCGCCGGACCGGTGCAGGCGGCGCGATGACGTCATCGCGCCGCCCGGCTGAAAAAAAATTCTGGGGAGAACACTGTGTAGATATGGGCCAGATCGATGGTCGCTTCGAGCGCTGTGCACATTCACGGCCATCTATCTGGCCCATATCATATGCGGCCATCCCTGTTTTTGAGGGGGACCAATCAATCCCGCTCAAAAAATGGGGTATCCAGGGATATCGGACACCGCGGGGTCTCCATGCAAAGCATCGGTTGAGCTGGGGAAACAGCAGTGATGACGTCATCACGCTGCTGCAGGGAACCTTAAACGACTCCAATATCGAGCCGTGTGTTACCTGCTTAACCTCTCTAGTGGTTGAGATGAACCCAGTTCCTTTGCCTTTTGGGTCTGCCCCAATCGGTAGGTCAGCGGGCATTGGGTGCACCAGATGCACCCATGGAAAGCTGCAGCGAGTATCTAACTCGCTGCAGTATTTCAGGGGTTTTGGCAACGCCTCAATTGTGTTACAGTGGCGCTGAAGGGGGCTGGTGATGGAGGGGGGTGTCGTTTCCCCCCCATACGTCTATTTGACACCAGCGGTGTGTAGTGAGCCGGGAGGGCAGCGGGCCTGGGAAATGGCTTTACGTGCCATGAAATGTGGTGAAAAGCCTGTAACGCTAGGAAAGCTAACAGTCCTGATAAAACCACAAGAGTCATTGCTGTCCTCCATCTGAGAACGATTATTCCGTATCTGTAGGTGCAGACCATGAGATGTGAAGACCACTGTCCTGGCTGGCACTATGGGTTGGTGACGCATTATAGATGATCAGCCACTAGGTTCCTGTTGACAGATTCACTTTACCTATGATAATGTGGGCTTTATTTGCTTCTTATGTTTTAGCTGTCCGTCAAAAAGAAGGAAGCTCTGCGTGTCTCCTGTTCTTGAAGAACATCATGCGCCAACCACTTATACTGGAGATGCATTACTGCCACGCTGGAACTCGCATAGTAGCCCGGCTGCTGTATCCTCACCACTGTGTGCACCATCATCTGAGATGCAGACCGCTCTTACTGAGGACATGGAGGAAGTCCCTGTAGAATCTCATGCTGATGCTGCTCTTAGAAGAATCAGGGACATTGAAAGCAGGTAATGTATAGTTCAGTTTGATCTAAATACTGAGAACAATATGTATCTTCCTTCAGACAAAGAATGCTTTCTGCAAGCACAGAAGAAATGCCTGTTTATTCTGATATACCATTTTCCCAGCATATAAGACGACGTTTAAAGCCAGAAAAATCTTCTCAAAAGTCAGAGGTCGTCTTATACTTCCGATCTGGAGGAGTTTGCCTGTCAGACATCGGGAGCTTCCCCCGTTCCTGGTCCCTCCTCCATGTGTCGGATGAGACCGACATGCTCACTAGAGGCCATGCCTTCAGTGGCTGAAACTGGTATTGCAACTCAAACACATTAAAACACCTTCACTGTATCATGTATAAAAAGTTTAGTTTTTATTGTTACATGTATACAATTTATGTCACTTGGATTACTACTGGGAAAAATTAATACCTAATAAAAGGTTGCAGTTAGGGGTGTGACATTAGGAATGTAAATTACAAAAAAATTTTTTTTAAGGTTGTTGGAGATCTGGGGTTTGACAGTTAGCGTAGGCATGCATAAGGCCATGTTTTCACTGCTGTTTTCCTGAGCTGGGCGAAAAAAGGATGCGTGCCAGCACATTTTCCGGTGGATTTCCCATGACTTTCCCAGGCAGTTTGCCCGTGTCATAAGCATTTGAATTAAAATTACCATATTGAAATCGAATCTGCTGTTTTTTTATTTGGTGTGCGTTGGAAGGGGGTAGTCTATATAGCCTATATTGTAACTGGAAAAGTTGGAGGTTGTCCTATACGCCCAGCTTCCTGCATGGTAGATTCTGTTCTGTTTACCTGCAATTATCAAAGTGACATAAATTGTATACATTTAACAAAAACTGAAGGAATTGTGGCTATTTAAATGTAATCTATAAACCTAACTTTTACAGTAGTGTATACATGATAAAGTGAAGTTGTTTGTAAAGCTATTAAATATGTTCAAGCTTTAATCTCAACTTAATCTGCAAATATCAACTTCAGCCACCAGATGTCACCAAGAAGCACTTGCTGTCAAAGCACAACAAAGTACGGCTTCCTTCTCACACATCGGAGTGCATGTCTCCCCTCTCCGTGTAGTATGCAGATGTGATTGGCAAGGATAATAAATGTACGCATGGCTCTTTTTTAGTCCATTTTGTACCAGTGTACTACTTATGAGCAGCCCTGATATAAATCCAGTACAGTATGTGAGCTGTATCACTCTAAGAAGTGTGTTACTGAAAGGGTCAACCATAAAATGGTAAATGGTTTGATGGAAGTGGCGGGTGTCACAAAACCTTATTTTGTCTTCACATCGAAGTATAATTGTAAGCTTTAATGCAGTACTGTATTCTACAGCTTATAAGACGTTCCTTTGTATAGGACGCAGCCTAGCATCTAATTTTGGTAAAAATACCTGGAGTTAACCTCCCTGGCGGTTCACTGAGGTGCAGATTTCTGTACCAAAAGTGATACAGGCACGGGCGCAGTTTGATTCACGATCAGACTGCGCCAGTACTTGCTCCAGGTGGGCGCGTTCATTTTGCAATTGATCACCAAGCGCTTACCCCGAATGCGCATGGTGATCATTCACAAAATCGGCTTTAGAGGTACAGAAAAAAAAAATGTTTTTTTGGGAAAAACATTTTTTTTTTTGTTTTGAAGTTTACACTTGTTTTCTTTTCTTTTGATTTGGATTGGATAAAACATTTATAAAATATTTATCCAATCCAATCAAAATAAAAACAAATGTAAAAAAATGAAAAAAAAAAAATCTAAGAAAAAAAAATAAATTTCTGTACCTTTAAATCTCCCGCCCTCCGGATGACGTCATCGGCACACGAGAGCCGATCACGGAGATAGCCGGAGACCTCGGCTATTTCTGGAACGGCTCGTGTGCAGCCGAAGATGATGCCACTAGCAGGAATGCTCAGCGCGAGCGTTTCTGCTAGTGGGATCCACTTTGAGCTGGATTATAGAAAGACATTTTATTAATGCATAATATTAATCTGTTTCGGTTATTGTTTGCTGTAGGCTTGTCATTGAAGAGGAGGAAGATGATGATGAAGAAGAAAATAAAAATGACCGTTTACCGATGCTTGTGATGTCTGATGTACTTGTAGAAAGCTTGAAAAAAGGCTTAGACGAATCCTTGACCAAGAAGATTGTCGATTCCATGTGAGTATTTATTATCCGTTTTAGTTGTGACAATAAAACCTGAAACTTGGATGGGAGCTCGCTGCAATGTGTCCGGACCTTCCACTTGTTAGGTCTCTCTGCAGCTTAGCTGATATTGCAGAGATCCGTGACTAAAAAATACCCCAAACTGATTCTGACAGCTGGAGGGATGTCTTTTTAGAGACAGCCCCTCCCACTGTGTTGCCTCTCGCCTAGGCAGGACGTAACAAGCTGCAGGGGTTACTGGGAATTCTCTCCCACAGATGTGAGACTTTTTGAAGAGGGGAGAGAGAAGCCTCTCCACACGATCTAGCTGAGTGCTCCCCCTTCTCCCCCACACTTGGAGATGCAGTGAAGTCTCTGTGAAGGAGAAGGGGGGGGGGGTTGTTAGCTGCTGCCCAGAGAAGATAGATCTTGAAGTGGCTTTTCTGCCCTTATTCAACATGTTGCCACCATCAGATAAAACATGAAGAAGGTAAGTCATCCTATTTGTTTTGATGTAGCAGTTTTCCAGGAACTGCTGACCGGTAAGTAATGTGCTTATTTCATGTATGTGCGTGTGTTTTTTTTTTTTTTCTTTTAAAACCGCTTTAAGGCTTTCTCCGAGATACCGATGTTCCGTGAGTAGCTCTGACGACTACCATGTTTCTCCTTTTTCCTATAAAAGCATAATTGTTGTTTTTTTGTGTATAGGAATCGTCCATCTATGGAAATTGTCCTTTGGAAACCCCAGCCAGAGTTGCTTATTGATAAACTCCAAAGTTTTACCAGCAACCATAATGGTGAAAAGCGAACATCGAAACCAGATACCCCTGAAACGCAATTCCTGCGGCAAATGGATTCTCTGGAGGCAGATGAGCCACAAACTTTGACTTTAGACTGTGACATTGACTCCATGTGGGGGAGAGAAGAAGAAGAAATGGAGCTTTAAAGGATTTGGGTTTTTTCCATTATATTATATATATTAATGATTGCTGTCATCTATAAACATTTGGACTTGGGTGTTGGCACACGGATTCTTGTGTGGGTTCCCATTTGCCAATTTTTTTTCTGCATCTTCCAAAGAACAAAGAGTGAATAAAATGGAGGAATTCTCTGATTGTACAGGTTGTGCAACATTTGCTATAATGGTGCCAGTTTCAAAAATGGTGTCTTGGAACTAGAAGTGTAGCCATCCTTCAAGTGGAAGCTTTCTGTTACCAACAAATAGATCTACCAATCTTTGGTTTTGTTAAATATCATATATCGTACTGGAATTAAAAGGTTAGATATACATTTGCTGCAATTTTGTTTAGGCATTCAAGTGTTACTCCATTTTTATTTTTTTTTATTAAATATCAAAATTTTAAGTGCACTTGTGCGCTAAATGTGTTCATCAAACATCTATGAATTCTTAAGTGGCAGCATAAGAGCTTTACGTCAAGCCACTATTGACCTCTTTAGGTGCTTCTTTTTTTGTATGCACCCTAGCGGGGGTAAAAGTTGGCACTAATGTATTATCAGATAATACATTTGTGCCAACGTAAACCCCTGCTAGGGTACATGTCAAAGGCTAGCTTTAAATAATAAAGAAATGATCCTGAATTGGGGTGTGGCACATGGATTGGATATACGAATGACACCCACAACTATATCTCCTTATGGTTCTTATTTTGTATTTTGTGCTTGATGAAAAACATAGAAGCTTCTTCTGGGTGTTAACATTACAGGACTGGGAGCCTGGCCAGGCACAAAATATATGTTCTCCATATAAAAGGGAATAGAGCTGCGATTTTAAGTTCTTCTGTTGTAAAGATATATTTCTCCATGTTTCCTATAGCTACAGTAATGACCAGGCTTCTTCTAAAGTGCATATTCTGGGCACAAGTTCACTTGAAGATGTTGGATATTTCAATCATAACTACTAACACTTCTTTTTGAATATGCAGTTTTGCATAGTTTTTATGCAAATGTGAATTTTTTTTACATTGCGCTCTCTAAATGTATATGTTTTTTTTGTTTTGTATTTAAATAAATTTCTACAGAACTATTTTTTTTTCAGTTTTTCATTGGCTCTGTGATGACATGTAATTGCCTTACATGCACACACATTACATACACACATTCTGCCTTTTATGTCTTACTATCTGAAGCTTCATCCACGTTCCTTAGTCCTGCTTGTCCCTCCATCAGCCTTCTTAGTGTATAGGAACTCTGTACATTCTGCAGAAGTAGAAAGTGAACTGACAGCTCACAGAGCCAATTGGCTGCAGTTCTCTTCTCCCCTCTCTCTGGCTTTGCTGACAGTCTGGCTACTGCCCAGCAACTGCAGACAATCTCCCCTGTACTGAGTAGCATCTACAGTTTACAATATATTTCCAGGATTATAAAAGGCAGGAAAGAGCCCTAAAACTATCCTGGTGTTCGGTCTATTTACGCACCCCCATCGAGATGTGCTCCCGCTGTTTCATAGAATGACCAGTAGGGGAGCACATCTGACGAGATGTGCTCCCCCTGTAAGCACACAATGACTAGCAGGCGAAGCGCAAAATATTCTAAATCCACACATTCAAAGCTCCGACTTGGGCTAGCATGGAGGAAAGGCCTTGACTTAAATGTGGGCCAAGATTGGGAACCCCTTGGTGTAACGGCTTATATTTCGGAAAGCTGTGATGTGCGCAAGGTCCACGTCTGACATCCTAGCTCTCCCCCAGGATTGGGAGTTACAGGGGCCTAAAGTTGGGTTCCCAAAAATGCTGACTTTTTATGCTGGATTTAACTCCGGTCTAGGGCTACATGCCGGCTGAGTTTCAGGGCCTTAACCCCTGAGGGGAAAAGGACCAATAAACCAGGAAGAACATACTGATGTCATGGCCAATGGACTGACAAACCAAGAGAGCCAGAATAATCACATGGTCAATGGACTGATAAAGCAAGGCCATGATGATCAGATGGCCAAATGACTAATAAAACAGAAAGGAACACAATGATGACATGACCAATAGAATGATAAAGATGTTAAAGCCCCAGCCTCTTCCAAGATTGGATGAAATAAATCTGCAAGGATCTATAGAAAGGATAATAGCTATAAAAATAATTAATACCCCAAATTCACCACAAGATGGCAGCAGTGGCTGAGTTATCAATTATGTAAAATCCCTGAGAGCCCATGCTTCTAAAAAGGTTTAGATATGGAGGACTGTAGCTAAAGGAACAGATATGGTGTTTGTGTTATGTTGTTTGTAATATGTATGATATTCAAGCGTTCACCATGGATGGGAAGATGACGGTCATCGGTGGTAAAGAGAAGAGAGTTTCATCATAGACCCAAACTCAGCAGCTATGAGCTGTGATTGGCCGAGCGGAACAATTATTACGCTGATAATAAATAAACATTGACATTCACAGCATAACATTCTCATATACATCATAGCTCTTATGTCACCAGCCCGAATCTTTCAATCTTTCCCGGAATGACATACAGACCTCTGTACAGACACATGTACGTCTGGTGTTCTGGTAAGCCTGTATTGAGGTTTGTGGTGAAGGACACAAGCTGCTGGATACCGGAGAAGACAGAAGCAGCAACAAGTGCTCAGTTATATGATAAATGTTCCAGGCACAAGAAGTCTGTGCACTGGTCACAATGTGGACACCTACATGTAAAACATAACACTGTGAGCTACACAAGAGAGGAGCACTGATAACATACAGGTGTATGGCTTTCGGACACATTCTAGTGCAAGATGGCCACTACGACTCCCACCTGCCAACATACTTGCACCCACCCATAAGCCAGCTCACCCATCTATATGGGTGAAGTAAGTAGAGCCCCTGACCAATCTCTGAGATTTCCTAAACCCTCCACCCGGATGAATCTGTACAATCTAAGATGGCGGCATTTTCAGCCTCCCGCTACACCCTCAATGCCTTCTCACTCAGGTCCAGACAAACATCCCCCCCTCCCCAGGACAGGAGCTCTCATCTGTAGCAAATGATATTAAACAGCTGTAGTGCACAGAGAGACTCACATTGCTTCTGTGACCTCTGAACAAGTAAGTTGGACCCGTACCTACCTCTTCAAGTACCGTCATATAGAGGACCTAGATAATAGAGGACGTCCATCCTACATCAGTGAGACGCCTTTCTGAACCATAATACCAGATCAATTACCCCACTTACCTCGTGGAGGCAAACTCTTCTTTACACGACCAGGTTCTTTGGGATGTCTTCACGGCTCTTATACACAAAATAAAGCACTGTCCACTCAGCTGTTAGGGGATTATGTACAAGTTTACTATAGAAAGGATATGTACATCTTCTCACCATACCCAATGGCTGGGATGGGGCAAGGCTTAGAAGCTACAGTTGCAAACGTTGCTTAACCAGCTGCTGAGCGTGGAAAGAGGTGGCCAAGGCTCTCACCAATAATATGGTCAATCCAAGAGGGGAGTCTTGATCCTGCTGGTGGGGTAGGTGTGGGAGACCTTTCTTTATTTCATGATGTAATAACCTTTGGATGGTAATATATTTTCCTCAAAAAGCATTTTATTTAAAAAAAATCAGATTTAAATAAAAAAATGTTTTTATTTGTATCCACCCTGGTCAAGTGGGCAGGTGGTGGAAGGAGAGGAGCGAAGCTGAGAGGTAAATTCCTCCAGACTAGCAGGGAAAAATGAGGCAAAGGAAGAGTTACAGGAGGATGGGATTGGAGGAGTGGGGGTAGAGTGATTGGCAGAAATATCAAGTCTGATGGCATCAATTTTGTCTTAGATATATGTGGCTAGGTCCTGGGCAGAGGTGGCAGCAGGTGGAGGAGGTGTAAAGCCCCCCATACACCTTTAGATCTTTCTGTCAGATATCCTTTAGATCTACCAACAACTATGTAGTGATGGGTCCTCTGCGATTGAACACAGGTAGACTTGATGGTTTAGAAAGTTCCTCATATAACATGGTTTTGGTAAAACAAAAGGAGATCTAATGGAAATCTGACAGAGAAATCTAAAGGTGTATGGAGACCCTAAGATTGAGGAAAAAGTCAAAGGTGGAGAATAGGCAGTGAGGGTTGGACGCTTGTGAGGATATGAGTGAGGAGAAGTAGTTCTGCTTGGCAATAGTAAGAGCAGCATTGAACTGATGGAGTTTGGCCTTGTTGATGAGTAAGTTGTTGTTCTGACCAGACTTTCTCCACTTCCGATCTGCCCTGCGAGCGTCTAGTTGGAGGCAACAAGTGTGCTTACCATGCCAGGGATGGGGTTAGTGGGGTCATCCATGGCTATATGGGTTAGGACTGGTAGGTCATGGGCAAGAATATGTGGGAGCAAGAATGTATGTTGTATGTTGTTAAATAAAATACAATAATACAGTAGTCATAGAGCCTACATTTGTCTTGCCGCATGTACCATTTTCTAACACTAGATGGCAGTCTAACCATAAATATGCATGCTACATAGTCCTTTTTACTCAAAGCGTTTCATTTGGTCAGTTATTTTCTTAATTTTCATATTCAGGTAAATGTTTTATGATATATCCAGGGAAACAGTGTATGTCTAGTATCTATATGTCCTAACTATATTTGGCATGTGTAAAGTTTTTGAATCATTTGCAATATTCATATACTTAACCTTTGCTCAATTGATTTTAAATACAAGCAACTTAATTCATACAAAACTGATTCCCTTCTAGGTGTGAAGATAAAGCTGTGTGTGCTTTCTTTAATACAAAAAAATGTGGTTGCATAAGTGTGCACACCCGTAAACTAATCCTTTGTTGAAGCACCTTTAATTTTATTACAGCACTCAGTCTTTTTTTCATCTTTCAGCATGACAACGACCCAAAGCATACATACAAATCAACAAAGGAATGACTTCCCAGGAGACAATTAAAGTTAAGGAATGGCCCAGTCAGAGCCCAGACCTTAATCCGATTGAAAATCTTTGGGGTGATCTGAAGAGGGCTGTGCACAGTAGATGCCCTCACAATCTGACAGATTTGGAGAGTGGGCAAATCTTTCCAAGTCAAAACTGAAGATTAGACATGGTTGCCTGTGTTGAAGCAAAAAAATCTAAATGTGTAAAAAAAATATGTATATGTAAGTTGACATTAAAACATCAAGTCAATATGTATATGAAAACTATTCCCTTGAGCTATACCTCAAAGTTATTCTAGAACCTGGGGGTAAATATCATTCCAGTTTATAAACCCTCAGCATATTCTTTTCCGCCTTTGCCTCTAGAAACCCTAAAAGTGAACCTATGGGGCTCGTTCACACTAACTGTGCTGCGGTCTAGTACCACAACGCAGCACTTCTAGGGTAAATGCAAGGTAAACCTGTGTACATTTCACACTATCCCTGTACTTGTGTTTCCAGTAACGTACAATGGCGCACATTACCGAAAATACCCTGCATCACGCATTTTTGCAGGCACAGTGCAATAATTTACCATACCTATAACTAAGAACAGAAGCTCAGTGTGGCTGGTGTGAATGAGCCCTTAAAGCTAGAATCATTACGATCCTCCTGCTTGTATTGTCAGTGTCAATCACTACTTAGGGCTCATTTAGGGCCTGTCCCCACTGGCAAAGCTGGCCGCGCGGTGGTGTGGTTCTGAGCTGCGGGCAGCTGCTTCTATTAAATTCAATGGGCTTGTCCCCACTTGCGTGGCTGCGATTTCAAACGCTAGCGGTTGAATTGACATGTATTTAGCTGTGGCCCCGCGCCCGGCCTCGCCAGTGGGGACAATCCCTTATCGACCCATAAACGTAACCGGCTGGTTTTCGGGCTGCCTCCCAATAGGACCTCCATGGGGTCTTAATCTAGACGACCTGCAAATGCCTGCACTATTTTGCAGCCGCTTGCAGGCAGTCGTCTCCCATGCGGCTGCGGGAGCGCACTGTTGTTTCCCGAGCTGCGGTGGGCTGAAAACAGTTTGGTAAATTTAGCCTAAGAAAACTAAACATAGGTACATTTTCTTTAAAGTAGGAAAGTTAATTGGTTTGCAGCCTTTCAGGTCTCTGGTATTGTATCCTGCTTTTTTTTAGTAACTCTAAAAGTTTTTTCTTCTCTTCCTGTCAACAATGAACTTTTTTTTTCTTAACTGATTTGTCTATTTCCTCTTCTTTCTGTGCTTTCTGTGCACGATACAACATGCAGGCTCAATTTGTTTGTTGTATGTACTTCCAGGAAACTTCTAGATTCCTTTGCTGGTTTTGAATCACTTGTGTTCTGGGGCAGGTTTTACTGGAAATCCACAAGATGATCTAAGCATGAGGTCTAGCAAGTCATACTGTCTGTAGTTCATTCTATGGTTTGCCTGAAGAAAGTGTTTTTTTAGCCAGGAGGCTGTACATTTGTGTTTTTCCTGTTTGCTTTAGACCTGACCTGAAGTGGAGTAACCTCTATGTCAACCCTCTATTTGATGCTGATCCCTCTTCCTGGTCTAAAATATGATCTCCTGTGTTGGACATTTAGTAGATATTTTAGAGGAATCTGATGTAGTCATACATACATACTGTGGGGGATCAGCCTCAAATGGGTGCTTTTAAATCATCTGTAAAAAAGGTACATCCATCAAACACGTCTCTTTAGGGCTTCCTGTCCGTATTTATTCCACAGAAAAGGGTTTAAAGGCAATCCAAATTAAGAAACAAAAAATCACTTGAAAATACCAAGCTTTCAAATGTTCAACATAGACTCTTGTCCTACACCCTGCTTCCCAGCAGCAACAGGCCTGGTCCCCACACTCCCTGTGAGCCCCCCTGTATCAGCTGCTCCAGTAGGCCCACTGACACATTGGTCTCTGCTCCTTTTGCGGAGACACACCTGGCTACACTCACCTGCAAACAGGTGTTAACACCTTGGAGTGTTCCTGGTGGAATAAAAAGGCCCACCCACCCAACTGTTACTGAGCAATATTTTCCCTAACTCCGTCCAGGATAAACAACTCATTGGGATCACAGCCTGCATGTAGAGGAAATATGCCTCTCTGGCAGGATCCATCCCAACTGTCCTGTACAATATATACATATATAAATACATACATACAACCTACTATTGACATGTTGACTTTAAGGTTCTATTTAGTTTATTTTAAGACATTGTCTGGTTATGCAATTCAGTTTAAGTTCCAGCATGTCAAACATAATCTAACCACTTGTCATTTCAGTTATGTTTTCAATTACCTTCCAATAGGTTAGTATAATCCTCACATGGACCTGGGGGCCTATATACTTCATCAAGGATGGTCCTAGGAATATCCAGGCACGCCACCATGCAAAGCTGTTATTGGACAATGCTTATTTTATTCCTTTGTACTTGTCTTACTTTGTCTCAGTTCATCTCTTTTTTTTCTTGCTTCCAATGTCTGGTATGCCTCATTCCTGGGCAGAGACATGTATTAGCTGGAGTACGGAGAACTGTTCTTCAATCTAAAGCTAGCCATAAAGGTATCGATTATGCGGTCGATTCCCGAACGATCAATCGGTTTGCACGTTCACGGCAATCGTTCGGGAATTTAGTGTGCCACCCTTGAACGATTGACCCAAAAAAGACCCAAATCAAACAGGGATCCGACAAGTCAGTATTTTCCTGTTCGATCCCCATTACTTTGATTGGTGAACAATCGTTGATCGTTGACCGCTCAGTGATCAAAGAGAAATCTATACATGTATGGCTAGCTTTAGATTAATCTCTAGTTTGCAGGTAATTCCTGAGGGTTTAAGCAGTTTATTTGTTTTGTTTTTAAAAGAAGCATTATGGTATACTTGACATAAATGTTTGCTCTACCTTCCCTCTTTACCTTGTATTGTGTACTTTGTGTGGGGGAGAGCTTCAAATGTCTAGTTTCCCAAGGTAATCCGTACACCAACGTGCAGTCAACAACCTTTTACACATATTTATTTGTGTAACGTGATAGTGTCATCACACTGCACTCCGTTGCTCAGAGTATCGGCGGGCACCCTTTATGTGCCGGCCGTTAGTGCCGTAAACTAATGGCATCGACCAGAGATTTACGGATATGTCCTTTCTCTGGCCAAACAAGTTTTGGGACAACAGGGATCTTGTTACATGTATGGGGGCCTTTAGGACATCAAGTGCCTCCTTTCTCTAAAAACATTTCCACCCCAAACCCAGCTCAATGGTTTTACCAGTGAAATCAACCCCACTGACTGTATTGTGAATAGCAGGTGAAGGCCTGCTAACAGGTTATATTTCTCTAACAAATGTACTTGTTGTATAGGGTGAGTGCGATGTGTAAAGCTACGACCAGGTTCTTGAGATGGATGTCCTCTGTTCTTTTGCCAAGCTGAGCACACACCCCAATAAAGCGGAGGTCCACACAAGCTGGTAGGGGCTATTTACAGTTTATTTGGAGGTTATATACATACAACTCCGACTCCCGAGGGCAGAGAAGGGGTTCAGTTGTGGGAATAAACGTTTACATAGTTGGAACCTGTTGGCAGGGTGTTGTTTGAACCTTCTCCTAGATCCAGTGCTGAGGCTGTAGTCATCAAGGGAGAATTGACAGAAGAAGCCCAGAACATTCTAAGGGACTTCTATTTATGTCCTTAGACATGAGGCTGGCTTAAGGCCTGTAACTGGGTAGATTAGCCTAGCTACTTTTTGGAGGGAAAGAGAAGAGCAGAAAACACCCAGCCATGACTCATGCTTCCAGCAACTTGTAAACAACAGGTGCAACCCTTAAGGGGACACACACCAACTAAATAAGCACTATACCAGCAAATATTACAGTGCATATAATACAGTTATGTGGCCCTTTCTCGGGTCACTACACACTTACATTTAAGAAATATGTAGGATCCTTGGATATACATACTCCTGTTAGTATACTTTCTCAGTAATTAGAACACATTTGTTCAGCGTAGGGAAATTGAGGTTATGTAGGACAAGTTATGTATTACTATATAACATTGGCACTCATATGGATATATTTGGACATATTTATTTCCCTGAGGCTTTCATGCTTAAATGCCTCACCGGAACAATTTATGCCAAGCATTGTCTGAGACCCAATATCTAACCTAGTTTCCTGCAGCTCCTCCAATATCGTTATCAGTAATATAAGGCTAATCCAGAACAACACATGAGCTCACCTCCAAGTCTTGAAACTCAAATCTATAAATATCCATCTAAATGTACATAACAGCAGCAGTTCAACATATATTCAATGTATATCAGGGAATTGTCACATGTCCAATTGAAGAGACTTTCTATTTCAGGGACTTGAGAGAAAGGAAATCAAAATCAAAGTGATAGAAAATCCTAAAATTGGATAAAATGTCTCGGCTTTGATAAAGTGAGTACTATTTTGTTCGAATTTCCCATTTCTTTATGGCCCAATAACAGTGGTCAATAATACAGAGATGGAAGATCTCTCACAGGCATCAGTAAAACAAATTAAATGGATTCTTAAACTATTGGCTTTAGATACGTTTGCAGAGGCAACTAAAAGTGGCCATACACAGTTACATTTTTCTATTAGATCAATAATTTGAAATTCCATTCCTTGTTACCTGAATCGATAGACAAAAAGTGATGGAAATGGAACAAGAGGGCCTTCCAGTTTATTTGCCTGGTGTACCCATACACAGGAGGAATCCTGGGCGTTCCGCCAGCAAGTGATCACAGAGTAGTGACGTCACCGCGCTGCTTTCAGTCGTCCAGTGAACTGACGGGAATCCCTGTGTGTGCCACTCAGATTATGGACATAGATTGCCATCAGATATGGTCCCCATCCAAAGTATCGCCATCCAAAGTATCACGATCAATCAGTAAACTACCGCCAGAGAGGATCGCCGCGTGACTGACTTGTGGTGGGCACCTTCGTTTAGCACCCGAAACCAAAAAATCTATCTATCTATCTATCTATCTATCTATCTATCTATCTATCTATCTATCTATCTATCTATCTATCTATCTATCTATCTATCTATCTATCTATCTATCTATCTATCCACACTTCCCTGCTACTAAAGGTGTCCATACACGGACATGGGTCGACTGCACGGGTATTGTGCGCTCAATCACAGTTCAATCGAGCGGGTAACAATTTGCACCACTTTGCAAAAGATTCCTGTTCGATGGGGAACCTGGTCAGGTGTTGCGACATATTTTCCTACTTGAAAATGTGTCACAACACTGGCTGAGAGTTGCTGACAGGCAGCGGAAAGAGCCATACAGGGGATGGCTGGAGAGGAAGGAGGCTCCCCCCAGCACTTGCCTGTGTTGTGTACACAGCCGAGCTAGCTGGGAGCTAGTCATAGGCTGTGTACTGTGTAGGGGAGGGCTTCTTTGCAGCCCTCCATGTCCCCTGCTCTCTGCACTGCTTGTCAGATTGACCGGGATCTACGGACATCTCTGTTTCAGGTACTTTTTCAAGCGGTATTGATTGATCCTGCTTGAAGAACGGCATACATGGCTCGATTTTTTATAGATTCAAGCACAATCAAGCGAATTAAATGCACATGTTGCTCGATTGTGCTTGAATCTATAATAATTGAGCCGTATATGGACACCCTTATACTTCTGATTACACAGGATCTGATGAAATTCCATGTCAAGTACTTCCAGAGCTTTTCCACTAATATATGCATATTACTTTATTACTTTTAAATATTATTTAACCCTGTTTAATAAAATTTTGCATGACAGCTGGGTATATTTGTATGAGTCGCAAGAAAGTGCTAGTAAATTGGTTTGCTGTCAGATCCATCATTCACTTAACTGCACCTACTAGCCAAACTGGTTTATACTACTTGAGCTGGGCAGACACGCTTTGATTTTTCTGTTCGATTGACTTAAAAAATATAGTTTTAAAATCAAATCCTTTTTAGCTGAACCAAAAGTTTTTTGTTTTGGACCAAAAGTGATCCAAATCCAGTTCAATTATCTGATGGGTTTTCTAGGTTTTTGGGTGGATTTGATTTCAGATGTTACTATAGAGCATGTGCACAGAACTAAAGCTAGCCATACACGTGTCGATTCCTGAGTGATCGATCAACGCTCCGATCGATTCCGGTGAAGCCACAGGCATCGATTGATCGACCATACAAGTCTGTGCCTACCACCTTAGGCCACCGATTCCTGGACGATTCTGTTACCAGTCGATCGATTCACAAATGTCAACGCCCCTTGATATGTGTCAAATCAATCAGAAAACATGGGGACCGGCGTCCCCGTTCAAACTAACGTCTGACACTCAAAGGGTGCTGTGAGCGATGGAGAGCAGCGTGATGACGTCATCACGTTGCTCTCCACAGCTCATCTGTCGGTCCCCACTCAGTATGTGAGTGGGCATTATTAGGCCATGCTGGTACTGTCGCACAGATATAGGGGTCATCAGGGACCACAATCCTGACATGGTGTTTGTCTTGCTGAGGACAGAGACATTTGCTGGGTGCAGCACATAAAAGACATGCTTTTGTTTTCAGATCTTTGATTAGAGAAGAAGCTGGACATGTTTAACCAGTGCTACTAGCCGATGTTTGAATGACACTGAATGAACAAGTTTGTGATAACATACTGATCTGACCTTTTATTCAGAAAGGTTAGTGCTGGACCACAAGATAAGGACAGCAGACAGGTTTATGTGGCTACATGTAATGGTTCTTTATGATATTTGCTGATACTTTGCATTGAATGTATAAGGCTACATTTACACGGTCGCTTTTGGGGTGGCTGTCACTCCAGAAAGACGCTTGTGAGACGTTCAAAAATACCCTCATGCTAATCCTATTGGCAAGTGTGTTAAATCTGCCCTGGGGAACACTGCGGTCTCCAGCGGTAAATGGGCAGTCAGCAATTGTCCATGTAAAATATTGAATATTCGAATTGCGAATATATTTGACGAATATCGGTGGCAATTTTGAATATTTTATATATTATGCACTGGGAAGCTTATGGCCATGCATTGCGAATATAAAATCGCAATGCTAAAATAAATACCACGTGTGACCATTCATTTTGGCAATGCATGCCCATACACTCGAATTATTACACACACTTATTTTTCATTGAAGAAGAATACGGCACCGGGCTATCAGGGTGGGGGGCCATTAAAAATTACACAGGGGGGATCAGAGGGGGAATCAAAATGGCACAGGAGACTGAGAGGGATTACCATTTAAGTAACCCCTTCTGATACTCATGTGTCATTTTGATTGCCGCCTCTGATCCCCCCTGTCCTGAGTTACAGTACTGTATCTTCGGGGGTGCCCTATTTTTGCGGGGATGCCTTATATTTCAGCGTGAGGCAAAAATGTAAGGGTGCCTTATTTTTGGGGGATGCCTTATTTTCGGGTAAACAGGGTAATATTGATCTGCCTATGTGCCTAACATGATATGTCCCTTTAAGTCTTTAAAATTGAGGAATCATCTATAGGGAGTCAGTGGCATTTTTTATAAGAAACAATTAATAACATTTAAAATGTGGCTAGTTTACAAAGCCTTCCACTTCCTTTATTTTTCTTGGTGTCTGGAGTTCCTCAAATTATATTTAATGATTAAAGTCTCTGTTAGCATAAGTGTGTAGGGGTGACTTGCACCTTATAAGCACGTTTCACACATTTCCTTCTAATTTGCTCTAACGAATTAAAGATTGGTAAAGAGACTTTTCTGGATGACTGACTTCTAAATATTTTCCCTAATCCTGGTCACAAGTTATGAAGGTGGCATGATACTGTGTAATAGCATGAGATGTTTCTGGGCAGTCACATTCCCTTAGTGCAGGCAGTTCCTAAAACAGCTGCTGACGTTCATGCAATCAGCTTGGAATGAACTCACGTTGCCTTTGGCCAAGATATTTCCTTTTTAGTAAAGTTCAGAGACATTTTTCAAAGTTTTTCTCTGAACGGCCTTAGGCTGTCCTGAGCAAAATATCAAAAAGAGCTCAGGGAATCTGTGAGGCCAGCTTGGGTCTAGATTGATACCAGAAATGAGAGTTTCCATATGATTCACATTACAATGGTCAGTGTAATTCCCCAGTTGGGAAGTACCGGTAACAAGTGGTGAGTCACCGGGGAGTACTACATATTCTTCATAGGGTGTTTGATTTTTGTTATACAGTAACCCAACTGGAGTCATAATGGCTTCTATTATACTTTAAAATACATAATTAACCTTGATCAATAAAGAGTTTATATTTTTTAAATGTGCAGATTGTAAAATCATATTTGGTTTATGACCCCATGTATAATACTGGCTCTTTAGAATGTAAGTACAGAAAGATACTCTGCCATAATAGTAAATGTAGTTTGTGGTTAGTCCTATATAGCTTATCTCTGTGAACAATAGAACCCCCCCCCCCATATTGAAGAAATAGAGAAGTGCTATGTAGTTGTAACACAATACTTGTCTGAACAATGGCACTATTTCACACTTTCAGCAATGTGTGTAGGGTCCTGTCCACTATGTTCCTGTGGTTGCGTTTCTTGCACAGTAGCGATACCGCTATCGAGTCCATTAACCGCGTTCATTACCGCAAACAAAAAGCTTTTTGCACTGTGCTGCTCTTGCTCCTGCCATACATGTCTATGGGAGACACTTGTGCTGTGCATGCAAAAATGCAGACTTTGCGCTAATATGCATCATTGCGCGCTAGCGTTGACCCAAATGCAGAGCAAGTGTGAGAAGTTTCCATAGGAAACTTAGGAAAGGTCCTAAGCTACTGTATCTTGTGTTAATTTTGCCGTACTGCAGCTAGTGTGAGAGAGCCTGTGTATAGCTACCTTTAGGCTTGGACTCCATCGAGTCTTTTCCTTGCGGCTGCATTAACATTCAAGTGTTTTTATGTGTTTTAGGACACCTAAGATCTTAGGATGCGAGAAAAATGCTAAGAAGTAAGCTGTGTGAAAACACTGTGCATCAGAAAGTAAGCACAACGCGCATTCGTGTTTTGGCCGATTCCATTGCAGTCTAGGCCTAGGTCCATCAATTTATCCTAACAATCCTTAGCTTGAAGCTCTTAATGTAGCCATACATAGGTCAATTTGTCACTGATCAATTCCCGATCCAATCATTCCAGGAGATCATGGAAACGGCGATTGATCGGATCAGGAATAAAGGGAACACCATTTTGGGAATTCGATTTGTGGTCGATCTTCAAAATGGTCGATCTTCAAATTGTCCGATTCCACAGAATCCATGGATCGGAAAGGCTGCTGCATAGGGCTGTGGGTCCACCAACATACTTCGATTGCCAAACAATCGACCAAAAAAATGTCCGATACGATGTTATGGCAATTGCGATTTTATTTGGTCGATCGTTTAGGGTGGGCAGAACCTGATTGATCTAGTGAACGTGCGAGGTGACCAATCGGTCAAAAATGGAGTGCAAAATCAACCCATGTATGGGAGCCTTTATTTAAAGTTTCACAATTCCTTTGTGAAAAACACAGCTTGGCACACAGGTGATGGTAAATCCCTAGATATCTCATATGCTTTTATAACTCTACAGAACAGAGGAAGTGAAATCTAAGAGTAATGTCAATTTACAGATTAACTCTGTGATGTTTATGAATGTTGTATCGGGTTATTCGAAGTTCAGCTGTTCATTTCAGAATCTGTCACGGATGATAATGCGGTCCTACTTTCAGCTCTCCAGCTGTTTCCACATTGTGTTCTTTGTGATGAGCTCGGGCAACTGAATGAGATGCAGCCACCACTGATGCTGGTGTATATCTCTATAATGGTTTGAGTGTGCGCTTGTAACAGGAAAGATCCATAGGCCATAGTGGAGTTATAGTTTACATAGAAATCTGCCAGTCCAAAACAACTTGCACTGCAAAATGGTGGAAATAAAAGTTTTGGCTTCCTTGATTCTGCTGCTGGCATGACATTGACAGTTCAGATTTAAATAAGTGAAATTGCACAGGACAGAAAAGGTCTTAAGCTACTGAATGTACACACACAATTTTGATTGTTAGGAATGATCGTTCGTGATCATTTCCCACGACCAGAGAATGAGCAAGCTCTGTACACACAGTGCTTGCTATGTCCTATGGAGAGGGGAAAGGACAGGACAACTCAGTGGTACCCTGCTGTACCCTGCTCCATAGAGGACAATACATGTCGGCAAAATAGTCATTCAGAGATCACCCAACACCTGTTCACACGTAAGATATTGTGCCCTAAAGCCGCCGTGCGATCCGACCTGCCGGATTTTTGGGTCTAAAACTCAAGTTGGGCACCCCTGTTGTTGTGGGCAACCAACCATTATGCGTTCGGCGGGAGCGTTCACGCCGGTCGATCGCCCGCAACTATGGAATCAGTCTATCTATGGCCGGCTTTACAATCCCAATAGATAATATAAGCCAGCCTGTGGGCCATATCCGGCTTGTTTAAGCTGGCCATATACCTTTAGATCTTTCTGGCAGATATCCTTTAGATCTACCAACAGCTATGTAGTATAGGGTCCTCTGTGATTGAACACAGATAGACTTGATGGATTAAAAAGTCTCTCATATTACATGGTTTTGGTAAAACAAATAGAGATCTAAAGGAAATCTGACAGAGAAATCTAAGGTGTATGGGGACCCTTAAGCAGGGAACAGATGGCTCAAAATTTGAGACGTCCAATGTTCTCTGCAGCAGCGTGATGACCTCATCATGCTGCTGTCAGATATCGGTGGAGCTGGAGAGACAGCTCTGCTCTCTCCCTAGCTAAGCCGATGCTTTGCCCGGAGACTCGCGGTCTCTATGCAAAGCAACAGACATCAGCCCATGTATGCAATAGTATGTTAAAGTTAAAAAAAATTTAACCTACCTGGCTGTATGGTATTTTTAAGTGGTACAAAAATGTGTCAATTTATCAATGTAATATGTAATTAAATAAATACATTTCCCACTCAGGCTGGGAAAACTTGGGACTGGGTGGCCCTTACAGGTTCTTGCCATTTACATGAGAGCATTTAGTCTTCTTAACGCAGACATATCACTGACAGAGTATGTAAGTTACTGATTGCTATTTGCTTGGAATGTAAGGGTCCCCACACACGTAACGAGCGGTGGGCGATTTTGCCGCCAACCGATGTGTGTGTGCGCTTGCGATCGTGGGTGCCCACATGGGGCAACAGATCCCTGTCACCCAAAAGCTTGGTCGGGTGCCCGCCGATGCTGTTAGCGATGGAGAGCATGTGATGATGTCATCCCGTTGCTCTCCACAGCTCATCTGTCAGTCCCCACTTGGTACATGGGGACCTTAGGTTGGTCTTTTGGCTCTAGTAGTTTCAGTCCCTTTTCTGACGTACAGAAGATGCGACACTTAGCTTAACGCCAGAGCTGCCTACTTATTATTAAACCAGAATGAGTACTGGAGGCAGGGGGTCAGAACACGAAACAAACAATTCAATAAGGAATAGAACTTACATAATATCTTAGTGATAGTTCCACCTAACTAAACATAAATAAGAAAAACTGGAAGTAAAGCCTCATGCACACACTCAAAGTATCTAGATATGATTATTACTGCAATTCAAGTGAACAGAGGTTTAGAAGATTAACTTAGTAGCACACAGCAATAAAACCTTACAATGTCCATAAGTGGGTGGCTTTTCACATGTATCTGGTTATCCTTATCATCTCCCAGGGTCAGCAGATTGTAGGTTTGTGCTTGCTAAATGGGTAAAGTTCAGTAAATAGCTTTGTAAACAGCAGGATTCTTCTTGGAAAATACTCATGATGTGCAATAGTGTACGATTCCCGTCAAAGACCATTCCCGACATTCTATACAAATGTTTAAATCCTGTGCTGAAGGCCTAGCACTGGGATGTCATGTAAACTTCAATGAAATCATATCAGATTTCCCCTCTTGTCAAATCTGGTCACTCAGTATGAGGAGGGCTGGAATGGAGCAATAGAGGAGGTACTTACTTTATCTGTTCTACAAACAGTTGGTCATCCCATACAGACAGAAACACAATTGTCATGGCAAACCTGTAAAGCTAGCCACACATGGTTCAATTGACTGTACAATCAATGTAATTTGATAATTTTTTTCTGGGAGGAGGGAAATGCAATACAGTCATTTAAAGCATGCAAGCATGCATTATAATGGCGATTGTAATGGTGATCTAATGGCGATGTAATGGTGATCTAATGGCAATGTAATGGTGATCTAATGGCAATGTAATGGCGATTCTAATGGCGATGTAACGGCGATTGTAATGGTGATCTAATGGCGATGTAATGGTGATGTAATGGCAGTTGTAATGGCGGATGTAATTGCTTCTGTATCTGTTTACTGACACACAAGCATGCAAAATGTCGATCTCTGTGAATACATCTCCTAATGTAATGTGTGTCCCCCAGTGTCCTTTTGCCACGATTATAATGTACTGGATTAAAATGCATAGATATGACCTATGGGTTTTTGATCCCTCTGTGACCATTATTGGTCCCTTTTTGATCACTCTGTGACAATCGCTTTTTGATTACTCTACGTTTAAAAATGATTAAATTCAATCGAAGTCGGGCTTTGATTGCATACTCTTTGTAGTGTGTACTTCGATTCACTTACAATCGACATACGATTAAATGATCGAAAACTTCGATCGAATTGATGATTGATTTGATGTCAATTGAACCATGTATGGCTAGCTTAACTAACCTCAAGATCCTAACTTGTCATCAAAGACAATCTTTTATTATTCCCTGGATCAAGTATCTAACATGTGCAAGGCTATCTAGCAGCGTAGTTCAGTTATCCGCCAAATACATGCGGTTTTCTATAAGGCAGGGCACAGCGGTGTGGTGCTCATTCATCCTCTCCCTACTCCTCTCTAAAGAACAGAATCAGAGCTGCAAATGATCAAGAAAGAAGTCACAATTATCAATTTGCTAATTGTGTGCTTTTCTGTAATCCTTCAATCAGGTTTTTTTGTCCTAGTGCCAAAAGCAATAAGCATTTGAAAATGTTTTTGTCACTTCAAAAACCTTTCCTAGTTCAGTTACTGTATATATGCCAGTACAAGCACCAAAGTATATCATTTTATCTAAGAAACCTGGAAAAGCTGAATGACTCGAGTATAAGCCAAGCAGCTAAGGCACAGAAACACATTTATGCTTTTGTTTCAGGATTACTGTATTTTTCGACCATAAGACGCACCCTGTTATTTGAGCAGGAAAAAAAATTATTTTTTTAAAAAATGTTCTCAGTTGGAAAAAAACATTGCTGCAGTACCCAATTTCAGCCACAACAATGGTGTCACTAGAGAGCACACTTCAGGCAGAAGGAGGGGGTGAGTGGGGGATTCTTCACTCTTTTCTCCCTTCTTGTCAGCTGCGAGCTGCACGGAGATTGTAGCGGACAGGCATAGATGGAAGTTGCCGGCTGGCCACTTCCATGTGTCTCTCTGATGTACTGCTTCTATCAGCAGCGCTCTGCTGGTAGAAGCAGTACAATACAGATGAGGAATGTGGCTGTGGCCGTATCTCACCTTACAGCTCAGGAGAGGTCGCTCATTTGGACCATAAGACACAGGCACCATTTCCCCCCAATTTTGGGGGTGCAAAAGTGCGTCTTATGGTCAGACAAATACAGTATATTATATCTCTCTTCATGGATGGCTGACAGATTCCTTAAACTTAACCTGAGCAAATCAGAACTTTTAATCTTTCCCCCATCACCTTCCAAGCAGCCCCCAACATCTCAGTTACAGTAATTAACACCATCATATCTCCCCAGAGACAACCGAAATCCTGGTACATGCTCTCATCATTCCTTTATCTAGACTGTCACCTCTTCAGTCCATCGTGAATGGTGCTGCTAGACTTATTTACTCCTCTAAGGGCTGCACTTGCACAGTCGTTAAAAGAACGGCCGGAGGAGGCAACACTAGGCGTTTTCAGGCTTAAGCTCGATAGACCGGTCATGGTCTATCTGCGCTTTTCCCAGCACAAACAAACACTTACATCTCCAACCTGGTACTTAAATATACCCTCATCTGCTCCCTCCGCTCCTTTGGTGACCTACTAATGACATCCCTGCTCAGAACATCACGAGTGGCTTTAAGAATTTTCAAGGGCCACTCCTACTCTGGAACTCTCTCCCTCATCCCATAAGACCTGCTTCCACCTCGACACTTTAAAAAAAAAAGCCCTGAAAACCCACCTCTTCACTCTGGCCTACCCATACTTTCATTCCTAACGTTCCAGTCCCAACCCCCTACCTATTGTACGCTCAGTTCCCCAACCTATTAGATTGTAAGCCTGATCGGGCAGAGGCCTCTACTCCTCCTCCTGTGTCATAACCTGTTCCTGTGTGTATATATTGTGTGGCATCTCAACTTAATCTTAACTAATTTAATGTACATCTCTGTGTAATATGTTGGTGCTATATAAATAAATGATATGACACCCCAAACGCTCCCTTTGACACTAGTTGTGTTGCGCATAATCAATCGACTAATATCATCAGCTGTAGAGGAGAGATCACAGGATTGCCAGCCCTTCCAGGGAAGAATAGATTAGCTAGAAGTGCTACACTCGAGCCAAAGCTATTGCTTTGGAGGCTGAAAAACGTATACTCGAGTATATACAGTAGGTTTGCCAAGTTGCAAGTCAACTATTAGTATCACTTTACTTTTTTGTGTAAAAAGGACTTTACACTTAACAGTGAACTATATTTCACAGTAAGTTACAGTATGTTCTTTATCAAACTCACACACAGGACTTTGTGCAGTAATAAATACATGAACAGATGTGTTAAATAGGTAATGCTCTTTTAATTATTTTTTTTAAATATTAAAACCGAGGAAGCAACTCATATACAGGGAGGGATACAAAAGTTGATGAATTAATTTACATAGTAAATTTCACAAAATATAAATCCAAGTTGTGGGGTATTCAAACTTTGCAGAATTTTACAAATCTTAAAGCTTGGTACCCCTGGCTGTAAGCTATTCTGTATAGCAGGACATTGGTTTCATCAAATAAACTACCTTTATTAAACAAAGGGCAAAAGCTTTGGATTCTTTCCGTTTATTGTACGGAGAACTCTGCATCATACAAAGGTGGTATTTTGAAATGTTTCCTGAAATTTCCAGTTGAGGAAAGTTTGATTGTACACCTGTAACCAAAATCTCAAGATGAATGATGAAATGCCACCAATAGGACTATGGCTAGTAGAATTTGTTTCTTTAGATTATACTTGACCTTGAACGGATGTGGAACATTGATGGAATAACTACAGGTGATGTTCTTCCCACACCACTGATACGTAGCAGGCAGAGCAGGGAATATGGAAACCTGCAAGAGGTTTCTAGATAAGATAGTATTCCATAGTACAAACCTCACAAAGAATTACTCTACAGCTGAGCAGTTATGTGACTACCCAAGTCCACACAGAGCAGATCTCCACAACATGTTACATAAAATATGCTTCTACAAGTTCTATAAAAAGAAACACTTAAAAGTTTTTAAAACACCTTTACATGGACCAAAGGAGCAACATAAGCACAGTTCATTAAAGAAGCTGTTTGGATGGCACCAATTTTGAGGACGTTCTCAACGTTTAACAATACTTTGCAATATAATCTTCAGATTGAAAATAGAGGCTTAGATATGTAGATAAATAATAACCAGTCTGTAGGAGTCTTTAAACAACAGAAATTTGAAACGATTCATCATCAAATTCTGGGCTTGGATTCCAGAAAAGGGTGGGATCGGCGAGAGGTGAAATATCACAGGATTGGTGAACATTAAGGAGCTGAGGGAAAAGTTCGCTTGTAAAAGTGTCCTCCCAGGCCTGGTCACAGTTCAAAGGAGATGACATGTCACTGAAGGGGGATGAACACCCCTCATAGCCAGAATCGCTGCCTGTCTCCAGTAGATTTTCTGGCTTTCCACTAAGGTTTTCAGAACTGGACAATAAGTTCGGTATGCCAAGGGCCGGGGTGAGCTCTTCTGCTTTGGACTCTTCCTTCATGGGGATTGGGGCTGCACAAGTATCAAAAGGTGCTTCCTCTGTTTTAATGACTACACTGGACTCAATTTCGAGCTCAGCATCTTGCTCTGAGCAAAGGGGCTTTGTGTAGACATGGTCAAATCGGATCAGTTCATTAATGGTTTCCAGCTTGATTGATGTGGTCCCCACAGGAGAAGATGGGGAGGTGGGTATGGAATCTGCTTCCCCTGTAACCTCCTGTTGCTGGTCCCATGGCTCCTGGTAGCCAAGTAATATTGATGAGTCAATGCTTTCCAATAGACCAAGCAAGATATCTGACTGTAAGATAGAAAATGATAAAAATAAGTAATTAATAAAAAAAGGGGTTTAATGCTTTCACATAAAAGCTCCACTACTGATGATCTTTTAACCTCCCTAGCGCACTGCCCGTATCGCGCCGTGCAATCGAGGCATTGTACAAAGTACACTGCTTGTCAGTCACTCCCTCCCTCCGCTGCTCTCCACTGTTGGCTGTGTGGGTGGAAAAGCCGGCGCTCCTCCATTAACATGGAGGTCTATGGCCCCCCCCCCGCGTCACCGTGACGCGATCGAGGCAGTGACGAAACCCCGGAAATGCTGCAGCGATAAAGAGACAATAGCTTCCCCTGCAGTTGCGGCAACCCTGAACAGTGAACGAACAGGGTTCGTCTCAACCACTAGGGAGGTTAAAGAATAAAAGTAGTGTTCTAAAAAAATTTATCATCTCAGCACAACCCAAAATTTTTTTATTATATGATATTTTTATTGGCATCATCTCTGTATTTCGGCATTCAGCATCACATAGTGTTCTTTTTAGTTCTTAAAGGTCATCTTGTTGTCACAGTGTGATGGGATTAATGGTTCATTGTTTAAAGTGTCTGTTGGTTTAACAATGTTTGCTGTTCTTACTTCACAATAAGCCTTGGTGCATCCTGTCACTAAACTAAGCAGCTGACTGGAGTGAGGTGAAGATGTCGGGAGTCAATAGCTGGAGGCTGCGAATGCATACTAATGGTCTTATGACTAGTCCAAGATGCTATTATTATTCCCAACACAGACAGATAAATCCCTAAGGGGGAACAAAATATTCACACTCTCTGCAAGAATAGATGAATGCTAGCACCCTAAACCTTATTACATATGGATGTTGGTTTATTTAAAATTTCATGTAGTAGAGACTGTTTACCAAAGTCTATATCAGATTGACTGTGAAAACATTCGCAGATCACATGAACAGAATTGAGTTGGGCTGCTTACCTCACTGTCTGAAGAATCAGGGCTGTCAGAATCCATGCAGATGCTGTCAAGTTCGGAGACATCTGGGCCTGCTCCTGCTGCGGAGGTGCACATAGTCTGAGTGCTGCGGACTCAGCGGACCCGGTCCCCGGACTGACTTCATCTTCTTTGGACTGAACTGAAACCTACAAAACAAAAAAGTTAGAGAATTTAACAAAAGATAGCAAATACTTAGAGACTTATAAAAAAGGTAAGAATCCTTTTTGCAGGATAAAAGATGTAAATGCACTGCTACAGTAAAATGTCTGCCTGGGAAGTATTATAAAAAAAAAAGTTTGCCATAAACAAATGGGATGGTGCACGGTTCGCATATCAGAAGTTTCAGAAATAAAATGCTATTACACACGGAATGCAATTCTAGAAAATGGCTTCCCAACCCCCTCTATCCAACTGAATTCATAACCTGTGAAAAAAATATTAAAACAAAAACTTCCAGCACAGAAAATCGCACTTTTAAACTGCAATGTTGTAAGCAAACTTTTCTGATGTCCTAAAGCAAATACACAACTCTCTTTGCTGGTAATACAAAAAGAGACATTTAACCTCCTGGGCATTATGCCCGAAGCCAATAAGGGCGCAGTTTGATCTTGGAGCCATAGACCTCCATGTTAATGGAGCAGGTGTTGCTTTTCCCCGCCGGCATCTAATTGACACCATCGGTGTGTAGAAAGCCGGGGTAAAAGTGGGAAATAACTGTGGAGTACAGTGTACTCCGCCACATTTGCCCTGGCAGCAGCTTTTCGTGCCATAAAAAAAAAAAAATTGCGCGAAAGCCTGGAATGCCAGGGAGGTTAAGGAAACAGAGTTTTGACAGAGTATATGATCACAGAACATACTGTTGTAGTGCTGGAAGAATAATATATATAGTCTATGATTACATACTCAAATGTCTACATTTTCCTGACCAGAAAGAAAATCAGATCAGAATAATGTTCTAGAATATGTTTAGCTTTTTGCAGAACATCGCAAATCGTTTCCTATAATCAGATTAGAACAAGATTGCTTTTCAGTCCGAGCCACATTCCTGCAGCTCCTAAGGGGATTATAATCCCCATACCAAGTACATGAATAGGCTTTAGTGTTGCTTAGGGCCTACCTCTGTAACGCAACACATGCAAATAAAATGTGCAAGCTTCCCCTATGAAATCATCAACACCCTCCCGGCATCTGCTTGGCTTCAATAAATTGGATTTAGGAAGTCTCCTATGGTTTTCTACATTTTATGCTTTCCTTCTGATATTGTTTAAGCTTTGGAGTGTTTTAAGCATATCCTAGCAATCTGTCCTTCAATGCTTGCCAAGATTAATAGATTTACCTCGATTTCTTCTTCCTCCTTGACGTCAAGGGCATCAAGGCCTAACCTCTGACGTAGTTCTTGGTTTTCGGTTATCAATGTGTGGGATTTTTCTCGTAGAACTTGGTTTTCAATCAGGAGCTTCTCATTCTAAAAGAAAAACAACCAGTTAAACATACAGTAAAGAAAACACAAGAAATCAAACAGAAGAGCCTCCCTAACCCCTTTATTTTATACAAAGTAAAGAACATGCTTGGAATATGGACACTTTCTGAAGGGGTAATAGTATTTGTAGGAGAAATTAATTGTATCAAGGAAACAAAATATGAAGTGAATTTGAGCTATAAAATACAATTCAACTATAAGCAGGCAGTGATGCGGACGCACAGATAACAAAAAAAAGGAAGGGGAGTACTGACAAACAGGTTTTTCTTGCATGAATACCTGTTTAAGCTATCTGATCCTTCACTACACAAGAATCAAGTCAGAAAAGAAGAAATTGTACAAATCTGCCTCCCACTGTGCATTGCAGGTGCAGTGGCTTTTTCCTACACTGCATTGAGGGAGTAGAATGATGGCAGAGTGTTAGGAAACCAACAGCTGCTGTACCAATTCACTGGACCCATATTTAGGGTAGATATATGGTTAAAAAAAAGTGAGTTATAGGTTTCCTGCTTTTCATTCACAGATTTAAGATACCCACACATGGGTCCATTGCCGAACAATTGATCACCGTGTGATTGGCGATCCTTGGCCACCCTTTCTTCGTTCGATTCCACATGAGGAAAGGTCCAACAGGAAACTGACATGTTGGTAAATCCCTGTTCGATCGCCATTACCAGGGACCCCATCCAAAGTATGGAATGGGAATTGATTGCGAAAAGTGGTGTGCATGAATTCGCTGTTCGATCGCGGAGAGCAGCGGCCCGTGTATGGGAAGCCTAAGTGGGTGGGCGAGTACTAATGCAGCTCAATGGCTGGAGTGATATCACCAGGCTATGAGACACAATGGGGTTTGATTATTCAAAAAGGTAATAAGGAAGGTTCAATTTGCTTTGAGGGGCCCAAAGGAAATAAAAATGACAGCCATTCTACACTGCTGCTATAGCCAGAGTTTAGGGGGTGTTTAGAAAAAAATTCAAAACTTTAAAAGGTTTGAATTTGACAGACAGGCTACAATATGATAATTTCCACTAGAAAATGACAATAACGTTTCTCTATAGTAGATCATAAAGCCGCCATACAAACAACCATAAAGGACAAACATAACTGCATAACATAAACATACCTCTAGCTCCAGATCCAAAACTTGCTGCTCAAGTTCACTCATTCTGGCTTTTTTTCTGTCTCTTGCCGTTTGTGCGGCTACTCTGTTTTTGAGTTTTCTGTTTAAAAGACAAAATAAAAAACATAATGTTTACATTATGAAGTAATTGAAGTATAAGCATTGATTCAGGTCAACGGAGGCAGAACAGAACATACACCAGATACGCATCAGATTAAGGCCAGTGATGTGCAACAAACTGAGGGAACGAAAACATAGTTGTGAGAAGACCTCTTCCCCAGCTGGTTACATATACTTTAGGGTTTTTTCTCCTTTTGAAAACTCCTGATGACTATTTGAGGTGACCAAACAGACACCTTGTCTTATGGTCCTTTCATGCTAGCCTTTTTGTGTTGTTTACCAGCCACGCCCATGTAAACACTAATGCACACATTGCTGGTACACTAAACACAGCGTTACCATATGTTATACCCCCCATGCTACGGTATAGGAGACGTTAGCATGAAAATGCATGCTGCGGTGCCTTCTCACCGAGTTATACGTGAACGCACAGGTTGAATTGTGGCTGATAAAAAAGAGCCCATGTGTGTGACATATGTTGGGGATAAAGTTGCCCTATGGATAAAGGAAGGGAACAAACAAGCACAGTATTTGGGGTTTACATGCACAAGCAATAACAGCTCATGCTCTCAAAGCTGGCCATACACCTTGAGATCTCTCTGTCAGATATCCTTTAGATCTACCAACAACTATGTAGTGCCGGGTCCTCTGCGATTGAACACAGGTAGACTTGATGGTTTAGAAAGTCCCTAATATTACATGGTTTTGGTAAAACAAAGGAGATCTGACAGAGAAATCTAAAAGTGTATGGGGGCCCTAAAGCCCCCCCATACACCTTTAGATTCCTCCATACAATTTTCATCAGATCTACCAACAACTATGTAGTATAGTGACCTCCCTGATATAATACATAGTGATTGGAAGGTGTAGAAAGGTCCTCATATTACATGGTTTTGGTAGAGGAAAAGTTGATTGTACAGAAATTGCATGGTAATTGTATGTGGTGTATGGGGGGGGGCTTTACTAAAGGGTCATGAAAAGGGATATTCCCCGACCGATCTAGAGATAGGATATTGTCAGATTAGTTTAGGATATTGTCAGATTAGTTTAGAAGCTTATCCTTATGTTCAATTGCATTACCAGTTGGGTGGAATGTGCCAACTTTACGTTTTATTTAGCCAATTGAGTGCACCCGGGCAGAGTTACTGAACCCCTTCACTTCTTCCATCCTCCCAATAAAGAGACAGTCAATTCTTTGCAGATGTTGCAGATTCCCTGTAATTTATACAAGAAAGACTGGTGGGGGAATTTCCAGAACATCAGGAAAACATTCCTTTCCTGCAAACCAGATGTAGACTGCCAGCCAAACATCAGCAAGTTTCTTCTAGTCCTGAAGGAGACTGTAATTACAGAGCGTTGCATCAGCTACGTGATGCTGCTGAATAAGTAATAAACAGATGGCCTGGTAACCACACAATCATGGACCACTCACATCAGATCGATTCCAAAAGGGGGAAATCTGTCTACAACTAAGCAGGATGCATATCATTGGTCCCCATAGACCGACATTGATCTGTATGTCCAAAATTCTGACACAACAGAAACTGGCATGGCATATGTATTGGCTTTGTTAGACTTGGAGATAATCAGCAAAATTGTAAATCACACAAATATTAACACAAGGGGTGTACAGTGGTGTATATTGGGATGGGTGTGAGGGTATTTACACTGTGGGAGAGGTTACTCATATATTCCCTAACTCAAAGCCAACCATATGTTCCTCCCCACTACTAAGAAGAATTGGTTTACAGCCCATCATTGGATGATGTCCAATGCAGGTTTAAGGCCCCCATACACCTTACAATCTTACCATACAATTTCTGATCAATCAACTTTTGTTCTACCAAAACCATGTAATATGAGGAGGTTTCTAACCCTTCCAATCACTATGTATTCTATCAGGGAGGACCCTGCACTACATAGTTGTTGGTAGATCTAATGGAACACGTATCGAGTGATCTAAAGGTGTATGGAGGGCTTTATCCTCTTTAAATTTACAGATATTTTCTAACATATGTTCCCTAAGATGTTAAGAGTCTCTTACCCCCCCCATCTGCAGCTCTACAGCCCCCCAACACTTTAAGATCACCCTATACAATTTCCATTAGATTTACCAACAACTATGTAGTGCTGGGTCCTCCCTGATAGAATACATAGTGATTGAAAGGTTTAGAAAAGGTCCTCATATTACATGGTTTTGGTAGAAGAAAAGTTGATTGTACAGAAATTGTACGTAAAGATTGTAAAGTGTATGGAGGGCTTAAGTCTAATGTACAAATTTAGTCGCAAATAAAATGTCAGGTTCCATATGCTACTTAGTCCACATTGACTAGCAGCCATGACTATTACGTACATTTTTCCCTCAGGTAGTCCTGGGGCAATAATGCACTTTAAGAATGTCATGCAATGAAAACGAAATGAGCCCACGTGCATTCCAGCCTGGAAGGGTGTAAGAACATTATATACAACGCAAGCATTTCTGAGCAAAACCCAAAGTTCATTTCCTCTTTCAGCCAATAACTGGAAGTCTCACTTCTCTTTACAACAGCATTCAGTATCTGATCATGAGATGGGCTGGGTGCCACATCCACAGTTTTATTTTCGTCCTCAGAGGATTAGAGGAGTAACTGACATGACAGCGGGAGGTCATAGTACCATAGTGCCTCATCGCCTATGTTTTTTTTAATGAAATTTTGTTTATTAAAAAGGTTAACTTTAGTTCAGCATACTCTCAGCATCATCACCACAACATTGTGACAATATCAAACCAACAGATTATGGTAATGAAAGCCAAGATCGTATAAAATCTTTTATACTGAAATATTAGCTGGGTGCAGCACCAACACCCATGATTAGTAGACTTATTCAGTAGGTCATTACTCATCTACCGACATCGGACTATGTACAAATGAAATAAATGTAGGCGAACCAAATAGCACCCACATGGCTGGGAAATTTTTTATAAAATTGCGCAAACGTAAAAGTTCCAGGAAGAGGAGGTCTGCCATAAAAACCAACAGATGATTCCAAGTGACGTCAGGCCAGCCAGCTCCCTCAGTTGCCACGCAGGCAGGATCTGTTCATCCGCCTACAAGGCCGGCTATTCTTGGAATGCCAGAAGCCCCCTTAACACTGACTATGGGGGGGG
>CM070032.1:54834208-54850949 GCA_036250615.1 Ptychadena robeensis
AGTTCCTGACAATATTCAGCACCAACATTCCACCCGCCACAATCAACAACCTGATCACCTCTATGCGACGGAGATGTGGCCTTTTATTGTGGGCAGTCTTAGGCACACCTGTGTAATATTCATGCTGTTTAATCAGCACCTTGATTTGCCACTCCATATTTAGGCTGGGCACACATGGGTAGATTCCTGTGCAATCGACCCGCGATCACCCGTGTCACCACGCTGTGATTGATCGCAGATCAATTTAATGTGACTGACCTGTACAGAGCCCGACCTCAGCCTGATAGATTCCATAGAATACATTTGGGATGATTTAGGGAGGACATTACGGGCCAGACCTTCTCATCCAACATCGATGATCTCACTAAAGGCCCCCATACACGTCTAGATTTTTCATCCAATCAACTTAATTCAATAAATTTTTTGGGTTGATTGATTGAAAATCTATGGCAGCCCACATGGTTAGATCAACCTAAAACAATTAAAATTGAGGAAAAATTTTATTGAAAAAGGATTGGACGTGCTGGTAAATTTTAATTGGTGGTATTGAAATTGATTACACTTTCAGTTGATCCCAAAAAAGTTGATGAAATATCTGTTACTACAGTTGGCAAACATACAATCAATCACCAATTTCCCAAATTCATCTTTTTAAGTTGATTGAACAGAAAATCTATATGTGTGTGGGGGGCTTAATCCTCTTCTGGAAGATGTCATAGATTCCCCGAGAAGAAGTTCTGTTCTTCTACCTTACTGTTCTCTCCCCATGGGTGTGTCCTCAGGTATTTGTCTACAGTGCGGAGCCATAGGCTTTGCAGGTTTCATATATAGATAGATGGCAATGTTTTGCTGCATTGGATTCTTGTGTCAGGCCATGATTGAGCACTGAAAAGATAGGCATGCGTGTATAGATTCTCCCTCGATCGATGAGGGACAGACTGCAGCGGGATGATGTCATCACGCTGAAGCTGGCCCCTCGGAGGATCGCTGGCACCCCTTGTGTGCCGGACATTTCTTTGGATGGAGACTGGCGTTCCCATCCAAAGTAGTGGGATCAACTGGGAATTGCCAACATGTCGGATCACTGTGCGACCCCACATGCGGGTGATTCCTGGTTGATCTCGCCAGGTGGGTGCACCCAAATTTTTGGGCAAGCCACTACCGGACGATTGGCGGGAATGTGCATGGCGATCGATCGCCTGAAAAAATCTGCCCGTGTATGACTACCTTAAGATATACACCAATGGAAACTCTTCCTGCTCTCCTGAAGTCATTCCAGTATAAATATGTCAGGTAAATGTTACTTGCTTCCGGGACATTAGTGGTGCGCTGTTGTGCAGTGCCTCAGTGTGTTTGCAGCCGCCTAATGTCATTTGCTTAAACAAAATAGCCAGTCAGCAGTGCGGAAGTTCGTGCAACAAGACAATAACTATCCAATAAAGAGGTAAAAATAACCCTGAAACACAATAGAGTAAGGCTATACTTTTCTGTTTGGAGTGTGTGCAGTAGTAGAACACGTATGTAGGTTATGACCTATAACATGTCCTACAGTCTTTCCTAAAGCATTACACAAGAGTACCCTCAAACCCCAAGACTTTGATATGAGCAAACTTTAAGGCCCCCATACACGTGTCGGATTCCATGGCCAATTGATCACTCATCCAATTGATTCCGGCGATCTCAGCGGGAATGGGAGCTGCGATCAATCTGCCAATTAAGAGTATCCGATCGCTGCATACCACCTTGTCCAATTGATCACGTCCAATTGATCGGGGGCTCAGAATTGGATCCGACAGAGAACCAACATGTTGGTTCCATCAGATTGATTCAGGGCCGATCGGGCAGTTCTCTGTCGGATCCAATTCTGAGCCCCCGATCAATTGGATGTGATCAATTGGACAAGGTGGTGTGCAGCGATCGGATACTCTTAATTGGCAGATTGATCGCAGCTCCCATTCCCGCTGAGATCGCCGGAATCAATTGGATGAGTGATCAATTGGCCATCGAATCCTACACGTGTATGGCTAGCTTTAGGAATCATCTTTCTGTCCTCGTGTAGCTTATTTCTGGCCTGGCCACTAATATGTCTTAAGGTCCCCATTCACAGGTCAATCCCCATTACATTGATGACCCATGCAATCGATGACATCATGCCGTGCACGTTCGTGGCCATTGATGCAGCCATCCTGTCTTCAAGTGGGATCAATTGATCCTGCTCGTAGACAGCCTGATTAAACAGGGAACAGCCAACATGTTTTACCAGTGATATGTCAGCCTAAAGCCCCCCATACACCTTACAATCTTTCCATACAATTTCTGTACAATCAACTTCTCTTCTACCAAAACCATGTGATATGAGGAGCGTTCTAATCCTTCCAATCACTATGTATTCTATCAGGGAGGACACTATACTGTATAATTGTTGGTACTGGTGTTGAGCGGCATATGGTATATTCTAATTCATTCATAAAATTTGATTCAACTGTATTCTATTGCCTTCCATTGCACGCGCCCGTTCGCAATGATTCACAATGCAGCTTTACAACTTTTCTTCCTCATTCCGTGATCTTAGCCAGTACGAGCACTGTGTGTATTGCGCGGATCCATTCGCAATGCACACACATATGCACAATGTATGCGGGTAAACAATGTTGAAGAATAATATGACCAATATCCGCCATTGCGAACCTCCGAGTGCACATTCACAAAATATTGCGAATTCTGGAATGGCGGATATTCGTTGAATTCGTATTCAAATTTCAAATATTCTCGCTCAACACTAGTTGGTAGATCTAATGGAAATTGTATGGATCGATCTTAAGGTGTATGGGTGGCTTTATTTATTACCTTATTTTGCTACATTGTCATCATTTATATTATTATAACATTTATATTTAACAATTCTAACACAGTTTGCTTGTTATTACAACATTTTTGGTTTAGAAATTACACGTTTTTTTTATGAATCCAAAGAAATTAGCCCCGTTCACACCTATCCGTCTATGCACTTGCATTTTCATGTTTACTTATGCCAGGCATACACGCGGCGACCATCGCCGACATCTGCCCCGATTTCTTCCGGGATTGTAAACGTGATGACGTCATCACGTTTACAATCCCATTGCATTCTGGGGCCCCTTCAGTCGGCTGGGCACCCTTTGTGTGCCGGCCATAAGCTACAATGAAGCAGCCGCTTCATTGTAGCTTATGGCATCAGCTCCCATCGGCTCAGATTTTCCGACATGTCGGATCTCTGGCCAGCCGAGAAGTGGGGCGACAGAGATCTGTCGCCCCATGTGGGGACATGCCGATAAACGGCCGGATTTTAACCTGACCGACGGCGAGAGCGCGCACGCCCGTCGGTCAGATAAAAATCCGTCCGTTTATCGGCATGTGTATGGCCAGCATTACTCACTGGATATAATGTGCTCTTGTTGGATGTGCATTGCTCAGTCTATGTTATAACATTCAGGCGTGTACATCGCCTTTAAAGCTAGCCATACACGGTTCAATTTTGGTTCAATCGATGCTCGATTAGATCGAGGAATTCAATCGTCTAATCGAAAATCGATCCTAATCGTATCAACATACACCCCACATTGAGTTTTCGATTATGGTGAGATTTCGATTCCTAAATATTACTGAAATAGTCGATTTTGGTATGGAAACGATTGAAGTTCAGATTGAAGTGGTCTATGTTATTATATCGAATCTAATCGATCCAGGAGAAACACCACAAACATCGACGATTATAAAACGATTTTGGCACAATCAACAATGATTTTCCAACATGTCCGATCAAAATTCGATCAATTTTTCTGCCTTCATCGAACAATTATCATCCATCGTACCATGTGGGCATTTCTCGATTTTCATTCAATCGATGAAAAAATTCATCTAATCGAGCATCGATTGAACCAAAATCGAACCGTGTGTGGTTAGCTTAACAGTTTACAAATGAGTAATGAATGGAATCCACAATAGCTGTCAATGGAGATGTCAGGTGCTGGTATATGGTGGTTTACTTAAACTCACATGAAGTTTTGCGACAGCTAATAGAGATTTCACTAATATTCCCTAAAATGCACATAATCCATTGTAATCCTAACAGCTACACTTACCATTTCTATCTGTATATCAGCACCTGTGCAATCAGTTTACACACAACAAGTATTTGTATAAATACTTCTGGTCCTCTTATGTTACAAGAACAAAACCATGTATACTGTATACACACACACACGCAAACACACTACTTACTATTATATTACTCATTGATCAAATGACAACATTAGTGCTGGTCATCCATATAACAGTTTTTTGCTGAGGTTAATGCCATGGGATGTTTGACTTACTGTGATATACTGTAATGGTGGTATCCTATTAAAGAGGACCACATTTGCGTTTACTAAACTCTTCAAAAGAATCCACTATTCTAGAGTAAAGGCCCCAATAAACGTAGCAAGCCGCGGGCAATTTTTCGGCCAGAGAACAGACATGTCCATGAATCTATAGCCGATGCCATTAGTTTGACTGGGAACCGGCATCCCCCTTCAAACTAACAGCCAGCACACAAGAGGTCCCCGCCAATACTCTGAGCAACGGGGTGCAGTGTGATGACATCATCAAGCTGCACTCCATCGCTCGTCTGTCAGACCCCACTCACTACGTGTGTGGGGGCCTTCAAGCCCCCCATACACCTGTATATCACGCCATACACTTTCCATTAGATCTACCAACAACCATGTAGTGCCAGGTCCTCCCTGATAGAATACATAGTGATTGGAAGGTTTAGAAAGGTCCTCAAATTACATGGTTTTGGTAGAAATAAGTGGATTGTACAGAAATTGTATGGTAAGATTGTAAGGTGTATGGGGGGGGGCTTTACTTATAAATGTAGACTGCATGGTTTGATGCTTTAAATTATACATCTGTGGTAATGGGCTGTAATAATGACCTGCATTCAATGTACATATGTTTTTGTATAATGTATATACATTACCTTTTTGTGTAGAGCGTGTTGACTAAACTATCGATATTTACTTTAGATCTAGAATGAATTGATTACCAGGACTGAACCCTTTGCCAGTTTGTTTACTTTTTGCACACTGCTTATGATCGGCAAGAGGAACAAAGAGATAAGGGGACATGCCCAAGGTTAGACACCTGAATCAAAATAGATTCCTTCAATCAATACTGTCAGTATCGCTGTTTAAAAAGCCCACTCCTCCCATACAAGGGTGTGATCTACTTAAGAGCAGGTGGATGCTGGAGGCCAGTGACTCCAGTGAGGAGACTCGAAGAACTTCAGTGCATCCGGAAAGTATACAAAGCGCATCACCTTTTCCACATTTTGTTATGTTACAGTCTTATTCCAAATGAATTATATTCATGGGAAGCCATTTTAATATCCTTTCAGAGATGTTCAATCAGATCCAAGTCTGGGCTGCCTGGGCCACTCAAGGATATTCACAGAGTTGGTTGTGTGCATAGAGTTGTTGTCCTGCTGAAAGATAACCCATCACCCCCGTCTCAGTTCAAGATCGCTCTGGAGCAGGTTTTCATCCAGGGTGTCTCTGTACATTGCTGCAGTCACTTTCCCTATATCCTGACTAGTCTCCCAGTTCCTGCTACTGAAAAATATTCCCACAGTATGATTCTGCCACCACCATGCTTCACTGTAGGGATTGTCCTGTGATGAGTGGTGCCTGGTTTTCTCCAAACTTGATGCTTGGCCTTCATACCAAAGAGTTCAATCTTTGTCTCATCAGACCAGAGAATTTTGTTTCTCATGGTCTGAGAGTCCTCCTTCAGGTGCCTTTTGGCAAACTCCAGGTGGGCTGCTATGTGGCTTTTACTAAGAAGTGGCTTCTGTCTGGCCACTCTACCATACAGGCCTAATTGGTGGATTGCTGCAGAGATGGTCATCCTTCTGGAAGTTTCTCCTCTCTTACAGAGTGATCGGGTTCTCGGTGACCTCCCTGACTCCGTTCACCACCCTTCTCCCCCATTCACTCAGTTTAGATGGCCAGCGAGCTCTAGGAAGAGTCCTGGCGGTTCAAACTTCTTCCACTTACAGATGATGGATGCTGCTGTGCTCATGAGACCTGTCTCAGAGGTCTGCATACAATTTATTTGACTTAATGTTTGGTTTGTGCTCTGACCTTTCCCATCCAACCTGATGGAGGTTGAGAGGTGCTGCAAAAAGGAATGGGTGAAACTGGCCAAGGATAGGTGTGCCACGCTTCATATTCAAAAAGACTTGAGGCTGCAATTGCTGCCATAAATGCATCAACAAAAAATTTAGTAAAGGCTGTGAATACTTGTGTACTATGTCTATGTGATGTCTTAGGTTTTCTATTTTAAATTAATTTGCTAAAACCTTATGTAAATGTTTTTGATGTTGTATGTAGAAATCTGATAAAATAATAAATTTAATCCACTTTGGAAAAATGCTGTAACATAAAGAAATGTGGAAAAAGTGATGCGCTGAGAATACTTTCCGGATGCAAGTCGTTTTGCGAGAGCTCGCCTCCAGATTCCTAGGAAAAATCCACCGGTGAGATGATCTTTCCGCCAGCTCTGTGTCTCCGGCAGCTTCAGCCCAACGCACACACAGTGACATTTTTATATGTAGTCTTTCAATACATTAAAAGATAACTTCTACCAATTGTAACCGAAGACCACAGTGCTCACTATTTTTCTGGAGTTTTTTTTTTAACAAAATTCAGAAGTGATCTACTTGTCTATACCATAAACATGTCTGTCTATAATCTATTATTTACTGGTAACAGATCCACTTTAAAATGTTATTGTTAATGTTGTTCTCTGTGCTATGGTTAGGCATAAAATAACTGTTCCTTTCAGTTACTTGTTAGTTACAGATTGCTGTTTGTGAAATTTGGGCAAGGTCTTGCATCACTTAGCAGAAACCATCCTGTACCCTCTGCTACTTAATAGCCAGATGTGATGATGTTTATCCCAGAAGTTACTTCTGTACATCATAATATTAAAAGACCTGGCGAAATCTCTGCCCGCAATGTACATGGCCCAAATCAATGTTCAATACCGGTCAAAACATCGATCAGGAAAATGATTGGCCATGTTGGAATATTTTCAGTGATTTTCGGCGAACAAACTAAATTGTAGCATTTTGTTTGTTGGTCGAGTCGATTGAATTCGATGAACACATTTATATATGACTCTTTCCTGTGTTTTGTGATTTAAACTAAAATCGTTGATTTTGGTCGCATTCCCGATCATATTCTGATCGAACCGTTCATGTGGTACTACTTTGGATTCGCTTACGATCAGTGTCCAATAAAAAGATCAAGATCTAACTTCAAATCGGAAATTGATCGTACTTAAATGGCACCATGAATGCCTAGCTTAAAGGGACAGGCACATTGGGAGCAATGGGAGCACTTCTTGTGAGTCCAAAAAACGCACCTGAGCTATTCCAAAACCGCCCCAGTGGAGCCTCAGCCTTAGGCCCAGAGAGACACCGCCCATTGTTTATAATGGTCTTATGCTGTGTTTGCACAGCACCTCATAGCTCACGCTTTGATTCAAAATGGATCCACTTGTTTGCTGGATTCATATTATATGCATTTTGTCCATAAGGTATAAAGGAGCATGTTTCTGTTAATGTGGCGATTAAGAGTACATCTACTGTCAGTAGATAAAGTCCCCATAGCAGGTGGATTCGGGTAAAGCCCGGAAATTGGCATGAGGTGTTTAACAGCAGGTTGCTTTAATTGTCAGGTGGTTAATAACCGTCCATGTACACGAGCCCTAATATGCATGGCCTTGCCAATTATTGGGCATAATGGATTAGTAGAGCTGACGTTCAGGGTTGTGTTCAGGCTTATGAAGAAAGATTGAGGAAGCACTCTACTAGAACCAATACATTGGCTTATGAAGGAAAAATAGTAGTTTTGGAGAGATGGTTTTAACCTTTCCTATCACCCTTACCAGTTATCCCTAGTCAGGGCTGCATGAGTGCAAAAACATTAGTTCTGCATCCAATCCAACAAAATTAGATCATGATTGTATGAACATCTATTGTTATGTACAGAACTGTCTACACCAATGCTGTAAGTATCCCATATAACTATTAAGCTAGCCACACACGGTTCGATTTTGGTTCAATCGATGAATTTTTTCATCGATTGAACGAAAATCGAGAAATGCCCACATGGTACGATCGACGATAATTGTTCGATGAAGGCAGAAAAATTGATCAAATTTTGATCGGACATGTTGGAAAATCGTCGATTGCGCCAAAATCGTTTTATAATCGTCGATGTTTGTGGTGTTTCTCCTGGATCTATTAGATTCGATATAATAACATAGACCACTTTAATCTGAACTTCAATCGTTTCCATACCAAAATCGATGATTTTAGTAATATTTTGGAATCGAAATCTCACCTCAATTGCAAACTCAATGTGGGGTGTATGTTGATGCGATTAGGATGGATTTTCGATTAGACGATTTAATTCCTCGATCTAAATCGAGCCTCGATTGAACCAAAATTGAACCGTGTGTGGCTAGCTTTACACACAATATAGTGATTAGATAGATATAGATAAGATATTGGGATTAAAGATTGTACTCAGGATGAAGATACTGCAAATGTCTTGTCTACTTGTCAGACAGGAGACAGCCTTTGTTGGTTAATCCAGTTAGAATGTTGCATACTAGTTAATCTGATTTAATAATATGGTTGTACAATAATGGCGTGGATCAGAAACCAGGAAAGCTGCTAATTGGCTATAAGTAATGGAAACCTTTGTGAAAATGGGTGTGCAACATGGGTCAGCAGGTATCCCTTTTTAGGGGATTTAATGGTTACAGGACAAAAGTGAAGTAGTTACCTAATTTAACATAACAACGAAGCACGTCACAAATGAAATGTTTAGTAACAAAGCCTTAGCAAGGATTACCAAATTCATGTCCTTTGATTACACTGAAAACTTGTTGGTTTAAAATGCAAAGTGATTATGGGATATCTGTTGTTGTTATTATTATTATTATTATAATCTCTTTGTGTTAACCATTAATTTTCATTTCGTTCCACTGTGCTTAGCCAACCATAGATTTTGTCTTCAAAGACTTCACACATCAGTAGATGTGATCATTTGAGTTTATTTAGTAACAGATTAGATATTTAACAGCTAATGGCGTGAGATTACTTTATAAATGTGCTGAATTTTGGAAGATTAGGTCCAATCTAAACAGTAATCTGCCCATATGTCATTTCACAGGTACATTTTAACAGGAGAAATGTGACCTGCTCACAGAGAATTTCAGCACCTGTTAAAAGGAGGACAACTACAATGATTGGGTTATATTATGTAAACTGAGTATTAAAGAAAGAAAGCTGTCCCTAAATGTAAAATGAAATTAGGTTGGATCCTTCAAAAAGTACAGCAATACAAATGTTACATAAACATATTTGCCAACAGGATTTTTTTTGTTTACAGATCACACCAAAACATTTAGGGATGCATGAAGGATTCTTCCTCTACAGTTTAGGCACCATTCATTAAAGCAGAGAACACACGCATAGATATGGGCCAGAGCGATCTATCTGGCCCATATCTAATGCGGCCATCCCTGTTTTCGAGTGGGACCAATCAATCCTGCTCAAAAACAGGGATATCGGTCATGACTGTAAACCATGGTCGATGTCCATTGCTTTGCATGGGCACCGCAGGTCTCCATGCAAAGCATCATCAGAGCTGGACACACAGCAGAGTTGTGCCCCCAGCTCCTCCGATATTGGGCAGCAGCGCAATTATGTCAGGGAACATCGAACGGCTCCTATATCAAACCGTGTGTTCCCAGCCTTAGGTGCTGGCAGTAGGCAGCAGCTCAGAAAGCCGTGCCCGCCCATGTATTTGGGCACTTGCACACAGTGTGCAGGTGCTCAGGGGGAGCTTAGAAATGCCCCCCATGTTACCCCTGTTGGTTGAACACCTGTAATGCGGACTGGGAACACATAATGTTGCGTCTTTCATGCTGCTGCGCTTTTCAGGTGTCTGGAAACTGTAAATCCAGCATTTCCAGGCACCCATCTAAAGCTAGCCAAACACGTGTCAACTTTTGCATGATCGATCTTAGATTCGATGGTGTTGTGCCATTGTGAGTTAAAAACGATCATTTATGGAGCGCATGCATAGTAAGATCAAAATTATTTAAGTGGATACGTTTGTAACTATGTTAGTAAATACAATCATAATTACCGGTATGTTTGTAAACAAATTGATAGAAATGCCTTGAAAAAACGAACACTTTTTGTTCGATTTTATGTTTGCTTTCGATCACTTTTTTTTTGCAGAAAATGATTTCCATAGGACCAACTTAAAACATATATTTTTAAGTCAATGAGTAGACATATCGAACCGTGTATGGCCACCCGAATAGTCCTGTATAACTCAATACAACATGTTGGTTGGTTTTACACAAAGAGTCTGCTTCTCACCATAAATGACAAGATAGACTATTAAGAGTCTTATAAACATGTAAACAAATCAGCTCTAAAGCAGTATCAGTCTTGTTGTTGCCTTGAGGGTATGTCCCGACCAGGTTCATGCATCTGCATAACCAAAATTCAAGAACATCAGCCTACAGCAGTGTCTTATTCCAATGAGTTGTGTTGGAAAAAAAGTCCTTCCTACTGCATTTAGGTACAATGAGCTCTTCAAATGGTGTTACATCAGTGCAACAAGGATGAAATATAGAATGCTTAGAATGCCCGGTGGATTGCTATCAACTGCTCCATCAACTAGATTTTCACTTCATTTCCTTTCTTGTGACAGCAGGAAGTGACACACATTTCTGAGAGAAAAATGTGTCACGTTGGTCTTCGCTGCTTTTAAAAGATTTACTTCCTGTATCGGAGAGGCACTCTTTGTACCACAAAGTAAAGGAATTTCTCCAATGAGGAGTTAAATTATATTAGATTATATTTAAACCTGACAGGAGTTTTAATGGGCCCCCCTTTTCTATTTAGAAACATGATGGAGCCCCCCTCCCTATTCAAATACATGTTCAGAATAAGGGCCAGCGCCCCCTGGAATACCTTTGCCCCTCCCCAGTTTGGGAACCACTAGATGCATGCAAGACCCTTAACACTGTATGTTTGAGCTCAGGGGAATTAATGGTGGAGGAGTGGTAATCCATCACCACTATATCCTAAACGCTCATAGACTAAAGCAGGGTACAGACGGCTCAATATTCGAGCCGTCCGATGTACCCTGCAGCAGCGTGATGACGTCATCACGCTGCTGTCAGATATCAGCTGGCTGGGGAGAGATGGCTCTGCTCTCTCCCTGGCTCAGCTGAAACTTTGCTAGGAGACCAGCGGTCTCTAGGCAAAGCATCGGACATTACGGTCATGTCTGATAAAGAGGTGGGCACAGATTATATGGGTCAGATAGATGGCCGTGAGCGCACACGGCACTCGAAACAGCCATCAATTTGACCCATATCTCCACGTCTGTACTCTGCTTTAAGAAGGCTGTCTGCCATTCAAGTATTTTCTAACTACCCCCAAGCAGGACTGTCTGCCATCTGGATTAGGAACATTTACAGCACCAGTGCTGCCCTGGGGAGAATTATGGTGTTAAAGATTTTTGACCTTGCCCAATGTTTTTTTGATTTAGGTAATTTCACCAGTGCTCACTTTTTGTAATAAAGATAAAAAATTATCAGCTAATCCTACCAAAAAAAAACAAACCATGGCCATATTTGGTAACGCTTAAAGGTTCTGCCTAACATTTTTGTCCAATTTTTAAAGGTTAACCTTTTAATTGCACCATTTTTTTTTCAAATAGAAAATGGAATGGAACAACCGTTTTGCCTCTTTATAAATGTTCTCTGGGTAATTCTCCCAATTAGCATTAACATACTTTAGCTAAAGTGACAATTAACCAGAATATGGTTTGCTTTTTATTGTTTCCTTCTCTAAAATGTCACCAATTACACAGGTCAACAAAAGGCATTTTTTTTCAATCATCAAAATGCAAATCAATATCTTCTTAATCAGTTTTCTGAGCTCAGATCTGTATGTATTTTTTCACATACATTTTTAAGAGTTCTAGGTGATGTAAAGCCGGCCATTGACGTACCGATCTATGGCCGGCTTTTAGCAGACTCCTCACAGCGTGGTGAGGTCACCACGCTGTGAGCAGTCGGCTACAGAACGGACAGGAATCCTGTGTGTTCCACTAACACACGCGATTCGTGTCAGATTGTAGCCAATGAACTCGGAGGGGGAGGAGACTTTAAAAAGAACCAGCAGGACGGATCCGTGTGCGATGCGACCTGCCGGCTCTTTTGGTCGGATCCTCAAGGTGGGCTCCCCTATGGTTGTGGCCGACCGACCTTTATGTGCTCGGCAGGAGGGGGCTTTAGGCGGGGGGCTTTAGGTTTCAGGAACACACTGTGGGACATTACTATAGTAAATGCTGCTTTGGCATCTATGTTTGTTTAGAAATGCTTTCGGTATGATTTTTCATGGTCACGGTATAGCATCCAACAGTAGTCAGCCATCATGCTTTCTTCCAGAAACCTTGGAGTCTCTATTACCTGAATGTCTTGATGAAAAAGCTCACATTATTGGTCACTGACCATACCAAGGTTTTCTGAAAAGAAATCTAGATGAGCGTGCAAGAAGTGGAGTTTTTCAAGCTTTAAGCTCCAGCTGTCTGATAGATTGTTAAAAACGTTTCATGGTGTAACAAGGACCTGATATTGGAGCGACAAATATCCCTTCCCTCAGTGTAGTAGAGCTGAGATGTGGACACTTCTAAATCAGGTATTGATAACCTTGTGAATTTGCTTTAGCCATCATCTCAAAAAGTTATTCATCAAGCCAAGCTTGATATGTAGAATGGGGAAGGAATATCTTTTGTACATTCAAGTGCAGAGCTGAAATACCATTTCTACATTTTCTTAAGGGTTTCAGTTATTTTACGAGATTGTGATTTATGTGTGGACGAAGAACATATCTGGATGGTTTCGAACTTGACTGGGATATAAAAGATAGCTGTTTCTTTTGTCTGAACTGTTCAACAATGTTCACGCCCCAAAAAAACAAACTGGAATAATTGAGACAGATTGGGTTTAAAATGGCTCGGCAGCCTTTTATTATCAACAGAACTAACAAAATATAATATATAACCACCATTAAACGGACCATTATAGATTAAAATGAAGGTCCCTTGAAGGCAGTTATCCAGCACCCTGTATCTGCATCACCCAATACATCGGCCTCCAGTCACACTACACCGACAATTACAATAAAATGCAGATACCACCTTACAGAAATAGTACCCTGGCACTCCGACATAATTAACAAAGGGTGGGACACAATGATCTTTTACATGACCAGACCACCTTCAAGGGCCTTACAACCCTGCAGCTGCTATGACAAGTTTTGAAACCTGAAAACAAAGGAATTAATCAGTTTTATAAACCCCTGAAAATTGTAGGATTGGATTGGAGGGAGAGAAATTTATCCGACACACAGTATCCTCCAACTGAAGTGCGATAAATTCTGCTCCCACCCTAAACTACAGCAGGATCCCTTCTACCAACCGACCCAACCAATCAGGTACATAATAACATAACTAAGCATGTTTATAAGATTTACTTACCCTTAGTATGCCAGCTCCTTCTTAACCAATGTTGTCCCTCTGCCTAGGTCTGTCTTTTCGCTCCTGACCTGTTTTTCTAGGCATGATTTGACACAATATTAATAACTGTTTCCTTGTTATTCCAAATCTAAAACAAAACATTAAATAAACTCATAATTAGTCTATTGTAATACACTAAGGCTAATTGCACAAAAGTGCAACTTTTATATATGGCTCATCATTAAATGTTTTCATGAGGAAAAACTAAAAACAGATCTGATCAACACAAAAAGCACCACAACCCCCACACCATGTAATTTTGTGTAATTTGCATCACTATGTCAATGTTAAATGAAGCTTGAGCATAATTACTCTTTTTTATGTTGTAATACATTTTACACTCTTTTTTTCTTCCAGTGTAAAAAAAATCACTTTCCATCTTTTGTGACATATTTAAAGTATTTTTCCCTGTCTGACAGTATACAGTAGATAGGTAAATGCATAAAGCTATGTTGTAATAAATGCAAATTTCAAACAGCCACTAAGAAGGATATCAGATCACGTCCAACTTCCTTCTTCCTTAATCTTTTTATTACTACATATAAGGCTAGTAGCTTAGAGTGGTCCAACCTGTTGTTGTGAAACAATCCTAAGCCCGGCTTTTATGATTATCATGCCTAAAGAAGATGGGTGTTGCTTTGGGTGCCAACTTGTGAATTAGTAATTGAGTTATAATGGACTGAGTTCTCCCGATTGTGCAGGTCATTCCATTCATAATAACAGATACTCTTTGGAAACCCCAAATCATATTACTTACCTCTTTGCCCGGTAACCCCAATATTAAGCATGTGTTTTTTTCTTTCCAAAAATGTATTTATTTGCAATCTGCTTTTAAATTTGTGCTGCTCACTTATCATTTATCTTTTTTTTTTTAATTGGCACCCTATAAAAGTTTCTAAAGCACAAGTCCATAAATTATCTACAAACAATGTTTGGAGGGCGATGTTTTTCAATTTTGAAAATGAGCAAATCTGGTTTCAATATATGCAAATTATGCAATACAAGCTCCTCGTTTACATACTGCAGACTTATTGTCTAAACAATTATTTGTATTTAGTGTCATTTTTACTTTTTGATGGATGGTTGCTTTAAAATAAAAAATAAAAAATATTTACCTGGTCTCTGCTTTCATGAACTATTTGATGTTTTGGTTGATTTAAGTAATCATCATATCTTTAATATGGGTGCAAGACTTGAAATAAAAAGAGATAAATAGAATATAGTGTGTGTGTGTTTTTTCTTTTATTGCAAATTGTTTAGGGCAGCAAAATGTGTTAATAAACAATATTTAAAAAAAAAATCCATTTAATCATTTAATAAAATACAAAACACTGGAATTTTGTTAAGAACGTGCAAAGAACAATTTTGTTCAAAGCTTTCAAAAAAAGCTATTTGCTTTCCTATGGTATCTGGCAAATTGACCCTTGGAACTATAAGAGCCAGTAATGTCTCAACCATACAACCATATTCATGTTTATAAGTTATAAATAGAGTTTGAACTATGTACAGTTGTTGCAATAGGCCAAATTACAAACAGTTAGGACATTACATGGAAATCAAATAGGCAATGGCAGCAGTACATAATAGGAGGATCATAGTCTTGCCTTGAAGACCAAGCAATCATGGTTATTGTGCTATAACACACAATTGTACAGAAACAAGAGGTTATGTGTGAACTTAGCAACTAAAACTGCCCCATGTGCCTATAAAAAATGTAAACAAAGTTTTAAAAATATATTAAAAAGACTGCATGTGCAATCATCCCTAGTGCCATGTAATCATGAGTGTATGCAGGCTCATGCATACAACTAGCCTTAAAATGTATTGGGGTTTAATGGGGTGCTGTTGTCAATCATTTGAGGGGGAGCAGACTAATGGCATATTGGTTGGCCTTCCTGTGTTTGTTGTTGTATGCAGAATTGGGACAGTATTGAGCTGTAGCCTTGGCTGTGATCAGCCTTGGCTGATGAAGGGCCCCAAATCCACTAGAAATATAGAATATAGCCATTTGTCTGCTACTCCTCTAGATCAAATGATTAATAGCAGCGCCCCAAAGCATTGTAAGGGTAGACGTTTGCATGAGTCTACATACATGGCACTAGGAATGATGGCACATACAGTCTTGATTAGGGAAATCATGTAATCATAATGTGCGATGCTCAGTAAGTGGACACAACATAGTTTGGGGCAGTGATGATGACTGATCCATTAACAATGGCTTTCAAAAATAGAAAATGCTTGTCTACATATTAAAAGAAACATTTGAAGAAAAACCTGTCTATAGTTCTCTACAGAAACTATAGAGAAACTATTTGAAACGATAGAATTCCATACTGTGGTGAACAGATGTAGTAAGATAGATATTACCAAGTGGTATTTGCACAATGGGCTGGCTGGAAAAACAGGCTTTTACTGAAATGGGTGTGTTCTAATAAGTGAATGTGCTAAATTGGTGTCTGCATCTCTTACTGAGAATACCCCACCCCATGTATTTCAACTTTACTTGTCTGCTTTACAATGCCACTGAGGTGTTCCCATCTCATTTACAAATCACATAGTCCTTACTGACCTATTTATTTTACCGTCTATTGTAGATTTTGTGCATCTAAAGCTGTCAAAAAATAAATAAATAATTGTACTGGAAGACTTGTCTACCTCACTATGGCTTCCTTTACATCACCACAAGCACACACCAGACTGATCTTTTTGTAGTTCTCCATCCCTTTATTTGCCTTGTTTATCTTTTCTTGCTCTCTACTCTCTACTGCTCTTTTGTTTTACTCTCCCTTTCATTTTAAATTGTTATTTTAAATGCCCATTTTCTCTACTTTAAATTTGCATTGCAGATTTCTGCTCAATATTACATGGTTCTTTTTATATATAATAAGTTGGAGGGGCTTCTCTGTTGACCCTTTCGTTATCATGCCATGTATGATGTTATGTATTAGATTTTTGCTCATTTTGTATTTAAATTTGGTAAAGGCCCCCATACACGTGTCGGATTCCGACCGGATTCCGGGACGATCGATTCCGGG
>CM070032.1:54850974-54872136 GCA_036250615.1 Ptychadena robeensis
AGACGGGAACTGGACCCTGCCAGGAGGATGGTGCCAATCCGGAGCTCCCTGGCCAGTGATGTGAGTTGATACTGTTGATTTGTCTGTAATTCTCAGGTTCCAATGTGTAGCTTGTCACTAACATTTTTCTCCCCTCCAGGACAACCTGGTCCATGTATGAGGGGAGCATCATGTCCTCATTGAGGAGGAGCCATTCCTGGTCCACCATATGAGGAGGAGCGTCCACCAGCTATGGGCCCTTCCCCCGATCCTCACGGTGTCCGCAGGAGGAGGAGAGTAGCTGGTTGTTGATGTGTAACATGTTTTGTCCGTGACTACCTATTGATCCCTGCAGCACGATTCCTGGCCCAAGGCGCGTTGACGAGTGTGAGAACTATGGTCTGTCATTTTGCTGCCAATCTGCGCATGGCATTGTGGCCCAGCGGGGCGGCTGCCCAGGGACTCATTACTGAGATGGTTTTCCAGGGTCATGCTGGGACCAGCTGGACACCTCAAACCCCCGTTCAGCTCTGGTCATCCTGTATTGCCCATGGTGACCCCTCTTTGCCATCTGGCAGCGTGCAGCAAGCCCAGGTACACAGTAACCGAGGAGGGAGAGTTATACTTACAATCCACTGTGACCTCCAGCTGTGTGTCAGGGCCATGGGGTAATGGCCTCTGTTTTGATTTGTGTTTATTTATTTGTGTAAAGACAGCACAACTGTTAACAGTGAATTATTTTGGCTGTAAATAAAAACATTTGACCATAACTCAATGCCTAATCCTTGGCCTATCAAATGGGGTGTATGGGAGACATCAGGTGTCAGGTCATGCTGCCAGGACACAGCCCCCACCCTATTGCAGTTGGCTGCATAGCCTTCACGGGTGGCGTGGGCCTGGAGGGATTGTGCCATGAGGTGGAAGTGGCTGCATGCCAGTGAGGGCCCGTGGTTCATCGCGCCATGAATCAAGGGTTACCACTGCTGGGAGAATGGCATACTCCCATCCTGTTGAGGTCTTGGCCGATGCTTGATGGTGGGGCGTCCGACCGATCGGACACGAAATCGTCCAGGAATCGTGGCAAGGTGGTATGTAGCGATCGGACAGACTTAATTGGCCGATCGATCGACCTCCGATTCCCGCTGAGATCGCGGAATCGATCGGATAGGTGATCGAGCGGCCATGGAATCCGACTGTGTATGGCCAGCTTAAAACTTCAATGGTTTAAGTAAATATACTGAATTGTACTTTTTTTCTCTTACTATAAAAGTAATGATGCTGTACAAATATGGTGGGTGTTTAAATATATATTGCACAATACCAAAAATGTAAAAACATGAGGTGCAGCCTATTATGACTAACTTTTTGTTTGTTTGTTTTTGGTTTTTCTTTTAACATTTATTGAACAGCTTGTGATTTGTTGCAAGGCATAATTTAAACAGACACATTTTGAACAACCAATTTCATATGTTGATCGGGATCTACTGAAATAGAACAAAGCAACAAAGCAAAGATGTCCTTTCATTGTTCAGTATTGTACCAAGCTGTTCACATATCTTAAAGCATGCCATACACATGCCGATAAGCAGCCGATTTTTCAGCTGACCGACGGGCCCCATGTGTGCCCACATGGGGCGACAGATCCCTGTCGCCCCACAGCTCGGCCGGCCAGAGAACGGACATGTCCGATGCCATTAGCTTCAATGAAGACCGGCTTCTTCATTGAGGCTAATGGCCGGCACACAAAGGGTGCCGGCCGACTGAAGGGGCCCCATAATGCATCAGGGTGCAAACGTGATGACGTCATCACGTTTGCATTCCGGTGCATTTTGGAGTAGGTCTGTCTGCACCCGTCGGGGTGTGTATGTCAGCCTTAAGGGTCCATTTACACTGTTGTTCAAGGAACGACTCCTTCACACCTAATTACAGAATGATTAAAAAACAAAACCTGCCCAATGCACTTGTACAGTATTGAGGATCTCCATCCAGTGAGCTGAGCATCTTATGGTAGTTACAATGAAAATCTACTGCATTTTTTGTACTGTGTCTTCCTAAAAATCTACCTGCCCTTGAATATGAAAAGACACAAAAGAAAGAAAACTTACAAAAAAGATCAAAGGTCTATAGATACCTCCAACCAATGATTATTGTACTACCCATATCCAAAACACATCATGGGGTTTCGAGCTTTTACATGATAGACCTGTCATGAGGTTGTTATCTAAATGATCCCTAAGTGCCTGTACAAATTTGCAGGCGCTCATGACAGGTCGTTTCACTGGCCAGAGCGACTTCTCGTTTTTACAGGCTGCAGCAGCCAGGGAAACGACAGTGTAAATTTACCCTAAAGATGTCTTCCGTTTCTATACTGACCATGTAGACAAAGTGAGGCGTAGAAGGTTTATTGTTTGTTCCATTTGGGTGGTGTAATAGAATCAGTCTATATTACATGATTCCTTCTATCTGATGGCCATTTTATCAACAGTTTCCTTGCAGGGCCCTCCTTTTCTATTTAGGAACATTATCGAGATAGATATCCCTTTAACACCCATATCCATACCCAGGAAGGGGGAACATTCTAGATTTTCAATATGCCCAAGTAGTATACTAAAGCCGGATATAGACGTCTCGATCTATGGCCAGCTTGTAGCAGACTCCTCACAGCGTGGTGACGTCCCCACGCTGTGAGGAGTTGGCTACAGAACTGACAGGAATCCTGTGTGCTCCAATAACACACCCGATTCCTATCAGATTGTTGCCAATGAACTTGGAGGGGGAGGAGACGACCCCTCTGAGTTAACTGCCTGCAGCAGGATCGGAGGATCGGCCACAAAAAGAAACAGCAGGATGGATCTGTGTGCGATTCGACCTGCCGTCCTCAAGGATCCTCAAGGTGGGCTCCCCTGTAGTTACGGGTGACTGACCTTTATGTGTTCGGTGGGAGCGAGCGTGGCGGCTGGTCACCCACAACTATGGCCGGGAATCAGCCCGTCTATGTCGGTTTTGTAATAGATTCAAGCAAAATTATTACAAAATTTTACCCATCCAGCCTTCCCTCAATCGAGATCATCATCATGTTGGAAAACCCTGTTCCATTTACATTACTTTGGATGGGGACCTGGAATCAGTCTATATCGATGATGCAGCAGGGCTGTGTCTCGATATCGATGAAGCTCGAGCGCAGCTGCGACTTCATTGTACTGCGCTCAACTGGGCAACGGTCTGACGGGAATCTACCTGTGTATGCCCAGCATTAATCAGCAGAGGACCAGCAATGTATTTTATCGTGTTTGGGATTTCCTGTAGCTCTGTTTTTTCCTGGTTACATGTAATATCTTGTTTTGTAAGCAATAACAAAATACATTTCATAGGATTTCATTGATAGAATGACACACGAAGGTTACTCACACTTACGTCATCTGCTGATTAGATCTTCATGATGAGATGACTAATATCTTGTTCGCTAATTTATATAATCATTTGCTGCGTCTGACTAGGTCCCACTACACAGTCATTCTAATGAACATCATTTGCTGCATCTGACTAGGTCCTACTACACAGTCATTCTAATGAACATCAACATCAGAATGAAGATGCTCATTAATAAGAGGATTATCAACAGAAGAAGATTCACGTCCACTTTCTCTGTAGAGATGTGTGAGTCACTGGCCGCTTTATAAGCATTTATCAGTAAACTAACATGGAAAATTCAGCTATATAAGGGATTTATATGAATGTATATACAATAGTCCCCCTGTAACATTGTTCTATTACCCATTGATGCTGCCAGCCAGCCCCTCTCCCACCCAGCTTGTTTTACCTGACTGAAGAAATGATAGTCCATCTAAAGGTAAGCAGGTTACACACATGAAGATATGGGCCAGATTGGTGGCTGCTTCGAGCACGGTGCGCACTCACAGCCATCTATCTGGCCCATATCATAAGCGGTCATCCCAGGTATAGGACATGACCGTTAATCACGGCCGTGCAAAGCATCGGCTGAGCTGGGGAGAGCAGAGCTGTCTCCGCGGCCCCGACGATATCTGACAGCAGCGTGATGACATCATCACGCTGCTGCAGGGAACATCGGACCGCTCCAATATCGAGCCGTCTGTACCCTGCTATACACCGTTCAATATTCTTGTTCATTCGATGTAAAATCGATTGTTTAAGTCAATTGTTTAAAAAAATAAATTCCTATAGCTGGGCATAGACATCTCGATTTTCTGTTCAATTTTAGTGCGATGGTTTAATCGAGTGCTGTTAGTTGTCTCATGCGATCTTTTTAAGCGATCAATCTATGATTCTTGTGGAAATTACCTTTGTTTGTGTGCTGTTGGTCACTGGCCAGTTCTTCAGCTAACACCACTCCAAACCCATAAATGTGTGCGTGCAAGATATATTGAGACTTTCAGGATAGAATCGCCCAGGAATTGAGGACGTCATATGTTGCAGTCTGTGATCGATTTTGCAAATGAAATCGATTCCAGTATCGGATGTGCGATCCGTTTAAAAATTGAACGCAGGAATATTGAGATGTCTATGCCCAGCTTATTTCCTGAATTGATTGACTTAAGCTGGCCATAGACCTTTAGATCTCTCTGTCAGATATCCTTTACATCTACCAACATCTATGTAGTTCCGGGTCCTCTGCGATTGAACACAGGTAGACTTGATGGTTTAGAAAGTCCATCATATTACATGGTTTTGGTAAAACAAAAGAAGATCTAAAGGAAATCTGACAGAAAAATATAAAGGTGTATGAGTACCCAAAAAGTAATACAAAGCAGACATAAAATGGACCGAGCAGTGATTGGACATTTTGGTGAATTTCGATTGTTCAAGTATCAGACATGTTTTTCTTGCTTTTCTTGGGTACAGACCTGCAGATATGGGCCAGATTGATGGGCGCTTCAAGCGCCGTGTGTCCATATCAATCCCGCTCGAAAACAGCCATATCGGACATGACCGTAAATACGGCCGATGTCCTTTGCTTTGCCTAGAGAGCGCTGGTCTCCTGCTGCAGGGTACATTGGACGGCTCGAATATCCTGTACCCTGCTTTAGACTGACAGTCTGAATGTAAATCACCCAAGCTGATTGAATCAAAGTTTAAGCAAAACTTGATGCATGTATGGCTAGCTTAATACCCTCTTAATAATTTTAAACCTCAAGGTGTCAGATGTGAAATGTCTGCAGATTCTGTAGATATATTAATAATAACTCTTCATCTATTGAAAGTTCACACATGCAAAAATTTACCAATCTATTTGCATTTTGATAACCTGTGCGTCAAATATGGTGAATGATGGTCACTACTTTGTTAACCTTTCTAGGAATTGCGCAAGTGGCGGGCTTTTTTAAAACGCCCGCCACAGGCTATTGCGGCCAATTACAATGAAATCCGATGTGATTTCATGCCCTCCTCTGAACCTGGAACACATCCATGGAGTCCCCATAGACGTCGGAGGTATGCTCTAAAAAAATGTCACCTCCTCCATTACATGGAGCGCAATGGTGGCGCCTACCCCTTGCTGCTTCTGCGTCATATATGATGTTATTTAGGATGACCGGAAAGGATCGGTGTGTACACCGATAGAGGGAATCAGCAGACAGGTGAGTTTGCCCAAAGTTATCTTGGGTTCAGTTTTATAAGCAAAGAAACTCACCCCGTCATAATTCGGGCTGAACACCCAGGAGGTTAAACAAGTCAATTAAATACATAATTGATAAAAGTAAGTTGATTGTTCAATGGCTAATGTATAATCTCTGTGGAGATGTAGGCAGTATGCACAAAAAACATGCACAGTAAATAATTTCTGACTTAAGCCAAAACTCCACTATGATTTGTCAGAACTTGGCAAAACTGTAGTGGTTGCATCTTTGCAACACAACAAAGCGTGCACACAACCTGGGGATGCGCCTATTGACAATGAAAGGGTGACCACTACGTGTTTGCTATGTTTTGGCAAAAGGCAGTGGAATTTTTCTATTTATTCTATTTTTTATCTATTAATTCAGCAAATCTTCAATGATTGTACATGACATAGCATGTAAAGGTATAAAATTGGACTGTGACAGGTGGTCTTAACATAAGAAAGAACAAAAGAAGGCAGGCTGGTTGTAATTGCTCTTCTGCAATAATGTCCTACCGTAGCTGAATGCAGGGTAGGCGGAGGGGAAGCCTGACCAGGGGGGCTGGAGGTAGAGGAGTGACGTAGGCAAAGGGGGCGTGTCTTCCGGAGGAGGGACCCGAACGCAGAAAGTGAGGAGGGACCGGAAGGAGGCAGCCATTTTGGTAGCAGCGTCCCACCCACCCATTTATGTGATTTTTTGCTTGTACTGTACGGACGGTATAGTTAATTTTAAGTTATTCTAAGTTATGATGGTTAATATTTAATAATGTATGTATTTAATAATGTATGCAGTTTTATACATTCTATTTGAGAGAGGCACTGTGGAGGGACCTATGTTTGATAAGCTGTGGCCTTTAAATTTGTACTAAACTTTAATACAAAAACTTTCCAACGAGAATACTGGTGTTGTGTTTTTATTGGGAAGGGGAGATTTAAGGTATTGGTTATACACTATTCGGACAAAAGACAGCCCTACCTGGGTCATGCATTCTTACCTGCCTGTTTGCAAGCTTCTGTATAATGTAAATTCTCAGAATACTCCAGTGCTGGAATGAATAAACTTTTGCAAACATGGTTGAGTTACATAATCCTTTGCAGGTCTATTGTGATGGATGAAGATCCTGTTCCCATAAGAAGTGAGGGAGAAAAAGTAAAGTTTTCTGAACCAAAAGTGCACCATAGACTTCATTGGTAAATTTTTCTTTATGTCGTAGGCCTTTAACTTCCCAAAATATGTCCGTACAAGGGTCTAATAGATATCCTGAATATAATAATGTTTGAAACAAACAATTATGTAAAATAATATATATTTTTTTAATAAAAATAATGAAAAAAAACCACAAAAATTAGGACACAAAGCTATGCTGCTATGTACTAAATATCGCCAAAATAAAAAGTCTCTGGTGCCCCAGATGTTCCCATTTGCACTTAACCCTCTCTAACCTGGTGTGATAAAATCACACCAGGGAAGAAAGGGTTACTGCAAATTGTATTTTTATAATAAATAATTATAAATATTTAGTACATAGGGGGAGTTTGAAAGCAGTTTTCTACATAGAAAACTGCTTTCATTCTATTTACTGTACAAATCTCCCGCCGCCTCTCCGAGGGACGTCATCACGTCACTCGGAGCGGGGGGGGGGGGAGAAGGACACGAGCAGCCTAGGAGGCATGTCACATCGGGGACTCGGGGACAGCGTGAGTATGCGCTCTCCAAGAGCCCCGCATTGTACTGGACGGCAGCACCTCGTCCAGTGCGATAGTAGCAGTTGGAGCGCTGGACGAGGTGTCAATAGCAGAAGGAAACCTTTGCATTTGTGGTTATGGAAACATGATTTTCTACATTAAAGAATGCCTGGCAATATTTGTAGGGACCCCAGAGTTTCACCAAATCTTAGTTGAGAGGGGATGGAGTAAACTGTAGCCTAAACAGCAGATCATATTTTCTTCAGTTACAAGGAATGCAAATTGAGTTATATAAGTGTCTATTGTCTTCCATCAAACAGAGCTTGTCTAATATATATGTAGTAAAGTAAAAGTCTCAGTAACAGTGATTTTCTTTAGGTGTTTACATCAGGTTATAACTCCTTTTCTTATGGTAAATACTTACAATCTAGTTAAAAGGGTGGGGTCTGTAGGAGACGTTTTCAGTGGTCATGCTTCTTACATACAGTGATTACAGGTCTTGCTGCTCCTACTGGCAGAAAATGTCCTGGGGCGACATGATCTGGTGTGCTTGGTCCCAACACCCTGACCTTGGGCAGTTTGGCTGAAACCTCCTATTTACTGGGCGTTGGTGACAATAGTTAATGAGCTACAGTCAGCCAGCAATACATCTGTAACAATAAAATAGTCTTTTAATTTTCTACTATTTTGCCAATTTTATATGAAATGTCTAAACTTAAAGTAACTGAGCAAATATAATATAAATTATAATATACAATATAATATATAATATACAAATAAATATATATATAAACACACACACATACAAAAACACACAATACACTAATAGTGTTTCTCTTACTAGTGTGCACTAGTGGTCTGAAGACACCTTATCTTTCATGGCAAGATTGACCCAATGCATGTCATATAATACATGAATCCTGAGAGATAGTATGGTTTACATGCCATTATATCTTACTTGGGTGAACAAAGGTCCCCATACACATTTAGATTTCTCTGTCAGATTTTCTTTTAGATCTCCTTTTGTTTTACCAAAACCATGTAATATGAGGGACTTTCTAAATCATCAAGTCTGCCTGTGTTCAATCGCAGAGGACCCGGCACTACATACTTGTTGGTAGACCTAAAGGATATCTGGTGTATGGCCAGCATATCTAAATGTGTATGGCCAGCTTAAGGCTATTTTATGCTAATTGAATTTCACCAGTGAACCACTGATAATGGCATGCCCGGAGCCGAGTGCCCGTAGGAGGAGGGCACTTGACTGGGGCAGGCTGGGCAGAGGGGCCTCGGCGACGTCACGCATCTATGATGCATGAGTGGGTGGGGCCTATCTCGCGCATCATAAAGGCGGCAAGTTCCCCTTTCAGCCAGAATCTCCCTCCCTGGACTAGGCATGCCTCCTTTCACAGTTGTCTGCCTATTGGTACTTTCCTGCACTAATGTTTTTCTCTGACAGGTCATTCGTCACAACTAGCGGGTCCTTGGCAGTGTCCTTGGTGACAGTTGTAGGTGAAGGTTGGTGTGGTGATGTCACCATGGTGGGGCAGTCACTTTTGGTCAAACCCTGAGCGCGGGTAAGAGTCAATGACCCGATGGGAGATTGGTCCGGAAGGTGTCGCGGAAGTTTAGTACCCACCGTACTCTTAAGGCTGGTGGCCGGTACAGGTTGTAGGAGCTCGGTCATTGTTAAGGGCACTGTCAGGGAGCAGCAGTTTAAGTGTTATTGTTTACTGGAACGTTATTTATTTAATTACTATTTAAATTGTATTTTTGTATGTTTTCTTGTAAGCTGTGGCCTTAATACATCCACTTTAAACCAAACTTGTTGTCATGTCTTTATTTTAGTTTAAGGTTAAGTTGGGGGACGTACAGGTTAATTGAGGCCACTTCCTTAGTCGGCCTTGCCCAAAGTCATTACCTGCCTTATGTGTATAAATGTAACAAACCAAACACGAAACAATACCACAAAAACAGTAATCTCCTACCAAACCTTATGTATGTACATGAGTTGTGTTTCTAATGTGTTGGTACACTTGCCTAATAAAACGGGTGCTTGAAAAGCGTAGATAACAGCTTTCATACTAAACATCTGTGAAATGTTACTTGCGTTTCTTGTAACATGCACTGATAAATGAAGTAGACGTTATTTCATGTTATAGATAGGCAGATGTCTCTAAAGGATCCGATCATGCCTAAACCACCATCATTCATGTAAAAGTTTGGGACTAGACTGCAAATAGATTTTCAAAAATATTAGAACATTATTTCCATGTGCCTATTTAAAAAAAAGAATCTCTGCTTTTTGTATCCTTACAGGGTTGATTACCACATGAGCAAATTTACAATATTACAGTAATATATCTCAACTTGGCTTACTAGAGGAATTAGAAACAAAAGGGAAATTGAGTGATAATAGTACAACTTCTAGGAACGTAACATGTATGTTAGTGCACACCTATTGTTGTTATGTTGTTACATTATCCTTTATAACTGTGGAAGATTTCCTCTATGGCATGAAAACCTTACGAAAATTGTGTGAACATTACCCAATGCAAGTTTAGCAACTTACATATTGTTTATTCTAATCATGATAACCATCTATTGACAACCCTTTATTGCACTATTCATTTTAAGTTGGATTTCCATCCCCTCCTGAGGAGGCCGATTATAAGGGCCGAAATGCGTTGGGGGGTATATGACATAAGGGGTACCCTTGATGATAGGACTGTCCCCCTTTATATCTCAACTTTGTCTTTTTACATGTAAAGTCCTCTAATGGATTTATGATTCAAAATCTATGAACCTTTTTAAGTGGTTTGTGATATGGATTGTTCATGGCCCATCCTGTGTTGATTGGTCCATAGAGTATGCATAATAAAGTTGCAACCTTGCTTTTACCTTTACTTTTAGTGTATGGTTTTTGGCCACGCAAAATCCCCTGAGGCTAGCCACCTTGCAGTATCCTACCCTTTGGGTGAACCCTTCCTTTTTGTAAAGTTTTTTTGGGGTATAGCCAATGTATATTTGCCAACTATAGAATGCTCACCGTATGGATTCAATACTCTGTCGACAATTTTTTTCAGAACAGGAATAAAAGGCAAGGTCATGGCTTTGAATGACATTTGAATGTTGTAATTCAGCCAATGTTTAAACTGAGTAGAAATATTTGCTATTTTTAAGAAAGGAAATTAAAGGCAGTAGCAACCATGTTCCCCCTTTACCATATGTAATTGGGGTTCTACATTTTCATTTGGATATGAAGTAAATACTGTATACCTGCTTAGTACCAAGGTAGATGATAGTCAATTGGAAACACCTCCATAGAAATCTATTTTAAAAACTATCATTACCCGTCAGTCCCATGACCTCATTAATAATCCCAAGGCTGCTGATATCTAAGAGAATGAAAAGCTTAACACCTGTTATACCTCCTGAGAGAAAATTTAAATTGCTCCAGTAAGAAAGCTAATTTTAGATAATTGCAGCTTCATATGTGGACTTTTTTTAAGCTATTCAGTTTATATTTACTGTCGTAGGTTAACATCTTATGTACTTATTCCACTCAGATTTAGACTTGCAGAATACATATTTGAGTTGTAAAGTGTTCATTTATAAACATATTATTGTCATTTAACTTGTACTTTTTTGTGAGAAAGGGCTTATTTGTACAGTTGCTTTCCAGGGAGCAGTTCGGAATGTGACCAGGCTCTCTTGTGACTGGTCACCTACACATACTCAGGGGGTGTTAATAAATGCCCTCATTTTAACCGACTAAAAGGGGCCCGGGGAGTGCGTTGCTCAACATTTTTAGATCAGCGACCTACCAAAAGGAGAGGAGACATTGCTGGGACTGGCAGCAGAGGAGAATTTTAATATACATTGTCTTGAGGAAGTGGCGTTTTTTCTTAAACCGTGCCACGGGCAATCGCGGCGGAGCACGACATCCTCGGCCGTAATTGCCTGCCCAACTGGAGGATCTAGACATAAATTATTATGCTGAAAAAAGGCTACGCCCCTCAATTTACATGGAGGTCTATGGCACCGCCTACCCCTGTCCTAGGGCATTGGCATACATGCCGATGCTCCCGACAGCCGTAGGAATCCGGCGGTATCTACAGCGTCGCTCTAGTTAACTGGGGCTGAGTTTCATGACGCTCAGAAGGTTAACCTGTAACTGTTCTAAACAAAATAAAATACAAAAGATTTGCATTAAATAATGGGCGCCTTTTTCCCTGGAAGAAACTTACCTGCCGATACAAACTCTTGTAAGATAAGGAATTTTATTTTAGGGGCAAATTCATCAACTAAACCCCATCATGCACCTTTAATCACTCTGTATAATTTCCTTTAGATTGACCAAAAACTATGTAGTATTGTGGCCTCCATGAAGGTTAAGAAAAGGTCCCCATATTACATGGTTTTGGTAGAACAAAAGTGGATTGCACAGAAATATTGTAAGGTGTCTGGTGACCTTACCATAAATATATATTTTACACCTACCTAGAGTTTAGCTTTAATGTTGCGCTGCGTAATATGCTGGTGCTATATAAATAAATGTTAATAATAATAATAATGTTGTATTGTTGTTGTATTTGAGGGACTTTTATTCTCTTTATCTGTGCTGGATACTGACTGCATGACTTTCTTCCTTGAAGAATAATAGGTAACAATAATACTCAATTGTTGGCTAGATGCTTATTTGCAAAGGTATGGTTTGTTTTAATAATGGGTGGGATGTGTATGCAGTGTGCTTTGTAAATGGTGATAATTGTAAATTATCTTGGACGTCACAGATATGGTTCTAGTTTTCCGCTGCTATGGGACTGAGCTAATTCCATGTTCACACATAGAGGATCCTGTTTCCCAGCCCTCTCTAGTTACCCTTATATTGCATGCTGTTTACAAAAAAGGAGTTTGGGGTGTGGATACACATTCAACAGAAGCCCATTCATTACACGGTGAGAATAGACTGAGACATTATTTGCTTTTCTCTGCATGCGTTTGGTAGGAAGAAAACCGATCCGTGTGTTGTAACCTGTTCTTCTGAAATTAGGTGATCTATTATGGAATATCATGGCAGTCATCGTTCGTTAGACAATCACTTCTTGCTTTTTGCACACCAGGGGTATTTTATTAGAAATGCTCTGTTAACTCTTATACCTTGCAGCTATGCTATGTATCAAACAGGCAATAAAGACAAACTGACCTGTTAAAAACCCATGCAATCCTGTCATTTCTAAAGATAAATGGTATTATTGTTAAGGTTTTGGTTGAATCATGTTGCCCTAGCACTCACAGGTACAGGGTGACATTTAGAAACCATCAAGTCATGTTCTTTTCATCTACGTCTTCACTGGGTCCTTCCTTTAGCCCTTGTGATAAGAGTGTGCTTATGGGTTTTTCAATAGGATTCTTAATTTAAAAAACGGTAAAAACTTATGCACAATTTATTTTTTAAATCTGCCCAGCAGTGTAAGGCCTTTGTCTTGTCTTGTCTGTCACATGTGCTCAGTGTGAACCTGCTTTCATCTGTGAAGAGCACAGAGCACCAGTAGCAAATTTGCCAATCTTGGTGATCTCTGGCAAATGCCAAGCGTCCTGCATGGTGTTAGTCTGTAAGCACAGCCCCCACCTGTGGACTTTGAGCCCCCATTCCACCCTCAATAATGCTCGGCATACACACACCGAGCAGGTCAGACAGACCTGCTTCGATGTATGCCGAGATGCTAACGTGATGACGTCATTACGTTTAGCATCCCATTGCATTATGGGGCCCCTTCTATCGGCCGGGCACCCTTTGTGTGCCATCCACAAGCTGCATGAAGACACCTCTTCATTGCAGCTTATGGCATCTGCTTGCATCGGCCAGAGAAGATCGGACATGTCCGTTCTCTGGCCGTCCGAGCTGTGGGGCGACAGGCATCTGTCGCCCCATGTGGGCACATGCCGATTAGCGGCCGATTTTTAACCTGACCGACGGCGTGAGCGCACACGCCTGTCGGTCAGATTAAAAATCGGCCGCTTATCGGCATGTGTATGCCTAGCATTAGTCTGTTTCTGACCATTTGAGCAGATACATGGACATTTCTGGCCCGCTGGAGGTAATTTTGCAGGGCTCTGGCAGTGCTCCTGTTTCTCCTTGCACAAAGGTGGAGGTAGCGTTCCTGATGCTGGGTCGTTGCTCTCCTACGGCCTCCTATGGTCTCCTGATGTACTGACCTGTCTCCTGGTAGCACCTCCATGCTCTGGACACTATGCTGACAGACACAGCAAACCTTCTTTGCTTTAGTCTAGGTGTGAGAGGAGACCCCTCAGGAGACCACCCGCCACCTCATCAGAAGCATGCCCAGGGGTTGTACGGAGATCATACAGGCACATGGAGGCCACACACACTACTGAGCCTCATTTAAATTTGTTTTAAGGACATAACATCAAAGTTGGATCAGTCTGTAGTTTTTTTCCAATGTAATTAAGTGTGACTCCAAATCCAGACCTCCATGGGTTGATACATTTGATTTCCATTGATAATTTTTGTGTGATTATATTGTCAGCACTTTTAACTATGTAAAGAACAAAGTATTTAACCTCCCTGGCGAAGTGAGGTCCAGATTTCTGTACCAAAAGTGCACCATAGACTTAAAATGAACTTTTTGTTTAATGTTGTAGGCCTGTTACATCCCAAAAATATGTCCGTACAAGGGTCTAGTAGACATCCTGAATATAATAATGTTTGAAACACACAATTATGTAAAAAATTTTTATCATTTGATAAATCAAATAAATGATAATCAAGTTATCATTTGAATGATAAAATCTCTAAAATACTTCTTTTGTATGATAGATCTCAAAACAGTTTGTATTTATATTTTGTTTATAACAACATTTTAATTCTATTGGAAATGTGTTTTGTGTTCTTTTCTTTTTACTTTGAATTGTATTGGATACAGTTATCTTTGTATCCAGTACAATTTCCTTTGACACCCTCTCTCCATTGGTGGGATGGACCTGTGACATAACACTAGGGGAGAGAGTGTTACCTTCAAAGGGGCACATCTGGGGGATAACACTGAAAACTGTTTTCTCCATAGAAAACTCTTTTCGTGTGATTTACTTTCATATTTCGAGTCCCTGCCCTGATGTGATGTCATCATGTCACTCCCCGGGGAGCAGCGCAGATCAGTGAGTTTGCGCTGCTGGGGTTCTGATCTCTGTCAGACAGCCTCAGGCTGTCCAGTGCTGTACTGATAGGTCAGCATTGGACGGCCTGGTCTCAGCAGCAACGCCAGGGGGGTTAATAGGAATATTTCATTCATGCAGATCTAGGACGTCTTATTTTTGGGTTCCCTTTAAGCAGTGTATATCTTATTTCCCATCATGAGATCACATCAGCCTATATTGTTTCAAAAAATTGCAAGAAAGAAATTCCAAGGTTATAGAGAAAAAAAGAAACTTGAACTTATGCCTGCCATACACCCACAGATGGGTGCCGACAGACAAGCTCCGATGAGCTGTGGAATGCAAACGTGATGACGTCATCACGTTTGCATCCTGGTGCATTATGGGGCTGCTTTAGTCGGCCCGGCACCCTTTGTGTGCCGGCCATTAGCTTTAATGAAGTCCCATGTGGGCACACGCCGATAAGCGGCCGATTTTTCCGCTGACCGCTGTCAGGTGAAAAATCGGCCGCTTATCGGCATGTGTATGCCAGGCATAAGAAGCAATAATTAGATCGTGTTCCTCTGTATAGTGTACATGGTACTCTAAGAAGTCATTGTCTGATTTTAGGTCATATGCCAGTGACATTTGAAGTTGTTTATCTTGTAATTTTAACCTGATTAAACTTCCTTCTAGTCAAATAAAGAAATCCTTAAGCAAATAAAATGTTATTACGTTCATTTACTTTACCAATTTAGCATCTGCTGTACTGCTCTGCTGCACCTTGCAGTGGCCTATTACAAGTTGCCATTATGAAACTCTGGGGTCTTTCTGCTTACTTTTACTGAAATACATCCCACAATAACATTTCATGTGAAATATAACATTGGTGACTCACTTTACAGCTTGAAATCTCCACAGAAGAAGATCAGCCAGCAGTGGTGGCCAACTGAGTTGATATGGAGGATCTCAGAATCACTCAAGAGCTGCACATAACATTTTCAATCTATACTGACTTGTATATGAATTTTTTTAAGAAAATAGGACAGCATGCTTAGATAAAAGACATTACCACCCCCCTCCCCAGTGGAATAGTAAGAACATAGGCCCTCAGCTGTTTGCTGATCCCTTGCCAACACCAGAGGAGGAGAGTTAAGGGACTTGCTCAGACGCCATCTGGGTCGCTCATTGGCTTTTACATATGCCAAGCACATAAGTTTATCACCTCTCCTCCTCTTCCCACTTCCCCTAAGAAGAGCCCTCTGCATTAACAGTTTTGGGGCCGCAAGTGAAGAACTGAGGGGGGCCGCCCAAGAGCACCCAAAGGGCTGCAGGTTGGGCACCTGGGACCTAGAGTGATGGGGACCCTGGTCCAAAGTAATGGCATTTGAACAGGGATTTCTTCAAATGACCACGCCCAAAGAAAGGGTGGGCGCATTACTTTTGATAACCGCGAATGCGCATAGCGGTTGATTGTTCTGATTGTGTGTACAGAAGTGTACAGAAGTCAGGATAAGTCATTTGGAAATTGAACAGGACAGATCACTATATGACAACCTGGCTGATGCCCACTGATTTCCTACTGTTCACTCTCCCTCCTCCTCTCTCCATATAACAGAACCAGCGCTCACTCTTGTCTATTATCTTAATAATGACAAAAGATTTATCCCAATGACTATTATCATCTGTGTACATAACTTTACATCTGGCTCACACCTATCCCTTTATACATGTGTTGGGCAACACAGGACAGGTCAAATGAATAGACTGTGCACTTGTTTTGTTTAATGTATGTGTAAACGGATAGGTGCGAACATTGGAATCACTTAGTCCTAGTATACAAATAAAAAACTAAAAATAAATGGCTCTGGATGGGAAGTCTGGTTGTTTGGTGTCACCCCTCCACTTGAAGTGAAATGGTGTCACCTAATGCTAGCCACAACCCCCCCCCCCCCCCCCCCCCCCCCCGCACTGGGCTTAAGGCTGCCATACACGGGTCGGATTCGCACCGGATTCCGGCCCGATCGATTCCGGGCGCGTGCACGCAAAACGATCGGGCCGGAATCCCGTGCAGCCCACCTTGTCCATCCGATCGGGTCCGACTGATCGGGGGCTCAGAATCGGATCCGCCAGAGAACCAACCTGTTGGTCTTTCGGGTCCGATTCTGCCCAGATCAGCGGGAGTTGCATTCCGGGAGGTGATCAATCAGACACGGATCCGGCAGGACAAGGTGGTATGCAGCGATTGGCCAATCGATCACACCTGAGGATCCTGGCGGAATCGCCGGAATCGATCGGATGGTAAATCGATCAGCCAGGGAATCCGTGCCGTGTATGGCTAGCTTTAAGACACCAGTGGACTGACCCAGAGCCCAGTGACACATGGAGTGGATGACATACTTTTCCATAGTGTATAGTGTTTGCTTCCATTTCAAACTAAAATTCATTTTAAAGGGATACATTAAATGAATATAACACAGCAGGAAGCCTAGAACTGCATCACCTTCAGGATGCACGCTTCTACATATACAGATCTACAAAAGTGTTCTGTTAGGATATCTGATTGATCTGATAATCTAATTTCCGCCGTCAGTCTCTATCCCTGCAAAATGATAACAAGTTGTAGTTAACTCATTCTTTTTATAATTGCAGAGGATGGAGCAGTTTCAGCTTTATTACAGTCCTTTCTGCTCTGCAAACTCATGAAAATGTTGATTGCATCAGATGGTGAAGCCGGTTACAAAATGTGTGGTTTGGCTATCTGCCTGGTACAAGAGGCCTCGCCAACTGAACACACTTCTAATGTAAAATACAGAGCGCAGCAATATATTGTACAATATGTTTTATTCTATATAGATTCACTAACCTGTTCTTTCATCATAATAACAAAATGTATTCATTTGCTATGAAGCAGGAACTATGATGCTACAGTCCCTTCCAGAAATGGCTGAAAAGTGATTTCTCATAAAATACATAGACAACTAAATAATACAAAACACACATGTGAGACTATTTGGAAATACTATACAGCCCAGGTGCCCAACCTGCGGCCTGGGGGATTGTATCACATAACCTCTGAATCAAAATGGGCATCACAATACTACAGTGTTACCCAATGCTTGAAGTATCATTTAAAACAAGTTTTGTTATTTAAAAATTAAAGATTTACCTGCTTTAGTGATGCAGAGGACCACACTTGTGGCCCTCCATATCAACTCAGTTGCCCACCACTGCTTTATAGGGTAGTATTTTAAATTAAAGCAGAATTACCGACTGGTATAACACAAGATAAAATCTTGACCCTTTAGTGCTCATACAGCTATTTCTATACCATCCCTTTTTAGAAGCATTCTGAATGACTGCTGCTGGTTCTTATCCCTTAGGGTATGTTTCCACAGCATTATGGGCTCTTTCCTCTGTTATGGACAAAGCCCATCCATATAAAAGCCTACCACACCACCTTGCTCCACAGCGTTGAACCAATTCGCCAGCCGGGGGTGAACTTCCTGCACTACGTAAACCTTCTGGCAGGGATTGGCTCAAAGCTGTGGAAACATACCCTAATGGACATCAGTGAGATATTTTTTTTTTGGGCATAATGTCATTATTTACACTGCCCATAATACTGTTATTAAGGGGGCTAGTCGATGCATCATATTTGTGGCTCATGTATAGAAAAAGATTTTTTAGAGACGATTGATAAGCGTGCAAATTGTATGCAGATTCAGGGCCCTTTCACTTTATATGCGTTTTTAAAAGGCATGCATTTTTTTAAGGTATGCGTTTCTGCATATATAACAAAGTGCATGCATTTTTCACATTACATTTGTGTTTGCGTTTTTGAACAAATCAATGAAAAATGAATTAAAGATGCGTACAGCAGGGCTTTTAAAAAATGTATACGGAAATGCTGCATTTGTGAAAATGCAACGCATGCAGTGTGAATGGTAACATTGGTTGTAAAAACCCGCACACTTAAAAAACGTGTGTGGTAAGAAAACAGGCGCATTTTTAAAACGCAACGCATATAGTGTGTAAGGGTCCTCAAACTGATCTCATCTGGTGCAGTTTGATTGACTCAGTGTGCATGCTATTTGCATTGTTTGTAATCTTATTAAACGTGGTTTTATTGCCATCTGAGTCACTGTTGTAGAAATTTCATCTCACTTTCTGCTAATAAAAGGGTGATGACAACCTACATCCATAAGGCCTCATTCACCTTACAATCTTACCATGCAATTTCTGTACAATCAACCATGTAATATGAGGACTTTTCTAAACCTTCCAATCACTATGTATTCTATCAGGGAGGACCTGGCACTACATAGTTGTTGGTAGATCTAATGGCAATTGTATACGGTGATCAAAAGTTCTATGGGGGGCTTTACTTGCCAATTATTTCTATTTAAACTGTCTTCACTAGAGATTCCTGAAGTGTCCATCCACTTACCGATGAGCGTTTGATAAGTGACCCGTTCAACCACTGCGCTCGGTCGCCCATCGATTTATTGGAAGATCAAGGAGCACCACTTTATCAATCCCGTTGGAAAACAGGGATATCAGACATGACCAGAAACCACGGTCGATGTCCATTGCTTTGCATGGAGACCACAACTCTAAGATTTGTGTTGCTCAATCTGCATATGTAATATACCAGAGGCTTATACCTGTATATACCAGGAGTGGGTACATACACTATCCAGTTAAAAGTATTTCTATTTTTATATTGAGAGAGGTGAATGGTACATTTATTTGCCCCTGGAATACCGCATTATTTTTTATGAGAAGCTCTGAAGTGATCTGTTCTCTCTGTGCATTGAAGGGTCAGACTCGGTCAGCAATGATCTGAGTACATTGTTCTGTATTATGTTGTTTTCTCTCACCAGGGGGACAATGTTCATCGTAAAAGGGGCACGATGCGATGTTCAGAGTAAATGTTTCACAATAACCTCAAATGTTCACTGCTCTGAATTGAACTCATTTACAGGGAAGACAAATCCTTCTATTATAAGATAAGAATTTGGAGTTCAAATGATTCACTTTATTAGCTAACTGAAGTCATTGAAAAAAAACAAGCTGTCGAGATGTCTCAGATCCCTTCTTCAGGCTGATACAATTCTGTTTTTTGAGACTTACATACCAGTATATACACAAAGTTACAAAAACAACTGTTTTGCACATGCACAATCCAATCTGGGGAATTAACATCCGTTAGGTTGTACGCCAGATGGGATGTAAAGCCCAGCAAACATGCATAGAGCCCGGCCACAATCGCCAAACGGTCGCTTACAGCGTGATGACGCCATCATGCTGTGGGCGATCCTTCAGAGAATTGAAGCGCACCATTTGTGTGCACTATTTGCCGGCCAATACTTACAAAGTAATGTGATCGACCAAAAAAGAACCAACAAGTCAGATCGCTGTGTGACTGTGTGATTGCTCCAGGTGGGCATAGTTGTTTTGCGGGTGCAGTGTGTTGAACCTCTGAATCGGCGGATGTGTGAACAGAGAATCCACCGGGCAGATAAGTTTTTGTGCTCCGTCGGGACCGCACCAAGCACTGCACTTAATGTAGGGGGTCCCGATGGAGCACACATGCAGTGCAGACATAGCCTAAGAAAAGTGTATTTGTATATTCCTTTAGCTCATTGAACTAAAAAAAATATGGCTAACCAAGCTAACCATTATTCATACATTCTAGACCAGACATGGTCAAACTAAGGACCGGGGCCAAAACTGGCATTTTAGTCTTTTAATTTGGCCCTTTGTCACCCTGGTGTAAAGTAAAATAAGTGGAGATAATACCTAGAGGATGATTGTTCGGGTCTCCGTAGTTTGCCTGCAATAGAATCAAAAGCCTCTTTTTATAATACAGTATTGCTTTTTATAACATTGTTTATTTCTTTATTAAAATTTCCTGTCTGGGCTACAAGGACTAAGGACACCTGTGCCGGGCGGCACTTGCTCCGGCCCTTCTGTCAAATATTAAAATCCATTATGGCCCACGAGTCTAAAAGTTTTCCCACCCCTGCAAAGACTGTGAAGCTGTTGTGGTGCATTGGCAGCACATTCATAAGAAATGTATTTCCTTGATGCAATATAGAGAGTTTAAGTGATTCCCTTTATTGGCTAACTGAAGTCATTAGAGAAGCAATCTTTCTGCATGTCTCAGATCCCTTCTTCAGACACCCAAAAGATTGCTTCTCTAATGACTTCAGTTAGCCAATAAAGGGGATCACTTAAACTCCAACCTTTTTGTATTCATTGATGGCTAACATGGTACAACACTCTACTGTTGCTTAATGTAATATGGAATTGTTTTTCACATTATGGGACCACTCCTTAACAAGTGTAAAACCTGATCACACCCACAACCTTTAAGACAAATGGCCAATGAAAATTGGGCGGTATGGGAAAGCTCAATTAAATGTATGAGCACAAGAACCAATCTTTTCATTTGGACAGCCTCTAGGCCCTAGGTGCCCCACCTGCAGCGGCCCCCCTTGGTCCTCCACATGCGGCCCCTAAAACCGAACTGTTAATGCATAGGGCATAGCAACTCCCCTGTGAAGTGGCCACACGCTGACCCGGCTTTCCTAATCAACAACTTTGGCGGTCCTACATCAGTTAAATTGGCAATGTTGGTCAGGGAAACCAGGTTTACATATCAGCACTGCACCCAGGGGCAGGAGGGGGGGGGGGGG
>CM070032.1:54896747-54929722 GCA_036250615.1 Ptychadena robeensis
AGTTGGTTGTACAGAAGTTGCATGGAGGAGTCTGCCTGTCTATGGGGGGCTTTAGGGGCAATGGTGCTTTATCTATATTTTTCGCATTTACAAAAGCTCAACTAATTGACTTTACATTTCCCACCCTCAGCTTAAACTTGAGTTTTCCTAATTTGTTTGATAAAATTAGGTACCTTGGTTTATATTCGGGTCAGCTTATACTCGAATATATACAGAAATCTTTTTTATAAATGTATAAAGGTCCTTTGACACATGACAGCAACCCAGCAGGTGGTAATTGGCTCCTAATGTGACAATGTGTAAATAACTATGATGCCTTTGCTGTTTTGTACACCTTCACTACCTGTTTCTTCATTTTAAACGTTCACCTGGAAACCGTCTTTCCATGACACATGAATGTTCATTAGATCTTTCATGCCAGACGTAAAACTTTCCATGAAGGCAGTGCGTCACTCAGGCCATGTGTGGGTGGATTTATATTCTTTATTTATTATCTGCAATATGGTAGACAGAGAGAGCTTAGTGAACAACATTTACAGAATAAAGTGATTCACATTTTGGCATAATTAATTAATATTAAAATAGATAATCCCGGTTCAACTTTAGACAACATACAAGACTATAAGTGATTAGCTCACAGATGCATTCTACAATCACCTTGCTTAAAGTAGAAGTATAACCATTTTTGGATCACCCTTCTCATTTTTAAGAAAAAAGTTAAAGGAAATATCTCTGTTCCTATGAATGTTAAGCATATCCAAAATTTACACATGACATCCAAAGGGAAAGTTTACATGCAAAACGAATATGTGTAAACCAGGCCTGAGCATAATCCTTGCATTGTAACTCAGTTGATTGGCTTTTTGTACAGATTCTCCCTCCCCATCAATAACTGCTGTATAGTTGTCTGCAAGAGGATTGAATTTACATTCCTTGCGATAAAAATTACATTTACTGTTATAGAGGTTACAGAGCTAGAGAGTAGTTTAGACTCAGCCTTCAGTGCTCCAATTTAAAACACTGGCATTTGCAATTTTTAGTGCCTGACATTCAAACCTGATGGAATGTTATTTAACCAATAAGCAATTATTATGCTCATTGGTTGCGTTAAGTTGTGGATTTGTATGGACGTAAGGTGGCATTCTCTATATCTCTAACAATCTATAATTGAAATTATACATGATACTTTCACTGAAGGACTACAATTAAGTTGTCACCCAACTTTCACCCAAGACACAGTCTAAACACATTTTGTGTGATTCTCCAGTATTCCTATAAGTTCAGTGATTTAAAACAGATAGAAGGTTTGGGGTATAGACTAATATTTCAAAAAGGTGTATTTAATGTATAATTTGTATGTATATTTTGTATTTATATTGTTTTTTAAAATGCAAATTTGCAATGAGTCTATGAAACAGAATGACATCCACTACTTTTATTGTGAAATTGTTTGAAGGCAAATAAATTATTTTCCTTGCAGGCTTTTTTACCAAATAGTATCACAAAGGTCAGTTTGTATTTACATCATTCAGTAGAATCTACACCTAACCAGCTGCATTTGTGGTTCTCTGTATTGCAATATTCAAAAAAGTTGTAATCCAAGTAGTAAATGTTGAAAAAGATAAAATCACATTACATACACAGGTTAAAGAATGAATAGTTGGATGAGTATAGCAAGGTCAAATCCATTGCAAAAAGTTCACCCATCTAAATGATTGGACCCATAGACTTGTAAATGTTTGGACTCATAGATGTGCAGATGGTTGGGTCAATAGACTTGTATTAACAAAAGGTTCATACATTGCCTATTGGTATTAAGTAGCCAGCACTTTGTGCAGGGTTTGACACTTAAAAAGTACAAAATAGAAGCAGTCTAACCAACTGTATCCCTATGTTACTCCCTCATTACTGGAGACACAGGAACGTTTCTCAACCTTGTTGCATTTGCTGTGCTCATCTACAAGCCAATAGTGTAGAGTCCTCTAGGCTTTAAAATGTAAGCAATGAAAGGATTGGTATAGGTCCCTCTACTGGTCAGTGGTTTGTCTTTCTATTGAATGCATTCAGACAACAATGACATACACACACAGAGTGTACACACATCAATGAATTGTCTGATGCTTTATTTGAAAGATTATAAAAAAGGTTACTTATTTGTCATGAGAAATATAACTTTGTATCCTCCCCTCCATGAGACAAAATGGAGAGGAGGATACAAAACGGAGGCAACCTGTCCTTTCAAGCAACGCCTAGGTTTTTACTCGAGCACCTATTAGTGGAGATGGGCTACTACTCCTAGAGACATGCCACTACTCTGCTAGATAACAGCACATTGCGCCACACTTTTTGGCAGGAAAAAAGATGGCAAGGGAAAAAAACAATAAAGGTTTCCTGGCAAACTAAGAAGTGGGTCAGTAACTAGCAGAGGGCTGAACAGTTCCAGTGCTAACCCAGGTTCAAAGCAGGAAGAAATCTAGCAAAGTCCAGGAACTTGCAAAGTTGCAATCAGATGAAACGAGTCTCCACGTTTCACTGGGCATCCTGAATGCATCAGCGTTATGCATACAGGACACCCACTGAGAGAAGCTAGCATGATTGGCCCTGCTTTAGGGTACCTTAATCACTGGCACCCACCTAAAATCTATGATGTTATTCATGTCAGAGGCACTGGAATTTTGATGTAGTGGAGACTATTCGTAAAGCCCCCCATACACCACATACAATTAACATGCAACTTCTGTACAACCAACTTTTCTTCTACCAAAACCATGTAATAGGAGGACCTTTCTACACCTTCCAATCACTATGTATTCTATCAGGGAGGTCACTATATTACATAGTTGTTGGTAGGTCTCATGAAAGTTGTATGGAGGAATCTGAAGGTGTATGGGGGGCTTAAGAGGCATAAGTCTTCTTGACAAAAACTAGCAGTACCAGGCACCACCTTCAATAGTCTTTAACCTCCCTAGCGCACTGCTGAGGTCCAGATTTCTGTACCATAAAGTGCACCATAGACTTCAATGGTAAATTTTTCTTTATGTTGTAGGCATGTAACTTCCCTAAATCTGTCCAAACAAGGGTCTAATAGACATCCTGAATATAATAATGTTTGAAACAAACAATTATGTAAAATATAAAAAAAAAATTTAATAAAATTTATGAGAAAACACAAAAATCAGGGCACAAAGCTATGCTGCTATGTACTAAATCTCGCCAAATTAAGTCTTTAGTGCCCTAGATGTGCCCATTTGCAGTTAACCCTCTGTAACCTGGTGTGATGGATGTGGTAAAATCACACCAGGGACGAGAGGGTTACTGCAAGTAGGCACATCTGGGGCACCAGAGACTTTATTTGGGAGAGATTTAGTACATAGATGCACATTGAAAGCAGCTTTCTACTTAGAAAACTGCTTTCGTGCAATTTACTTTCAAATTTCCCACAGCCTCCCCGATGTGATCCCCGATGGGGGCGGGGTGAGCCGGAGGATCCAGCGGCCATGTCGCATCGAGGACACCGGGACAGCGCAAAACAGTAAGTATGCGCTCTCGGTGCCCCAATGATTACTGGACGGCACCATCTCGTCCAGTGCGATAGTGGGAGTAGCAGCGCTAGACAAGATGGTGCCGTCCCGGACGCTAGGGCGGTTAAATACCTTTATGCTGACATCCCCATGCATAAAATGCACACTTAGCAGCTATGTATCATGCATGTCAGAATGAAGAACTGTATGCAGAAATTCTAGCATGCATGGTGCTCATGTTGCTATTTATAGGCACAAAGATGTGACCAGCAGCACTGCATTTGAGATGGCTGACCATGGACCCATGCAAAATATATTGTTGGGTTTACTGAGAGTTGTATTAGTAGTAATACTCCTTGTTGCAACAGCTAGCCTTACAGCTGCACTTACCATACCCACAGAACAAACTACCTAGTACATTACTGTCTCCATACCCCATGTAGAATGTCCAGCTTCTGTAGGAACCAAATGCTGCTAGTCACATGCTTAGGTGGATCATTGGCATAAAAAAAAATACACTTGAAGATATACTGCTTTTGTTGTTTTAATTGTCATTCACAATTATGTTGTAACTTAGGATAATTTAAGTGGACCCTTAGAAACTCACAGAAATAGACCAGTTTGCCTGAAAGGAAAATACAATTGAATTTGAGCAAATCAAACGGGAGTGGCAAATTACTATTCGGTCACGAAATTATGGTTCAGTAAAATAACTATGACTATTTTTACTTTAGGGTGACGCACTTTATGCCTCTTTGCCTGATCGAGTAGACCTTATCTCCTGATGAAGCCCTACTTGAAAGGGCGCAACACGCTGAGTTGTTTGTATTATTGGACCTTCCATTTCTAGAGGCAACAAGTGTCTATTACTTTGCTTTTTAGACCATAACCTTTTTTTCTTTAATTTTATTGCTTGTCGTGACCAAATATACTGATGGTATCCATTGTTTTATGTATCCTAATAAACATATGTATTTTTATTGTAATATATTTCCTTGACTATCCTGCCTTAAAAGTCCCAGGGGTTAGCTACCCTATTCGGTTGGTTAGGTTTGCCTGACCAACCAACCATCCATAATGTCTTTGAGTTATTAATTTGGGATGTTGGCATAGATTTAGTTAGTTGTTGTGTCCTAAATTAAAAATATTTCTAAACTGGCAAATTACTATGTTCAGTTTTTGAAAAATCTTTTTTATAAAATTATTTTCAGTATAAGATTAGTTCTTATCTGGTGCTATTCACCACTATACATTTGCATTATGAAAAATGTTACCGCATGCTAACAAGTCTACATTTTGTCCAATTGGCCTGGTCATATTTATAAACATGCATTGCTTGAGAAGAACACATGTAAAAGAGTGCACATTATATCAATGGGACTGTTCACATAAAAATCATGCCTGTATGATAATGGGAACCAATTCACAATTCTTAATTTGAAATGCCACCAGCATAATTCAAAAGAGGGCCCTTACAAGGAGGATACACAGTGCATATGCATTGTATGTCCTTCTGTTGTATTGATGCAAAGGTAACCCCCCAGTCTCTCACTGGCTCTGTAGTGATGTCCATCTTCCTCAGCCAGGGTGTCCCCCTGAAGTCCAGATTCCTCAGTGTCCTGACACTCGCTGGGATCCTCCACATGTATTGAACCAGTATACAGAGAGAGAAAAAAACTACTCCCTGAGGAAGCCCCGAAAGGGCAAAGCGCGTTGGAGGTTGGATCTGATCCATTTCTACTTTGTAATAGGTAGTCGGGATCTGATCCACTTTTGTTGCTCTGTATAATATGTGATGATTTTCCATAGTTTGTACTAGATTGGAAGGGGTACTGAAGGTGGAATGGTGTAATTTGACACCATCCACATCCAGTACCTCAATGCAGCCACATTACTTCTCAATATATGTACTAGTGTACTGGTCTATATATGTACTATATGGACTAAGTATTGGTCTTTCTTGTGATTTTAGAAGTTCCTCACTTGCCTAGTGAGTTATCTGTTTAATTCTAATAAACCAGTTCCCACTAAATTGTGAATCAAACTGTGCCAACATCCCATAAATTGTATATATCGAAAAGAAAAAATCTGGATATTGACAGGAGGACTAGGGGCTCCGATGGACTTTAAGGCACTAATGATTCTTGGTTTGTAAAATGTTTGATCATTTATTATAAAATACAATACTATATAAACATATTACATAATACATGCTGGTAATGTTACATAATACATGGTAATAGACCATGTATTATGTAATATCTTTATATAGTATTGTATTTTATAATAAATGATCAAACATTTTACAAACCAAGAATCATTAGTGATTAAAGTCCATCGGAGCCCCTAGTCTCCATATTTGGAAATGATGAGTAGGACATAGAGGGTCCTCCTGTCATTCTCCAGATTTTTCTTTTCGATATATACTAGTGAGTTATCTGACCAGGGGGCCCCTAGCTTAGGGCTCCCACCTAGAGTGCTTTATATTTGTGTACTCCTTTTAAACAATTGTAAGACTAAAGAGTAAAGTCCTAAAGAAAGATCCCTTTAGAAGACATCACTGATCTTTGTGGAACCTGACATTTTCCTTGTTAATAAATGTCAACACCTAATGCTATGCTTAATTGTTTAAATGCCCTACTACATCTAGGTATTCTAATTACTATTATTACTGCTAATTCCATTATTAAGGTATTACACTTTCAATGAATATCATGCAGTGTGACGCTAATAAAATTTAGGTCTTCTTTGGCATTGAATAACATTTATAATAGAAAAGCTGTAGCTAACCCTGTAATATCAATTCAAAATTTTCTACATCTTAGAAATCCAGAAAGGCATGACACAGAATACAAAGATCCATTGAAATGAGAAATCTGTTCTTAGGTTTGATTCACACTTGTGTGTATGTGGTAACGTATAAGTTTTTGGTGATCTGCATTGATATGCATTGACTATAGTGTAGGCAATGCATGTGGAGCATCTACCAAAATTTCATATTGGGCCTCTTTGCATGAAAATACATGTCAATGAATGTAAAGCACATGAAGTATCCCACAGAAATATGGTCCACACAGAAGGGAATGGAAAGGGGATCAGTCAGTCCCTATATGCAGCTTGCCTCCTCTCCTCTAAACTATAGAAGTATTCTTTATTTTGTCATTTTTAAACATCCTGTTACCTAAAACCGTCTCAGTTGACTTAGAACAAACGGCTTTACTGAAAGATACACAAATATTTATTGTCAGGCAAAAAGTTAAATATCTATCATGGAAGTGTGTACTTATGAACAGCCCTAGGGCAAATCTTTCATGCCAAAAAATTGCTGTGACGTGCATTTCAGATGCATTTTACATGTTACCTTTATCAATAAAGACACAGAACAATATAAACCACTAAAGCAGGGTGCAGACTTGCAGATATGGGCCAGATAGATGGCCGCCATCTATCTGGCCCATATAATATGCGGTCATCGCTGTTTTCGAGCGGAACCAATAAATCCCGTTAGAAAACAGCCATATCGGACATGACCGTCAAATAAGGCCGATGTCCGTTGCGTTGACTAGAGACTGCGGGTCTCCAGGCAAAGCATCAGCTGAGCTGGGGAGAGAGCAGGGCTGTCTCCCCAGCTCCGCCGATATCTGACAGCATTGTGATAACGTCATCACGCTGCTGCAGGGGACATCGGACGGCTCCAATATTGAGCCGTCTGTAACCTGATTAAAGCTGTCTGTACCCTGCTTTATTCTTAAAGTGACTTTGTTCCTAGACTGTGTACTGTAAAGTATTTACAGTACCGATACAGGGAAAACAAGTCCTCACCTCTCTATCTGGCGAGAAATTCATTCATCTACAGTAATTGGTACATTCTGGATAACTGTAGTTTCTGGTTGCTGAAGAGTCAATATATATAAGTTTGTGAACCAAATCACAGTACTGTAGAGTATTTATATAATATAGTTAAGCTTGTGGGACCAGTAAATACATATATATATATATACATTTTAATATATAATTTTATAATTTTGTTGTAACACAACAAAATTGTGTTTGGACACATGTCCAAAAAGTGCATGTTACTAGTGATGAGCGGCATAGGCAATATTCGAATTCGCGATATTTTGCAAATAATTCTACTAATATTCGATTCTATATTCGCGATTGGCCTCACAATTACCTTTAAAATGAATGGTCACATGTGCTATTTGTTTTCGCATTGCGAATATATATACGCAATCCATGCCCATAGGCATCCCAATGGCGAATATCGCACATATTCGAAATTGGCAATATCAGCCGCCATATTGGCGAAATTTGCGAATTCTCGAATAGCTGATATTTGCCGAATATATTCGCAATTCAAATATTCGAGCTCAACACTACATGTTACATCCAGTGGGCCTGCTCACATGAAAACACAACGCCGAGGCTTGGGAGTGGGGACATCTACATGCGGACATCTATACCTTTCTAACTACAATGACATTTACTACGTTCACCAATGAGTGGCCACCGGTTCTTCCACGTTGGCTCCGTGGCGGACTGATTTGTACTCACACACACACACCCCCTCTAGACTTACAATTTGGTATTAGAGAATACCTCCTGGTGAAGGCGTTTTTCGAAACGCGCGTCGAGGTATCGCATAACTTTATGTGAAATAACAGAAGAACTGAATAGGTCTACCTACTACACTCAGCCAGGAGAAACCTGCCATCCAGAACCACCAACCTGCAAATATAAAACCTTTTTGGACTTGATGACTTAACTTGCTTTGGACTGTGATTATAATTTGTGGATTTATATTTTAAAATCGCCCTCGGGGTATGGTATATAACTAAGACAGTGGCCTTTAAAGTCCCCTAGTCTTACCTTTTAGTAAGGAAAAAGTAATGGTTGGGGTTGCTAGTTTATTCTGGTCGCCCTAAACCACTTAACCCTTTTGAATATGTTGTTTGGGATGTTGGCCACACTACTGAATCACATGTCAATGCATATAAAGCACATAGCTGTGTTACGCATTTTCATGTAAGCAAGCCCATTGCATATATTGTGCAAATGCGTTGTCCAACAAGCATTTGCACAGCAAAATAAAAAAAGAAAATACATGTAGCGAAGAACCAGGCCTCAATGTCCGTAATATGGACACAGGCACTTTTTAACACTGAAATCCAGCACTGACACTGAAATCCCTCTTTCATTGTCATTATTTTGATTTTAACGGAAATCGTTTGCAAAAAGGGGTGTGCAGCGATTCGCCAAACGATCAATGAACAATCGTGCATGATTTATGACATCCCCACGATCACGGGTCAATCGGGTATCAACACAAGTGTGGCCAGTTTAAAACCACCAGCCTGCGGTTACAGCGATTTTCACGTGGTTTACAACTGTGTGAAAATGCCCTGAAGCTAGCCATACATCAATTTTGCGATTCGATTTTCTTTCGATCGCCGATTCGATTTTTAATAGATTGATTCCTTCGCAGGAATGGATTCCATCATAAAAATCAATTCCAGTTGTACGATTGACAGAAAATTACTGACATGTCCATAAAATTTTCGGTTTTATGTTCGATTTTGATCACTTTAAATCAATCGCACCAGGTGGGCAGGAATCAATTTTCGACTTAAAAATTTATCGTTTTAAGTCGATCTAACAGAAAAATCTAACCGTGTATGGATACCGTAAGTATCTGAATTCGATTTAGTGTAAGCCCACTGTACAGCAGACCTCACTGGGGGAGTTAAAGTTGGAGACAATTAGGGTAATGCAAAACCAGTATCCTGACCAGAACCTAAAGTCTGTGTAAAGCTTCAGGGTAGAGTAAGTAGAGGAAGCTGTAAGTAAAACTGCAACACAGAAAAATAAGGTCTCCTCGCGGCTATATATAGTCATATGAGTAACTGTCTCTGAAGCAGGCCATATACAGGTCCGATTTTAGCTCAATCGACTTAAAACGATCAATTTTTTTAGTCAATTGATTGAGAAATGAGTTTTGCCCACCTGGTTGAATCGACTTAATCCGATCAAAATTGAGTGAAAATTCAGTCGTTTTTTGATCGGACTGGATGGTAAATTTTGATCGGTTGATTGAAAATTGGTTCGGTATTTTGAGAACCAAGTGTGGTCAACCAATTTTTGATCGGTTTTTTCTACCTATTCTACCTCACTTCTGATTGAAATTTTAATTGGACTATTTTGGATCGATTGTTATGTCGATTGAAAAAAAAATTGATCAAAAATCTTGTACTACATATGGCCCATGATACAATCGACATACAATATTATACCGACTAAAAAATTTATCATTTTAAGTTGATTGAGCTAAAATCGGACCTGTGTATGGCCTGCTTAAGAGTAGCTTACAATCTAATGTCTCCACCATTGTCATGTACTGCATATGTAAGTAACACAGTCATAAGTCACATGTAACTAACATAGGAGAATCTTTTTTTGGGGAGGCCAATTAACCTACTGCATGTCTTTTGAGTGTTGGAAGAAACCCATGCAGACATGGGGAGAACATACAAACTCCTTGCAGATAGTGCCCAGGCCAGGATTTGAACCTAGGACTCTAGCAACGCATGCTAAAGCTGGCCATACACCTTCAGATTTCTGTCAGATTTCCTTCAGATCAGATCTACCAACAACCATGTAGTATAGTGTCCTCCCTGATAGAATACATAGTGATTGGAAGGTGTAGAAAGGTCCTCATATTACATGGTTTTGGTAAAACAAAATCTGATCTGAAGGAAATCTGACAGAGAAATCTGAAGGTGTATGGCCAGCTTAAGAGTGTTAACCACTTGAGTATTTTATGTTGCTCCAAATCTTGTAGTCTTCTGTCTGGAAGTGTGTCTGAACAGTGAACTCGAATTGGCTGATTTTCCTGCATTTAATAATTGCCATATAAAATAGGAACTCTGTATGAAGGTATATGACACTTTGCTAAACAAACTGCAATTAGCAAATATTTTATAAAAAAAATAATAACCTGGAGGTCTTTGGTGTCTGGGTAACAGTTGATTTCCACAGAATTCTACCAGATTACATAAGGCTGACTCACATTTCATAGCATGTGGCAGAACGTCTAGAATTGTGTAACATGGAAGGCATTTTACAGATAAATGTCTAATCTGTACGTTGTAAACCAAATATTGTTACAGAAGTCTTACAATATCTTGCTACAGATATACATTTCTCTTCCGAAGGTTCCAGCCGCACAGTTGTGTTATATCTGCACTCATTCTCACCATACCACCACTGCCTAGATCACATTTTTAACGTTCAACAACAATCCGTAAAGAACATTGAAGAACAGTGGTTACTGCAGGGAAAATACCTGACATTGCTCTATCTGCAGAAAGTGCCCTGACACTCTCATCCAGACTTTGATCCACTCCTCTGTACATCTTAGTCCAACTTTCACATATTTTAGATGTTACTATTTTTCACCTATCATCATAGATCGCTTGGAGCTCAGGAGGAGACATCATTGTTCTTCAGGGCTCCTAATACTCTACCTGTTACATAACTGCTGCACAGATCTACAGGAACTGTAAAGCTGGCCATACACCTAAAGATAGAGAATCTATATTCAAATAGATTATAAATAGATTAAATAGTTTGATTTTTTGAACCTTGATCTTTTAATAAATGTACAACACGATGAGTAATCAATTGATTTCTGCTAATCATCGAATTCGAGCGGAAATGGTAGACGGGCCTTGAATGCTTCCTCAGTGCAATTGATTAAAATTTACGGACATGTCTGATACAGTTCTGATGGAGATTCAGTCCGATATCGATTACTTTTACCTTTTTTTATAGTTGACCAATTGGCTGATTCTGATTAAAGGCTGCCATACACGGGTCGGATTTGCACCGGATTCCGGCCCGATCGATTCCGGGCGCGTGCACGCGAAACGATCGGGCCGGAATCCCGTGCAGCCCACCTTGTCCGTCCGATCGGGTCCGACCGATCGGGGGCTCAGAATCGGATCCACCAGAGAACCAACATGTTGGTCTTTCGGGTCCGATTCTGCCCAGATCAGCGGGAGTTGCATTCCGGGAGGTGATCAATCGGACACGGATCCGGCAGGACAAGGTGGTATGCAGCGATCGGATTCCTTAATCGGCCGATCGATCACACCTGAGGATCCCGGCGGAATCGCCGGAATCGATCGGATGGTGAATCGATCAGCCAGGGAATCCGTGCCGTGTATGGCTAGCTTAAGGCTAAATTTACACTGTCATTTCTCTATGAGCAGCCTGGGAAACGACAATGTAGATTCAGCGACTGGGTGTTCTGTCAGCCGCACAGAAAACGACCACATGCAGATAACAGGTCTATCGGGCTAAAGATTGTTGTGATTGTTCCTCGTTTACCAGGTGGTGTAAATGAGCCCTTAGCCTTTTCAGGATGCAGAAATTAGATAATCAGCAAACCAGTGAAAATCAGTTGGTCAGAATGGTCATGTGCTTTGCCAGGAGAGCTTGCCATCCCTAATACCACACAATTCAAAATGTGCATTAAACAGAGAATCCCCAACCATCAAATCATACTTCAACTTCTGTATAACCTGCTGTTCTGGAGAGCCAAAGGAGAGAGATATGTACAACTATGAGACATAATTAAAACTTACTGAGCTTCACTCCAAATGTGAGGAGAATTTGGTCAAGGAACTCTATCAATTTGTTGTGGTTCTCCATTAAAACAATTGAGTGATGGAGTATAATTATAATAAATCTTTCTGATTACTTCTGCGTAGCATTAACTTGTTTGATTGGTGAGCATCTCCTATTCTGACCTAAAACCTAAAGAATATAATTTCTACCTTAACCTTACCTGCAGCTATACCATTGTCTCTTACTGCACAGGGACAAGTACACCTTTTGGAGACAGGATGCTTTCCTTTATTGCCACTATTTAAATAATCTCATGGGAACATACAAAGTATATTTTGTAATATATTAATGTATCTAACATCATATCTTCTATTCTTCAATAGGCATTTAAAACTCATCATAGTTTAAAACATCGTTCCAGAAAAGAGCCAATGGATCCATAGCACCACCTGCTGTCTGGTGGTGGTATTACACCTAGTGGAAAAACTGAAACGATCACTCCATAATATTAACCTCCCTAGCGCACTGCTGAGGTCCAGATTTCTGTACCAAAAGTGCACCATAAACTTCAATGGTACATTTTTCTTTATGTTGTGGGCCTGTAACTTCCCAAAATATGTCCGTACAAGGGTCTAATAGACATCCTGAATATAATAATGTTTGAAACAATTATGTAAAATAATAAAAAAAAAATTAATAAATTTAATGAGAAAACACAGAAATCAGGGCCCAAAGCTATGCACTAAATCTCGCCCAAGTAAAGTCTCTGGTGCCCCAGATGTGCCCATTTGCAGTTAACCCTCTCTAACCTGGTGTGATGGATGTGGTAAAATCACACCAGAGAAGAGAGGGTTACTGTAAATGGGCACATCTGGGGCACCAGAGACTTTTTTTTTGGGCGAGATTTAGTACATAGCAGCATATCTTTGGGCCCTGATTTCTGTGTTTTCTTATTAAAAAACTGATTTCATGCACTGTACTTTTGAATTTCCCGCCGCCTCCCCGATGTGACATCATCACATCACTCAGAGGGGGGGAGAAGAGACGGAGGATATGGTGCCAGCCAGCATGTCACATCGGGGACACCGGGACAGCGCAGAGCTGGGAGTATGGGCTGCCGGAGCCCCGATGTGTACTGGATGGCAGCATCTCGTCTAGTGCTGTAGTAGCAGTAGCAGCGCTGGACGAGATGGTCCCGTCCCGACCGCTAGGGCGGTTAATTTGGACCTACCACCAGAAATCTATGTTTTTATGAATGGCACTAGAAGTGCCAATAATAGGGAGGAATGCAGTAAAAAAAACTCAAAAACTTTCCTGTAATGACCATTTTAACAAGATTACCACACAGCTCCCCTCACTTACCGGTTCGCTGAAGGCAACACATGAAACGGGGGGTGCAATATCGCGGGTGGCCACTGGGGGGCGTTCAGTTATTTTCTATGGGAGTTCTCAAAGCAGATCACTGCTTCCTGTGACGTCCTGCCTATTTCTGCCTAAAATGAACCAGGAAGTGAGAAGAGCTGCCGAATTTTCTTCTTAAATCGCTCAGGTAAGTTTGGGTTTTTTCACTGCATTCCTCCCTATTATTGGCACTTCTAGTGCCATTCATGAAAACATAGATTCCTGGAGGTAGGTCCGCTTTAAGCCGCACATCTGCAGGGTTCTTGTAAAAAAAGTTGAACTTGAATACAACTGCAATTAAATGCATTTTTATTAAAGCCAAGTTCATAAAGGAAAGAAAGAGAATTGCTGCTGGGGCATGTGGACCGCAGCAGCAATTTTTGGGAAATCACTAGTGACTAATGTTAGCAATGCAAAAAATGCATCAAAAATACATGCAGCAGGCAATTATGAAAAACACATGCGGAAAGGCATGCGGTGTGAATGGATTTGTTGTGACAAAACGCTGTACTGTAAAAACTTTGGATGATTGAACATGTGTGTTTATAAAAATACAACTCGCATAGTGTGAAAGAGCCCTTACACATCACCTCCAGGTGTCCAGATTCCACTGGGTAAAGGACTGAAAGGTGCTTGGGACTGATAGTGACCGGTCACTTTCTCTTCAGAGAAAGGTTTATTATCCTCCTATTTACCTCCTGCCCTGTGAATTCTACCTCTTAAAGAGAGCTCTTTAACTCCTGAGACAACCCTCACTGCTGGAGCGAAAAACTCACTTTGGGGGCTTCCTGACTTTGTATGACACAGAGAAGGAGGTGGAGGTCTTCCTGGTTAGCTGAGCTTAGAGCATCAAGCTCCAGGCAGGCGGCATGGTTGTCATACATTGTACAGATGCCTTCCACAGTCCCTCAGGCCTGGATGGTAGGCTTGATCCTGCTTGGACGTCCTGGCAAGGTCCCAATAAACTTGATACAGGTGGTGCAAGTTGGCAGATAAAGGATTTTTGGGATTTTTGTGGGAGGGGAATCTGTGGCTGGTTCCCCCTTGTGCTACATCACCCTCTTCCCCTCTAAGGAACTACACTCCACACATTTCTGACATTCTGAGGTGTCTGGTTGCTTGGCTCTGGTCTCTTTGGTTGCACTTTCATGACTTCTCTTCCACCAGCATCTGTGTCCTGGGGTGAAGGTAGAAGCAGGTCTCTCCCCTGTGCTGTCTTCTCCATCGCATGGGAGGAGAACAAGGAGCCAGCCACCTTGTTTGCAAGCTCCCTATTCTTTCACACCTGCTTTCTTCCTTCCAGCATGTGTGCTGGTGGTATGAAGGAAGGAGGCTTGTTGGAGGTCACAACAAGGAGGCTAAAAAAACGCAGGTTGCAGACTCATGGTCTATGTTACTGGCCTTTGTTTGGTATATATGATTGCAAAGCTTCTGGAAGGCAGGTCAAATGCAAGTTAAAAGAAGTTAAACTGCAAGTGAAATGAAGGAATTGATTATTTCTAAATGATTCTTAATTCAAAACTGTCTCTGAATGCTGCAATTAATGCAAGCCCAAAAAACCATCAACAAAGAACCATAGAGGGAGTTACTAGATAGCAAAGCCCATTTATAGATAGATAGATAGATGTTGATAGACAACATTCATGGCTTCCAACTGAAATATATGAATCATCCAAGGAAGTGGCAAAAACCTGGTTTATTTTGTGGGCAATAGAAATAATTGTATACCTGACACACGCAGCCCTTGGCATCACCTAAGACATCCTAGACAAAATAATAAAATTCTGTGAGACATCCATACTGGCATATATTTAAGTCTACAATTAGTCTGGTAAGTGACTCAGAAGCTGTTCACATACAGTTTTTTCAAGTGTTATGAAAAGTTTGCTTGTTGCCTAGAATAATAAAAATAATAGGATATAAAAGAAAACTTGGTTTGGATTCCTAAAAAAATACCAGTAAATATTTAGTATGGAACTAGTTACAGAAACACAAAGCACGCCATCCAGTGTTCAACTGGAGAATTGCACTTATCTGTTCAGAGAAGTCGGCGACAGAATTGGTCTCATCTCAAATACAAGATGCTGGTCTATAAAAACTGAAACAATAACATGAACACAAAAAGGGCAAAAAACTTTGAGTTTATAAAATGATTGTTAAAGAATCCTGACTGGTTGCTATAGGTTGTGCCCTCTTTACCTATGCTCGATAAATGAATTCTAAGGCTTGTTGTCTTTTCTCGTATCTGTTGCTGTATTACTATAGCTAGAAGTCTGAATCACCTAAATCCTATTATTACCTAAAATCTTTAAAATGCCAGTGTTTAATTAATGCTTCTGAAGACCCGAAGTAATTAAAGGCTGAATCTACCCAGTATTTATGTATTATTTTTTTCCCCCTTTAGCCCTTCAATAATCCTTAGAGATCATATGGAATCCTTATATGGAATCCTTATACCTAGGAGGAATCCAGCATAGGCAGAGTAATGGCACAGGGCAGCCTGAAGATATGTGGAGATTTGGAAGACAAAGAAAATACATAGATTCTAAAAACCTGACCAACGGTATGAAGTCACTCCAATAGAGTACAATAAATAAAATCATTAAATAAATACATTCAAAATAAATCATTTATTTACATGAAAATATATTGAAATACATCAATTAATAAACAATAACCATATGTGAGACCAATGACTGTTACCAGACACAACAACAGTGTTTTATTCCTTCAAGCTTGTGACTCGGGAAGTGTAGACTAGCCCCCTTACACCCTACATAGCCCCAACCCTACACTTACCAATTATTAAATAAAGGCATGACACAGATATCGAAGAAAAGTTGATAAATATATATTTTAAAGGCCACAGCTTATAAATAGCAAGAGTGCAAACATCTGACACCTGACAGTGCCCCAAAAAAGTTGCTGGGCCGAACATTGGGTGGGCCCACCTGGTAAAATTGACAAGGAATCTCCCACATGGTGATCCGACATGCCGGTAAATTCCTGGCTGATCCCATTACTTTGTGGCTAGCACACAAAGAGTGCCTGCCGATTAGCAGAGGGGGCGGCTGCAGCGTGATGACATCATCCCGCTGCAGCTGATCCCTCATCTATGGCAACTAGTGATGGCCAAACATCTCTAATGTCTGTCCGTGAACAGGCGGATCGGACTATTAAAATAGTCTGCTGTCCGCCTGCTCGAGGACAGATTCTAATTTCCTGCCTGTTGGAGGGGAATTGGAATCGTGGAAACCGTAAGTGACAACAGTGACATCACATCCGGGCCCTGGAACATATAGTTACTGGTTGCTGTTGCCGAATGTGACGTCACTGACGTCACTTCCGGTTTATCGAGCCAGTTTTTCACTGCAAGACTGGGTTCTCTTCTGGGTATTCAGTGAAAAGATTCTTCCTCCGGCGGGATCTCGTTGCTCCTGTGGGAGGAAGAATAGTAAGCTCCTTCTCGCCGGCGAACAGAGCAGGTCGAACACGCATACTGCTTGCCGGCTAGAAGGAGGGCCAACACTCTTGTGCCCTGTGGACAGTTGGGCCATCACTTATGGCAACCCTAACATCACCACAGGATAATGAAAAACACCTCTCGTACAGGCCACACCTACACCAGCTCAATACATGCTGCCTCATCCCACCATCTTTGATTCCACTACCTTTGAGCACAGTGCTGATTTTTGGAGGACTCCTCCACCAGCACATCACCCTCTTCTTTATCCTTGAACCTTTCGTCTTGGGCACTGCTAGGAACCCACATCTGCTGTAACAAAATACAAAATTAAGAAAAGAAAGTACCTTAAATAAATAAACAGTGTACCCAACAAACTCCTCCCACAACACATATCTAACCCTATAGCAAAAAGGGGTGTGCTCAATCAAAAAGGGGTGTCACTTCTGGCCCTTCGTTTTGAGGCCTCTGTTCCTCCCCCCACTACGTCACTTCCGGTGATGCCTGCTCTGCCCTGGGTGCCCTGGCTGTGGGTGTTATTACCTTATGTGAACATTGTCAGAAAGATTGCTGCTAGTGTTATGTCAGTTGACACCTGCAGATCTTCTTGTATGGTTGCCACCTTTTGGTCTTTTTACTACTAATATAATTGGAAACAAGTCTGTATTTAATCAGCCCGGTCAGGCGGCAACCTTACCTTCTTGGCCTGACACTGAAGAAACAAACCAGAGAGGAGTCATGAAAATGTCAACAATCATAACTGAAAGAATGTCTCTGAAGATAAGATGCCAAAAACTCTTGTTCTTGTTTATAAATTCTACCTGGCAAATCCCTCTGAACTAAAGACTATTTTAAACATCTACTTTCCAATAGAGATGGTCAAATTTTTCGACTTGTTAACTTTGTAAGCTGATTGCAAAGCCTCTGAAAATGTTATCATCACAAAAATAGCTGGAGATGTAGAGAAGAAAAAAGTTTTGCTCTAGCACATGCAGTTTTTGCATATATTAAGTTAAAAAATTAAGTAGAAATTCCGATTTTCAGGGGCTTTGCAATTAACTCGAAATCGCTGAAATGGTCGAATTTTTCAAAAAAAAATTTGGGAAAAAAATTCCGACCATCTCTACTTTCCAAGTTACCCTGTTATCTTACTCTCATTGGCAGTTTTTTGGCCTCATTAAATCGTCAGGTTCTTTATGTAGAAGGTACTGTTTGGGAGCATATTAATAAGTTGTTGGAGGAGGGACAGTGGTATACAGGGTCTTGAATCCTACTTTGTAAGGGCTTGTCCCAACGTTGGCAATCATGCTCGATTTTAATCACGTTGCGTCGTTTGCGCCAATGCATTTCAAGAGCCCATGGGCTCTTCTCCACAGCCAGCCTGACTGCATCCATAGACATGAATGAACACATAAAAATTTTGTGTCACAATGTATTGAGATGCAATTTTCCAACACATCCTAATTCATTGTCTATGGGCGCGATCAGGGGTTATTGGGCTCAATCATAATCGCAGACGTAAATCGCGCCCGATTGCTCTCGATCGCTTGCCATAAAAATCACTAGCAATCACTGTCCCACGCTTAGAATCGCGGGAGATCCCTTAAGTTGGAACATTGACCCATGAGAATGGAGTCCATACATAATATATGGGTAACTATGCTGGAGCTGCAAAGGTTTAACTAAAATCTAGAAGGGTAAAAGGTGACCCACTGCAAAAAAGGCTTGTGGAGAGGTGCCCGTTATTTTTTTGTATTCAATAGAAAACAGATGAAAAAAAATTATATATACATTAACTCAGCCAAATTTTTCAGCACCCAAATGTGCAAAAAAAATGAAAATAGTGCCATTTTGTAGGTGGACTTGAGTGAATTGCAAAGCCCCGAACATGCTATCATCACCAAATTTACTGGAAAATTTGGTTCAGTAAAGTTTTTAAAGTTGACTTAAATTGAACTAATTTTGTGCAAAAACTACATATGCTAGAGCAATACTGTTTTCTTGTTCCCACAACTCTTCTCTACATTTCCAGCAAATTTGGTGATGATATTAAGTTCAGGGGCTTTGTAATTAATTTACACATCTGCTGAATTAAATGATAACATCTCCTAACAAAAGCACATTTGCTGTGTGTTTCTGTACCTTAGCTGCTGCATTCCCCCTCCCAGTGACATTCAATCTTTGAGTGACAAGTAATCTTTGAGGGTGTGATACAATATAGAAACATGAACAGATTGGGTAGTAAGGACCATAAAAACATGATAGTTTAGACCATAAAAACATGTTGGTATGATAATATAGTATAAAACATTATTGGGTAGTATAGACCATAAAAACATGTTTGGGTAGTATGAGTACAACATACAACTTAATGTTAAACTTAGTAACACAAAATAAAATCATATACATGCAAGGATAATTCGAGGCCTAAGTGTGGTGTTCATAGACTGCTAATACTGCAAAGGTATAGGAAAATTAATATAACCACTGATAACTGAAACATAAACAATTGTCCAGAACTCTGTGTCACAGATCTTAACCCAATACAGTATAACATATAGTATAATTATGATATGCATACTATAGAAAATTCATGAGATAAAATGTACAAATCAATTTGGTTCAAATGTAACCAACATATAATAAACAAATATTAAAACATAATATATAATATAATCATGATAATTCACAAAATCCATGAAATAGTAAAAATATATGTAAACAGAATTGCGTTACCATGAAAGAATGGAAGTAGAAATATCATGAATCTCATATATAGTGAATGTGGATATAGTCAACTAAGTAAATGGTGGGTGAAGGACTGCGGATGTACCTTAAATACTGGAGCCTGTTAAGCTGTGCATTGGATACAAGCCACACTCTTTTTGGGCATATGGTCCTTTAAATTTTTTTTATGAATAACGTGCCATGCGTGCACACGCTCCCTTCTATGTCTTAGTGCCCATGTGTCTTGCCGATGTGTATGTACTGGGCATCTGCATGGTGCCGGTAGCTAAGAGGTGGGTTCCTGAGCTTTGATATGTTTTTATTTTGAGAACATTAAGTTAAAACGGACCTTCCACCTCACTGGGCACTGCTGATAATTAGGCAATCAATGCTTTAAATGTAAAAAAATTTCTTACAGCAGGAGAGGTGATTCTCTGGCTCTTCCCTCCCACTGTTTGACGTACCCCTCCGTGGCAGCTTGTAAACAATCACAACAGAGATGAAGTCTGTAGTCTCGTGTGAATTGGAATGCAGCTTCACATCTGTAGAATCTTACATGATGTAATTGAAGCTCCATCTAGTGGCCATTTTATAGAATTACAGCCCCATAGTCAGAATGAAGTATGGGCAGAACTGCTTCTCTCTGCCATTAATAAATATGATTTCCCTGGGAATGAGGAAGTGAGTAAGGTAAGTATGTTGTTTTTTTATTCTATAGCAGTTTTCACAGATGTATACTGCTGACAGGTGGGTATTATGTCAATGTAATGTATGTGTTTTTTTTTTTTTTGAGTATAGAACCGCTTTCTATACTGAAAATATGAGACAATGTACAATGTACAAGTTGTTTTCTCCACATGCCTCTCATCAGTCACAGGTTACTGGCTAAATACACAGCTTATATTTAGGACTGAATGATATAAGCAACCTAAGAAGTAAGTGATTATCGCACCTAATAGCCTCCTCAGACACTGTATCTGCTCCTCCACAAGGCTTAACCAAACTTTCCTTTTGTGTTCTTATCCTTTGTTTCTCCATTTTTCTGATGGCTCACTCTCTAGAAGAGATCCTCCACAAGCTCATTCCACATTAACTAAAACCTAGGACTTTAAAATTGCAGAATCTGCTGAAATTACTATATATGATATAGGCTTTTCAAAAGAAGGCTTTAAACCACAACAGGATATGTGACCCATATGTGTTATCTGCAGCCCTAGTTTTTCACCAGCTACATAAACCTTTGCAAAAAAAGCATTTTAAATAAAACAAATGCAAAGAAATTGCATAGATAAAAGATATGTACACATTTTTGTGTGTTTGGCAGTTAGCAACTAAACACATTAATTTCTACATTCTGTATCAGATTAAATTAATCCCTTTAAATAATGTTGATGGGCAAAGCTGCTTAGAACCCTCCTGTGTCCTAAAGCATCACACTGGCTGACTGATAACATCAAAACCTAAATCAAGCATGAACAGAGACCTTTATTTTTAAGTTCTCCGAAAAGAGATCTTATAGAAAAGCACTTAATCAGTTTCATCAGCTCATTAATTAGTACTGAGTATTTAGGTTTAGACAGGTGTTAAAAAATAAACCCAAAAAACCTTTTATGGGCAATCTGTCATGTAAACAAGAAAATGGCACTTAAAGCACTCATAGCCAGGGGTGCACCTAAGTTCTTTAGTGAGCTCCTTAGATGAGTACCAGGATATGGTGTTTGGTACTCACCCCATATGTATGTGGTCTTCCTCACTGTCTCCCTCACTGCCCTCTGCGTCAGCTCCCTGCATGGTAGATTCTGCTGCAGATGGACCTCCCTGTTCCTGATTGCGCCTCCAATTAGCTGTCTCCATCCACAGGTCACCAGCTGGCTTTGGGTCAAATGTAAATGTCACAGTACAACACGTTTGAACCCCCAGATCTCATACCTCAGTAGTACAACCCTGAAATTTTCTGGTTAGGAACTAACTCCTGAGACTACCAGCAATCCAAATGTCATAATTTTATAGTCAAATTCCAGCTGTCACACCATGCTTTTCTATTGTCAGCTTTTACTCTTACATATGGCAACTTTGACTTTTATCGCCCAGATCTCCAACACCCTTAGAAATCTTTTTATTTGGATTATTAATTTACATTCACAATTTCACACCCCTAACTGCAACCTTTCATAGTTATTCATGTTTCCCTGCCGTTATCCAAGTGACATAAATTGTATACATGTAGCTGTGGCCGCCCAGACACGGAGTGCCTCTAAGTTGTTAGTACGCATATGAGCTTTGTAACAAGCCCTTTTGAGTATCAGAGTACCACTTATGTGCATCTCTACTCATAGCACATGTCTGAAATCAGACAAAAAAATATATATTAATATATTTTGTTTTTCCCTGGAAGCCCTCCTTAATGCATAACTCCATGTGCATATGAAGTGGAAATTAAGAAAAAATAACGGTGTAGCGTCCCCCTAAAAAGACCAACCAGACCCCCGTTTGGCATAGGGCCTGGTATGCCTAAAAAGGGGAGCACAAATAGTGTGCCCCCCTCCCACTTCAAGCAGTACCAGGCCCATTTGGAAAACCTGTTGTGTTATAATAGAGGGACTCTTCCCCACAACCTGCAGGAGCTCATGAGAAGCTCTCATTTATTCCCAGAAAGGGTCAACGATAAACCTAGAGATAAAACACAGACAAAAAATGATTTGATTCATTTCTGCCAGTCCACATACTTTCTGCACCTTTGCCAATTCCAACAGTGTTTGTCATTAGGGATGGACCGAACTGTTCGCCGGAGAACAGTTCGGCGGCGAACGAGCATGTTCATGCATGCTGCCGGTCTTGTAGTGAAAAATCCGGCTTGGAGCAGGAAGTGACGTCAGTGACGTCACATCCTGCGCCCGTAACCAGGAACTATGCGTTCCAGGTTGCGGTCCAAGGACTGGATGTGACGTCACTGACGTCACATCCGGTTTTTCCGATTCAAATTCCCCGCCTAGAGGCGGGGAATTTGAATGTGTCCGCGAACAGGGCGGACGGCTGACTTATTTAAAAGTCCGACCCGCCCGTTCGCGGACAGTAAATGGCGATGTTCGCCCATCTCTATTTGTCATTAATGTGTCATCAAGTCTGTTTCCAAACACTGCAGCTGTTTCTTATCTTCATAGAGTTGAGGACAGGAATCTGGGAGTCTCCGTGTTAGAGGTCCTGAACCGCACCCCCACAACACAGAAGCAAGGTTGTGGGGAAGAGGCCCCCTACCATGATAAGGGGTCTACCCCTTGTTGAAGTATGGTTTTGGGCCTGGTTGGGCTGGGAGGCACATCTCCCTTTAAAACAGGGGCCTATTATTGCTTGGAGGAGAGCATGCTGTTTTTTGGGCAACCTTTCCAAGCTATGCCAGGCAGAGGGTCTGCTATACTCGGGAGGGAGTGCATGCTGTTCATCACCCCCTTTTCAAGGCATAACAGACCCTATGCCGAGTCTAGTCTGGAGGGGGCTCCACAACATTTTTTAAACCAAATAAAATAAAGACTGTGTTCATTTAACATGTAAAACAGATGTTGTGAGCTCTTGAAGACATGTTCTCTTGACATCTGGCCTGACACCCTGGGCTGTATTAACTTCTGGAAAAAGTCTGTGAGAAAAGACCCATTGAGGCATTGAGGTCAACAACAGCATTTTACTGTGCAAGCATCAAGCATGCATTGAACATTCATGGAATAAAATGCCCACAGAATGTTCTGCCATAAAAATACCTATGTGAATTGACAAAGAAACACCACTTCAATCATTTTGAAGACACCAAGATGTTTTTTAGTGCAAAATCGCATGAAAAAAATACCTGTGTTCATCTAGCTGATACAAGAAGCGTTCTCTTGCTAAACCTTTCCTAGAAGAAATTGCCATTCCTAATCCTTAAACAAATAAGATATTCTATAGGGAATTGTCTATACATAAATCTATAAATAAAATTCATTGTACCCACTCCTACAACAATGTTTTTCCAAACAATAATAGTAATGAGCATTATGTCATGAGTTACCATGCGTTGCGCTAGGAATTTTTTAAGCACTTAAGTCCATTGCAATTAGTCCACAGAAATCAGTCCAACCAAAGGCTACTCCCACAACACGGGAAGTGGCTTGGGCAACAGTAGCGTAAGGCCCCACATAAGGCCAGGATCCGCATGGATAGGCGCAGCAAACATCAGTGGATGCTGGATGCAGGTATAATGGGCTGGCGTAGCGGGCACACCAACAGTAGCTCAATGGCAGTCTGTGGAACGGCATGCACACCAGATTAAATTGCGGGGAAAGGTAGGCCTTGTCTGGAGCAGTGAAGCTGCGTGTGCTGTCTCCTTTCTCCAAGAGCACCGCCCCTGGGGTGGGTCTCAACATTTTATCCTCTACCTGCCCTAGGCATCTTGGTCCGTAAGACGTAAGTAACGTAAGACGTTAGTGCGTTGACACTACATCGCCATTAGATATAATGTAAACTTGTTAGCATGTTAGCAGGTAAATGTAAACCAGACCTTAGTTCCTGTGATAACTAATAATTTTAGATTTTTTCCCTCAATGCAACAGCACAAATAGTAAGGGCAGATCTTCCAAACAGGGACACAGCGGGTCTAACCCTTCTCTACTCAAAGCAAATTGGAGTATGATCCCCTTGGCCCCAATTCCCCTATTATGTATCTTAACTACATGTGAAATGCAGTGGATGTGGATAGAATCATCATTAGCCAGAAGAAGCCTGTATCTTCTCTATTGCTAATTATGAATTGCATTGACTATAGTTATGTCTGTTGTAACTACCTCATTAATTACTCCCTAATTGTTTTCTGCTTCCCTCATTGTACAGGGACTGCAGGATTGCATTACTTACAGGACTGAGTGTGCAGAGAAAGCTCTTCAGTTGTCTGGTGCAGAAGGTAACAGTTGGAATATTAATGAACAGGACGTCTGCACTGCAGTAATAAATCTGTGAGAAGGGAAGGAGGGATTTCAGTATTGTACGTCGTGTCTGTACAGCAACAGAAGAAAAACCGTACCATGCAGAATGCAGTACTGCAGACGCTCCAGATGCATGCCCCTGCCATCTTACATCAATGGGCATTACTCTGATCACCTGCTGGAGAGTAAAGAATAATACCCACTATGTAAGACTTGCTGTTCCTTCATGCAGGAATATTAGGCTGGACAAATGATTTCTTGCATTCTATCTGAAATAAACATTTTGTAGGCCTATGTGGACATATAACCTGCATTACACTTATTGTAGTACACTACGACCTTAGCATAGATACCATGCGCTAGCCTGGGAGCTGCAGCATATCTATAGAGCTAATGACCCAAGTTCATTTTTGACATAATGTTTTTAAACTTGCTCTTTATTTCTCAGTCAGGGTGAAGAAAGGGACTGTCATGTGAGGCAACATGGTTACACCCAAGGACATGTACAAGAGGACCTCTAAGGACCATTATACTTACTCCTCAACTTGGGAGACTATAGATAGATAGCAGTGTAGTGTAATTGAACATGGTCATCAAACAGTCAACTTGTACTTTTATTCTGTAGACCAGTCATCCCAGCTGTAGGGAGATGACTTGCTCCAAGAGGGATATAGATTTGATACATAGGAGGGGCTAGCTCTCTTGCCCTGGATCTGTGTACCTACCTGCTGTTCTTCTTCTGAGGTAACTGCCAGGATCCCCCATGGGAGCGGCCTCAGCCCTGGGAATGTTCAGGACATTCCATGTGACAATGTGAGTTGATCATCTTCCCCTGAGGGCTTAGGGTAGTTCTGGACAGACACCCTCCTTTCCTAAGTGCCCTGGGAAGCTAACTCTTCCCTATTGGAATACAAGTGCACCTTTCAGGACTGGGCTTACAACTATTGACTTTTATTTGCTACCGCTAATTACAGCGGACCTACCACCAGAAATCTATGTTTTCATGAATGGCACTAGAAGTGTTGATAATAGGGAGGAATACAATAGAAAAAAAAAACTTACATGAAATGAGCAATTTAAGAAGATAATCCTGAAGCTCTCCCTCACTTCCGGGTTCTGGTCTTAGCAAGGCAAGGCAACACGTCACAAGAGCGCTTTGTTGTCTGGGTAAACTTGTGATTTGCATCATTATATTGAGGAAAATTTACCATAGAAGATCATTCAACACCCCCCAGTGGCCATTATTGATATTCAAGGAGACCTGTAACAGAGAGACTATATACATTTTAATTGCTTTACATTGGAAAGTATCAGGGTAGACTTATCTTTGCTTACTGGCTTCTTAAAAAAAAATACTGTTTTCCTGCCGAATTGAGTTGCCCCACGTCACATTTGCCGGGCAGATTCCCTGCTGCTTGCAGGCAGTTTGCTCAGGGAACGCTCCCGCCTTTTCCTGCAGCATGGTAGAGATGTGGAAAGTCACCACCCGAACAGCTTTGGGCGCTGTTATGCCATGTCTTGAAGACACCTCCATTAGTCTTCATGGGAGGTGTCTTCGGCGGCACCCGACGGTGCTGCTTTAAAGATGCAGCAGCCCGCCACTTCAAAGCAGCACCGCGGTCATGTAGATTAGACGTTCAGATAATCTCAACAGCTTGTCCCACAGTTATGATTATAACTCCTCACTGCACAACCTTCACAGGCTTTACAGTACCTGAGTTGTAGCGCCTCCAGTCACTCAGATTGTGTAAGCAAGTACATGCTTTACTCAGGACTAGTATAAGGAAAGGTCCACACATACTCTTAAATTGCAAAGAAATACCTGTACTTCTTTTTAAGCAATAGTATTTACAGTCTTTAACTATCTCAGATCCCAGAGATGTGAGTGCACAGTCCATAAACTAAAGCTAGACATACACAGGTCGATACCCGTACAATTAACCCACAATTGATTGCAGAGTAGTGACATCACCTTGCTGCGCTCAATCGAACGGGAATCAATGATTCCAGTTTGAAGGAGACCCTGGTCCGGTGTTGTTAGCTATTTTACTACCGGAATATAGCTCACAACACTGGCTGGGAGCTGCTGACCGGCAGTTGGGGGTCTTGCCTGTGTAGTGTGCACAGCGGCTAGGCTTTTCGAGCAAGATCGATTGAACATGCTTGTTGCTTGATTGTGCTCAAATCTATTAAAACTTTGAGCTGTATATGCCTAGCATAGTAGTTGCAAACATTTCTCTGAGGCTCTAACCCAGGGAGAGAGAACCTGTTCTCTGTAAGTGTAGAATAGTCTTTAATCCCAAAGCTTGGCATAAACAGGGAGTCCTCCTTCCGCAACCCCTAGATCCTTGTGGTTCCTCAGGCCTGGATGCTAGGCCTAACTCCCACAGGAATGCACTGGATGAAAACACAGGAACTCCAGTTTGTGAGAGTGTGTCTTTACAAGTTCCTGTGTCTTCCCTAGGCCCCTCCTATCAATTATTTTTATACCCTTTATGCTACCTCTGCACCTCCCCTGTACTGGGCAGGACCCCATACTGTACACAGAAAACATTAACTGTCTCATTGCCAAACTAAGGCTGGGTCTACACTACACCGCCCCTGCAACCACAGGGGGGCATTATGGGCACATTGGCGTGGCCATAGAACCCGCCCGCTGTTTGGGTGCTCTTTAGGGCGTGGTATTGCCGTGCCGGCAATACTGCATCATATACATATCTACTGGCAAACCGCGCCCATGGTTCATGGTTCAAGCGTGTCACACACCATGCCTATTGTTTACTTGTGTCCCCAGTGTGGCCGCAGGACGCTACCGGATCCCCAACACCCGGACGGGCGTTGTGAATCCGCTGCCACGCCGCACGGGCGTTGTGAATCCGCTGCCACGCCGCAGCCAACCACGGGCATGAAGTATAGACTGGCACGTCATTCCCCATGGGGGATTACAGCAGGTGCAGTTTTCCGTAGTGTAGACACACCCTTATAGCAGTTCCAGTGTACTTCTTTTACACTACATTGCTGGTGGTGAAATTAAACATATGGAGGAGGAGAGATCCTGCTGTCTGTCACCCCATTTTTTTCTTGACCCCCTAGCTCCTTCTCCTTCATTGCTGAACCTTTGTTGAGAAAACCTAAAAAAAAACCAAAACCAAAACAATTTGTATGGTAAAATGTTTGTAACAAGGAAGAAAGATGTAAGCAAAACAGGCCTTGCAAATTATTACATGAACCACCAGAGGGCGCCATATAGAAATAGAAAAACACTAGCAACTTGTTTTAATTTTTTTTAATAAAATGTTTACAACGTTTCCAAAAGTCAATATATCTTGTTTCTGCTATAAGTTTCATGAAGAATTTTGTTATAACTGAAAAGATAACAACTTACATTTTTTTTCAGTTGACTGCAAAGATGGTGTCCTTGTGATACCCCAAAGGAATAAGACACTGTGAGATAACCAGCTTGGGACTGCTATGTTGTCTATTCCAAGTATAGTATTTATGGGGGTTTTTTTAGATGTAAAGAAAAATCTGATAAATCAAAGAGTCAGAACAGAAACAAGTTATACAGTGGGACTCATAGTTCTGAAACTTCTCTTATTATGCTTAATGCATTTACTTGGTTCATACAAAATGTGTTTTACAGAAAAAAAAAAAACTACGGTACTCGTTTCTGTTCTGACTCTTTGATTTATCAGATTTTTCTTTACATCTAATAAAACCCCCATAAATACTATACTTGGAATAGACAACATAGCAGCCCCAAGCTGGTTATCTCACAGTGTCTCATTCCTTTGGGGTAACATCACAAGGACACCATCTTTGCAGTCATTTGGTATTTAGTTTCTAATGTTTCTCAAAGGTTTCATGAGCTCCACTGAGAGCTCGCTATCCTCTATTAATTTGTCTAATGTGTCTGATGTGTGTTTATCAAGCCTGGGAGTTTTGCCATTTTTCAACTTCTAAACAGCCTTGATGATTTCTTCTTACCCAATACCCAGGTGCTTCAATATTGATATTCCAACATAGTGCAGCACATTCTAGGTCTGAGGCTTTATATTGGCATTCCTCCCCATAACTCATATTAAAAACTTCCTGAAATGTTCCTACTACTACTGTAATGTTGCCCGGGGTAGCTGTGCCAGAGCAACCAAGTTCTTTTTGGATTTTAGGATGCCTATGCTCAGATCACTGTAATTCACGGCTCTTGCACAGTAAGCAATTGTCCACACAGCTGGTTAGGGGTTAACTGTTTACTAAAGGGAATATATACAGTCACATTTACCATCACCTTATAAGGTAGGGAAGGTATTTTCCAAACAATCACTATCAGCTTGCTTGAGAGGCGGAATTGAGCTGATGCTCTTACCAATGAGCAGTAGAACAGGCGGTCCAGTCAGAGGCGTATGCAAGCTTCTTCTCCCCCTGTCCAGGTATGGCACCTCCTTGGAATCCTCTTCACCCACTCAGGCTACTCAAGATGAGAGAGAGGCTGGTCAAAAGGGGGCCTCTGTCATTCGCCATGGTCACCCCATGGCACTAGCTGAGTCGAAGGCAGCAGGGGACCCATAGAGAAGAGGAGCATAAAGCTCCCAGCAAAAAACTGGCCAAAAGCCAGCCAAAGAATTCAAATCAAAAATATATAACCTCTGCCCAGAGGAGGGACTTAGCCAGTTACTGGATAGACAACTAAACAAAATTAGAGGGAAAGTATGACCTCACATGAGATAAAGGTAAGGAGAGTCATGCCCATACCCATAAGTTCCAACATTTGTTTTGCCCTGTAGTATATATACAGACTGACATGTTGAATTGACACTTTTAAACTATTACCCAGAGTGGATGTTCTCCATCCCAAGTCTACCATCAAAAATCACATCTAATAAATGCATTGTTGTATAGAAGGGTATTTTGGGGCTTCTCACTCAGTATCTTTACTCCCACTCCAATATTCCACACAATATTGTGACTGATTTCTTCTATTTGATTAGTAGCTTCCCCTCTCTGTTGTGTATTAGAACACTGCACAAATCCTTTTTATATGTATTATTTTTTTTCATTTTACATGCTTTGAAGTGGCAATATAGAGACTACATATATTTGTCACAGGTACCCATGACTACAAGTAGCTTGGTGGATTAGATGGTACTCTGTTAAGCAGGGAACACACTACTCGATATAGGAGCCCTGCAGCACTCCTGTGTCTCCAGCTCAGCTGATGCTTTGCATGGAGACCCCGCGATAAACCACGGTTAATGTCCGATATCCCTGTTTTTGTGCAGGATTGATTGGGTCCCGCTCGAAAACAGGGATTGGTGCTATTGATATGGGCCAGATAGATGGCCATGAGCACGGCGCTTGAAGCGGCAATCAATGTGGCCCATATCTATACGTGTGTTCCCAGCTTTAGTGTCAGTAGACAGTAAGGGCTCATTTACACAACTGGTAGAAAACATGTTGTTTCCAATGTTCAATCCCCACAATCCACCATCATGCAGGGAACGTGAAATGTTGGTTTGCAGATGGTTGCCCATTAGAATTGCATGGGGGCCTCTTGTAGTATTTGACAACAACCGCCCAAGCACCCACACATTGTGTGACACTGCTATACACACAGTGTTGCAAACTCAGGGTGGCTACTAACTTTGCTGCCCTGAAACTGACCATCTGAATTAAGCCTAGTACTCTCTCCGCTTCTAATCCAAGCTTCTGATTGTTCTTATAATGATTATTGATGCCAGTGAACGATTGTTCGGGAATCAATTGCGGCCACCCTTTTTCCCCTGGAAACCTTTCCAAACAAGTCATATATATTTATTCTTTTTCACAGATTTTCTTGCAACTGTCTACAGGGACTGATCCTGGGATGAATTTCCTGGAATGTCCACCCCATTGTAAATTGTCAACTGTGTCATTTTACTCAATTGTCAGTAATCATCCTCATTAGTGATGAGCGGCATAGGCAATATTCGAATTCGCGATATTTCGCGAATAATTCTACTAATATTCGATTCTATATTCGTGAATATTCTATATTTCCCAATGTGAATATTCAAAATTGCGAATATCCACCGCCATATTCGAGAAATTTACGAATTCTCGAATAGCCGATATTCGCCGAATATATTCGAAATTCGAACATTCAAGCTCAACACTAATCCTCATAGCCTTTCTAAGATTGATGGGTAGACCCAACTGCTTCACTGAGATTAAAGATGATGTATTTTGTCTTTGGCATTGTGTCCACCTCCCCGGCTCCTCCACCTCCCTGGCTAATCTTTTTGCTGGGAGACCTGTCCGGGAGTCACTCGGCCGAGGGTGGTAACACATTCGGACCATAAGACACAGGCAAGTTTTCCCTTAATTTTGGGGGTGAAAAAGTGCATCTTATAGTCCGAAAAATACGGTATAGTTACCAAGGGTTTTCATACAGAAATCTAGAATGAGGGAAACAAATTGAGCAATTCTTCTTGAAAGCAACGTTTAGAAAATCTGCTCGTCTCTTGGCATCAGAATATATTCAAAACTAGTATCGCATTCACTGCTGAATTTTTTATCAGATAAAACGAATGAATAACAAATTGCACAGTAACTTTCTGACTTTAAAGAGCTCAGTGGTAGATCTTTGTCTTTGAAGTAAATATTTTACCATCAATATCCCAAGAAACTGAAAAGTTATTTCACCCGCTTGTGTTCATTTAGTGCTGAAATATTGTTTTTGGTAGAGTTTATCCTTATATTAAAATTTGTACTGTAATTGATGTTGTAGCTTTTTCTTTAAACTGATTTGCATTTAGAGTTAAGCTAGGCATACACGGTTGGATTTTAGCGCTCGGTCGACCTAAAACGATCAAAGTTTACATCGATCTGATTTTAATCGTATACTGCACACATGGTTCGATTGGTGAAAATTATTCGATACCGATCAAAACATAGATCAGAAAATGATTGAACATGTTGGAAATCGATTGTACAATGATTATTATCATTTATTTATAAAGCGCCAACATATTACACAGCGCTGTACATTAGAGTGGAGATACAACACAATATAGTACACACAGGAACAGGTTATGACACAGGAGGAGTAGAGGACCTTGCCTGGACGGGCTTACAGTCCAATAGGTTGGCAAATAGAGTATACAATAAGGTATATACATATATATATATATCATAAGGTATATACATATACATATATATGTATATCATCAAACTAAAATTGTAGCATTGTGTGTGTTGGTCGGGGCGTTTGTATTTGATGACATATTTATGTATGACTCTTTCCTGTGTTTTGTGATCAAAACTAAAATCAGCGATGTTGGTCGTATAACAATCGAACCTTCCATGTGGATCTATTTTGGATTCACTTACGATCGGTGTCCGATGAAAATATCAAGATCTAAAATCAGATTGGAAATCGATTGTACTAAAATCAAACTTTGTATGCCTAGCTTTACTTTATTGAAGCAGGACTCCAGTTAAACAGACAACAAGTTCTCAAAATGGATATAGAAAACACATATTTTTGCCTTATTCTCATTCTAAGTAAAGATTCATAAAACATTCATGTATTGAGTCCTGGAAAAACTTTAATAGTGCTAAGCACAGTATATAAGTACCATACAAAAAAAGAGAAGTCTGGGAGTGTTCATGTACAAGGTGCGTATTGTTTGGCATTTGACCATCATCCCTCTAGAACAGGGGTGGGCAAACTTTTTGACTCGTGGGCCATAATGGTTTGTTAAATTTGCCTGGCATAGGTGACATTATATCTCACAGCCCAGACAGGAAACCTTAAAAAAGTTAATATATATATAAAACAATATTAATAAACAGAGGTGTTTGATAGTAAACATAAACATTCTATTGCAGCCCATTAGGAGACCAGAACAATCATCCAGGGAATAAGTGGAGGGGAGCTAGAGCGTCTTTACACCAAGATGACAAAGGGTCAAATTAAAAGACTGAAGGGCCAGTTTTGGCCCCCGGCCCTCAGTTTACCATGGCTGCTCTAGAAGCTGCCATCTCTAAATAGCATTAGAGATTTGTAAGCACACTCTCTGTCACAGTTAGGATTGGTGTTATTTCTCCTGATGAGGCCAAGGATGGCCGAAACAAGTTGAGGACCAATTTACACACTCAAACAAGGAGTGCACGCCATTGGATGTGGTTTAATAGTTACTTGCCAAATATTAACTTCTTGGGAAGGTTGATTTAATGTCTTTTCTAGTGATGGCGCGAACATGGAATTTGCTGTTCGCGAACGGCGAACGCGAACCTCCGCAA
>CM070032.1:54929822-54963046 GCA_036250615.1 Ptychadena robeensis
GAGGACACTGGTGGAGATGGACAGCGTGGAGGACACTGGGGGAGATGGATATTCCCCATGATTGGATGGATGGGATATTCAGTGAAGACTGTAGATCACACAGAAACCTAGCTAATGGTTTCCCTATAGCAGCAGCAGCAGCAGCTCTCTTTCCTAACTCTGTCCTTCTTCAGCAGAATGTGTAATGGCGTCCTGTACTTGATATGTTTTAGGGGGTGTGAGGGTCTGTGAGGTGGGGGGTGCTCATTGGCTGGATTATGTCTGCTGACTGTGACTCACAGGGGTCAAAGTTTCTGCAATGTTAAAAGATAGGGGGCGGATCAAACTCGCCATATGTTCGCGAACATGGGCGAACGCGAACATGCGATGTTCGCCGCGAATAGTTCTCCGGCGAACAGTTCGCGCCATCACTAGTCTTTTCTTCTTAGTGGTAATTTACATGTGTACTATTAGGACACAATTTTATTGAATTGTAATAAAGTTTAACTTATTAAACTCAATTGTTGGAGTTTATTCCCTTTTTAACCACTGAAATCCCACGAGGCTAGCCACCACTCTCCCGAACCAGCTGATGCTGGACTCTGGGGATGCTGGGTGTGTTGTTTCACAGTATATACAGTGGCTTGCAAAAGTATTCTTAACTTTTCCACATTTTGTCACATTACAGCCACCAACCAATCAATTTTAACCAAATCAATTTTATTGGAATTCCACGTGAAAGAACAATACAAAGTGGTGTACATGTGAGAAGTGGAACGAAAATCATACATAATTCCAAACATTTTTTACAAATAAATAACTGCAAAGTGTGGTATGCGTAATTATTCAGCCCCCTGAGTCAATACTTTGTAGAAGCACCTTTTGCTGCAATTCCAGCTGCCAGTCTTTTAGGGTATGTCTCCACCAGCTTTGCACATCTGGAGACTGAAATCCTTGCCCATTCTTCTTTGCAAAACAGCTCCAGCTTAGTCAGATTAGATGGACAGTGTGTGTGAACAGCAGTTTTCAGATCTTGCCACAGATTCTCGATTGGATTTAGATCTGGACTTTTTGTTTTAACCATTCCATTGTTGCCTGGCTTTATGTTTAGGATCATTGTCCTGCTGGAAGGTGAACCTCCGCCCCAGTCTCAAGTCTTTTGCAGACTCCAAGAAGTTTTCTTCCAAGATTGCCCTGTATTTGGCTCTATCCATCTTTCCATCAACTCTGACCAGCTTCCCTGACCCTGCAGAAGAGAAGCACCCCCAGAGCATGATGCTGCCACCACCATATTTCACAGTGGGGATGGTGTGCTCAGAGTGATGTGCAGTGTTAGTTTTCCTCCACACATAGCATTTTGCATTTTGGCTAAAAAGTTCAATTTTGGTCTCATCTGACCAGAGCACCTTCTTCCACATGTTTGCTGTGTCCCCCACATGGCTTGTGGCAAACTGCAAACGGGACTTATGCTTTTCTGTTAGCAATGGCTTTCTTCTTGCCACTCTTCCATAAAGGCCAACTTTGTGCAGTGCACGACTAATAGTTCTCCTATGGACAGATTCCCCCACCTGAGCTGTAGATCTCTGCAGCTCTTCCAGAGTCACCATGGGCCTCTTGACTGCATTTCTGATCAGCGCTCTCCTTGTTCACTTGAACAGTGCTCTGTGGAATGTTCAAGGCTTTGGAAATCTTTTTGTAGCCTTAGCCTGCTTTACATTTCTCAATAACTTTATCCCTAAACCTGTCTGGTGTGTTCTTTGGACTTCATGGTGTTGTCGCTCCCAATATTCCCTTAGACAACCTCTGAGGCCATCACAGAGCAGCTGTATTTGTACTGACATTAGATTACACACAGGTGCACTCTATTTAGTCATTAGCACTCATCAGGCAATGTCTATGGGCAACTGACTGCATTCAGACCAAAGAGATGAAAGTAAAACCCATTTATAATTTTCTTGACTTTGCATTCAGATAGTTAAAATCCTTTCCAAGCTTAATGTTATTCATTGCAGAGCATAGAAAGAAGGAGCCGGCCAGCACTGTGACTTAATTAAGCTCTGCTTCCCTGTGTCGGTGAACCTTTGTCATCCAATCAGGAAGTGGACAGGGAGCTGACTGAACTCCATTTCCTAAAGTATGTGGCAAGCCAAACATTTTGTTTTGTTTTGGACAGAGTGTAAAGGCTAGGAACTCTTTTAGGCCATAGGGGCTGTTTGGGGCTTTATTTTGTCTTGATGAATACTTTTACTTCAGTGGAGCAAACCTCTGCTATGCTGTCTGGGTGGATGTGGTAACCACAAGAATAAATGAACAGAATTAAATGTAATAAATGCATTAAATGACCCTTCTGGCACTTAACTCCTTTTTTTTTTACCTGTATCTGCTTTAGACCCAATTGTTATTACTTTATTTTTGAATAAAGGAGTACCCACACACTAGTATGCTGTAAACTGGGGTCTCTCTTTACTAGTAGAAGGAATATATACAGCTTGGCACTAACTTAGGTCCCAGCGATAGGGTACTGTCTTACAGGGTAATCACACACACAATTCCCAGGGCACTTAGTACTGGAGGGTGTCTGTACAGAGCTCTTTGGGGAAATTGATTAGCTTACATTGTCTTTCTGAAGGTCCTGCCAATCCCCAGACCTAGAAGCCTGGCAGACTGCTGCTGCAGACAGAGGCGAGCAGGGTCACATCCAGGGCAGGAACTAACTAGCCCCTCCTATGTATCCTGTTTATATATCTCTTGCAGCAAGGCACCTCCCTTGAGCTGGGATGACTCATCTACAGTATAAGCACACATTAAGGCTATGTTTCCATGGTGTTATGGGCTGCGCCGATACCCCCTGTGTTAACCTCTCACTTTTGTTAACCTCTCGCCTGCGGACCATCTGAACGCCGTGAAAACAGGCAGGACGGGAAGTCATGTATATGTATCATGTTTATATCTCATTTGTAAAAAGGCATCTCCCTTGAGCTGGGATGATGCCTCTACAGTATAAGCACACACATTAAGGCTATGTTTTTACGGTCTTATGGGCTGTGCTGATAACCCCTACGTTAATCACATGCCTTGATGGGGATATCCATGCAGCCCATACACATACATGACTTTCTGTTCCGCCTGTTTCCACGGCTTTCAGTGGGTCCGCCGGCTGAGAGGTTTAAATAGGGCAGTACATGGAAACATAGCCTTACTGTTTCATGGCCAAATCCATTACACTACATTGATATGTGACATATTTTGGAACTCTTTTATGTCATATTCCTAGGAGGAAAAAATCTCGAAATATTACAATAGATCAAATGTGTCACTTATATTCAGAGTACAAAAATGTAGTGTAGACCCAGCCTAAGAGACTACTATGAAGCAATCATGAATCAACCAAGCTGCTTAAAGTAAGGCCTAGGCTCTATTATGTTTTAAAAAATAAACGCTTAGAAGCTTTTTCAGAAATACAGTGTGATGCCTCGCAAGTGCGACACACCTGTGTGTAGTACCCCATTGCATATAATAGGCAGCGCTATGCATCAAGTGCTGACAAGAAGACTCAGTGGAGTTCTTAGCTAGCCATTCATGTGTCGACTTGCATGATCGATCTTAGACTTAATCATGTTGTGCGATTTTAGAATCATATTAACATCGACCGATCCTACCAACACACAGTGTGATCCAGTTAAACACAATCGATTTACAATCAAACTATGAAGCGCATGCATAGTACGATTGTAAATATGATCGTATTTTGGATTCCAAATATGATTCTAATTCCGATTCCAAATACGTCATTATGATTCAAAATACAATCGTAATTCCGATTCCAAATAAGCTTCTAATTCTAATCGTAATTCCGATTGCAAATAATATTCTAATTCCTTTTTCAAATATGATTGTAATTATGAATCTTAATACAATTCAAATTCTGAATGTAATTACAACAATCTAAATACAATCATAAACAAATCGATCAAAACACCTACAAAACCCATCGGATCTTTGAATGATCTACAAAAATTTCCCAACATGTTCGATCGATTTTAAGATAGTTTTCGATATCTTTCAAAAATTCAATTTTGGTTGATTGAACCAGGTGGGCAGGAATCTATTTTCTTTTTATCGGCTAGTTTTAAGTCGATTGAACGGGAACCATGTATGCCAACCATAAGGGCCTTGATCTGTCTATTTAGAATAGGTTTCTCTTGACCCGCAGACACAAGTTAGCATTTCTGTGTTTCCCCGTCTCTTTATTTATTGAAACCTTAATTACAAAGCTTTATAAACTCAGTATTTGGAGCTTGCAAATGGATAACTGCTTTCCTCCTGGAAATCTGCTGCTAAGGTGCCAAGCACGGCACTAAAGAAAGAAGCTGAGAAGGTCACGTGCCCTCCCTTACCTGGGAATAAAAAGTATTTCCAAGAACCATAGAAGATGAATACAACTGCCAAGTGTCAAGTGACTCATTTACCTTAAGTACATAGAGGAGGATGAAATGTGCAGAAAATCCTGACACTTGCTTTCCTCAAATTGTATCAATCAAACAATCCTCACCGGCCTTTTCTCCCAACATATGACAATTAGGTTTTTGATAAAAACTTGTTATTCTCTTCTCTTTCTTTTTTACTGGTGGCACCACACTTACTATCTGACAGATATCACTATGCATACAGTATATAACATCAGTAATGCAAAGAAGACATCAATGGAGCCTGAACAATGTATCCCTTACTTAGATCATTAGCCATTATATCATTAATAAATCAGGCATATGATATAGTAATTAGATGAAAGCATCCATCATTCATACACATCATGCCTATGTCAAAGGTAGAGATGTACAGCGAGTTAGAAGCGGTGACATAAAAGATGGAATGTATTTGTAGCATCACAAACAAGAGTTTCTATGCCAAACCAACTGCCATCCCCTGGGAGCAGCTTCTGGGAATCCGCAAGTACGAAAACAATATGACATCACCACCTGCTTAGAGAAGGAAAACATATTTCATCTGCACAGAAATCAAATATCCATATTTTTAAGGAAAACTCTGCTGTTTTATGTAATTGAAATGGGCTTATCACGAATTTTAAATCTTTCTGTCACTTCTGACAATTGAAAGTCCCTATAACTGTCACAAAGGCTGGGGATGATTCTTTTTTGGTTTCTGTGGTACAACTCTATGTATAGATCTAATGATGATTAGAGATGGTCGAATTTTTCGACTTGCTAACTTTGTGATCTGATTGCAAAGTCCCTGAACATGGTATCATCACCAAACTTGCTGGAGATGTAGAAAAGGGTTGTGGGAACATTTGAAAAAAAGAAGTGTTGCTTTAGCACATGTACTTTTGCATAAATTAAGTTCAAAGTTAAAGTCGAAATTCCAATTTTCGAAATTTTTACTTGACTTTGAACTTAATTTGTGCAAAAACTATTTGTGTTAGAGACTTACTTTCTTTTTTGGAGTATACCCCCAACACTTCTCTACATCTCCAGCAAGTTTGATACCATGTTATGGTATGTGATGATACCATGTTCAGGGGCTTTGCAATTAACTCGAAATCGGCGAAATGGTCGAATTTTTGAAAAAAAATTCGACCATCTCTAATGATGATGATGTTAATGAGGTGATGTATACAACAAGAAGGTTACTTCATGTTACTGAATGGTATATTAGAAGTTTCAGTTTCAATGGCTGCTCCAAAGTTTTTGCACAGTTTAGAATAGCCATAAACATGTTGATATTTCTGTTCGATCGACCACAAAATCGATGTTTTGAAGTAGATCAAATGGAAATTAATTCCTGTCTACCTGGTTCAATGGGTGTTCCAAATAGAGTGTGTGCAAATAGAGAGTTGCATTTCAAATAAAGTTTGAGGACCATTTCACACTATCCTCACTGAGTGCGCATGGTGGGTGATCTGCAGCAAAATCGTCCGCAAATCAAAGCGTAAATGGGGGGCTTAAATAATAATAAAAGCCTGTGTTTCCACATTGTGCTGCGTTGTGTCTCTTAAACAAGTGAGATTATTTTACTGTGGCCCTAAATATGCATGCTGCAGGGCAGTTTGTGGTAAGGCGTTACTTTGCACATTACAGAAAAACACAACGCTGGGACAGTGAGAAAGGTCATTTACTTAATATGGCTAGTGTAAAATGGCCCTATATCTAAACCTGTGTAGTTTGAATGGGGGGGGGGGGGGCTCGATAATGTGTCTATCTAGAAAAGCTGGTCCCTGCAGGGAAAGTTTGTGAACCACTGCTTTAGGGTATTCACATCACTGTATGCATGATGTGGAGGAGGACTGCATTCATACAGAAAAAGGGACAATGTCATGCAGAGATGGTCACAAACTTCTAATAAATGTTGACTCCCTGACTTTGTGAGTTAATTGCAAAGCTGATCATAAGATAAATTGAAATTTTTGCACTTAAAAGTTTTACTTCTTGATCATCGCTGGCCCCCACAACAATTCTGAATTCTTCATCACCGACACCCAGAAACTTTGCTGGAAAGGTACGCCCGGGAGCCGGATCCGTGGCATAGGTGGGAGGGCCCTTCACTGGGGGAAGATGGTCCGAGGCTAGGGTATAGCAGTTTAGGGGGGTAGGTTCTTTGGGGAGGAAGAGGAGGGTCAGGATGGGTCTTTTAAAGCTAGCTACTGGAAAAAAAATTGTCTTATGTCTTGTTATGTAGGCAGTCGCTAGATTCTGTTAATATGGTATGGCGGGGCTAAGCCCCACCCTCTTTAGTTATGGTTTTTATGATAACAAGGTACCCAACAAGCTAGTTATGGAAAGGCTGTTGGCTGGTACGGTTTGGAAAGGTTATTGTTATGTGGTGGCACTGTGGGGTGGATCCATACGTGTTATTAATGTTTTCAATTATGTTTATGATTTTATGGCTGTGGCCTGTAATATATATATTTAATATATATAAATTACATATTTCCAAAGAATAATCCAGGTCGTGTTTTTATTTCCTATAGTTATGTTATAGTCGAGGTAACTCAGATATCCCACAATCAGGGATTTATACCTACTGAATGGGTTCAAGGAGAATGGGAGGCAAAAGTGGGGTTTTACATTTCTCCCACTGAACCTCTTTCTACCTTTTGATTAAAACCTATTCAGCAGAAGTTTATGGAAGTTTTGCATGAATGTCAGAGTGAGGAAAATTCAAGATGAAAGGATTTTACACAATATAAGAGATGTTAGTTTGTCACTTTTTAATACTCTATTCAAAGGCAATTCAATAAATTACCCTGCAAATAACAGCTGAATGTGATGTCAAATATGAATATTTCAAAAATCAAATAATTCACTCCAAAATTCATTTCTGAATAAGAACAATTAAGAATCGCAATAGTAAACTGTGGAGGTTCACATATAGTGAGTAAAAAAAATTCAAGTAAAACAAAATTACAAGAACATTTTGTTTATAGAAATACTTTAACCCTTATTTTCTGGTAGGAATTTTCTGATCTTTTATAGAATAAAAAAGCTGTTACAAACAACATATAGAAACCAATCAAATTTAATCCAGAACATTTGATGATTGTAAATAAACCTTTTCTAGAAGCTGACAACATTGTTGAGTATATTGTATAATGTTCTGTATTTATTAAGAGAACACAGGATTGGTCAATGTATACTTTAAAAGAAAACATATTTATACTAATTACAGTGTATGTTTTGTACCAATATTTATTGTGTTGTTTATGTTAAACCTTTGTATATATTCATTAGAAGTAAAATGATTTAAGTGTATATCATACCTCCTACCAGTAGATGGTGCTAATATAGTGCTCCAAATATTCATCCCACGTTTCATATAATACACATTTCAAACTTTCAAGAGGTTATAAATATTTGAATTTCAGCACATATACATTTACATAGGCCGATAACATTGGCTATTGCAACACATACTACTCAAATATTTTAAATATTTGCCTACATAAATGTCTATGAATTCATTAAAGTGGTATGAGAATAGACTCTGGTACTATAGACAAATAGATAATAATAATAATAATAATAATAATTTAACATAATTATTAAATAGTAATATAAATAATAATATTGATAAAAAATATTGATTTGATTTAGGAATTTTTAATGCAGTCGGTGGCCGCACGATTGCCACCGCTAAAAACCGCATCTCATGCATTTTTTTTTAGCTGCGGCCATTCACCTCTATGGCTGCGGTCAGAGGTGGGCGGCCGCAAAAGAGTGCGTACCGCGGTCAAAAACTTAGTCAAGCAAGTTTTTAGGTGGCGGCCGCCCCCTGAACGCCCCCTGACCGCGGCAGGGGACTAGCCCATTAAACAACATGGGTGCAGTTTTATCCAGTTTTATCCACTGCATTAGTGGAAACAAGCCCTAAATAAAAAGATATTTAGTATTTTGATATATGTTAATTTACTGTGTTTTACACGAATGCTCGATAACAGCCCCGTATCAGAGGTAGAACACTTAATATTTGCATGGACTGAGTGGTATCAGAACTCTCAGTTTTCTTTGCTTAACTACTTAAGGGCTCCCGCTGTCAGATCTTTACAACATTAATGCTAGGCATACACAGCTTGTACAATCGAGGGGCCAATCCAGCGCAGCACGATGATGTCATCACACTGTGGTCAAGCTTCCTTTGGATGGGGACCCTCAGTTCCCATCCAAAGAAATGGAAATTGAACAGGGTTTACCCAGCATGTTGGTTCCCATGTTTGACAGAGCTGTCTTTGAGCGGGATCAATTAATCCCGCTCCAAGAAAGGCTAGATGGATTTTTTAATAGATTCAAGCACAATCAAGCACAGTCCTAGACAAAGACTGGAAGGGCAAAAAATGCACTCAGAGATAACACAAGATAGCTCTATATTTCCAAGATAAATCTTTTTTATATATTTTTGGATATAACAATAAAATTATAGCCTAGGTTTATACTGTCAGTTTCAGGACACCCTCTAACTGAAACTGCCCTGGTAAAGTCATCAGTTATTAACTATTGTCAAGTCGATGGGGTGGCTGCCCAGTACCTGACTCCCGACAGATAAAGTGAACTTGGCCTAAATTATATACTTAACACATCCCCTGTAACTTTGGTTACCTGTAGGTCCCGTCAGCCTCCCTCTCTCTCTCTTTCAGTTTAAAGTATTCCCTAAAGAGGACCAAAAGGGCCCAGTTAAACAAAACTATAGGGCTTTTAATACACTGAGATATGAGACACGTAGGCTAAAAAAAACTATAGGGCATTTAAAGCCTAGGGCCATTTTCAAGTTTAGGACCATTAAGGGCTTTACCCTTTTGATTACCATTAGATCTCCTTTTGTTTTACCAAAACCATGTAATATAAGGGACTTTCTAAACCATCAAGTCTACCTGTGTTCAATCGCAGAGGACCCTATACTACATAGTTGTTGCTAGATCTAACGGATATCTGACAGAGACTTAATGCCATTATACACCTTTAGATTTCTCTGTCAGATTTCCTTTAGATCTCCTTTTGTTTTACCAAAACCATGTAATATGACCCGGCACTACATAGTTGTTGGTAGATCTAAAGGATATCTAAAGGTGTATGGTGGGCTCTTTGAAGAAGCTCCGATTGGGGGCGAAACGTGTTGGAGTAGACGCGATAGTCTGCATATTGTATACTGTTGTATTTTAAACAACATATCTTAAAGTGGAAACTATAATATCTTTCTGAAAACCCTATACAGGTGGACAGAACCATAAACCTACTTTTCTCTTTTTAACTTGAATTTTAATATGTATTTTTTTGAATGATTTGTGTAAATTTGGTTATGCGATATAAATAAAGACCTTTTATTTATTATAAATTATATTCTTTGGTGATATCTCAGTGCCTTGAAAACCCTATAGTTTTGCATTGCTTGTCCTCTGTAAGGAACAATTCAAACTTATTGGGTATGTCACCTTATGAGCATGAGAACTCACTACCCACCCTTCTAGTGTGTGCATATTGTACTTTTTTTCTTTCAGTTTGCTTTAAGAGACTGAACAAAAATGAAATAAACAGGCTGAGACAATCCATTTCTACTAACAGGAGTGCTTACAGTTATCAGTTTTATTCATATAGTTAATGCTTTAACGCAAAAGGAAAAATAATAGTTTTGCCCCTAGGAGCAGGGAATTTTTCCTGGGAGAAGACAATCCAAAGAGAAGCCCAAAGAGATTTGATTGGCTAACTTATATGTGCTGCTCTGATTGGCTGATCCTGTTGTAGATTACACAGAAAACTAAAGTGAAATAGGATCATATAATCCTGAACAGCACATCAGGAAAGATCAACTCCATCAGCTGATCAAATTGATCATTTGCTTCTCCAGTTTTCTTGCAGGAAAACTAATCATAGAAGAACTTTTCATTCATTCTTATAAGTAAAGTGTAGCCACTGGAAAGCCCACCTGGAACAGTTTTGCATTGCATCTAAAACTGTCAAAAATGATTTCAAAGGGTGCATAAAATCTGCAAATGGTCCTTAATGAAGATCCAACCTCCCTCATTAAACATATATAATGTACTGTAAAACTAACTAGTGTAGCCCTTTTTAATAGAATATAGCCCAGGGCTTTATTAGAACTGAACTTCAAGATAAAGTACCATTTATCAATTTAATGAAGTTGCCAATAATTATATGCATGCATGTGTGTTAACACAAGGAAAGAATAAACTGAGTAGAGCTTATGCTAATATTATTGTTGCCATCATTCCATTGCCCATTTAGCAGAATCTGGAGCTTTAAAGTGATACCACTGTATTATTTCTATTATTGTCATCCTGTATTTATATAGATCTTACATATAATGCAGTATTTTACAGGGTACATAGTCATATCACTAACTGTCTCTCTGAGAATCTCACAATATAATATCCGTACCATAGTCATATACAAGTGATTTGCGAAAAAATTTAATTCCAAAACTAATATATGAAAGACTGATTACATGCAAAGGGACATATTTGCAACTTTTATTTGTTATGAGTTTGATGATTATGGCTCACAGCTTATGAAAACCCTAAATCTCAGAAAATTTTAATATTACATGAAATCCATAAGACAAAGATTTTTATTTAAAAATTGTTGGACCTTTGAGAAATATAATCTTGCATATGTACTCAGTACTTGGTTTGGTCCCTTTTGCATCAATTCCTGTCTCAATGCCCCATGGCATGGATACTATCAGCCTGTGGCACTGCTGAGCAGTTATGGAAGACCTGGATGCTTCTGTAGCGGCCTTCAGCTCTTCTGCATTGTTCCCACTCATGTCTCTCATCTTTCCTTTGGCAATGTCCCAGAGATTCTCTATGGGGTTCAGGTCAGGTGAGTTTGCAGGCCAATCAAGCACAGTAATCCCATGGTCATTGGAGCAAGTTTTGGTACTTTTGGCAGTGTGGGCAGGTGCCAAGTCCTGCTGGTTTTGTGTAGTGTAGTGTAGGCTAAAACTTCACTATGTTTTTCCCCCCCCCCCCCCCCCCCCCCCCCCCCCCCCACTACACATCGCTGGTGTCATCTATGTGGGCAGGCAAACTGAGGCCCCGTCCTTAACATGGAGGTCAGTTACAGCGCCCCCTCGCCGTCAGCGATGACACTGAAGAGGCCTAGCCGAAAAAGATTGGCAATCCCATCAAGTTTCAGAATTGCCACAGGCTTGCCAAAGATAGGTAAATATACCCTATGGGAGCTCAGGAAGAGTTTGTTTTGTAAACAAACTGTCAAGAAGGTAAATCTAGCAGAATATCTTTAGAGTGTGGGAGGGAACCGGAGTGCTCACACACATCATATGGGAAAACTGCCTGGACAGAAAAAAAACTTTTTTATGACACATAAATCAGTTCACATTAATATCATTGAGTGACCTCATAAGTTTAGGTTGTGGTAGAGATAGTAGTAGTTAACCAAGTTTCACTAATAAATAGTTGTTCACCATTGTCAGCAGTGATCACACAGTAGGAGTGGTGTCAATCGATGAAGTTGCGTGGAGGTATGCAGTCCCCCATATGGTGGGGCAGTCAAACCCCCTGTAAAAGACAGATAGGAAACAGTACACAAGGAGAACTATGTAGTGCAACAAAGTTTGGTACTGTTAATGAAGCCCACAATGTAATGCAAAAGCCTTTTGCACATGAAGTAGCACATGCAAAGGGGAGTGTAACATATGGTGCTAATTTTTATTGTTAAAATAGCAAAAATGCATATGCCATGAAGCGCAAAATTGAGCTTGGGTGCATCCTGTTTCCCCTGATCATCCTTGAGATTGGATTAACTAGAGTGACCTATGGTAAGTACAGTTGCTTGGACATGATTAGGAAAGGCACACCTGTCTATATAAGGCCCCTAAACTGACAATTCATGTAAGACTACAAACCAAGCATGAAATCAAATGAATCATCTGTAGACCTCCGAGACAGGATAGTCTAAAGGCACAAATCTGAGGAAGGTTACAAAAAAAAATGCTGCTGGTTCGGAGGTCACAAGGAGCACAGTGGCTTCCATCATCCGTAAGTGGAAGAAGTTCAAAGCTACCTAGAGCTGCCTGGCCATCTTTACTGAGCGATTGAGGGAGAAGGGCCAAGTCGGAAAGTGGACCAAGAACCCGAGAGTTACTCTGTCCGAGCTCCAGAGGTCCTCTGTGGAGAGAGGAAACCCTTCCAGATGAACAATATTCCTTTCAGCAATCCAGCAATGTATGGTTGAGTGGCTAGACGAAAGAGCATCATGCACTGGGGATATATTGTTCAGCTGCTGGAACTGGGAGACTAGTCAGGAAAAGATGAACTCTAGATTTGGCAAATGGTTCATCAGGACAACAACCCTAAGCACACAGCCAAGATATCAAAGGAGTGGCTTCATGACAACCCTGTGAATGTCCTTGAGAGGCACAACCAGAGCCCAGACTTGAATCTGATTGGACATCTCTGCAAAGTTTCTATAATGGCTGTGCACCGAATCTTCCCATACAACCTGATGGAGCTTGAGAGGAGCTGCAAAGAGAAATGGGCATAACTGGTCAAGGATAGGTGTGCCAAGCTTGTGGCATCATATTCAAAAAGGCTTGAGGCTGTAATTGCTTTCAAAGGTGCAGCGACAAAGTATTGAGCAAAGGCTGTGAATATGTACATGTGCTTTCTCAGTTTTTAATACATTTAACAAAACCAGGTGCAGGTGACTGCCATGGCCGCCGTCAGAAAAGTTGTTGAGCTATCAAGAAATCCCACACTCCCTTTCCATCCGAAGTTGTTGAGTGAGAGAGGGGTGGAAACAGAAGCACAGAGATGGTGTTGCTCATTGAGAAGAGGCTGCCATCAGTCTGGGGACCTGGTTGCTATGCTGGAAAGCTTTGCCACCTCTTGTATCCTCTTTATATTTACAAATATAGTTTTCAGTCCTCTACATCTCTTCTACATATTCCACATACTCAAAGTGATAGTACCCCCCTATACTTTGGCAGATGGTAAACTTTTCTACCGTCTGTATATTATTATAGATGTGTACCTTCTGTGTCCTCCCTATACTTTGGCAGATGGTAAGGTCTATTGCCTGCTGTATTCTTTATATCATTAGAAATGGTGCTTCTCCTTTATACCTTACCAGACTATAAGCTCCCCTTTCTATCTCCTTCTGGCAGGCCATGCAGGGACAGTAGGTGATAGTGGTGTGACTTTACATCAAAAAACAAAAGCAAACTTGTCATAAAGCTTTCACATAAAACTGCCAGCGCCATTGTAAATAGAACCTGATAACTGAAATCAGAAACCATCTTCTCACTTACTGTCCCCATTGTCCCTCCCTCATTGGCACAGTCCTTTTGATTTACAGCGCCATGGCCTTGGGTGGGAGCAGGCTGTCAATCAAGTTCCTGAGAACCTTGTAATCCTTGAGTCCTTACACTGGCAGAGTGGCACCAGATGCCATGTGAAGAGCCCCATTAAACTGCATGCTAAGCATTGAACATCATCTGTCTGCTAAGCTGCTATATATATATATATATTGTTGTTCGGTTGGTATACTAGCTAGCATATTTTATTGAAAGAAGGGGTTTCCAAAACTTGGGTCAAATTAGGTGGAAAATGTAAACCGATTACTGAGTATTGTGTTTTTTTTGGCACTTGTGCCACCCAAATCCTGATGAAATTGGACTGTCAGGGGGGTTTAAACTGAATACTTACCTTACATGCACCAGTGCCAAATCCAATGCTATCCACTCACTATTGGGATTCCAGACAGTTTATAACTTTGCGCCATTTTATTTGGTTTCAGCCACCCATACATGGGGAGAGTAAAGATACAGCGGGGCAAAAAAGTATTTAGTCAGCCACCAATTGTGCGAGTTCTCCCACTTAGAAAGATAAAAGAGGCGTGTAATTTTCATCATAGGTCACCTCAACTATGAGAGACAGAATGGGGGAAAGAATCCAGGATATCACATTGTCTGATTTATAAATATTTGCAAATTATGGTGGAAAATATGTATTTGGTCAATATCAAAAGTTCATCTCAATACTTTGTTATATCCCCTTTATTGGCAATGACAGAGGTCAGACCTTTTCTGTAAGTTTTCACAACCTGTTGCTGGTATTTTGGTCCATTCCTCCATGCAGATCTCCTCCAGAACAGTGATGTTCTGGGGCTGTCGCTGGGCAACACAGACTTCCAACTCCCTCCAAAGGTTTTCTATGGGATTGAGATCTGGAGACTGGCTAGGCCACTTCAGGACCTTAACCTCCCTAGCGCACTAGCACAATTTTTCTTTATGTTATAGGCATGTAACTTCCCAAAATATGTCCGTACAAGGGTCTAATAGACATCCTGAATATAATAATGTTTGAAACAAAAAATTATGTAAAATATTTTTCTTTAAAATAAGATTAATGAGAAAACACAAAAATCAGGGCACAACGCTATGCGTGCCCCAGATGTGCCCATTTGCAGTTAACCCTCTCTAACCTGGTGTGATAGATGTGGTAAAATCACACCAGGGAAGAGAGGGTTACTGCAAATTTGCACATCTGGGGCACCAGAGACTTTATTTGGGCGAGATTTAATACATAGCAGTACATTGAAAGCAGTTTTCTACATAGAAAACTGATTTTGCGCTATTCACTTTCAAATCTCCCGCCGCCTCCCTGATGTGACGTCATCATGTCACTCAGAGGGGGGGGGGGGGGGGAGAGAAGATGCCGGAGGATCCAGGCAGCATGTCACATCGGGGACAGCGCAAAACTGTAAGTATGCACTGTCGGTGCCCCGATGTTCACTGGACGCCACCATCTTGTCCAGTGCTATAGTAGGAGTAACAGCGCTGGATGAGATGGCGCCGTCCCGACCGCTAGGGCGGTTAAAATGCTTCTTACGCCACTCCTTTGTTGTCAGAGTGTGTTTGGGATCATTGTCATACTGATGGAAGGAGGTTTTCACTTAAAATCTTATGGCCCTATTCATTCTTTACAGGGATCAGTCATCCTGGTCCATTTGCAGAAAAACAGCCCCAAAGCATGTTGTTTTCACCCCCATGCTTCACAGTAGATATGGTGTTCTTTGGGTGCAACTCAGCATTCTTTCTCCTCCAAACACAACAAGTAAAGTTTTCTACTTTGGTTTCATCTGACCATATGACATTCTCCCAATCTTCTTCTGGATCATCCAAATGCTCTCTAGCAAACTTCAGACGGCACCGGACATGTACTGGCTTAAGCAGGGGGGCACGTCTGGCACTGCAGGATTTGCGTCCCTGGAATATAAACAAACCAGGTGATAGAAAGGACCACCATTTACTGCACTGTACATGTACTAGGATCAATCAATGACAGTAGGCTTGTACCGTTCAACTTTAGGGCTTGTTCCCACATTAGCGATCAGCCACGTTAGTTGAATGGGCTTGTCCCCACTTCAACTAAAGGCTTCCTGCGTTTTTAAACGCGGGGAGGGACATGATTTTTCAGCCCTGATTGCGTTTATAGACACAATCAAAATGCTTTTAACGCTTCCCCATTCATTCTGTATGGGCGTAATCAGGGGCGATCGGGTGCGATTATGTTTGCGGCCGATTGCTTGCCTAGCGATCAACTCCCCATGATTGAAATCGTGTCCGTGCTGTGGCTGACCACTAATGTGGGAACAGGCCCTAACTATTACTTCAAATAACGGACCCAATACACAGTAAAGGTGGCCATACACGGGATGATTAAGGGTTCGATTCCTAAGCCGCTGATCGCCGTGCGAGTTTGCAGCCATCGTTGGGGAATCAAACTCTACACACCTGGAGTGATCAATCCCGCTACAAATGTTGGTCTAACAGGGATCCAACATGTTAGTAAATCTCTGTATGGTCCCCTTCCAAAATATCAGCTAGGGATCTATTGCCAAAGGTGGTGCACATCTATTTGCTGAATGATCGCGAACCATGTACAGATGTTATCGAACACATGGGAATCGATCCTCATATGGCCATCTTCAATGCACAGGGAATGCAAACAGAAAAGAAACAGGTATGAATTGGAGCCTGTGCTTCTGTCCAGAAATTGCCTGGGGAATCACCCCCTACTAGGACCGGTGTGGCCACATAGAACCACTACTTGCATGTCTGTCGCCTGGTTAGAAATACTCGCTCCCTTCAGGGCACCAGAACAGTCCACACATGTGATCTTCCAAGATCCTTAAAATTGCCAGGAAAGTGCCACCCCACTGGAACATTGGCACCCAGAATAGCACCGCTGGACTATTACTGGGCTTTCCAGAAAGCTGATTGCTATTAGGCTCACCAGCTGCCCGCACACCAGTATGAAGGGTTTATAGAGCAAAGCCTGGTCACGGGTCTGTAGTAGAGATGGTCGAAAAATTCGCAGTGCGGATTTTTAAGTAGAAATTTCTACTTTTTCGCCGAAAATTCGCATAGTCGAATTTTGATGGGATCATTTCGAGTTTTCGCCGAAAAAGTCGAAAATCAGCCTGATATTTCGACTGAAATCGAAATTTCAACTTGAAAAATAACTTTGCTTTTGATTTGCCGTGCCGCTATTTCGCGTGCGAGTATGCGGGAGTGATTTTAAAATTCGCATTGGCGTAAATTCGCATGGTGCTAGCTAACTTTGTCAGCTTATTGCAAAGCCCCTGAAAATGGTATCCTCACAAAAATTGCTGGAGTTGTAGAGAAGGGTTGGGGGGACTTTGCTGGAGATGTAGAGAAGGGTTGGGGAAATATTTGAAAACAATAAGTTTTGCTCTAACATGTCAAGTTTGTGTATAAATTGGGTTTAATCAACAAGCTCTGCTACTATGTACACTGATTCTTCTATTATAGCTGAAGCTCATACAGCAAATCCAAATTTTCCACCTTATGTGAATTTTTGACCTTATGCGAATTTTAGGCTTTATGCGAATTTTATGCGCATAATTTTATGCGCAGTCGAATCGAAATTCGATTGGGAAACTCGAAATTTAAGTAGAATCTAATTTTATTAATTTCGACCATCTCTAGTCTGTAGCCCAGTTACTCCTGTGTCATCATGTCAGAAACTTAAAGGGTGAACAGTGCCTACTTCTCCCTGGTTGTGTATAACACTACAGTACACTTATCCCTTTGTCTTTGTCCTGATCACTACGGTCACTGAGACCTGGCAAACTGAGGCCTGGGGGCCAAAACCGGCCCATTAAAGGCCCCCATACACGTCTAGATTTTCCTTTCAATCAAAAATTCAAAAAAGATACATTTTTGGGGGATCAGGGAAATCAGTGATTAATTGTTATCTATGCCAACTGTAGTGACAGATTTTTGATTGACTTTTTTTGGATCGACTAAAAGCGTAATTGAATTAAGGTTCAATTTCATTACAAACGATTAAAATTTTCCAGCATGTGCGATCATTTTTCAATCGAAAAATTTCCCAATTTGAATCATTTAAGGTCGATCTAACCATGTGGGCTGCCATAGATTTACAATCAATTAAGAAAAAAAAATGGAATTGGAAGGTAATTGAACAAAAAATCTAGACGTGTATGGGGGCCTTTAGTATTTTAATTTGGCCCTTTGTCACCTTAGTGTTAAGTCACTCTAGCTCTCCTCATTCCTGCTCATTTCCCGGAATAAGCTGAGATAATTATGGAGAGAATGGGGAAAGTGGAGAGAATTATGATGTTTATAATCAAAAGCCTCTATTTATTAATATTGTTTTATATATATATATATTTTTTATTTCCTCTCTGGGCTACGAGAACTTAGGACACCTATGCCAGGCGGCCCTTACAGGCTCTTGCCCCGGCCCTTCTGTCAAATTTAAAAACCAATTACGGTCAAAAAGTTTGCCCACCCCTGCTCTAGATGATATCTCTAAAAATAAATCCCTAAAATCATTGAATAAAAAAATGGTATTCTCTGATATTTTATCAATATTGTTTTTAAATGGAAACTCTTTTACCTTGGTGGGAGTTCCTAAATGTGCTGGACAGCCCTAATGCTGGAATATGATCTATATTAACATTAAAGTTTGACATATCTGTGAGCTGGTACATAGCACTCCACAATCCTAAAAAATATATACTTATCTGCTGTTCCCTGGAATCATATGAGAGTTTCCATCTTTATCTGCCTGACTCAGGGGGTTAATTCAGGTGCAATACAGCAACTTGCCACTGGGGGGGCGTTTATAATGGTTTTCAATAGAGTAACCGTCAATGTTTATTATAGAGCTGTGATTAGGAGTTTCCCTGCTGTCACTGCTGTCAGAGATGTCATCTCCACCCCGCCACAGGGCTGCATCATCAGAGAGTGGGGTGCAGGGGACTGTCTGAATTTACTTATTATAGGAAATGTATTTTCTTACACATTCTTCGCTATTATTAGCACTTCTAGTGCCAGATTACATCTAAGGTGACATCAATGATAGGATCACCTCTTACTTCTTGATGGGCTTCACAAAAGAACTTATAGCTGAAAAGGGTCTTGCACCTACTACAAGTGTTACATTGTTTTTATTTATGGGGTGGTGACAAAAAAGCAGTTATTCTTACCCAATCCTGCACTCCCAATGTTATCCTGCCTTCTGGCAACCCAGCAGGGGGCAGGTCCTTTCATTCTCTGTGCAATGTACAGCCATAGACTTTACATTGCTGGGGGTGACATCACTGTGCACACTGGTGCTCATGGAGCCAAAAGTCACCAGCCAGTCTGGGATTGGAGGGGAAACGCAGGATTGAGTATAAAGCCCCCAATACACAGATTGATTTTCTGTTCAATTGATGAATGATCGACCCTCAGACACGTTCGCTGATGGTTCGGGAATTTCTTTGGGCGGGATTAAAGAAAGGTCGATCTAAGAGGGAACGGATGTCTGTGAATCCAGGTCGATCGCCAGGGTGACCATCCAAAGTATTGAACAGGAATCAATGTGCACCACTTTGACGTCACCACGCTGCAATCAATTGGGTATCGACCCGTGTATGGGCACCTTAACTGCTTTTCTGTCACCCTAGACCTATAAAGCAATTAATCCTCGGACTGGGGTGGGGGGTGTAGGGGTTAATACACTTTTTAACTGAAGTTCATCTTTAAACAAAATCTCTAGCCATGGCACCTGGTGGGCAGACAAGGGATTTAGGGCTTGTTTACTTGTTGGTGAAAGCACACAGGTGTCACCGATCCCTTCTCTGTCCCAGGACTCCATAGATTATCTGCCATACTTCTGTGTGACCCCCGTATATAAGTGACAGCAGGAGGTGTGGGAGCTGAATGGTAGTTGTACGGTAGGTGAATAGGATCCTCTAGCAGTGTCCCCGCAGATTCCTGCTTTGATCTTTGTCCCCCCCCCCCCCCCCTTGGTGTCACTCCCATCCCCTCCTCCCACCTCCCAGCACACATCAGGAGGACACAACAATCCTGCAAGAACTTCTTGATCTTCCTCTCCCTCCTTCCCTCCCCGGCTGCCTTTTAATTCTCCTTGTGTCCTCCTGCCTGCCTGGCTGCCCCCCTCCAGGCCGGGGAGTGGATACAGAGGGGTCACACAGATTTGGGAGGCGGGGACAACCCCTTCTGGATAAAAAAAAAAAAAAAAAAAGGAAGACAATCACGTGGATGAGATGAAAGGGATGCCGCCTGGCAGAGCGGAGAGAAGAGAGCCATGGAAGTGACAAAAGCAGCGATGTGAGCGGGGGATCGCGGGCACCGTCCGTCCGTCTGTCCGTCCTGTGATGAGATGAACGAGCCGAGGATCCCGGGGAGCCTGGCCCTGGTCTGGCTGGGGCTCCTGCTGCCTCTGGCCCCCGGGGGCTCCCTGGCCAAGGAGACCGCCTTTGTGGAAGTGGTTCTCTTCGAGTCCAGTCCTAATGGAGATTATAAAACCCACACGACCGAGTTACAGGGGAGGTTCTCCCGGGCTGGAGCCACCATCAGCGCAGAGGGGGAGATCGTGCAGGTAATACCGGGGATCCCCCCACCCTGAGGGAAACCCCTTCCTGGGGGGGTCGTGTCTGACGGGGGGCTGGGAAAGTTTGGTGACTCGGAAGGGGGCACTTTGTATAGTAGTGTGGTCACAAGATGGCTTCTATACTATGAGTGTGTGTATGTGTACTTCATTCACAATGGGGACATTGCTATTGAGTAACACAGTGTTGGTGATAAGGAGCTGTGCCAGGTCTACAGGGTGATCTCCACCTTGCACCATCCATTGATTTCCTGCCACTCCATACCACTCACTATATTGTTTACACGCTCACATTAACCCTTGTCTTCCTGGGCGATGGATGAGGGGGTGCCAGCCGTCACAACCTTACCATGCCCAATCCTCATCTGCTGTGCCTACAAACATCCATCCCATGGCCTGCACGCAGATGTTTACATTACACCCTGGAACCAGTCCATGGGTTCCTAAAGTTTATTTAGGACTAAGCCAGTATGATGACCCGCCATGGAGGTATCCATGACCCAACTTTGGTCTTGATCCATAGTTTCAAGACGCCCTGTTCTAGATCAAAGGCTTTGCCGTGCCTTCAGATGGCATGGGAACTCGCTTCTTCCAAGTTGTTGCCAAGATATTGGGTTCTTTTCCAGGGAGGAAGGGGCTGTGATCGCTCTCCGTAGCCCATGGTCTGTACTGCTTGCTGGGGAAAGCTTGCGTGGTCTATGGATCACTTTAGGATTTAGGAATGGTCTGCTGCTGTGTTATGCCTTAAAGTCTGGGTACAGTTAACCCTTTCCCGTCTGCAGGAAACGGCAGAGTTAGGGATGTTTTCAAGGTCAGCGGCGTAACCCTGTTAGAAGCCCAGCACTACTTTTATTTTTTTTTATTCTTGTTGTTTTGTACAGTTGGTGTTGACTTGGGCGATTGGCTGCTGCAATATAAAGGCCTGGATTTTTCCTCTATGTGCTATGCATTTTTGTGCCACGTGCTGTTCAGCGTTCGCTAGTCCCGCATGTAAAATGCTTTGATGTTGTGCTATGCTTCCATAATTAGAGTGCAAGCTCTGCAGGTCACCAGTGCTTGATCTTGGGGGTATGTGAACGCGGTTGAAGCGCGTTGTGGTGCGTGTCTGCACACAGCTCGACTTGACATCCTGTTCCCGAATTGTTTGCATGAATTTAGATGTTTGTTTTATGAAGTCAAAGAGATGTTTGACTTTTTCATTAACTTTCTTAAGGCTTTGCATGCGGAGCTCTTCAGTTAATGTAAGCTCTTTAGATACAAGAATGATTGTAAAAACTTTATTTCCCATGGTGACGCTGGAAGGGCAGTCTGTAATGATACATATTTTAATATGCTGTACATCAGATTACCTAAAGCCTATGATTGACATCTTGTATGTGACCTACATATTTATCAGTTGTATGCAAACCTGAGGAGCTACAGTCACAAAGTGGTTGGTCTGAGATACTAGGCCTGGTGGGTTTCCAGATCATAGCAATTGATATTAACCATAAAAGTTTAAAGGACTATAACTGGGCAAGGTGGTGGCCTTCTTAAAGTACGGTATCTAATGGTAACCAGACCATTCTTCATATGACTACAGTATAATGACATTTACTGCTATGGGTTGAAAGACATCATGGTAGGCCATCATTCTAAAATCTTGAATGTCATGAAATGTAAATCAGAGTTGGTAAAATAACCAAATCTGTCATGTAATGGAGCGCTCGCTTACATTCCTCTCTGCGGCATAACGTAAACATTTGTGTATCAAGGCAAAGAAACATCTGCCACCTTCACTCAGAGCCGGGCCAAGGTACATTATTTATGTAGAAAGATCTCATCGTTTAAAGCTGGTCTTCAACATTGAGATGGCTAGTGCCTTCAAGGATATTAATCGACTTGCCCACAGGCTATTCATTCAACATGTCATTCATTCAGACTGACTGGCTCTTCTAGTGCTCTCAGATGGAACGTTTGTCTTCTGCAATCTAAAAAAAACAAACCTCAACTATGGTCTGCATAATGAAATTGATGCTCCTTAAATGCTTGGCACTTTGATTGCTATTATGGGTTTAAAAGTTGGATTCTTCTAAGTGGAGGAATCTCTGTGCAATGATCCAGGCTTTCTGTTCTCTATTAATGAGCTGATGGAATATTTGGTGTCTAATTGGAATGCAATGAATTAGTTTTTTTTCACATTCAGTTAACAGAGAACCAATAGCCGTGCATCATTTTTGGAGTATGAGATGTCAATGGGGTGAAGACATGATCTGATTACTCCCCAGGTCCGCTGGAAGTGTGAGGAGCTATTGTTGAGTGTGCACAGTGGTGGGGTCTGCTTTGTGTTCAACATTCTGTCCGTAAGCGTTCATTGCATCCTTCCCCTTCCTAATCATTAGACTTTAACCTAAGATAGCACTTGGGTTTGATAATACTCCCTTGTGTGTTGATAGATCGTTAGGTTGTATCCTCGTTATTGATTGTTGCCCAAGTCTATCATGGTTATATGGCTGGTGGGTAGTGTGTTATTTTTGGTAAAATCCTTGTTTTTGACCAAAGATATATAGATGTAATGATTGGGAACCCTGTGGTAGAAGGCATGTATGGGCTTCAATTGGTAATTTCTATGTATTCTGTGTATGTAAGTGTCAAGCCAAATATATTTAATAGTGGTGTAGAAGTCTTCGCAGGCTTCTGATTGTAATACTCCAAAAATTCAGTATGTGATGGAACATGTTCATACAATGCGTTTAGTGCGTTCTCTAAGGATGTGTTCCAGGAAGCTTTGCATCAATTCCAACATGGTATGCTGTGCTACAATTGAGAAGAGCTGAAGCATCCTTGGAGAAGGATCAATTGATTTCAAACGAAAGTGAAGGCAATGTGTCCAAATGTTCATTTGAATTTACCTAAAGGCATGAACACTAGGACCAATGGCCTGTTTCCATTAGAGATTTGCATTATGGTTTGGAGCTTGCAATATGTTTGTAATGGGTGGCAAATGGCCTTCAGTGGGCACCAACATTGCTGTGTGGTTTTGGGTTGTTGTTGACAAATAATGGTACCAAATTTCACATGTAGCCCTGACATGCCCATATTCTCATTTTTCTTTCTGGTAAAACTACAGTAGACTCAATGTCTTAATTCCAAATACTATAATTACCTAATTGCTTTTCAAGAAGGAATATACACTACCTGTCCAAATAAAAAGTTGCCCCCCCCAAAAAAAGATTACACACAATGTTTAGTTGGACCACCTTTAGCTTTGATCATGGCACGTATTCGCTCTGGCATTGTTCCGATAAGTTTCTTTTAATGTCCCAAAATTGATTTCCATTCAATTCATCACCAAGGTCTTGACCGCTGTGCAAAGCCTTCTCCAGCTCATCCCAAAGATTCTCAATGGGGTTATGGCCTGGACTCTGTGGTGGCCAATCCATGTGTGACAATGATGTCTCATGCTCCCTGAATCACTCTTTCACAATTTGAGCCTGATGAATCCTGGCATTATCATCTTGGAATATGGCCGTGCCATCAGGGAAGAAAAAAATCCATTGATGGAATAACCTGGTCATTCAGGATATTCAGATAGTCAGCTGACCTCCCTTTTGGAGCACATACTGTTGCTGAACTTAGACCTGACCAACTACATCAAGCCCAAATCTATCCAGTAGAAAGCTTGTGCCTTTTTTCTTAGATAAATCCAGGTGGCAACTTTTTTGGGGCCAGGCAGTGTATTTCTGCACTCTTGGTTCCCACTTTTAGTTTCTTCAAGCACTGAGGCCTAGGATCAGGGCATTCCTTTTGCACTCATTTCCCCTCATAAGTGACAGATAATGAATCCATGCCTAATCTGAAGATATATTTGGGGAGCCGCAGGACAGGATACCAGGTCAGAAGACTAGCTGTGATTATGAGAAAGGGGAAGAAGGTGGTGTTTTTCCTGAATATTTTCAGTCATGCCTAGAGAATGTGCGATATCAATGTCGTTGAAATTATATTCTTATGTACTCTTCGAGTTGGGGGGTTGGGTGTACTTTAAGGAATGCCATGTGATTTTTCGTATTGCCATACTACCAAAGAAGAAAATCACCTAAAGCTATTAATAATACAAGAATCTCAGATATTCTGTTTCCCTGAGGATGAAATGTTTCTAAGAAAATGAAATACATTTTATTGTGTCTAAAGTGTTTCTTCAGGTAGCTCAATTCATTGTGGACTGCAACTTTTGTTCAGTTATCTAGAGGAAGGAGACGTAGACGTCTTCCTGTGGAGGCCAAAGCTGGTCAGACACAAATGGAAGATTATGGAGAACAACCGAGGAGGATATTGTATCTTTATAATGGCAAAACATAAATGAGAAATTCTGGTCCACAGCTTGGGTTTAACAAGTCTTTATGGCTCTGAGATTGCTTGTTTGAAGAATGAATAAAGTCTGGGCTGGCTAAGCACCACCCTTACCATACAATGTAACCTTTAAGAATATGCTACCTTTTTTAGGTTTAATAGTGGATTCATTCTGAGATGTCTCTAAGTTTTTCCTGGTATCTATAAGAGTCCTGGTTCTTGGATGAAAAAGGTTATATTTACTGGCTTCATTAAACCTGCTTATTAGAGTAATATTAGTAAATTTCCATCTTCTATTTTTAATGCTGTTGATAGGAGCCTTGTGAACCAGAGTAGTCTCTAGGCTGAAATACCTCTTGGAGTTCTGGTAAGCATCCATTTTGGATGGTTTTTGATGTAGTCCTTGGCACACTCAGGACCAGTCAACCTTCTCGCTACCCTCCACCACCTTTGGCACCTTTTGCCATTTGTGTACTTTTTGTGCTGTGTGCCAACTGTTTGCTCTCTTCGCGCTAATCTTGACTGAGCTCTTATTAATACAAAATTAGCAACTTAAACAAGCCATTTAAAACTGTTTTATCCTGCCGAGTCGAGAGATAGTGTCAGGAGTTGGCAAAATGGAGACTTATTTTATTCTCTCTGGAGCTTTTCATAATACTTATCTAAACTCTCTTTCAAGTCCCAAAGCATTTTCTTTTTTTCTTTCCGCAATCAACAGGCATAATGCACAAAAAATTTACCTGAGATTATTATTTAATTTATTTACATTTGGAGATCCAGTTAGTTTTTCCTGCTTTTCAAGATTAGTAAACACAGTCATCTGACTGTGAATAGCTTAATACTGGTGCCATGAATTCCTAATGCCAATGACGTATGTTTCATTGTCCCATCCTAATTAACATTAGGGTTGTTACATTTTATTATTTGGCAGTTTGAGGCGGACTGATCCGGAGCACCCTGACCTGTAAGTAATTAAAATCAAATAACACCGCTGATATATTTTTTAAGTTTGGCGGTGTCTAAAGCTAGGCATACACGCATCGATAGCTGTGCGATTCTTGAGGGACCGACTGCAGCGTACCTGAGGCCACGGATCACTGCATGTATGGGGGGCATAAGCTTTGAGTGGTTACTCTAGTGGTCTCTCTCAAGACTATGGATGAGTAAGAATTGAAATGTGACCCATCAAAGATGACTTTATTGTAATTGTTGCACAATTACCTAAACAGTTGTGTTTACTGAAAATAATATGTGCATTATAATCAAAAGAATAGCTGTATGTGAAAGGAAAAGTGGTGCTTCCAATTGGGGTTGATGCCCTTTACATCTCTCTGCGGTGCTTTAGATCACATGACCAGGCATGCAGGCAGCATGGGGTGACATTTAAGGATACCTGATGCCAGCTCTGCCAGACTACTGTTGCTGTCTCTCTACCCCAAGCATTATGTTTAGGGAGGAGGGCATACCATGGTGACCACTGGTTATGCACCAGTAGTTTGTAGAGTTGTGTGCAGACTGTCCTTGTGAGATGATAAAAAAAAAAAAAAAATAAGCATTGTTTTCTTAAGAACAGGAAGATCTGCACTCTAGTGAAGCTGGTCTCCAAGTAATGGAAGCCTCGCAGCTGTTTGGCAGCCAAATTCACAGAGCTGATCAATGCAGGTGCCAAGTGGGAAGACCCTCACCAATCTGAACAGGGTAGATTGATACAGATTGTGGCGAGGGGGTGAGATGGGCAGAGCTTTTATGTTTCTGTTATACTTGCTGTTTCATATTTACTTATTCATGAAAACCTAGAGTTGAACTCACTTAAAAGCAGAGATTACAGCATGCTTGATTTGTCTTCACCACGGCATGAGATAAATAGTTCCTTTTTTTTACATTTCTTCTCTGATCTGATTATGCTGATATTCCATTTGTCCCTTGTGATGTTTTTATATGTGAAAACTTGAAGATACTTTGTTTTACAGTCATGCATCTTTACTTAATATCAAGTCAAAGAAAGGACAGCTTGCCAAAAATAAAGGATTTATTCATAAGAGGTTGGTGTCCGAAACATAAGAATAATTGAACTCCGAACAGTTGTAGTTTATTATAGCAGGTGGTATACACTTCTTACATTTCTCTTGTTACAATGGCAGCCTTTGAAGGGATGGAATATATTGGGTAGCAATTCAATATTTGGTTCTTCGTGGTGGTGTGTTGTAAGCCACAAGTGGTGGTGTGTTTATAAAGACAAGTTGTGAAGGCTAGATGGCATGGGTTAGAACATCTCACCCCTACCTATTGTATATTCTGTTCCCCAACCTCTTAAGCTGGGTATACCAATACCCAATTAATCCTGCTCAAAAACTGCCATATCGGACATGACCGATCTCCGTTGCTTTACATGGAAATAGCGGGTCTCCATGTAAAGCATCGGCTGAGCTGGAGAGAGCAGAGCTGTCTCCCCAGCTCCGCCGATATCTGACAGCAGCGTGATGACGTCATCACGCTGCTGCAGGGAACATCGGACGGCTCAACAGTCGAGCCGTCTGTACCCTGCTTTAGATTGTAATCCTGATTGGGCAGGGCCCTCTTTTTTTCACATGTCATAAGTAAAAACTTAGCTTGTGTTTGATCTCAACCCTTATTTAATGTACAGAGCTGTGTAATATACTGCCGATATATAAATAAAGGTTATATATATAATAATAATAAAATGTCAGGTCTTGTGAGGGTCATCCAGTAATTAAAAATTACTCCAAAGGATGTCAACTGGTGATGGAATGTGAGCAAGCAAAGGTAGACCACCTTAAACCACCGAAGATCTACTGTAGTATAAATGACTAAAATCTAACACTGCTTCTTTTGAGGAATCATCTCACTGATTCTCCATATGCCATAGATAGGGGAATGGGGTTAGGTTAAATGTGGCTGGAGAACTAGTAGGGCTTGTTTCCACTATACGGCGGGACCCCCTCCGCTAAGCTTATTGCTTGGTGGGGATCCTGACGGAGCACATAGACCTTACTTGCTCAGCAGATGCTGTGTTTAGATATTCGCAGAGGCTCAATGTACTCCACTAGGTTGAGGCCTGCATCAGCGGAACGACTCTGCGAAATAAAGACACAGCATCCGCAGAGCAGGTGCTCCATCAGGATCCCCACCAAGCAATACGCTTAGCGGAGGGGGTCCTGACGTATAGTGGAAACATAGCCTTAGTCCCTAGAGGCAGTCTTTATTAGTGTAATGGCGGTGAATAGTTAATGCTTTCCAATAACAATGTGTAAATACAAGTCCAATACAAGTATGTGTAAAGCATTTTATATTGTTGGTTCAAAGAATGTTACACTGAATGGTCAGCTCCCAAAACATTCCACATATTCTGGCCCAAAAGTTTGGACACCCCTGACATAGACTAGCTAAAAACAGGACTACAGTTAGTTACTTATCAGGGTTAAGAGATCCTCTGATATGATATAAAAACTGTTTTATTGATATGAATTCATTTTTATAAAGCCTGTTTTCAGCCAGTGTGCCATTTCAACTTTTCAGGAAACTTTGTACTTCTGTAATGGACATCATCTCAGTTCTACTTTACTCTCATTTTATAAAATAGCATCATTTATACCAGAAAACAAGTAGAGTTAGGTATCAGCCGAAAGATGTAATACACAAACCCCCCCCCCCCCCCCTTGCGTCATCTTGTATGGGAACCATCCTTGCATACAGTTGTTTACAGCTGTCCTAAGCAGCACAGATTGCCGGCTAACTGCTCTCATTGGAGCCAATTATCTTTATTTCTTTCCGTCCTGTCTCTCTTTATTCCATAAACACATAAGTAACATAATGAGTCCTTTGAGAGGAATTTAGTGGTACCTGAGCCTGAAGAATGGTGACATAATGTTCCATGTTTGAGACTTAACCACATAACTTTTTATGCTGCCTCAATGAATATAACTTTCCTTATATTTTCTGACTGCAAATGCAAGGAATGGTGCCCCCTCTTTATTTGATATCGAAGGTGAAAAAATCTGTGAATACAGTCCTACTGAAGTTACTTATTAAATTGAACCAAGCATATAGTTGTAGGCATAAGCAATCCATCATACAGTTTATTATCAAACCACAATCAGTCAACATGTTTCGCCGTTATTCAAGACTTTGCTTTAAGTAGCTTTATATATAAGGTTGTATCTGTAACCTGCAACTTTGATGGTAAGAATCAATTTAGTAATGGCAATTTGTCTGATTTTTGAAGTAAAGAGGACTACATTTAGGTATCTTGTTGCCCTTGCCACACCTGAATGGTAACTCCACTTTGGCTACCACTACTCTTATGATTTCTTGTTAAAACTCATGTGGGACTATATAGACTGACAAACCAGAGGAAATGAGAGTTCATGTCCTTTTTTATGAACTTTCCCCCTAACCTATTGTCCTGCTATTCTCTAAGTGCCATCCATGCAGTCATGTCTATAAGAAGGAGGTTTAATGTCTGGATATTTTGGATTCATTGTTTCCCATATACAGACATTTTAATATTGGAAATATGCGCACTTTTCATTATTGTGTATTGGTACATAGCAATTTTCCCTAGATGGAGACCACATTTTGTCAAAGCATGTTTTTAAATAAACAGTTTTCTATTTACGGAAGTTAAAAATGGGACTTAAGTACAGCTTTTCAGTTTTTGTGAATTGATGGGAGAGGAAAGGTCTGCGTTGGTAGCTCAGACAGTGTTTTCCACCTCTGGGGCGTCTGGTTTCCTTGGTTTTAAGTACAGTTGCCAGCCATAAGTTTTTTTCCTTCTAGTTCCCCTTTGTCAGAAGCCATGCCAGCAGCCTACATGGGTCCAGAAGTGTGTGCTTGTGTTAGTCTTGAACTTGCTTCATACCTTTTTATGTATTACACTTCAGGAATTCTATGTTTGAAATATCTGTGTGGGTGGATGGTACTACCTCACACAAGGATTCATGGAAGACATATTTTTTTATATAGTTTTTTGCTTGTGTACACAGTCTTTGGTTTAGAAAATGCAGATCTGAATTTTCATGGTATGTTCAACTCCCTGCTTACATTTGTGTGAAATATTGTACTGCAACGAGCACACGCCCCCCTTTTTCTCTCCCTGTTAGGGCCGCATTATCGGTCCTGCTATATAGTGCATCCTATAATGCGGCCCCTTTAAATGAATGGGCTGATGCCCGGGCACATTGGTCATATGTCATTATAATGCGCCCATTGATTATCAATGGATGCATCATCTGTCATACCTCTGCTTGGTTGACGTTATTGACATTAACGTGGCAGAGGGTCGGGCCAATGGATGGGGGGGGGGGGGGGGGGGGGGGGGGGGGGGGGGGGGTCTGAAGGACTGTGGCCCCAGTGCCGTTTATGGGCGTCTTGTGCACTGTGTTAAAATCCCTGCTTTCAACGGATAATTTTAAAGCCTTACAGTATGTACTTGGTACTTTTTTCAAAGTCAACAATTGTATATTTGACAGACCCTACCACCTCATGTGCCAAAGATGATGCTGATGCGCTGATTGGTGGACTTCTGGAAAGGTTTATAGGATCCTTTATCTCCATTCCTTGTCAAGCGTGGAAATATTGCAGCAGGCCTTGATGGGGATGCTTTGATATGTGTGCATATAGATGTGGGTATATGTTAGTCTATTGATTGACAGTCTCTGTTCTGACTGTTTGTAGACCTTTTTTTATGATGAAAGAATGTATTTGTTTTAGAAATGAAGGCAAGGATTTCACTCCATGAGTGGAAGGGTAAAGCTGGGCATACATGCCAATTTATCTGTTCGATTGATTTAATTAGGAAGTAAATTTTTAACTGAATACACCAAAACTACAAATAGAGAATAAAATGTGAAGGGAATTATCTGTTTGTATTATGCACCTTTTCCACTGGCATCTGGAAATGGCGTTGTAGCGCAGAAGAAAAAAGTTGCCTTTTGGGCCCAAAAGTGAAAACATGGGGGTATTTTTTTAATGCCCACCAAGTGCCTGCACACAGGGGCAGGCAGAACCTTTCTAGGCTGCTGTAGACTAGTTGACAGCAGCCTGTAAAGTGCATGTGTAAATACTGCCTTAAGGAGCATGCACACAGGTCTGTATCTTCATAACTGTAAAGAAATTGGTTTTGCATCAATTACACTATATAATTGTGTCATCACTTACTGTAAAGCTGGCCATAGATGCTTAGATTTCCCTGAGATCGATTTGTTATTGATCGGGACATGTGATTGAGTCTTCGTTCTAAAGTCCTACCAATGGAAAAAATGCAACATTTTCGGAATCCGGTTTATAACCAATCGACTGTGACGTAAGTAAAGATCAGCTATTCAAAAGATGTCATCGAAAAAATTATGGAAGTGGGATGAGGCATGCATGGGTCGATCAAAAGCATGTCTCTAATAACGTCCTTCGATTCCTGATCGACTAAAATGTCCGATCCCTGCTCAATCGATTTTCTGGCCGACTTATCTTCATGTAGATCGATCGCTCACTGTATGCATGCATCAATTTGTGATCGATCTCACAGAAATCACACGAAAACTTTTTAGACTTGATTTGTTAAGGCTTTACACACGCCCAAACATCAGGAAAGGCTGTTTTAGGCCAGTGGTTCCCAAACTTTCCTTGCAGGCACCCCCCTTTTCTATTTAGGAACATTATTGAGCCCCCCCTCCCTATTGAAACAAAGGTTAAGAATGAGGGCCCGTGCCCCCCCTGGAATACCTTCGCACCCACCCCAGTTTAGGAACCACAGTTTTAGCCAAATCAAATGCTGTTTGTACGTAACTGTCGAGTGAAGATCCAAAGATGCTGAGCAATGTTTGCCAGCTCTATATGTTTGTGAATAGCTTAGAGGTATATTTTACTTAAATTTTATATACTTTACTAGTTATAATACTTTTACAAGTCAAAATGGTAAGATGTACGAATTTAGAACAATTAAGTGTTCAGTTACATTATAACTTTTTTGTTTTATCAGTGCCCCCCCCCCCCCCCCCCCCCCCCCCCCCCAGTCACAGGCTCCCCTCATCCCCCCTTGACTGTGTCTCAGGTTGCAATGTTGCCTGTCGGTTCAGGGATCCAAGGTTCCTGCATGTTGAATCTGGCATTGCCAGAGGCCACTTTCTATCTTTGTGACAGCATTTTTAATTTAACAGCGCCGCCTTTGATGTTCTTCAAATATTTATAGGCAGGTTTAGATAACTTCTGCAGGGAATTTTTTACATTTTATTATTTTTATTGTCTGTCGCCTGGCTGCCACAGTTTAACTTTGTCATCATAGATTTAAGGCAACAGACTGTCTTTATGTAAGCGAAAGTTCCTGGCTCTTGTAAAGAAATAAACACATGGAAATAAAATGTATGGAAACAGTGACTCCCGCTGTCATTCATCCCATCGTGCTAGAGATATTTGCAGCCAAACTCTGTGAAGAGTGATTTCTTCTAAAAGGAACTAGAGGGGCTTGTAGATATGGGTACATCAGAGCCTGGTATGTGGGTTTGGCTCATAATTGCATATTGATTTTTTTATGATATGTGGTATAAGGTGTGATTACTGCATTAAAACATATGTAAACCACTTCAGTGGTGATTTGCTGTTTCTTTCTCGTCTTCTTACCATCCCTCTGTCTTGTCACTCCCACCAAGATTAGCTACCATCTTGCCCCCCCCTATACTTCTAGACCGTTTCTCAACCTGTGGGTCATGACCAACTCAGGGGTCGAACCACCATTTCAAGGGGTAGCTGCGTTCATGGAAAGCATGTTTAGCAGCAGCGCTGATGCCCGCAAGTGGGGTGGGAAGTTAGGAGGCATCCCCTCCCTCCTAACCTGAAGTGACACTCCACACCGGCACTGCCAGGTTCAAATACAGGAATTTCACGATGTGGCTTTGCGGCGTCAAATTGGTTAAACTTGCTTGTCCTAAAAATGTTGGGATTATAGCAGAATCTTGGCAATGGGTATCTGCATTTTTCTTATGTACATTAGTGTTTTCTATAGCAGTCATGATGCTGACTTTATCATCCTGTACTGTAAACTTGTCTCAGACTGAATACGGTCATAAATGTGGCATCTTCCCACTGCGTAACAAGCCTGGGCTTAAGTTCATGAGGTTTTAGTGGAGAGGAAGAGCTTGGGAACATAGTTTTGGGATAAAAATGGCTTAAAGAAAGGAAAGGTAAAAATGAAACTGAATGCTCCTCCCATCATGTAGAATTTCATTGCAGTATCCCAGCAGTAAAGTGACGTTTTATAGCCAATGAAGTATAGGGACCAAACTTGGCCAGCTGGCGCCATGTTTTGTGTTGTTATTCTTTCTCTTGCACAAGTTGGTGTCTGGCTCCAAAAATTTATATAAAATGTAATACAGGTTTATGATCATTTAAAAAGCTGTTCTTTTGTTGGTCTAAAGCAGACATGTCAAACACAAGGCCCGCGGGCCAAATCCGGCCCGCCAGGCCT
>CM070032.1:54963146-55004544 GCA_036250615.1 Ptychadena robeensis
TAGGCTGGATTTTAGATTTTGGCCCCTTCTCTGATTGAGTTCGACACCCCTGGTCTAAAGTCTATTGTTAACATTTGTCAGATGTCTACCTGTAGCCCATGCTTTGAAAGGCCTTTCTAGGAATCATTTGTGTTTACTTCTGTATTTGTAGGCTAAAGCCGTCCATACACGCATAGATCCGCGGGTGATTTTGCAACTGATCGATGGGCGTGCATGTTCCTGGCAATCAGCCCGCGTGGAGCAATCGATCCATGTGGCCCAAAGACACAACCAGAGAACGGACATGTCCATTTTTCTCTGGCCGCATTATTTTGGATGAGGACCAGGGTGATGTGATGACGTTATCATGCTGCAATCAGCCGTTCATGAATCACGTGTATGGCCCGCTTTGGTATACAGAAAGTTTGGAGTTTGGTAGGGATCGGCCAAGTATACATTTTCATATAAATGAAGGAAAAAAAGAATTCTGAATCTAATCAAGATTTACATAAATGAACAGCAGCAGCACGTTATCCTCTATTACACAACCTATCTCTCTCCAGATAGTTTGTTATCTGTCTATAGAACCGTATTCCAGATTAAAACTGATGCTGTCCTGGGAAATGGAACTGATCAGAATTGTACCATATCATCTAACCAATGAGAACATTTTAATGATAATCTCTTAAATCTGTCTTTCTTTTCCATAGGACTGAAATGTTGGTTGTAAACAAATTCGGTATAGATAGATGTTTAGTCGTATCAAGGGCCCCCCATACACCTTCAGATCTCCTTTTTGTTTTACCAAATCCATGTAATATGAGTGACTTTCTAGACCGTCAAGTCTACCTGTGTTCAGTCGCAGAGGACCCAGCACTACATCGATGTTGGTAGATCTAAAGGATATCTGACTGAGAGCTTATGAGAGAGAGCTGTATGGCCAGCTTAAATAATATTAGATCGGGAAATAGTTTTGACTTACAATCAGAAGATCCAGAGCTGTAGTCTAGTGAAATTCAATGCAGATCTTTTCTTGTAAAGTATCACTTCCACCCTTATTGATGTCTGGTATGGTAATACTATCCGTCATAGTTCAATCCAATGCTTACGTTACACTAGGTTATACTGTTAAACTCTGACATTGCCTATCCTCATGAATAGTTCTATTTTAATTTTGATCTAGCGGTTTCTATATAAAGCGGACAAAAATGTTTTTTAAAGCTGTATCATCTATAAACAATCTTTTCTGTTTCTGAAAACAATTATTTAATACAGTGGTTCGCAAACTTTCCCTGTATGGCCCCTCTTTTCTATATAGGAACATTATTGAGCCCCCCTCTCATTCAAATAACACAGGCTCGAAATGAGTCACCCCTAATTGCGCCCCCCCAGGGGGGCCCGTCCCCCAGTTTGGCAACCACTGATTTAATACATGACAGGGGGTGGGACCTGCAGGTTGTATGAAGAGACAGGATAGCAGGCACTGATTGCTTTATGCCGGTTTGTGTTTACCCTAAACTGTTAAGAAGTTTACTTCTCTCTTGAGTTTATAGAAATGTATTCTCATCAGTTATTTTACACACCTGGGTTGAAAAATAAGTGTATGAAAAGTAAATTACACCCATCGCCATTCTGACACTTTTGTGTACCATTGATACCACCACCAGAAGGGGATTGCTGCTTATATGGAAGCAGGCCCTAGGCATCTAACTTTGCATCCAAATTTGGCTTTCTGTGATTTTTATGTCGTTTTAATGTAGAAAAACCATAAAGCATCAACTGTACCTTATCTAAAAAATGGTATTTTGCACCTTTTGCTAACTAGGGAAGAAAGTTTTGGAATTGGTGATGAGTGCAGGAACTTGGTTGCCAGAGGTATGAGTTCCTTCAATATCTTTTACAATGCTCTTTCCAAGATGTCTGACTGCCATGTCCTGCTTTTCATGGCTATCAAAGCACTTGTTCACTCTCGTAAATGAGTGCCTGGGGCTGCTGCCTGTACACTGCATACTGTGAGAAAGGCAACACCCTGAGCAAAGCCCCCGCTCCAGATTGGATTGCACTAGCCTGGGAAGCCAAAGCATCCTTTCTAGTGGAGTTGGGTTACCTCCCCTTGAAAGCAAAGCTGAGTAAACTGACTCCAGTCACAGACACCATGTGGTTGAAAAAAAGTGGGTGTGTTTTTTGTGTGTATGGATGTGTGTAAATTTTATATATGTGTGTGTATGCATGTACGTGCGTGTATGATGACATGTATATGTGTGTGTGTGTGTATATATGTGTGTGTGATATATACACAAAGTTGGCAAGGCTCTGTACATAGACGGAGTGTTTCTGAATGTAGCTCTAAATAAATTATATTTTCAAGTACATTATCATATATTTGTATTTTGAAAAAAAAAATTGGAGATCTAAAACATATCAAATAGAATGCAACCATGTTCAGTTTACATTTAAAATGCCTCCTTTTTGTATTTTTGTAAGTTTTGTATGTGCATTTACCCTTGAAGTGATCACTTAATTGGAGTTCTCGGGTTCCAAGTCATATCATAACCTGGAACAGGTATGTAGAATGAGTCTACATTTTCCAGGCGTTACGGTCTGCATGCTTTTCCACGAGCTGGGATTGATCAAGATGAAGCCACAGTCAGAATAACAGCCTTGGACCTTTGAAAAGGTCGTCATCGTCTTCATTTATTTCTGACTCTCCAACTTGTTTCTTGTGAATAGTGAGTCACAGTGAGGAGGGGAATCCGGTGGTTTCTCTGGCGGCCACCTACACCATCTGCAAAGCGCTGACCAAGCACAACCATCTTATATATAATATGGAGGACTCTTTCCTTACAAGGATCAAAATATTTTTTCATGGATACAGATAATTATCCAGCCTGTAATCTGTTGAAGGCTAATTGGATCCCCCATTGCTCCTGATGTTTCCATCTAACTAATGAAATACACCAGGTTAAGCGTCTCCTGAAGAAGCAATAATGCGAAACGCGTTGGAAACGTCTTTACCAACTCTTTTATATATGTACTTGCTATACACTGCATATCTGTAAGTGAGATGTATTAGCTGATGGAACGTGTTATTATGCTTTTAAAATAAATTACAATAAAATTGTTAACTACTGCAACACCATCTGTAGGCCTTAAAAGTCCTCAGGTCTCCTTTTTGGCGAGAAAACTTAGGTGTATAGCGTTACTTTTAATTACGTCTTGCCATTTCTAATACATATTCAAAAACCTAAAGGGTTAAGGCAACTGCAAACGAAATAATGCTTTTCCGGAGAGGGGCACCAAAACAAAACTGCAATTGATGGATTATGTAATCTGCATTGGCACCAGGTATGCAAAGAAATCAGATCCCAAGTACTTCTTGATTGCCTAGGTCTACTAGTGCACTTTGATGGGTGACTTCTGGGACTATGCATATTGGCATTTAACGATCCATTAATGGTACGACGCATAATCCTAAGCTGGCCATACACCTTTAGATCTCTCAGTCAGATATCCTTTAGATCTACCAACAACTATGTAGTGCCGGGTCCTTTGCGATTGAACACAGGTAGACTTGATTGTTTCGAAAGTCCCTCAAATTACATGGTTTTGGTAAAACAAAAGGAAATCTGACGAATCTAAAGGTGTATGGGGACTCTTAAAATGTAAGGACTTGTGCAATTTAAATATCCAACATCAATCGATTTGTACCACCTCCACAGTGTGATCAATCAAACACAATTGATTCCTTTACTTAGATTGGTGGGCCTGCTCCGTAGTACAATCACTAATGAGAGAGATTAAAATACCTAAGAAAACTGTCAGATGCTTGTACAATCTACTCGAATTTACCAGCATGTCTGATTTTTATTTTCGATTTTAGTTGTAGCAGGTGTGTGGGGAATTAATTTCCACATGATCAACTTAAAAATCTGCATGATCGAACGGAAATATCAAACAGTGTATGACCATCTTAAAACTTTAGTTGAACTGTTTTAAGGACCATTTAATGCACGCACAACTGGTGTGTAATTGTTTTTAGGTATGTTAAACTTCAGAACTATGCTGAGCACATTTTGGATGTTTCTTACATTTCATTTTATTGTTTTCTGTTTACCAGCACAATGACCTCTGGCCAACTATCAAATTCCTTTGCTATTGATGCACCACATCAAAAAAGTTTCAGAGCGTTCCAGTGCGGTTTCGGGGGATGACTAGTAACTAGCTTGCATTCTAATTTAAAGGCATCTGGCACTGTGTGACCAAGTTCATACATGTATTTCTAGATGCACACTTTTTGTGTTTATGATTTTGTTGTTGGCTTTGAGACCTCTCTAGAATATGACTATTGGGATCATTGGGTTCAGTAGGACTGCGAGTCCCTGTGGCGCATGTTTCCATCATACATAATTATTTGGTGTAAGTAGAATGATCAACATGTTTTTGTCTGTGGTCTGGACACTATAGTTTGTTGTACCTTCCTTGTTATTGCTTATAATTAGAGATGGTCGAATTTTTTTTTGACTTAATTGCAAAGCCCCTGAGCGTGGTATCATCACCAAACTTGTTGGAGATGTAGGGAATGGTTGCGGGTGTACTACAAAAAAGAAAGTGTCTCCTAACACAAATCCTTTTTTTCACAAATTAAATTCAAAGTCAAGTAAAAATTTAGAAAATCGGAATTTCGACTTTAACTTTGAACTTAATTTATGCAAAAACATGTGCTAGAGCAAAACTCTGGTGATGATACCATTTTTAGGGGCTTTGCAATAAGCTCACAAAGTAAGCAAGTCGAAAAATTCGACCATCTCTACTTATAATCTCTTTTGAATAAATATTTGTTGGATGGCAGGATGTGGCATCTATAAACAGGTTTTTTTTTCTGATTGATCAAATTGACAGAATGATCTTGGAATGAAAGCTAGAGGGAGACTATGACTTAAGGTGGATATACACAGGTTGATTTTTCATCCGATTCATGAACAATCAACCGCCGTGCGCATTAACGGTGATCGATTGCTCGCAAATCAAATGCAACCCCACTTTCTTTGAGCGGGATCAATCAATTGAAGAAAGCTTGATCGACGGAACCAAAATGTAGGTGAATCCCTGTTCGATTGACATTAATTTGGTTGGGGACCCTGGGAATCATTTTGGCCTTTAACGCTCTAGCACAACGAGGGTTCATTCATTGCACGGGTATCAACCTTTATATTCTAGAAATATGTTCCTGTTGAAAATGAATTGGTCAGGGTGGGGTATTTTTTACAGCATTTTCAGGATATAACAATCTCTGGCCCACAGTCTAACTAGATTTGACCAACAAGATGGCTTTTAAACTTAAAAAAATGAATGGCACAGATATGTCTTGTATTTGACATTTAATGTCATGTGTTATAGTGGCCTCAGCTGGTTAGCACTCTGGTCATGCAGCGCTGTGTTGGAATCTCGGCCTGAGCAAAAGAGTTTGCATGTTCTCCCCATGTCTGCGTGGGTTTCCTCTGGGTGCTCCGGTATTCTCCCACACTCCAAAGACAAATAAAGAAATGTTACTTACACATGACTAAAGCCCCCCATACACTTTTAGATCACTCCATACAATTTACATTAGATCTACCAACAACTATGTAGTGCCGTGTCCTCCCTGATAGAATACATTGTGATTGGAAGGTTTGGAATGGTCACATGGTTTTGGTAGAACAAAAGTGGATTGTACAGAAATTGTATGTTAGGGGCCTTTAGACTATGACATATGACTGTTACATATACATGACTATGGTTGGGACAATAGATTGTGAGCTCCTCTGAGTGCGATATTACTATATATGCACTGTGTGATATGTCTGCTCTATATAAAAACAAGATGATAATAGTTACATTATGCTTTGCTTTTTCTTGATTCAGTGTTTAAGTAAAATTTCACCGTTCTTTGTGATGAAAAGAAAATAAATTTTTCCCAATAAATATCCAATGGCACGTTTATATTTTGTTCCAATATGTGTTTGATTTTGACACCGCTGCTGTAGTCAATAGTTGGGCCCATTTTATTATGTGTTTTTATTGTTAGAGGTAAAACTTGAATTTGTACTGAAAACTAAACATTTTTGGAATGGCTACAGTTTGGCTTTAACTTGTTGCTTGGAGTTGGTCTGTAATCTTCTGCCAAACATTCTTGCAGCCATTGTTAGATATGTTTAGCAGAAGGTTCATTGGAACCCAAGCAGCAGTGTTTGCTCATCTCTTTTCCCAGTGTAGTGAATGAAACTCCGTGCAAACATGCCATTGAAGCATAGGACAGCTGTCTACTCATACTAAATGTTCTCCATGCAACCTTTTTGTACTTAAGGGTTATACTACTAAACCAACATTAGAATTTGCCAGTTTGTGACATTTACTGATTTGCTAAGTTTGTATGTCTGCCCTCTGGCAAAGAAATGACCAGCTTATTATTTGTAGCAGTATGTTGTAGCGGTGAAAGACAATAACAACAAAAAACATTCACAAACCCAGTGCACAAATAAGGGATATAGATGTGTATTGCAATAAGGGAAATAGGTATTTGATCCCCTTTGACACAACAAGATTTACTTTTACTTTATTCGCTTAGGAGGAACAACTCCTGTATGAGAGTTCTCCTGATCCCATCTTGTTTATTACAGTATCTGTATAAAATACACCTGGACACAGAAGCAATCAATGAGAATCCATATAAGACACCATAGCCAAGACCAAGAGCTGTTCAAGGATGTCTGGGACTAGGCTGTAGACCTACACAAGGCTAAACTGGACTACAAGACCCGGGCCAAGCAGCTTGTTGAGAAGATGACAATGAAAGAAACACAAAATTACTGTAAATCTCCCTTGGTTTAGGGCTGCATCTTGGTTTAGGGCTAAGATCTCACCTTGTACATTTGTAATGATCATGACAACAGTGGCAAAGCAACCCAAAACTACATAAGGGGGGTGAACTTGTTAATGATCTCAGGCCTGCTGGGACCATAGTCGCCAAGAAAACAATTGGTAACACACTACACTATGATTGACCGAAATCTTGCAGCACCAAGACAGGACATGAACAGTTTGCCAGTGAAAATCTAAATGATCCAGAGGCGAAGTGGATGAATTTGTTCTGCTCCGATGAGAGAAAATGAAAGCTTTTTGGCACTAACTGAACTTGCCATGTTTGGAGGAAGAGGAATGCTACTTACCCAAGAACACCAACCTGTCAAACAGGGAGGTACCATCATTATGGTTTTTTTTTTCTCCACTGCGTCGAAGGAGCAATCAAAGGAGTGATTAAGGACCTTCTTCCTTTAGCCAGGCCATCTTCTGAGAAGGGATCAAATACTTATTTTTCTGATTACAATGCACAACAATCTGACTTCAGCTCACTGGGTGTATAAGGAGTTTTTGGAGGAAAACATTTTCAAAACCAGCAGGGGATCAAATACTACTTTCCCTCACTGTATATAATTGTACTGTATTTTAATGCTAGAGGAAAGAAAGTGGTAGCTTCCTGCTGCATGTGACCTGCTACAATTTCAATACCACTTTGTAAAAAGTTATGGCATTGCAATACAGGAAAGAATTCCAAAGAGTAGGAGCGGCCCTAAAGAAGTCTTGGAGTGCGTCTGATGAGGTTATGAGTGGGGACATGAGTAGTAGGTGACTGGAGGAGAGGAGGGGATGGTTAGGGCTGTGTTTATGAATGAGGTTGGAGACATAAGTGGGACAGGAGGTGAAGGATTAAAATGCACGGCACAGAGCTGGTGTGGTCCAGTGGCCCTTACTGGTGTATCAACACACCATACTGTGTAGGCAACAATAGATCACAACAAAGTACTAAATGTGCTGAATATATTCCTGAGGTTATTTTCGATGAAACATGTTTGTTTATTTGATGATTTTCCAGCTCTTGGAAAAGAATATAGTCCATGCCCCTCCCCCCTTTTTTTTCATGCGATCACAATGTGCCCATGATCATCATGAAGGGTTAATGTGTGTAAATGGTTAATGAAAGCGGGTGGCGGTGCATAAACCTGCAGCCAAAGCCATAATGATCCTTTCAAAAACCCACACCTTTCCTCCAGGCTGATTGAAATGCTAAGATCAAAGCGCACACACTCAGACTCACACACACATCCTTCAAAGCAATGCACGATTGATACTGAAAACGGAAAAGCTGTTGGTGATGTAATATAGCTTTTTATTTCACCCCCCTCTGCCTCCCTCCCTTTTTTTTCCTTCTCTCTCTCTCTCTCTCTCTCTGTTTAAACAAAGGCCGCCCTTGTTTATTTAGAGAAGCAAAGTGTGCTGAGAGCTGGGGAGGGAAGGAGAAAAGATACCCAGGTATTTCAGACAGCAGCCTGATTTTGGGGAATGCTGCCAGATATCAGAGAACCGCTGCCACCCAGGTTGATAAGGTGCTTGTCCCATCAGATCCTGCTGCTTCTTGCCTTTTTGTACTGATTAAAATGTAACCTTTTAGTTGCGGGTGGAAAAGTGGTCCATGTGCGATGTGGTTACAGCTCTTTTCATATTTGCCTTTTTTATACATTACTTTTTGGATATCGGTTACGCTGTAACTTGAGAGCTGTTTTAAAACTGGAAAACGTATATGGTTGAGGTTTGAGAATAAAGAAATTTAATACTAATACCTTTTACCAGAGGCAATACCATTCAGTAATATGAATTGGATATTATGTTGGGTATTGATGTCACTATATCATAATTTTCATGTATTTGATTTAATATAACAAAGTTTCATGCATACTGGTAACTTCCTTGTCCATTAATTGTGGAAAGGTTTGTAAAAGAGGACCATGGCTTTTGGTTATGATCCCATTTCTGCTTCCCGGGTATGTCCAAACAGGTTTCTTCAATGAGTAGACTTTTCAGTGCGCTTAATAAAAGAGCCTAAATATAAATAAACAAAATTTAAGGGCTTGCTCGCATGGTTGTTTTTTTTAACCGCCCGGTAAACGAACAATTACCACAACCGCCACCAACTGCTCTCACCAAATAGACCTGTCATGGGGGTGTTATCTAGTTTCCTGGTGCTTGCTGACCGCAGCGCAGTAAACGACCATGTAAATCTAGCCTTAACCTACCAATCTATATGTCCTTATGTAAAAGGTTTCCCAATTTAGGTTCTTATCAGGTATTCTACTTGCTTCAATAACACCCCTTGACCAGGAATATGGAATAGAGATGGTCGTGAAATGTTTGTAAAATTTTGACTTGGCAAGTTAAAAGTCCCTGAACATATCATCACTATTGTTGAGGATGTAGTGATAGAGCAATAGCAATATTTTTATGTTCAACCTATTACATGTAGTTTTTTGCATAAATTCAGTTGAAAGTCAAGGCTACATTTCTTTACGCACCAGACCATAAGACAAGATTTTTGGGGTAGAAATCAAGATCGATCCCCAAAAAACAACTCTCATAAAAACTAATTCTGGGAACTTCGAACTGTCTGCAATGCCTCTCCTCCCTAGTGGAGCGTCAGTCTCTGGGAGTTAAGGCCCCCATATACCTAGCGAGCCGCGGGCGATATGTGCTCACTCACATTTGGCGGCAAAATCGGCCATAGATCGTGGGTGCCCACAAGATCCTTGTCGCACCAAAGGTCAGTCGGCCAGAGACCGGTCATGTACGTAAAGGCCCCCATACACCCAGCGAGCCCCGGCTGATTTTTTCCAACCAACCAATGTGCATACACTCATATAAGATGAACCTTTCTATAATATAGAACCTATTCTATGTAATAAGATGAACCTTTTTATTCTAAACTGTATTGGCTGTCAAACTTTTTAATTGAGATGCCCCTTGATTTAAGGGAACAATGATGCAAAATTCAAATAAAAATACAAGTAAAATACAAATAATATTGAGAAACTTCTAGCACATGTGAAAATCAATCCCCAATGACAGCATAGCGGAACTCTGGGGTAACCTCTTTCTTCATGTGGATATACATTGAGGATGGACATGTTGAGGTTGTGCTTCACTTCTTTTCCAGTTGTGGTGTGCTGTCATCCTGATCTAAATGGAGACCTTAACCGAGCAGGCCGGTGATGTCGCCATTCAGAAAGTCACGTTTTTTCATTGATCACTGTGGAAGAATTTTTGTAGCCTACCAATTTTCTGTGGCACCTTCATTACTATAATTAAGCAGAAACTTTCCAAAGTAAAAGTCTTTACAGCTCTGCGGCTTTAGCAATTTCCTCATTTGGGAGGTCTTGCTGACATTTGTATGGACTCTGGGGCATAAAGCATGGGGAGTGTCTCTCTTAAGGGTCACAGATCGTGTTTTAATCCTTTGTACCCTGTCCAAAATTAGAAGTTTATTGAAGAGCAGAAGACCCACAGATCAAGGCAGTAGAATTTGTAGAATGTGCAAATCTATCCTTTTTAGATGTGTGGTTTCATTGGGAGAAATGAAGGATGTCCAGGTTGCCACTTGACCTGTCCCCCATATTAAGCCCAGATTAATCTGCTGGGCCTGGAGTGTCACTGTAAGTGTAGGACACAGCTTCACCTTGAATTACAAGAGAATTACCGGACTCTTTTGATGTTCCTTCCCAACTTCCTGGGTCGTCTCAATGCCTCTTTGATGGATTATTGCATTTTGCCTTTTCAAAGCTCGGGTATTGTGTGTCTGGTTAACAGTAAAACAAAGACTTCACATTCCTATCCAGTTCTTTGCTCGGTGACCCTGGGAAGAGACCTATAAAATGTTAGCAGGTGCTCAATGGGTTAAAAAGATAGGCTTTCTGTAATGTCATTTTTTTTCTTTACATCCATGCAATATGTAATATAAACTGTAGTATAAAAATATTTTGTAGCTATAGGTTCACACCATGTGCTTTGCATTTGGTGTGCAAAGCAGTAAACGTTTACTGTACATTATTTTTTAAAGTTTCTTGTACTGACTTAATACTGGTTTCATTACGTGTGGCCATTTTTTTTGTTCCTACCATAGTCTAAGCCGTTTTTCTAAGGAATTCAATGAACTTATGTTTTTAGGATGTACCGTACTTCAAAAGGAGACCCCTTTACACATAGACATACATGTGGCTAACGTAAGAACAGGTGATATCCAGACCAAGATTTAAACCTAGGACCCCAGTGATAGCTCAACGTTAATGCAGAAGAAGTGTTTTGTGCAAATTTTTTTTTTACCCAGCATGCCTCAGTACAAGCTCTTAATGTCATCTGGACTTAAACTGTGAGCTTTGGATTGTCATTGTGGTTAGACCTTCTTGAGGAAACCTTACATTGGTCTGTCTACATTTCATGATTAATTTGTTCGTTGGATCAGGTTGATCTTTCCTGGTTGTCAAGATTATTTCTGCTTTTTGTGTTTGCCCAGTTGATTCTGTTTTGGCTAAGCAGTAGCTAATAATCATCTGACCAAATTATACTTAGGATAATGTGCCACCAATACTAGTAGGCCGATGCTTAAAAAGCTGAAACATGGTGGATTAAGTCACCTATAGGAGGTTAGCTATGGCTATTCGGTTAGGTTGGCTATGATATACAGGTTCTACTTTAGGACAACTAATGGAAAAGCACATAATCAATTAATTTGCCGATCAGCCGTTCGAATTGAACATGAACCTCTTAACTCGCCTTCCCCTTTTAGATTTTTTTACTACTTTTGGAAGCGGTGCCCAACACTTAGACTGAGATCTACCAGTAGCTCATGAAGGCAATAGTGATGAGCGACTAGGCAATAATTTCGCGTAATTTCGCGAATATCCACCATAATATTCGATTCCATATTCGTAATCTCGAATATCCGCACTTACGACATGAATTGCGATCTAAAAATCGCATTTGCGATCCCATATGCGCAATGCATGCAAGTCAATGGAGGTCGGATATTCGACTGGGAGAATATCCGTCATTTCCGTTTTAAAAAATTGCATTGCGATTATATAATCGCGATCCCATTCATAGCAATGGATTACGATTATATGATTTGCGATTATAAATGCGCAATGAATCGCGAAAAATCGCGATCGCGTCGGATATCCGCTTATATATTCGCGAAATGGCAAAATGGCGATATTCAAGCTAAATATTCGAAAATCGAGAAGGCAACAGGACTAGATCACAGTTATCTTTTCTGTCCTCATTAACTTTCTTAGTGGTTTTTTTGTGTGGCTCGAGGTTAATTTTCACTGCCAAAAGTGGTAACCCTCAAGGTGGGTTTTAGAGCTGTAGATTTTTTCGTCCAATCATTGAAGAACGAACAATTTTTTGGTTGATTGAACAAAAATCTAGAATGGCCAATTTGTTCGATGGATAAATTTTGTTCGATCTCGAACAAAAAATCATTCAAAAGGTCATCGAACATGTTGGTAAATTTTTATCGGTCGTAGTAATTCTGAATGTATTTTCATTCAAATGTCGGGATGAACGAGCAAAAAAATCTAATGTTACATTCGATAAATGGACGAACGATGTTCGACAAAAGAATCTATCAAAAAACCGAATCGGCAGTTGAACGAACAAAAAATCTACACGTGTAAACCCACCTTTAACCACAATCGGGCTAGCTTCCCTGATCCAGGCAATCACATTGCGTCCTCCTGCAATGCTTCCTGGGAATCGCTTCTGTCTGGGGACTTCCTGGATAATACAGGCATAAGCAATGACGGGCATAGGCATCCCAAGTCTTCACATTCCATGCCTTTTTTGGCACCGAAAACTAGTGTTAGAAAAGTTAGTTTTTATATTTAAGGTCGCTGATTATGAAATCTTTAAAGCCAATGTATTATCATAATGGTCTGCCAATCAGTAGCTTGCACAATTCTCTCGGACAGGTTTATGCATGTCATGTTGATGATATAAATATATCCTCAATATATATTTATTGTGTTTCAATTACATTTCTTTTACTTTGCTCCAGGTCCCAGTCTCCCTGCATCAGTCCACTCGCTGTCAATGAGCCCATGTTGGCCATGACCTGCCATGATGGGTTTTAAGGTTTTTTTGGTCCAGTGCATTCCTAATGTAGGTGATGCATTGGTTATGCTGGGCACATCAAATGATTCTGGTTCTGCCAATAATTAAGTGTGCATGTTAACAGCTTTCTGAGTTTCTGAAATGGAAAAAATGGGTTGTCGATTCCTATATGAACATAGATCTATAGAACACTCTTGTACACAAATGCTATGGTATTATGAATCAGTTGTGTCTATGGAGTTACAAAGGTAAGCTTTAGCGTGTATGTGGCTGGGAGATACTTGTGTAGGGCTGCTATTAAATCCATATAGATGATTCGGCCTTGCCACAAGGGAATGTTTGGCAGAAATAAAAAACTGAGGTAGCTGTCAGCAGACATTTTACCCCAGAGTCCACCTCACAGGTGGAGAGAGTCACATATCCAGGGAAATGGCTTTTCTGTCTCCTGAGTGCAGCGTTTGCTAACAAGTCTGAGTTTGGTGTCTCCTGCCCTGAGTGAGGAGACCTGCCGGCTGCAGCCCCGCTGTCCTTTGAAAGCTGAGATCTTTAAAGTGCAGCCAAATGCTTAGTGAGTGAGGAATGATGTGCAATGGAAAGATTGTGTCTTACTTCCTGCTAACATGCTCTGCATACTATACCTCATCTATTATACCTTCTTCAAAGCAGAGGCTCAGATCCTGGGCTGTGGTGCCATCTCCCCTTTCACTAGGCCCCACAGCGGGTATTAGTGTGCCTCACAGTCCGGCATCATCTCTGCATTTCTTCTAGAGAAACCGAAATTCCTTGCCACCGAACGTTTTTTTGCTGTTTGGAGAGGCACGTCGAGTTTTTCAAAGTCAGATTGAGATTAAAATAAGTGTGATGTGGGGCGCTGGAAAAACATGCAGCCGGATAAAGGATGTTCTGGCTCGAGTATAAAGCAGACTGTTTTTATTGCTTGTCTTGGGCTCTGAACACTGCTTTACTCAAAAGTATAAATATACGGGTATTTTCATAAAACACCCTCGCACCGGCATAAAATGGCATCTCCGCTCGCGCTTATGACAGACCTCATTGATGTACTTTATCTCCAATGTCAAAATGCCACTGTTCACCTAAAAAAAATATTATCTTAATTGTCTCTTTCGCTTGATCTCGCTGTGTCCTCGGCTTTAATCACTTCTTCGTAATTGCTGCCTTGGAATCTTTAAATAAACTGCTGTTTTAGAAGCGTCACAAGATGGGCTACCCACGGTTGTCTGCATTCCCTTTTAGTATAGCTGTCCTATTCTGGTTTCTCTCCTTTTTATCACACACAGATTAAAAAATAGTTGAAGCTGAACTCTGCGCGGACCCATAAGGCTACATCCGTCAAATGCTGGGATGTTGACGCATTCAATGTAAATCAATGGACTAGTACACACGTGTTAATTGCCTGTGTTGGGTTGCGTTAATGTCAATGCAAAGCCCTGCGTCGAAATTAATGCAATGCAACCTAACGCAGGTATGGATGAATGAACACACCCATAGAGATTGCATTAAATGTGTAAAAAATCCATGGGTATGCATTTTTGACACATCAATCAAGGGTAAAATTTAAGAAAAAAAAAATTGATGCGTCAATAACGCATCCTTGACACGTGGCTCAACCTGTCCTAACGCAACCCCTGAGTTAAGGCACATGTGTTAATGCATCACATTCATTAACTCCATGGAAACATAGCCTAAGGCACAACTAACCCAGCTCTGCAATCATTAATACCTAACGTATAAGTATTTTTTTTTTTTGCACAAGCAACTTTTTTTTTTACGATTATGACTTGTACAGCAGGGCAAAAGTGTGAGAAAGAAATCTGTAAACTAATAGACTTTTTAATTCGCAAAATTTCATATGAAATTCTCCCTTTTTTTTGTTCTCTAGTTTGATTGGTAGATCTAGTAGCCAGCCTGGCTATGGCATGTCATGCTCATCTCCTTGGGGGGTATAGCATAGCTGCAGTGACTGGCAGAGACCTCCGCTGGTGGAGACCTTGTCAGAACTTCCTCAAGGTCGTGTGTTCATTAAGAGCAACTGGCATACATGCCATTCCTAAACACAAACATATACACACGCACGCACATCACAGTCGCCGGCTCGACATTCTTCAACTTCAGAGCTCTGGCTGTGGGAAGTAAGTATCACTTACCTGTGTGCGGAATGCATACTTCCATAGGAGTATAGCCTTATTATTGTTTCAAACACTTATCTCTATGTATGCATGTGTGTTTATATATGTGTATGATGGTATTGGTTGACTATCTTCTTTCACTTGACTTTGTGCCCCCTATGTGTAGTTCTAGGAAAAGCCTGGGTATATGTGTATCTGGCGCCAGATGGAACCAGTGGTGGCATCTTCCAGCCAACCAGATTGGAAGCTGAGCCCGAGATACATCGACATCTTTAAATTTATATTTTTCCCCCCAATGTGTTTGTAGAGTCCAGCCAGTCCTGTTTTGAACTAGGGATACTTGCCATCCCTCTGCAAAACCGATACCAGTATCTACCACTCTATCTTTACTTGAACTCTGCTGCTACCTGGACACAGGGTGGCTGTCATTTCCCGTTCCCTGGCTGGGGCAATAATTCTACCCCAATTCCAAGCTATGGTGGTCACATTATGGTGGTTCTTCCGAAAAATGCCTAAAACTAGTTCCACTGAAATAGTTTCTCTCTGTAAAACCCCTGAAGAAGTTGTCAAAGAACGAAACTTGCATTGGGTTAGGAGTTATATCATTTTTCAACCAACGGACCACCACCATATGTTTGTTTTTTTGTTTTTATCAAATTTTTTTTTTACTATCTATAATGTCATCATCTGAGGCCAGACATTGGCCTGGTGCTCTGTGCCAGGTGGGGGTTGGTAAGGCCTATTCATTGCTGAAGTATGACATCAGGCCAGCGGTCTATGGTCTTACTGTCTCTTTTAATGATTGTCATAAACCTACTTGCGTTTTATATTTTGTCATTTGTTAATTAACATCTGTTGTTGGAGCCCTAAACACCCCTGATTCATTTAGGGGGAAACTTTGATCTAGGCTTGTGGGCCTCGGTCTACTTGCCCAGTGATATAATTTGTGTGTGTATGTAGTACATATTTATATGTTGAGTGTAATTATGTATGGTTGTTCAAGGGTTCCTTTTCCAGTCTATACAATCTGCACACCCACATTACCAGGTTATAGTCATTTTAGAAGAGGTCTTCAGAATCCAATTTGATGGTACTTATTTGTAGAATGTATTTATATATGTTCTGGTATTTAAATATTATAAAATTCTGGAGTGAACTGTTTGGTTGAAGAAGGTGGACTTCAAGGTTGGCTAGTTCAAAACTTAGAAATGGGGTATGTGTAGCTTCAATCTAGAACCCAAAATGCTTCCTAAACTGTATATAATTATGGGCCAGGATGTTAGTTTTGAATCTCCAGTTATTGATATTCTATGGTTATGGGGAAAACCTTTTTATAAAAGAGATATGTATGCATACCTGTCATCTATCCTGCATTGGCTGGGAGAGTCACGTTTTTATATGTGGCCAAACTCGGATTTCATAACCTGGATTTTTAAAATTGAGTACATTTACGAGGGAGGGGGCATTACTCTGCCTCCTAAATCCCCACCCCGCTTGTGCTGATAATGTCTGAATCATCCCTTGACTACATCCCATACCCAAAGTGACGTCACTTCCTGCATTTGGAAGGCGGAAGAGCCACATTCCAAATACTGGAAGTGATGTCAGGGATGTCGCTTTCTTTTGTTCTTTTCCATCAAACTCGAAAGGCATGCTGTATGGTTGGCAGTGATGGGGGGGGGGGGGGGGGGGGGGGGGGGGGGGGGGGGGGGGGGGGGGTGTGAGACAAAGGGAAGATAGAGAAGGCTCCCTGATCATGCCACATGTGATATTGCAAAAATCCCAAAAATAACAATATGTTAGGTTACATATTGCATCCAGGTAGCCTAGGTTATAATACCTCGCCTGCCTAATGTGACTGCAATCAAACATTTATCATACATGATGCGTTTTACACATCATGTATGTTTAATGTTTGATTGCCAGCAAAGACCTGATAAATTAGGCAGGCCAGCTATAATTAGGGCCCTTTCACAATTTATGAATTTTTGACCACACGCTTTTTTTACTACGTGTGTTTTTTCATAGAAAACCAATGTTACGATTCACACTGCATGCATTGCGTTTTTAAAAATGCAGCGTTTCCATATGCATTTTTTAAAATGCCCTGCTGTATGCATTTTTTGATGCATTTTTCATTGTTTCGTTCAAAAAGGCAAATACAGGTGTAATATGAAAAACGCATGCGTTTTTGTATATATGCAGAAATGCATGCCTTTATAAAATGCATATAGTGTGAAAGGGCCTTGACCTAGGCTACCTGTGTGAAGTCTGTAACCCTAACATACGGAGTACAAAGGTACATGGCATTGCTGGTGTGGATGTATGTATTGCTGTGAAGTTTCTCATCCTCCGCTGTCACCAAGACATTGGCCGGGTGCTCTGTGCCAGGTGGGGGTTGGTAAGGCCTAGTCATTGCTGAAATATGACATCAGGACAGTGAAGGTTAATCCATCTTCTGCCTCTATGGCCCCAGCACTTTTTCTTTAAAATGAAATGTATATTTTAAGCAGAAACGTATACTTTTTTAAAATTAATACTAAACATTCCAATGAACGATCTTTTAAAAACTATCTCCTATTAATAGTTTCTTTCACAGACCGAAGTTAGCATTGGTAAACGGAGCTGGAAATGGTGACACCTCCTGTTTTGGGTGTGATTAAATCAGATGTCTCTGTATGGAATGTTGAGTGGAATGGATGGATTTGTCACAGTGCAATAGATCATTATGAATTAGTGATTTTGTACTTGCAAACATGAAAGCGGTTGGGATATCCCCCTTGTCTGTTTTGCTGACTATATCTCGGAACACAAGCAGTCAATCTTTCAGATAGAAGGTAGTTGATCAGTCTTCAACCCCCCCAGCCCCCTTCCCTTGTGTGTACCCTGGCTCAGCCTCGCCCCAGAGCTGGCCACAGCAGCTGCAGAACTGGGAGGGCGAGCGAGCATGCTTTCTGCCCATGCAACCGCTCCCCTGGCAACCGGCTCTTTGAAGATGACCCCCTTGCGGTTTGCTTGTTGTCTCCCTTGTGTAGAATTATTGATTGGAGTTTGGGGGAGGGGATGTTTAGACTTTCTCCTAAGTTTTCCCAGCTCTCTTAGCGTTATTATAAGTCAATCGAGGATGTCAAGGTGTGTGTAACATTCAGTGTGTCTCTGGCAATGCAAGCTACACACAGATGCAGGTGCACATCATATAGCACTTTCTGGCAAGAAACTTTTTTTGATAAACGGTAAAGTGTTAGTTAGGCTTAGTTAGTAGTATAGCAAACTATATCGCACAGAGGCGAATTGGATTTTTGCATTATTTCAGATCGGGGAAATATGAAAAATTTGTGATCCTTTGTACTGCCAGTTTTGTTAAGTACCATGACTCTTAAACATCTAAAGCAAAACTTCTTTTTTTTTTTATTAGAATAGGATACAAAAGGATTAGGCTCATAGAGCACAGATTGGATGTTTTGTCCTTCAAGGTCAAGATGTATGGCAATGGCAAGACCACTCACTGCAAATAACACAAAAAAGTTTTGTTGTAGTTCGTAGTAGGTTGTAAATGCTAAAAATTACACTTTTTTTTAGATTGCTTAGGAAGTCAGGTGTTTGGTTGTATCAGAAGTATGTATGTACTTGATATTTAGATGAGAATGCAGTAACCGCTTTGACTGGATAGATAGTTAATAGTTTTTTGTTTCTTTTTGAAGCCGATTAGTTAGATCTTGTGGATTTTGTGAAGATGATGCTGGTAGTTTCCTAAGGCCATTCCCCGCACTGCGTAAAGAACAACACGGAGCATGAGACAGCATGTCCATTGAAAATCAATGAATGCGTAAAATAGGCGTTGTTTTTTGGTTATTATAATGTGGCCCTTTAGATCTATGGCCACAAGCATGCGTTGTATGCATCTATTGCTGCATTCCATAAATATAAACACGGGATCCCATGTTGTGGGCTATGATGTACTTGAAGAGACGGGCAAGTCACAGCCCATTGTTTTCCATGAGGTGCGTGTGCCAAATGTGGAAAATTTAGCATACTTAAGGTGGCCATACACGATTTGATATTTCCCCTAGATTAACTTAAAGCCATAAATTTTCAAGTAGATCATAATGAAATAGATTCCTGGTAGGACCAACCAAATGTGACTGACATTTAACAAAAAATCTATCGCAAAGTGATCAGACATGTTTTGTAAAAAAATTTTCTCGGTTTGTACAGACTTTTGTCCCCTGTTTACTTGGTTATGGTAGTAGTAGATTTACTAGATGACTTTGTGAAATAGAAGTACTGCAGCAAAGACAAATGGTTTCTATAATAAACAGCCATACTGTCCTTTTTTCATAATCTAGTTTGGAACAAAAAAGCGGCAATTAATTTTTATGGGTGTGCCAGCTTTTGAAAAGCTAGATAAAGCAGCAAATTATGTTATGTGGTACTGTTCACACATGCAACAGATTTGTGGCTAGGATGTGGAGCCTACATTATCTCTGGTGTGTAGCCAAATGTCGCATCATAAATATAGCCCAAAAATACTTCAGAGGCAAAAAACGGGTACGTTTCGGATTTCCATGTACACCACTTATTTTATTTATATAAATATATATATATATATATATATATATATATATATATTCAATAAATGATAATTTAATAGAGTTATCATGCTGGGGGTTGTCCCCTTTTTTGGTGGAAACCAGTGCTACAGCTCATTGAATTGTGTTGCCCTTCTCTAGATATCAAGGTCCACATACAAGCTGGACTTTGATATAAAGATGCATTTTAATGTTTATCGGACCACTCAAAGGCTATGTTTCCATGGCGCTATCGGTTTGGCACTCCTTGCACTAAGTGCATTCCTTTGCGGGGATGGCCGATGGACCCCATTCACATTACCTTTCTGCAGCCCTGGTTGTTCCCACAGCGTTCTGCCGATCCACTGGCGGTTGACATACTACAGTACGTCAACCTTCGGCTGGCGCATCTTCTTAGGCTCCACTATGTGTACAGGATGCGCTGCGTTAACAGATCCAATAAACGTGACCTATGCGTTAGGGATGTGTTAAGGGATGCATTTGTGACTTTTTTTCATGTTGTTTTACCATGAACGGATTGATCAACGCATACCATTGTGTTTCAACAGACTCAATCATTTTCTATGGGTCAGACACACGGCTGAAACACATAGTGGAGTCAAGGCCTTGGGGTTCTGTTGAATCTGTTCAGTGTAATGGAATGTGTTCATATTTTTCCTCAAAGGAGATATTTAGTAAGTTTTAGAAAAATTTCCTGCAAATCATGCACATGCGTATGACCATTATTAAATGCATGGGCTTAGGAGCAAGGAACCAAAGAAAGCCAACTTGTGAGGGCTTGTTTCCACTGGTACCTTTGCTAGCGTTTTTGCGCGTTTGTAACCGCACAGCCGCACGCGCAGTCAATCGCATCCATTGGAAACATCAATATAGTTTCCACTGGTGCGTTTGTGCGCGTTCGGATGTGGATGCGGTTTAGGGTGCGGTTGTGAACGCTAGCTGCAGCGTTTTGAAACGCATCCGTGTCCCAACCGCATCCTTAACATGGGGGCTGCCCAGAGTCTGCATCACGGACGTCCGCGTGCATCCACAGACTAAAAGGCTTGCGGTGCGGGTGGGAGCGGCTGTAGCCACAGCAAACCGCATGAGTGGAAATAAGCCCTTATGTTCACATTAAATGGATTGCTTGCAGTTCAGCATTCTGAATCTGGACACCAGAAAATGTGTATATTCGCTCCAGAGATATACAGTGATGATGTAATGCGTCTGCTTCACATACTGTAGATTTATGACCTTTTAGATCTGTGTGTATTTATTCTACAAACTTACAGAAGTTTGAAAGAAAGCACATGTACATAAGTGTTCACAGCCATTGCCATGAAGCTTTAAATTGGGCTGCGGTGTATCCTGATCATTTTTTAGATCTTTCTGCAGCTTAAATGGAGTCCACCTGTGGTAAATTTGTGGTTGATTGAACATGAGTTGGAAAGGCACACATCTGTCTATATAAGGTCCCACAGTGATGGGGGGGGGGGGGGGAGAAGGGCATCAGTCAGGGAGGTGACAAAGGGAGGTGACAAAGACAAAGGGAGGTGACAAAGAACCAGATGATCACTCTGGCTCGGACAGCCACTTCTTATTAAAAAGAACATGGCAGCCCACCTGCAGTTTTCCAAAAGGCACCTGAAGGGGCTCTCAGACCATGAGAAACAAAATCTCTGGTCTGGTGAGACAATGATTGAACCAGGCACCTCTCATCACCAGGCCATTGCCATCCCTACAGTGAAGCATGGTGGTGGCAGCATCATACTGTGGGGATGTTTTTCAGCAGCAGGAACTGGTCAGGAGAATTGGAAAGGTGACTGCAGCAATGTGCAGAAATAACCTGCATTAAAACCTGCCCAAGTGCGCTCTGGAACTCGTACTGGGCCAAGGGTTCATCTTTCAGCAGAGCAACAACCCAAAGCGCACAGCCAAGATATCAAAGTAGCGGCTTCAGTACAACGCTGTCCTTCAGTGGCCCGCCCAGACTGGAATCCAATTAAACATCTGGATGGAGAGATCCTAAAATGGCTGTGCACCGACGCTTCCCATCCAACTTGATGGAGCCGGAGAGGTGCTGCAAAGAGGAATGGGCAAAACTGCCCAAGGAGAGGTGTGCTAAGCTTGTGGCATCATATTCAAAAAGACTTGAGGCTGTAATTGCTGCCAAAGGTGCAGCGACAAAGTATTGAGCAAAGACTGTGAATACTTCTGTACATGTGATTTATTTTCTATTTTTAGCTGTGATTATGGAGTGTTGTGTGTAAAATTCAAAAAAAAACACGATATAAATGTAAACTATTTTGGAATAAGGCTGTAACATAAGAAAATGTGGAAAAAGTGATGCGCTGTGAATACTTTCTGGATGCACTGTATAAATGCTCCTGTAGATTTATAAATCTTCTAGTGAGCAGGATTTCATGATACCATCAGAGCTTTTTCCAGAGACGGTTCTTTTTGTCGGTGCTAAACAGGCCATGACCCCTCTTTTCCGCTGTTGGGAAAAGAAAAGGATTGTACAGTAAATCCTATTGAGTTATCAGGCAAGTCCTAGACTACATCAAAGTAATTGAAGTCCAGCCAGAGAAAAATCCTGGTGAGAATTACTAGAAGATGATTCATGAAAGTCTTCTTGTAAATTAAAATTTCAGCCACCAACTGTGTACTTGGAGATAAAGGAACATTCTTTTTTTTTTCCCAAGCATATATATTCATGTATGTAGACTGTCTTCTGGTAACTTTTTGCACGTTTCACTATATCAAGGGGAAATGTTTAAGGTGGGTCATAAGCCACAACAACCACATTTCAGCTCTCGCTGGCTTGCCTTTTCTGAGTAAACCATTTTTAATCTGATTAATTGTTTAGTGTGAAGGTTAGTTTCAACAAACCCCTTATAGTATATAAAGAGTTTTAAACCTAAAAAAAAAAAAAGCATATACACATTACTTGCGTATAGATCATAGGGAAAGATAGTGTCTAAAAGTGTCTAAAATTGTTCCTCTACAACCTCAATGCAACAGGATCTGTCCTGGAAAAGGTCGCTATGCCGACCATGACAGTAGAAGAGTCATTTGTAATGGTCAAGTTGTTAGAGCACATCTTCACTATAGAGGTGTGGACTTCATTATAATCATTTATCCATGTTTTCTGATTTATCAGTTACTCTCTTGAACAAGAGTGATGATCTCTGGGTAACAATGGGAACAGAAAAGTAAATGACTTTAGAAACCTAATAGCGGTATCCGGAACCACAGAGCTTCGGGGGTTGTAATAAAATAATCCTGGGGAAAATTGATCACTTTATTGCATAAAGTTGTAAGTTGGAGACGAGGACAATGGGAAACTTTGTTCCTTTAGAGAGAAGAGTTTCAGAAGTGTTGCGTGGATGCTGGCTGATACAGAACAGCTGATCACAAGGGCAGCTTAGCCAGCTGTGTAAGATGGCAGAGGCCTGGCATGGGATCATGGGTGCTATTGAATGGTACCATTTCTGTTGCCAGAAAGAGCATGTGCTATGTTGTAGGGAACCCAGTTGGTGAGATTTTACAGCTTGAATCCCCTGGCTGGTAGAATGGTAGGTGGTATTAAACCTGCTGGCAATCGCATATGTTGCAACGTCCGCTTTGGTAGCAATGATTATTTAATCTGAATGTTGCTAGAGGGACACTAATGGGTTTCGGATACCAATGTGGAACTGATTTTCTTTAATTCCTTGCATAACTTCCATCATAGGACATACCTTCAATATGTAAACCAAACCAGTAAGGTGGACCAAATGAAGGGAAATGTACTCATATTTAGTTATGCTGTATTTATTCTTGGAAGTATAATGCATTTTGGGCAGAGATGGGCACCGTTGCCTTATTAAGCATTTGCTTCCCTCACAAGTTTTGGTACACCCTTCCCCAAACACAAACACCCCCCCCCCCCATCCTTCCCAACAACAAACCTCAGTACATCCTCATTGATTTCATTTCTAAAGCAGAGGAATGCATGGAGTGATGTGCAGAGGCTTCTGCCAAGCTGAGCGAGGTTGGGAACATAACTTGGTTTCTGTTGCTTCATGCCCCGTAGCAGTAAGGAATTTGAGCCCGAACAAAAGAAAACTGTAAAATGCTGTGTTTGTGTTTTATTCCATTAACCCTTGTCAGGCCAAAGCCTCTGTTTCACCAAAATGGATGAGGTTCTTTTAAAGCGGAGATGGATGTAACAATACCTTTTGATCTGTTGCGTATTAATCAGGCCCTGCATAATTAACAATTTAGTTGCTGCCATCATGCTCCGACCACATCCTGCACCGAAACCGTGCATTTGAACAAGAGGCCGGTGAGGTTTTGAAAGCTATGAATTATCATTTCATTTGTGAAGAACTCTCTGTTCTAGACTTGAATGAAAGGCTTTGCACAAACCTGTAATTCTCTTAAACCCGACAGATGCTGGAAGTCTGAATTATATAGAATTATGCAAACAGTTATCATGGAAAAATATTATAAGAATAAGCAAGTTGTATTAAGAGAAGAGGAAACTCCAGTTTTATAGGGTTCACAGGGAATGTTCTGCAGCTTTCTCTATGTATCTGAAAGTTTTTATTTTTTAATTGGGACGCAACGGGCTAGAGAATCCCATCACAGAAAGGGTGAGGGTCCCCATACACCTTTAGATTTCACTGTCAGATTTCCTTTAGATCTTCTTTTGTTTTACCAAAACCATGTAATATGAGGTACTTTGAACACAGGTAGACTTGATTGTATAGAATCGCAGAGGACCCTATACTACATAGTTGTTGGTAGATCTAAAGGATATCTGACGGAGAGATCTAAAAGTGTATGGCCAGTTCAAAACAGTAAGTGCCGTTTTGAGTGCTGTGCACACTCGTGGCCATCTATCTAGCCCATGTAACATGCGGCCATCGCTGTTTTCGTCCATATCAGACATGACAGTTAAATATGTCCGTTGCTTTACCTAGAGACCGCGGGTCTCCAGGCACAGCTTCGGCTGAGCTGGCGAGAGAGCAGAGCTGTCTTCCCGGCTCTGCCGATATCTGAAAGCAGTGTGATGACGTCATCGGACAGCTCAAGTATCGCAACGTCTGTACCCTGCTTAAGGCTCCACTTGGGCAGTTTGGGAGTGGAAGTGGTGCGGCCAAACTGCTCCCATCACCCCCAAAGAACCTGTCTCCACTGCCGTGGATTGGCCATGATACTGTGCTGACGCAGAAAAAAATCCGCAGCTTGCCGTGTTTTTTTTCCATGTCCGCACTGCACCGCAGCTAATCCGCGGCTCAAATGCTTGCACACACCGATTGAAATATTGACTGTGTCAATAGACAAAAAAAAAACCTGCGGTGAAAACCTGCGTGCAGTGGGGAAACTGTAGTGGAGCCTTACCCTAAGTGATTGAAAAATTTGTAGTGATGCAAAATGTTACATGTCCATGTCCAATACATGAGTCTTGGGATGGAGAATGCTTTTGTTTCCTTTTTGAGTAATCCTTTTTATTTTCATATTCTATTGCTAAGGCAAACACAATCTGTATCCTATGAGGCGAATTTTCGGGTCTTTCGCAAAGTCTGTTGCTGGCACTTACGATTGTTGTCAGTTTCCAGGGTTCCTGGGTGGTATTACTTTTTTGGACCACCGCAGGAGCTTTAGTTATGCACTGTGACCCACTTTATCTGCTTTGGGATAATTGAGAAAGGCAAGATCTCAAATATTCAGGCAGTGACGCATGTTGCTATCTTGGGGCTTATATAAGCCCACGGTAAAGATGTGATTCTGCCTAAAAACATCTCTCCATATTCATTTAATGCAGCAATACATTGTTTGATGGTTGCCAGTGTTGTAAAGTAATATTCAGGCATACTGTCACAACCATTATATGTAAGCTTGTTAGGCACCAAAAAGATAACAAAATACTATGTACTGTGTTGAGGCCTTTTATGTTAGATTGATATGCACTATACTGAGATTCTCTATATTCATAGAATGCCAGTTTATGAACTTGACATTTGTAATCTCATATTAAACAACTCTGACTGTACAAATGAGCACAGTATCTGGTCAATCATTTTTTTTTTTTAGTTCTGGTTTAAGGATTTGCTAACTTTGTTTTTTGTTTCCAATGTTCAATCTACAGCCGACTGATATGTTGAATTATGCTATGGCTTTTGATTGTTGGGGTACAGCAAAACAATCTGCTTACTGTGATCTCACTCTTGTTCTGTGACCCCGCTTTTCTGCTATATAATGAGGATCAATCATGTCTAGTAAGTGTCCAGTTTGGTTGGACTGCCCCTTTAACCTGGAGCAAGTAGAATACTGATGGAGTGCTACATCATGGTGAAATAATGACCTGAGAGTTTCTTGCTGATGTTGCTGCCTTATTTATGCAAATGTTTATGACAAAATTAGCTTTTCCTATATCTAGTTATTTGTGTATTGATAGCCTTTGTTTTATCAACTGTATACTCTCTAAAAACTGTATACTATCCAAAAAACCTCCTCAGTCCTCCACTTGCGCCTCCAAAACCTTACTTGTTCATGCATAGGGCATAGGAAGTCATATTGCATAGCATAACCTCTGAATCAAAAGGTTTACAATAAGTTATTTAAAAATGAAAAATGTCTTCCAGCTATGCCTGCTGTCATTTCCACATTAAAACCATGCTTATACAAGTCAGTATAGATTGAAAATGTTATGTGCGACCCTTTTAGTGATGCTGAGGGCCACACTTGTGGCCCTCCATATCAACTCAGTTGCCCACCACTGATGTACTAGTTGTTTCAGATTTGAGTCACAAATGCTGGCCATACACATGCCGATAAACGGCCGGATTTTAATCTGACCGACTGGCGTGCGCGCTCTCGCCGTCGGTCAGGTTAAAATCCGGCCGTTTATCGGCATGTGCCCACATGTCGGAAAATCTCTGGCCGATGGGAGCCGATGCCATAAGCAGCAATGAAGACGGCGTCTCCATCGCTGCTTATGGCCGGCACACAAAGGGTGCCTGGCCGATTGTGGGGCCCCAGAATGCAATGGGAGGCTAACGTGATGACGTCATCACGTTAGCCTCCCGGAGCGATATCGGAGGGCGATATCGCTCCAGCTCGGCATGTGTATGGCCGGCATTCTCCTCTTTGTGACCAGCATATAACTTGTGTAAAATGTCACTTTTTGTATGAACTGTAATTTAACTCACATGAGTCCATGAAACAGTCTTTTTCATCTTTATTTGTTTTACTGACCATATTATGTCTATTGCACCTTCTCAGTTGCCTTCTTAGTGTTAAAGTGTCCATCTAGACAAAAACGTTTTAGATGGTGTAGTGAGTGAAGTGAAATGTGGGAATACACAGGTCGATTTTTGTCGTTCGATAGATACAAAAAGATAGATTTTTTTAATCGTTTGAATGAAAATCTAAAACCGAACAAAGGTTTCGTTCAACCAACATCGAACAAAAGTGAACGATTTCAAACAAAACATTTTTCGAAAGCTGATCAGACATGTTGGTAAATTTTCATCTATCTTGTAAAAAATGAATGTAAATCAAACGTACCATCTCTTGATTCTATAATTTTTGTTCGATCTAATAAATTTGAATTAAGCTATTTCTTGTTCAAAAATTGTTGAACGAAAATACAGTGTATACATTTGATAAAGACACAACTGATATTCGATCAAAATATCGAACATCCTGATCGAATCTATCGTTGATTGTGCAAAAATCTATACGTGTATAGCCGATGTCTGTTGGGGAGTGTTCTATGTATGTTGATGCCCACTTTGAGAAATTGCAACGTTTTAGGTAGAAATGGGTCCATGAGATGCTAACATTTCTACATAAGCACTCCAATGCCTGCAATTTGTATACAGACTGAGTTTGAGCCTATCAAATGCAACCACACCAGTGCTTGAAATGTTCAGTTTCACTGTACACACAATTTGCATACCAATTTTAAATAGATTAACTAACTAAGTCTCTTGGTAAGGAAGTGACACTAGAAGTTATCTGAACTATTTCTTCCCAGTTTAATATAAAAAAAACTAAATTTTTTTTTTTGTAATTTTCAAAATTGGGTATAGCTTCAAGAAATTATTCCTCCTTTTTCTGGTTTCAAATTTTAAATTGAAATGTTCATTGAGATTTCCAGACGCCTGGATACCTGTATATTAGGGAAACTGTAATACCAATACTTCCTTATTGTTATACTGGATAGAAGTATCTTAGAAGATTCTTTTCCGTGAAACTCATTAGATGACCATTATGGGCTGTCAGTGGCAACTTCCTTTGTCCACTTTCTCTTCACTTGGTTGCTGCCAGAGTTCTGGGTGCCTGCTGAGTTCTGGAACGCGCCACTAGCAGTCTCTGGGGGTTCCTGGGCGATGGACTTCTCCACAACTTTTAAGTCTGAAGTACTTCCAACAGCTTCCGGAGCGGTCGTGGGGTCCCCTCCCTGATGGGATAGCCGCCTGGCCTTGATTGCACTCTGCACAGTATATTCCAGGAAACCACGGGTGTACATAATCTGGCTTCCTCGGGTCCTGCACGCAATGTTTGTGAGGCTGTCAGCTTTCCTGCATGTAAGGTTAACTCCATCATAGCTACAATAGGCAGTGGATTATTTTATTAACTCACCTAATTGAGTCACAATAAACCATCTATAGTGCACAAACTGTGATTTTTTTGTAAAAACAAAATGGAAAGAGGGGTAAAGAAAATAGAGTACAGTATAGGAAGGACCAAATAACTTGTTTGTAGGATGTTTTGTTCTCTATAATCAAGTCAGGTCAGAAGAATGATCAGAACCAAGAATTATTGCACAGATCCTACATTCAGGAACATGTTCCATCATTGATCATTTAAAGCAATACAGCCCAATGGTGGAAAGTTTTAAAAGAACTTTCTACTTGCAAGCTGTCCTTTTATCCACAATAAAGTTTAGGACTATATAAAGGGAAAATTAAATGGTTAATTAGGAGTATATACGTAGTAAATCACCTTGTGACAAACCTACAAAAAATATGCTTTAAAAAAGTATAGTAAGAGGATGGTAAATCAAACTGGTATGGGAGAATTGGCATCAGAGCCTCACTGGAACAGTGAGAAATATCAGAGAAAATATATGTTTTATGGATAAGAGAGGTTGGCCAGCAAGGTAATATGCCTTTCTGAACATGATTATAGATGTATTTCTATGAGTATTTGATGTGTTTTTGTCTGATGACACAAGTAGGTAGTTCCAGCTGGCTATGTTGCCCAAAAATAAAAGGAAAAACTGCCTAAATGTGTTTGGTGCCATGTTTGTATACTATGAAGTATATTTTTCATCTGCTTTATCATATATCCAATAAATAAGTATTAAGGACAGAGGGAAGTGTGTTGTGAAAAGCTCTATCCTCTGTGTGATGAATGGAAAGGCTGTGACAATAGTGGCTTTGGGGTTGAATAAGAAATGACTAAAGCATAGGTGTCAAACTCTTGCCAGTGGGGCAAATTTGGGCCACCAAGCAAATTTTCTGCCCATGGGAGATTTTTTAGATTCAGGCAGCCCCGTGCCAGCTGCACTTACATGGGGGTCATTGGGCTATGTTCATAGGGTTTACAGTATGGCCCCATTCCTGTGTGTACAGCATGTGTGGTCCAGGGATGTCAAACTTTGGCCCATGGTCTACAGTGCAATTGATGAAATATCAAGACTGACCCACAAGTTCATCGAGGTTTTAAAATTGTACCCACTGTGTATTCGTGTTTGACACCCTTGGAGTACAGGAATTGAAAGAACGCACCTATGCACCTCTTGAGGCATCAGGCAGCCTTTCTTATGTAGTAAATTTTTTGGAAATTCTTTCATGCATATTTTTCAGATCAAATATAAAAAGAATCATAGAAACATGACATACTCAATATGCATACGGTGTATAACTGATCGAAAATAAAGTGTACCAACATTAACCCTCTGGGCGTTACAATCTTTTCGCGCCATTTTTATGAAATGCCGCTTCCCCCGCTTTGCCGGCTCTCCGCCCAGCCCTCTACACACCGCCGGTGTCAAATAGACGCCAGTGGTGTGTGGAGAGAAGAGCGGCGCCCCCTTTGGCGTCACAGATTACGTCAAAGATCTTCTACAGAGCCGCAGGCACACAGAGAGGCCCCGTTCGGGCAAACCGCCCAGGAGGTTAACATATATTTATATTATATTTGCTAAGATGTTAGATCTTCAACCATTTTCGGCTGAACTATATAGTTACATTGATAAAATTTTAAATCCGTATCTTGTTAAGCAAGGAATACACGGTTCGATTTTGGCACGATCGATCTTCAATTTGATTTTAGATCTTGCTCTTTTCATCGGAAATTGAGTGTAAGCAAATCCAAAGTAGTACCACATGGAAGGTTCAATCGTAATATGATGATAATATGGTAAAAATATGCCATTTTTGTTTCGATCACAAAAACACATGAAAAATTCATATAAATGTGTTCATCAAGTACAATCGACCTGACCTAGTAACAAAATGCTACGATTTTAGTTTGACCGTTCCAACATGTCTGATTACATTTCCATCAATGTTATGATCGGTATGGAACAATTTTCACCGATCTAACCATGTGTGCAGCATACGATTTTAAGTTCGATCAATATAAACTTTGATCGTTTTAGATCCCAGGTGCCCAACCTGCGGCCCGGGGGCCACATGCGGCCCTTTGTGTGTTCCTTGGCGGCCCCCTGGCCTTCCACTTGTTAATGCATAGGAACTCACCTGTCCTCACCCAGGATCTTATTCGGTAGGGAAGAGATATCATCAAAGGCTTTGATGATATCTATGAGGCACATAACCTTTGACGATGTATATGACACAAAATGTGCATGAAGATGTTCCGGTGTTACCTAATGCTTGAAGTATAATTAAAAACAAGTTTTGTTATTTAAAAATGAAAAACAATGTCTTCTAGCTCTACCACCTGTCATTTCTTAATTATAAAATGCTTATACAAGTCACTGTAGATTGAAAATGTTATGTCCTGCCCTTAATCATGCCAAGGGCCGCACTTGTGGCCCTCCATATCAACTCAGTTGCCCACCACTGTTTTAGATCGATCAATCGCTTAAATTGAATTGTAAATTGTATGTCTAGCTTTGGACGGTCATACTTAAACTTTAGCTGGAACCTTAAATGGTCCCCCTAACATGCTTCTTTCCCTATACCTGTCAAAGAATCTTGGTTGAGCCCAGCTCAGTTTTCAGAATCCAACACAATTTATGGACCTTGCCATAGATATTTTCTATTTTGTGCTCAAGATCATGACCATATGACTTATTAGGACATTGTTATTTTGGACTGTCCATAACACTTTACCCAACAATTCTCTACTTCCTTTTGGTGTTTCTACCAAGAAAGCAAAGAGTTTTATGCCTTATTATATTATAAATATTTTTACTATAGTGTATATACAAGTTTCTGCGTTTCTTCAGAATTGATCCAAGAGGTTTTGTCAGTGAAGTGTTATCTTTAGGAATCCCAGTAGTTGTCAGATTGCCAGTGCAGATCGGGCAAGGAACAGGAAATTTCCATAGTTATTATATAAACTCATCTAGCTGAGTTTGAATGAACTTTAAAATATAATTACTTTGTAGGATTCAGAAGCTCAGGCTCCATCCTGTCTCGTGGTACCCAGTGACCTTTATCCAGCTTTAGTTGTAGTAGTCCATGATATAGTGCCATGGCAACCGTAACTGATGGTGTAGAAAGAGGGTGCATAAACTGGGGGCCTGTGCTGTGGTATGCTCACGTCTGATCAGATCCCGCAGTGGATTATCATTCTAGAAATGTCACATTTGCAAGTATATTTTAAAGTAAAACGAGATGAAACATATTGTTACTGCTGATGTGTGCAGCTGTTAGACATGGGAAAAGTGATTTTGACAAATATCGGTAAGGGACAGGAAGAGAAGCTGCTGTTCTTTTTTTAACCCTTTCAGCTGTCCGGGAACAGGGTGGGGGAGACCTGGTTAAAAGGAATGATACCGGTATGACAGAGCCCTCTTCTTACTGAGTGATTGGAATGAAATCAGCTGAATATTGTAATAATACTGTTCTTGTAAGTCTATCTCACTTAGACTTTCAAACATTTGACCACTTTTATAATAAATAATACAACAAAGTACTGTTTCAGGTTAAACACTTGCTCAACAACTGTAAACAGACATGAGGTGGGCATACAAGGGTCGATACTTGCATGATCGATAAATGCTCAAACACGGAGTGGTGATGTCGATTGGACAGCGAAGCTATGCACACCACTTTGCGCACCACTTTGAGCAATCGATCCCGTTCCATACTTTGGATGGAGACCTTCTTTCCCCATCCCAAGTAATGGGAATCAAACTGGGATTTACCAACATGTTGGTTCCCTGTTCGACTGCTCTTTCTATTGATGCCACTCGAAGAAAGGGTGGCCACTTCGATTCACAAACAATTCATCACTGCGAGTGGTCAATTGTTTAGGAATCAACTTGTATGGCCATTTTTACGGTGACAGAAACCACCTTCTAATCACTCTACTTCTATTCCTGTGGGTGGCTGCCAGCAGGCACACTCAACATCGGGTGTCTTCTCCGTAGTTATTGGAAGCTGCTCCCAACAGTCAAAGTGGAATTGGGCTCATTCTCAGTTTCTCACTCGCGCTTTCTTTTGGATACAAATTTTATATTGGCGTAAATAGCAAACAAGGACTTAATGCCTGTGCCTATGAGGTCCAGTATTTTTAGGCAATCTTTGTTACTCTCCTTAAAATGTACTTAAACCCAATAAAAGTATTACTAATGCATTTTACTAGAAATTGTATAAAATTAATAGACTTCTGTTGCACTGTTTAGTGGTTCTTAGCCTAGTGGAGGTCTGCGTAGACTTCCTGTTGCTCTTGGTCACACTCCTGGCAGACCGCATTCTCTTTCCAAAGGGCAACAACACTTCCAAGGCTGTGTTATTGTTCAGCATACAGAGGCTGAGTGCTTAGCTTGGCCTTTCTGCCTTCTCTGTCTGCTGAAGCCAGGAATACCAGTATATCGTACACAAGTCCCTGTAGTCTGCCATCTGTTACTTTCTTACTACAAGAGGTAAAAGTTACAAACTCGGTTTGTTTTCCATACATTTCAAGATCTCTTTAGCCAGATTCAGCTCTTTCATATGGGTAGAGTTATATGGCCTATTTAGTAGCCAAAACATTTTTGCTTAGATATAATCCTGCCTGACTGTAAATTTAGTTCAATTAATTGTTTATGTAGGTGCTTGTATTAAAATATTTTTTGTAAATTACACAGTTCAGACAAAGAGTAATTGGTGTGTGGTCGGCCAACTGCTGACCAAGCCTTCTCTGAATTAATAAACAATAACAGAACAAAAAATCTCCCCAGTAGGCAAATACTGGGGCAAGGGGACTTTAGCGGCTTCACAGTGGGTATATAATTCAAGATAGAGGTAAAAAAAGTACAATATTTAATAGAAAAACACCCAGGCAATAGTCATGGGTGTACCCTAATACAAAGAACATTGATAACAGAAGGTACAATCAAAAAATAAAGGTACATGCAAAAACAAAAACCGTTGGTGCAATTACAGCAAACAAGTATCATGAACTACATGCCTACAGCTCAGGTGTTCGAGCTTGGTCTACTCATAGATGTATAGTGGAGTATGACCATCTGGTGATAGCCAACATCATGATACTTGTTTGCTGTAACTGCACCAACGGTTTTTGTTTTTGCATATACCTTTATTTTTTGATTGTACCTTCTGTTATCAATGTTCTTTGTATTAGGGTACACCCATGACTATTGCCTGGGTGTTTTTCTATTAAATATTGTACTTTTTTTTACCTCTATCTTGAATTATATACCCACCGTGAAGCCGCTAAAGTCCCCTTGCCCCAGTATTTGCCTACTGGGGAGATTTTTTGTTCTTTGTTATTGTTTATTGTATTTTGGCATGTTGGCTTCCTAAATGTGAGAGAGCTTCTCTTGTTTGTGCCTTCTCTAAATTAGAAAAAGATACTACTAGTGGAATTAACCACTTGTAGCGAGGATTCCCCCTGGCAAAGTCAGGGGCGGGGGGACTTTAACGGCCACAGGTCTAATTAGAGTAAATTTACCCTTATGGATACATGCTCCCTTATCCTGGCTTTTATTATTTTGTTTCTATCTATATGTACCGTATATAATTGTACCTGAACACCTTATGGACTATTATTAAGAACCTTTTCTGTTACTGTTGCCACTAATGATTTGTATCAAGAACAGTCAACACTGCCATGCCATGTTATATGTTTTTAACCATGTAATAAATATGATGTTACTTTTTACCACTGTACTCATTTGTAAATTTACTCTAATTAGATCTGTGGCTGTTAAAGTCCCCCCGCCCCTGACTTTGCCAGGGGGAATCCTCGCTACAAGTGGTTAATTCCACTAGTAGTATCTTTTTCTATTGTTCTTTGGGATGTGGGCCACCTACACGATTAAACACAATTTTTTGTATATTGACCTTCTCTAAATTAGTTGATTTGGGTTAGGTTGTTTTTTTCCAAAAAGCCACCATTGTATTGCTATGAAGTTGGTAGATGCCAGAGATGCCTCCCCCCTAGATTCTCTATAGATACTACCATGCACAGTTGGCATAATTACCAAAATAAAGATTTTCTGTAAAGCATCATATGGGACACAGTGTTCTCCCCAGAGCAGATTGGCCGGGCGGCCCGCCCGGGAGATTTTAGTCCCCGCCCGGCACACAAGTCCTCCGCGGCGAGCAACCTGACAGGCGGCGCCTCCCATTCTTCAGGAGCGTGCCACAGCCACTGAAAGACTCCGGCCCGCGGCACACTACCGGAGCCGCGGGCCGGAGTCTTTCAGTGGCTGCGGCGCGCTCCTGAAGAATGGGGAGGCGCCGCCTGTCAGAGGACTTGTGTGCTGCCGCTGGCTGGAGATATTTGATTGGTGTCTGATGTTAAAGGTACCCAGAATTTTTTTTCAGCCGGGCGTCGCGATGACGCCATGACGCGATGACGTCATCGCGCCGCCCGGCTGAAAAAAAATTCTGGGGAGAACACTGGGACATTTATATAAACTATATGGGACATATTAAATGCCATCTAGTTCTCCAGTTTGTGACCTGTATGGATATCTTCACCCAACCTTCAATATTGTGTAAGTTTGATTAGGGCAATTTTGGAAATAGGCTAGCTAACCTACCAGTATGTTTTTGGCATGGGGCAGGAACAAAAATACACACAGGTGTCATACAACCATATGCCTAGTAGGATTTAATCCTATATCCCATTGGATTTTTCTAGGCAAGAGTGCAAACTTCACACCCGCCAGAAACTTCTAGTAAAAAAAATAAAAATAATGTTAGTTCTTTGCCCCTATGTTCAGTAAGAAGGTTGTTTTAATGTTTCTTAGAGATTTTCCAAAATTCTTGAAACAGATCATGCTTACAGAGTGACTCAGTGGAATAGACTTATTAGGAGGACTAAGGAAAGGTAATGAATGTAGCGCTCAGTGTTCATATTTAGGTCATGGATGACTTAAGTTATGAGAGTTGGCTTTAAACTGGCACATTAAATTACATTTTTCAGGCTCCACCCACTATCCTGAAATGAGGATTTTTACCTAAACTTTTGGGATTTGTGATGGATTGGAGCATGTAAATAACTTCTGTTTTAAGAAAGGCTTGACTGTCCTATGCACTGCTCAAGTAGAGGGCTTTTTGATTACTTTGGGTCCTCATACACCTTTAGATTTCTCTGTCAGATTTATTTTAGATCTTGTGTTTTACCAAAACCATGTAATATGAGAGACTTTCTAAACCATCAAGTCTACCTGTGTTCAATCGCAGAGGACCCGGTGCTACATAGTTGTTGGTAGATCTAAAGGATATCTGATTGAGAGATCTAAAGGTGTATGGCCAGCTTTTAATCCCTTCTCACCAGAACCTTCATGGTTGTTCCTCCATTTTCAGGAGAGAAACCTAGAGATTTTGCTTTGTTGGCCTTTTTCTATACATACCCTGACCTGAATCAAATTTTTAGGTGATGACTTTTTTTGGCAATTTATGTTGGAATATTGGCCAATAATAAAGCCAGTGGGTCAAATTACAGAAGAGACCACACATTTCCATAAATTACCCAACGCATTAGATTTGATAAATTCCATTCCATAAGTCACATTTTAAACTGTTCCTAATTTGTTCTGTTTTATTGTAATATATTAAGTGGTGGTGAATATGTCACTTAACTTTTAGCTTTATCTCTCATTCATGTTTAGAAAAAGAAAAAAAATGTGTTTGTATTTGCAGAATGTTCCTGAGGGTGCAGGAGATAAGTAATGTTTTAACATTTATCTGCAAAGTGAAGAGATTATCAACCTCTGATCATTTTATGGCTTTTCCTTTGATGTTGGACAGCGCATAATATGCCTTTTGTATGGTTGAGCAATAACTTTTTATTACCTGTACTTTTTGTGAGACTGTTAACCACAGTAGGGAAACTAGGACAACTAATTACTTCCTTTTAAATGCTTGTGCACGCTCTTTCATATCTGTGCATTATAATTATATTAAGTGTACGTTCATGCACAACTTGTTTTTTTTTTTCTTTTGTTTTAGATGAGTTGCTGGAAAAAAACCTGTGTATAATTTCTAAAACTATCCAGGACTCCAATGGTAGGCTTTCATTTAGTTTCTGCCTGGTGACAAACCAGGCAGTAGAACAGGAAAGGCTAGAGCTCCTCTGCTTTTTATGACCTGGTTTGATATTTTGATCCTCGCCGATGCATGCAATTAACCTTAGCGGTCGGGACGGCACCATCCAGTCCAGCGCTGCTACTGCTACTATAGCACTGGATGAGATGGTGCCGTCCAGTACACATCGGGGCTCCGGCAGCGCATACTTACAGTTTTGCGCTGTCTCTGTGTCCCCGATGTGACATGCAGCCAGCCAGCTCCGTCTCTTCTCTCCCCCCCCCCCACCTCCGAGTGACGTGATGATGTCACATCGGGGAGGCGACGGGAATTTGAACAGTAAATTGCATGAAAGCCGTTTTCTATGAAGAATGTGCATCTCTGTAATAAACATCGCCCAAATAAAGTCTCTGGTGCCCCAGATGTACCCATTTGCAGTTAACCCTCTCTAACCTGGTGTGATGAAATGCAAATGGAAATATCTGGGGCACCAGAGACTTTATTTGGGCAATGTTTAGTACATAGCAGCAAAGCTTTGTGCCCTGATTTTAGTGTTTTTTTTCATTATTTTTATTTTAATTTTTTATTTAATTTATTTTTAATTATTTTTATTAAAATAATTTTATTTTACATAATTGTTTGTTTCAAACATTATTATATTCAGGATGTCCATTAGACCCTTGTACGGACATATTTTGGGAAGTTACAGGCCCACAACATTAAGAAAAATTTACCATTGAAGTCTATGGTACACTTTTGGTACAGAAATCTGGACCTCAGCAGTGCGCTAGGGAGGTTAAAGAGAACCTGGCCTAGGACATTTGTAGCTGTACTAAAACAGATCTGCAAACCGCTTTGTTGGTTTAGAGATCTATTGCTTTTGCTCTCACTTCATACATTATTATATAGTTAGCTGATTTTATATCATGTAAAACTTTGAACTTAGGTATGACTGACTTTACTTAAACCATGCAGAAACACACAAGTAATGATAGTTGGTGCTTGTAAACTGCCTGGTTGGGGTCAAGTTCCTATAAAGTGTAGTAAACATTACAGTATAGGTAAACTCTGTAAAATCTCATATAAACTTTAACATGGTAATGAAATTTTCGGCATTTCTAAGGCTGCGGAAGATCAGGTTATTGTCACTTGAAACAAATTTTCACGATTGTCTCAGATGTTGGTACAGTTTCCTTACGAATTTGGCAAGGTCAGTAGTAACTGGCTTCAACACAGGGATTTTAACGCAGTGCACAAGCCTGGTGTCCCATTGAACTAAGCCTCCCCTGGCCGCCGGATCTTCTTTGTACAATGACTTTCCTCCACCAACCAGGGGGAGGAGTTCAGGCTTTTTTCTATATATCCCCACACATATGCTGAAATACATAGCAGGGGACCCGTTAAGATGATCCTTTCCCCTCCCAGTGTTCATTCTGCTATGGACAGGGGACCCATCAAGATCAGTCCCCCCCCCCCAGGGTGGCTCATCTCGACGGTTATCTCTTTACTGATGACTCAGCCGCCTAGATCACTGCCCCTACACACATGTGCAGCGGGGGGGGTCGGCTGCAATGCCTGATGGGGAGGCATGTCTTGATAGAACACCGGCACTGCAGGCAATGAGCTATGACATGGCTGTTTACACTAGCCTGTCATAACCCCAGTCCCTCAGTCTGAGCTTCAGTGATGTTGACAAGGACAACCGCATCTACATTAACGCAATGGAGGCTTGATGTATGACATCAATGGATGCATCAGACTGACATATGACTAAAGTGCCCAAGGCCCAGCTATGTAGTGCGACTGATACCATGGTCCTAAATGGAGCGAACAGGTAGGCTTGCACTCATTTGGCTGACAGCACATCCACGCACATAGTCTATTCCTAGCCATATATGTAGCTGATGTGCTCCACATCTGATTATCAAATGTGTACAACTGTTTCTAATCACTGTTCATTTTAATACTGGAAAGTGTGTCCTGCTGAAAAGTGTTCGTTTAGGAACTTCCTGGTGGTAGTGGGTTATCACTGTATGACGACTGTTCTCCTGCATGTAGACAGGAAGTGACTGCAGGCAATCAGCTTCTATAAGATGAAACAAAGGAGGATAATGGGGTGAAAACAGTCAGACAGAAGACGGTCTCCGTACTCCTTCATCTAATTCTTTTGGATTCTTATCAGTAAAGGGAATGGGGATCACCTAATGCTTGTTATTTTTGGGTACCCCAAAAGGGGCCTAACATTCCATGCTCCTTTGCTCAGCAAATTCCAGAGCGGAGGTCATTCCTCTGAGTACATTCCACAAAACTTCTTCCTTTTGGAGAAGCACAGAATGGGGGAGGAGGGACACTTCAAAGACTTTGTCCAGCATCTGATTGCCAAGTGGTTTAACTCCTTCCATTCCCTTCTACTGGTGGTAATGTTACAATGATCTGGATTCTCAAGCGCAACCAGGAGCCTTCACGAATGTAAATGACATCATATGTATATCATTTTATTTACTACTTTATATAATAAGTAGTTGTGTTTGACATGGCAGCTTGTTAGACCAGACCTATCTCTGGCACTGTGCCCTCGACTTGTTTATTTTAATAAGCTTGCTTAGCAAGACTGTTAATTAAACACTAATACGCTAATAACATGCACATCCCAATTAAGAGATTATTACATTGTCCTCAAAAAGTTTGCATCACAGTTAAAATAGCTGTTGTATATTGATTTATATACACAGAGTATGGCCTCCTTGCTTTGTCGTGTGTTGCTTTAGTGGAGATTTCCCATCACTTCCTGTTCTGGTGAATAAAGCCAAGCTGTCTAGAATAGATTAGTCGGGGTCGATCAAGCAGTTTTTTTATATTAAAACAACTGAAAGTGATAAAAGTCAAATGTATGATTAAAAGAATCTTGAGTGGTAAAGTTGGAAGGTTTGTGCAAATAGCACAACTGTCCCATGAAGTCTTAAATTTTTTTTAGCATATGCGCTTACCTTCCTTAATTGAGAGATCAATCAAATAAGTGATCACTTTCGCATTTTTGTACATAATTACAGTGTGTAATAATTCAATTGATTTTCTTTATTGATTTCAACTGAATTGAGTTACTCTAAAGTAAATATAGTGTATATAGGAGGTAAGCGTTATCAAAGGTTCTTTCCTTCAGACCAAAAGGTGTAGAGTGGGAAAGAATTTTCTGGAAAAGTTTAATCGGCTAATAAAATGGGAGCGTTACAACTTAGATTTTGTTAGATTGAATTAAATTACAAGAAGTGTTGTGGTTGATTGAAACATTTGTTTGATTTTCGTTCGAACGACTGAAAAATCCTTAGCAAAAAATGATCCATATATCCCTAGCTTTATGCTAAGAATACATGGGTCGATTTTTGTGTTCGATAGACTTAATTCAATAGATTTTTGATCGAATTAAAAAAAAAAAAACGAACAAATGCTTCAATCATCTACAATCGATCAAAAATGAACAATATCTAACAAAAAATCTGTCGACATCTGATTGGACATGTTGGTAAATTTTCATCTATCGTGTAAATCCAACGTACCAGTCTTTTTTGTTTTATATTTTTTTTTCTTCGATCGCACACTTTACGTTACTCAATTTCTGGGTTAAATAATAATTGTTCAAACTCAAGTTGAATGTGATTGAACAAAAATCTAATGTGCACATTCAACATATTTTCATCAATGTTCAATAGAATTAGCAAATTAAATGATCTAATTGATGGTGGATTGAGTACAAATCTATACATGTATTCCTACTGTGGCAGACTGCTCATCTGTCACTGTGTGAAATTGACATTAGGTGGTGCCCTGGAAGGAGTCCGGGAATTATTTGCACAGCACCATTAGGGTGCTTTTTGTTTAGTTTTTTTGTTACAGGGCTCCCGGACTCTGGGATAGGGAGGATGGAATTGGGTGGGCCTCCCTATTCCCCAGGTACACTGTAAGGGTTAACACCTGTTTGCAGGTGAGTGAAGCCAGGTGGGTCTTCACAAAAGGAGCTCAGACCATAGTGTCGGTGCTTCTGACCGAGTGGAGACAGGGGGCACACAAAAAGTGTGGGGCCCAGGCCTGTGGTTACTCGGGCAGCTGCTACAGGGGGCTCACAGAGCGTGTGAGGCCCAGGCCTGTTGCTGCTGATAAACCCAGAAAAACTATTTATGTGCGAAGCTAGGTGGTGCAGCATTTTTTTAAAATTTGGATTGATCTTAACCCCTGCAAGAGTAACCCTTTACTTTAGACTGTGGGGTGAAAATAAATATAGGCAGGAGCCCTAAAATGAAAACAATTGTGTGAATTGATGTTGTGGGAGCACCGTTTGGAGCTGAACCCCACACACTACCTTTACACAAAACTAGACTTTTAAAGACCATGGAGTCTATGATTGGTGTATACATGTCGTTGATGTTGGCAGCATATATAATGGAAGAACTAGAAGGAACGGGGGATGTATACAAAATCATCATAATCTGCAGAAACAGAATTTCCATCTCTTCAGCAATCCTTGTTTTTGCTGGGAAAATGATTTCACTTTTTCCTAAGATTGGGCAGGAGGTTATGATATCTTCCCGGTTGTCAAGTGCCAGTAAATAGTAAGTTGGGTTGGCCTATTAATGAACGGTACTAGTTGATTCTGCATCTCTAGTATTCCTGTCATTATTTTAGACCATTCCCCTGGGGTCACCTAGCCCACATTCATGGCTCAGTGATTCTGCTGCTTTTCTGATGAGGACAAAAGGCAGGAAGTGATTTCTCTCACTCTTTTAGGGAATGTTCCTCTCTAGGCAGATCCTGTTACAGGCTGTAGGATTCAAATGCCCCGAGTAGGATGTGTGACTGTAACTTGCTCTAATACCTTTCCGTGCTGCTTTTGAAGTTCTTACAAACACCTCTCTCCAGCATGGACAATCCCTTACTTTCCCCCTGCCAGGCTTTAAGCCACAGGGCTCTCCTGGCGGCAACTGCTAGACCTCCTGAC
>CM070032.1:55010379-55040975 GCA_036250615.1 Ptychadena robeensis
GTGTAAGTAGTAATAGGTGAGCATTACTGATCCTAAAAGTTTTATGATTATACTGTTAATGGTTTTCTTGCTACGAATGTTCAAATTTAGTATGTAATACAGGTTTATTTAGCTTCCTTTCTACAGCATAGAGAGCTAGAGGGTGTGTCCTGTCCTGCATTTGATTGGCTGGGGAGGACATATCTGTGGGAGGAGCTACAGGAAGCACAGCACACAGAATTCAGCTCCTCTCCTTCGCTTCAAAACATCGGCAGGAGGAGAGGAATGAGCCGGGGGCAAGCGGCGGTCGCCGGTCCACATGTGACCCTATTTGGGTCCGGATCCGGACCGGAGTCCGCCTATTGAGGACCCCGGATCTATGCTGATGCTCTTCAGTCTCTGTAGGGCAGCAGATATTTTGGTACAGGATCAGTTCTATGGATTGTTTTTAGGGTTGTATACATGGGTGAAAGGTTAGAGCACATGACCTAAATAAATGGACTTGGATTTCAGTATAATGTTTAATCGGTCAACCATGTGCCTTATCAAATTTTTTTTGCATTCTGCCCAAATTTTATGTGAATCTCTCCTAACTGATCTTCAAATCGGTCCCATAGCATATTTATCGCTCAGGGGTCAGCAACCGTTACTGTTAAAAAGCCATTTGCCGCCTCTTTCACTAAAGAAAAATATCCACAACACGGAGGCGAAAGAGCCACGGCTTGTGGAACTCCTGAGCTAGCTAAATATGTAGATGCTGGGCAGGCAGGAGTGACCAGTGCCCCATAACTAGACATGTTTTGTACGTAATCAACATGGACTGGGGGAAGGCCATGCTTGTATACTTTATGATGGTGCTCAGGGTCAGAGTGATATGTCCACAGTAATAAAGTTATGTATACCCATCAGCAGAATATCTTTGTACCTATTGGAGTGAACTTATGCAATGTTACTACTACACTGTTCTAAGTAAGTTCTTATCTAATATCATTACCATCATGCTATCATTGTCACTCCCAATAGCTTGGCCGTCCACTCACTGTGCTCATAGTGACACTTGTTAGCTGCAGCTGGCAGCACCTCATTCCATTCATTTCTTTTGTTTTGGTATTATGCCATATAAAACACTAAAGCTGACAACTGCGTGTTCTATCTCCCGCCTTAATCCACGGCTCCTCACTCCAGCAAAATAATGGACGTGCAAAGCAAATGTGGAAATACGTGGTGTGGGGCTGCTGGAATTTTCATTGAGATAGTACTAAATTGGAGGTATACCTTTTAAAAAAATTTGATTGACTTTGCCTTGTCTTATGTAGGTGCAATGTTACCCACCAGCCACTACAGATACTTGGTACTTTCCAATGCATGAATATATGATGCCACCTCCATATGTTGGTAACGGGCATTCAACCTGTCTAACTGATCTAGTTGTGATAGTGGCTGGTAAGTATAAGTAGACTAATTGGTCATTTACTGGTTGGTTAAAAAATGTCCATGTAGATGAACCGCAGGGGGAAAACCGAGTACTTTGGATGGGACCAGGGTCCCCATTTGAAGTAGTAGAGATCGACTGTCCGGTCTTTGGCCGATTACTGTTTGGAGTGATCGGGATTAGTTGCTGTAGGTGTGCAGCTTTGGTCCGATTCAAGATTGAGGTCACCTTCAAGTAAGCATATTCTCTCCCCCTTTTTAAGTATGCTTTTTATGCATTTGCTTTGGCTGAAGTGGAGTAAAGAAAAGCAAAAAAAAAGGCATTGGCAGAAGACCAAATAAAAAGTCAACTCTAATGAGAAGAACATCTTTCTTTTTCTGACCTCTAAACACATCAAGACAATGGCAATTACTGTACCTGTCTTTGGATGCTGGGGATGCCACATAAGGAACCCCTGTTGGCAATGCCAACAGAGATGCATAAAGTTGCCAAACCAGCAGTTACTTGGCATTACTCTGTACTTGAATCATGAACAAAAAAAGTTTGGGCCCTGCCAGCAGGTGCAGAGAAGACCTATGGCTCTGAAGTTGGCAAGGTTTGTTCTTCCTGCTCATTGAATCTGAGGGAACCGTGAAGGTTGGATCTCCGCTTGGCAGGCACTGTGGCTTATTTGAAAAAAAACCTTAAACCTAAATATTAAGCTCATCTTTAACACAACAAGAAACAACCAAATTTAACTGCAGAATGATTTATATTTCTAGGACTACTAAATCTTTTCCCCATAGCTGTCACGGTTTACTTACCAGAGACCTGTACACCCCCTTTAATGCAGAGCCAATATTTGGCAGAATACTATATATATATTTCACTTAAATGATTTACAGAAAAATTTTTGTCTTACATCAACTTGTCTGTATTTGTTAGGCTGAATTTTCGAAATACTTTCTTGTAAAAGGCTCATTTCTGTTTGTTGAGGATGTATTTGTCGGATGTGAAAATATGGCAGCAGCAGTTTTCTACAGATGTGTGATATTTAGACTGAGAGAATGTAACCTAAATATTTAAGTTCTAGAGCCAGTGATATGGACTTCAAGCTGGTGTGAAATATTTAAAGAATTATGTGACGTTCATTGAATTTGTAGACAGAGCTCACCTGTGGCCAAAGTATGTATGGGTAGGATTACAGAGTAAGTGTAGGTAGATAAATATTGTGTCTGTTATATGAATGGTTTTCATATACATTACCAGACCCCTTATATGTTTTCTGGACGGCATAAAAAACTCACTAAGGTTATTAATGGAAGTTATCTTAGCAATCGGGGACAATATTGCCAATATTCATACAATCGATTACCGCAAAGTTGCTTTTGGTTACTGCACTTGTATATGTATTATATAAGGCCTATTTGAGGATGGATCTGATCTAAAGAAGGGAAGTTTACTATTATGGTACTAACACAAACCATATCCTAAAAAAATTAAAGCTACTTATGTTATACACAAGAATACATGAAGAAGCCCCAACAGGAATGTACAGGAATATATTACTCTTCCAGTTACGATAATATTATACAAGTTTATTTATTACTCATATTTGGGTTCTAATGTGAAAATTTTTGGATCAATATCCGAGCTGCCTGGGCTGGGCTGATCAATGGAGCATAAAGGAGATTTGTAATGAAAGTGGAACTTGTCATAAGAATTTGTGACCCATGAGAAAGATTTAAGGACAATAATTTGCCTCTGTTTCTGCTCCTCACCCTTTGCACCCCCCGTCTCACTCCTCGTACACAAAAACCCCTTTTTTCCCTTCTTTGTTTTGTCTTTAATAAGTTAATCGGATTAAAGGCTCACACATTTCAAAGAAACTTTTAAGCCCCCTTAGGAAAGGGCCCTTTTTCTAATCTTACACATCCCCCCAAATATTGCTGAAGAGGGAAGTCCTTCCTTTATCTGAAGCTTCATAGTAAGAAATCTGAATCCACGAAGCATGTGGAGATGATCGTTTCTTTGAACATCTCCCGTCTATTACATTGGAGAAGGTCTGACTTCTTAAACAGGTCTTGTGTTGGTCTACTGTCCATTGGGATGTTGTAAATCTGTCGCTTGGCAATCTGTATACAATGTAATTCAGCTATCTATTTGTTTATAGAGTATTATTACTTTATGTACAGCTACTGTACTGGATATGAATCTCTGGTATATTTACCTTTGTAACCCATTGACCAGTACAACTGATGAATAATGTTGAGCATTCTCTAGCAAGCACCAGTCACAGTGCTCCTTGATCTTCCCTTACACGTTTTTTTAAATAGAATCCAGCACAATTGAGCAACATGTGCAGTTACGCCGCTCTATTGTGCCTGAATCTACTGAAAAATTTAGCTGTCCAGCCTTTGCTGGAGGGGGATCAATCAATCTGACCAGCAGCACAGAGACTATGATCGGCTCCCGACAGGGTAAAGGCATTTGAGCCTAGCACGTCTGTATGTGCACTACACAGGCCATGTGCTGTGCAGGGGGAGGCATTCTGTGCTTGGCTGCCAATTTTGCCGGGCGGGAATTTGGGATGTGAAAAACGGGAGGGTTGAAAGGTATGGTCTCTCACAACACTGGCCCTGTGCGGATCAATTGCACTGGCGTCGATTCGTTTATGGCCAGCATTAGACAAATTCTACTTACAAGATAATTTAAGCGCTGTCATCCGATTTATCATTTTGTAATCTGTGTTTATCTGATAATTGTTTACAGATGCACCCACTGGGACTTTGCAACAACAATGATGAAGAAGATTTGTACGAATATGGCTGGGTTGGGGTGGTAAAGCTGGAACAACCTGAAATGGATCCTAAGCCTTGTCTAACTGTCTTGGGAAAGGTAAGCAATTTGCATGACTCTTCACAAGTCATTCTGATATTTGTATGAATAAACCACTGTGACAATAATGTATTCAGTTGTAAGTGTGTTTAGGCTTCAGGTGACTCTAAAATCACAACTACATAGTTAAAATCTCTGTCCTAATGTAATTCCGCTCCCATGTTGTTGCAAAGACAGGAAACCACCATCAGACTCCATTAACATGGCACTTGAATTCTAAAGCTTGCCATACACACATCTACTTTTGCTTGTGCTTGTGCAAATAAATATCGTCTGTTGGTCATATATCGATCAATCCTTCTTCCACGTAGTGTGAATAATGCGAAATGAATAGAATCCTTCCCTAAACCATGTGCTCATTCCCTATACTATGATTGGATACAGATTGATTAATATACACTTTCCACATGACCAAAAGCAAAATTAGGCATGAAATGGAAAGAGCCAAGGTCTTTCAATTGAGTTTAAAGTATAATCAATTCTTCAATTTTCAACTGTGTTTTTTTTTCTCCTTTCATTTGATACAAACCTTTTAGCACCTGAGGGGAAAAAAGCTATTGTGTTGTAATGTTGTATTATAGTTGTGGATTCATTATGACCTTTTGAATAGAAGTCTTGAGTTATGTGTAGTCTATGGCCATGGCAGCATCTATAACTTTTTCTCAGTCCATTCCATCACCAGCGTTGACCTGACTTGTTAATGAGTAGAATAAACAAAAGTTCAATACTTCTCACTTGATCTTCAAAAAAGGAAATATGATTAAATGTTTAAAAAGTACAAATCTTTTTATTTCTTTGATCCTTTTGTGGATCAGGCCGGGCTTAATACCTCCATACACATGTTGATTTTCCTGTTTGATCAACCTAAACCAACCGATTTTAAAGTTGATCGACCAAATATCAATGCCTGCCCACATGGTTCGATTGACCTAGTTCGATTGAAATTGACAAAAAAATTTATCGGACATGTCGGAAAATTGAGAGTATACATCGAATGTTATTTTGTTGTGCCCGACCGATTTTGGTTTGATTTAAATAATATGTATACTTGGACATCCGTTGGCAGCCATTTTGGCATGTTTATGCTTTTGATCAAAAACCAACATCGATCAAATATGGGTTTCTTTGTGGGTGGTAGTTCGATCGTACTTAGATCGAATCTGACATCGATTGTATGGAATTTGAAATGTGTATGGGGGCCTTTACACGGCTCGATTTTTTTGCCGATAGGGTAATCTTAAGCATGTGACCTCTTTAAGCATCTTCATGTTTAGGCTGAAAGTTTTCCATTTAACTTTATCATGACAGGAAGTTGTTGCCACTCTTTTTTGAAGTTGCTTGGTGCCCAGAGAAACCCCTTATTTTTTTTCTCTTTTGAATGGTGCATCTCCTTAGATCATTAAATTTGAGGAATGTGATGTAGGAGGACCCCTCACTGTGTAGATTTTCCTGTCATTTTTAGTAAATGACTTGCCTGGGCTTGCAATAAAGTGGAAATTGTTTTAGATAATTGTATTCTAACAATATCAGCAGCCATTTCAAAAAAGAATTAAAACATCAGTGCTGGGTTCAGAGAGGATGCCCCATTCAAATAGTTTTGACATTGTAATGGATCAATGAACAAAACAAACGAGCCAGCCTGCATCCCAATTATTATATTGTATATAAATAATTTACAGTACAGTGTCGGAAACCTTTTTTTTGTTCTGTGGTCTAAGGCCCATATCATACTTGTCCTCATTGAGGCAGATTCATTTCAACTACAGGGGGCTGTCATTGAAGCAAGACTTTTTTATATATAGTGGGTGCACTAAACATTTTAAATGAATTAGATGGTTATAAAGCACTGAAAAAATCTCAGATTTTAGTTTAATGTAAAAAATATAGGCATTCTTAATTGGTAGTTGAATTATGTACCTTCATTTTATTGTGAATTTGTGCTATTTGCTCTTTACTGAGTAGCGAGCTCAGTGAGGTAAATGCCCAATCAGTGTAACTGCTAGGTGAATGCAACATTAAGCCCCCCATAGACAGGCAGACTCCTCCATACAACTTTCATGAGACCTACCAACAACTATGTAGTATAGTGACCTCCCTGATAGAATACATAGTGATTGGAAGGTGTAGAAAGGTCCTCCTATTACATGGTTTTGGTAGAAGAAAAGTTGGTTGTACAGAAGTTGCATGGAGGAGTCTGCCTGTCTATGGGGGGCTTAAGGCGTACGCTGGGTGGTTTTTGGGCTTTTGCTTGGCAGACCTGTCATGGGGGCTTTACCCAAAAGCTCGGAGCTCCACCGCAAGTGCTCTAACAGGAGTGTCCTGGAAAGAGCCCATGTAAATGTAGCCTAAAAGGTTGGTAGTGCCCCAACCAGTTGATATTTTCTGTGAAGCTCTTGCAACCGATTGTTAGTCAATGTGTGTAAATTATGATATCGTGGAGATTTCTTACCCAGTTGCACTCCCAACAAAACGTGTGGAATGGTCATTTAAACATCAAGATAACATTAAAAAATTTTGCTGAGGGAGAATGGACAATGGATTTAGTAACTTTATGTAAAAGAACTCTGGAAAGCAATGCTATTCCTTAGTGGTAATTTGCATAAAAACTGAAATGGAGTAGGACACTAAATATAAAAGAATAAAACGCCTGCATCTACCATTAACTGTTCTGTTAATAAGCTTTACTGGCACATCAGCCATATTCTATAATTGCTGTGCTTTCATTCCAAAGGTCTTATGTGTATAAGTGTTAATTATACGTATCTGAACACATCACCATATTATACATAAAATAACCACATACTCAGTTTTCTGTGTGTGTAATTACATTGTTTTTTTTTGCCAGTGAGCAGCATACTTATTTTTGGCTTTCACACTCCTTTGATCAATTAAATCTTATTTTCAGACTTTCTCCTGTGGGTTGTTGTAGGATTGTTCCCAAAAAAACAGACATTGGACTGTACATTGTTTATTGCTCCAACCCTTTGTAAATTAGTTTGTGACACATGAGATGGTTTTACTCTTACAAGTCTTTATATTCTTTTTATAGGTGTCATATGCTTAATAATATGAATGTTGTTTGCTTAAAAATATGTCTGCAATCAAAGTAAAATGCTAAGGCTATGTTTCCATGCCGCTATCGGGTCCATCGGCACCCCCTTGCGCTAAGCCAACAGACCCGATCCACATTACCTACCTGAAGCCCTGGTTGTTTCCATGGCGTTCTGCCAATCCGCCGGCATACTGCACTACCGATAGTGCCATGGAAGCATAGCCTAACAGACTATACAGCTTTATGTTTTTTTCCTGTTTTTGTGTTGTTTTTTTTTATTCCTGTACATCATTGCTCTTTTTCTTTTTTTAGATACACACCTTTTTAGATGTGGTTTATTTCCATAGGCCATTTAAAAGGCTTAAAGGAAAATTTTAACTTTTCATAACTCAATAACAAATTTGTAAAGGGAGCCTCCGATGTATGGGCTGGATGAACAGATGTAGTGCACTGCAGAATACAGCAGATACGTGTAGATGCATAAAGACCTGGAGAAGACAGGGGAAAGAAGGGCATGGACAATAAATGGTGCCATTTGATGGCTGGATGAAGTTTATTTTTTTATGTTTTTTCTTTCTTCTTTTTCATCTTTATTGAGTAAGACAGAAGGTTAGAGTAGAGAGAAATACTCTGGTAAAAGTCCCTGTAACTTATATGAACTTTGTCTAAATGATTGACTTACACGGAGCACCTTGCTCAAGAAGAGCTCTTTCACACTGTGTGCGTTGCCATCTGCTTCAGCAACAAAACACGGTTTGTTATCCTCAGGTGCACAAGGTAACCCATTGGAAACATGTACCATTTATCAGTGCGGTATCTTTTGATCTCTTTTCACAATGCCCTGGTGCACACATGTCTGTGCGCTTTGCATTACCATTGAAATTTATGAAACCTGCAAATACACAACAACATAAACCAAGTAAAGGTTGCCATACACGGTTCCATATTTTCGCTCAATCGGCTTAAAACTATCGATTGAACAAAAATCGATTCCTGCCTACCTGGTCTGATCGACCAAAAGTCAAAATAGAAAAAAAAACAAAACGATTGGACATGTTAATTTTAGTCAACAAATATCTGACAGGTTTTCTAGGTGTTTCGATCAATTGTTTATGATTGTTTTATAGAATCATATATATGTTTGCATTTGGAATCTGATAAAGAACTGTGTTTAGAATCCTAAAACAATCATAATTACAATTGTATATAGAATCAATATAGAATCATTTCTATAAGAATTGTATTTAGAATCGAAATTGCGACAATTTTTAAAATCTGAATTAGAATTCTATTTGGAATTGGAATTATGGTCGTATTTACAACCATGCTGCGCATGCTTTCTATAGTACAATCGTAAATCAATTGTATTTTACTCGATCACACTGCATGGTGTTATGATTGATCGATGTGAGACTGGAGTAAAATCACACAACACGATCAGATCTTAATCATTTGTGTTCATGTCAACACGTGAATGGCTTGCTTAGGCACCTGGATTTTGTCTGCTCCACACTGGGGGTTAGTGGGTTTTGTTTTTAATATAGCAACCAGTTTGCTTTCATTTAATCTTCCACTTGAGCACTATGGCCTTGCTCATATTCATTTTGGGATGGATAGTCCAGGCAAAACATTCTGACTTCTTCATAGGAGGCCATAGATCTTTTTGAAGAATTGTATCCATGTAAAGTCAGTATTCCACTTTTCTGTTTAGCAGATGTAGAACTGCCATTCATACTAGAGACAGGACTTTTCCTTCCGATGTTCCATATATGTTTTCTGGAGGGATTCTTTTTTTTACCCACTAAAAAGGTCTGTAGCTTCAAGTTTGACACGGATAGGAAATCTAAGTTTCTTCTGCAAACACATTGATGCCATACAGCTGTGTCATGTGAAGCAGCTTGTGGATTTGCTGATATATAATAATTATACTAAAGCTAGAACCAGCAGGGCAGTGTCTGTAATGTCTGCCAGTTAGTGCCATAAGGATGAGCTATATCCGCTGTGTGTTTCCTGGGCAGCCAGTTCCTACATCCTAACATAAAAGAGTCACTGCCATTATAGGTTAGCGTGGCAGTGCTGTCACTTTCCTCTGGGTGGGGAGCCAGCCAGAAATAGCAAAGGTGCCACAAGGTTCCAGTAGAAACATTTCAAGATTTACCTTTGAAAATGTTCCAGTGAATGACAAATTATTTGCCAGTTCTCAAACTGCTGGCTTGGTAGGCAAGTATGTTGTTTACTTTTGTAATTCTGGTGGTATAAGGTGAAACTTCATTTAGTAGTGAGTACATTTATTTGGCATAGTAGACATTTTAGTAAATTAAAAGGCAGCCTTCACAAGTTTTCATTTGACATTTTATTTATTTTGAAAACTTTTTTTCTTGGTAGCCAAAGCAAATGTTACTTTTCAAAGGCTGTATCAACTCTAAGCTTTCCAACTTCCACATTTCAGCAGTTATTTTACATTGCAGGTGTGAATTGTTTAAGTTACAAGAAATATTAGACGTACCTTATGTAAGAAACCCCTAATAAATTGGAAATCTATCATAGATGTTTGTGATTAAATGTTTAAAATTATTCAAGATACGGGAAAACCATATAACCTTAATTGCTTCTGCTTTAGCAATACAAACTGGCAATTGGTCATATTTTTGTAATGGATTTTTTTAGATTTCTTGTACATTGATCATCATATGAAACATGTGTGGTGAATCGGTGGTAGGCCCTGCAGCACTTCCAGGGCACTATCCGCAAGGAGTCTTTATGTCCTTCCTATGTCTGTGTGTGTTTCCTCATGGGACCCCGGTTTTTTGACACAGCAAATATCTGTGGGTTTGTAATTGGCTTTCACCTTAATTGTCCGCAGACTAAGTTACATCTGACTAATGCTAGCCATACACAGCCCGATAAATAGCCCGATCAACCAAGCCAGATCGAAGTTTTTTGTTAATCGGGCATAAATCGGGTTTTGCCCACATGGTCTGACAGAGCTTTCCCGATCAAAATTTAGCGGAAAATCGGCCATCACATGATCGGACATGTTAGAAAATTTTAATTGGTCCGGTTACATCGTTCTACTTTTCTTGTAGCGCCCGACTAAATGAACACCGATCATCCCCTACATTACAAAGATTTTTTTTTTATCCGCAAACTTCGATCGGGCTTGGTTGATCGGGCTATTTATCGGGCTGTGTATGGCTAGCATTAGGTTGGGAAATAAGATTGGGATCTTCTTTGAGAGAGAGAGTGATTGATTGAAGAGTGATTGATTGAAGAGTGGTGATGTAAAGATAATACGAACACTGTGTGCAGTGGGGTATAACTAGATTGGTTATCAAGTTGGCAAATTCCCCAACTTGTGTAATGCGTATAAGGTACTACATTTTCAAACAAATACTAAACTCCCTATATATAAAGGTAAACTTTAGCAAAACAAATATTCTAAAGTTATATGGAACTAACAGCTGGCACATGCTCCTTACTGTCATGTGGTTCCCATACCTCTTTAAACATATCCAAAAACAAGTACCCTAACTATTTTGGGACTTTAATTGAAAGCACATGCAGATCAATCTACAGTACTAATATGAACAAAATAAGTGTTTACAAATTCATCAATCCTATGTCAAATTTTTATTGTACAAAAAGGTTTATACATCCATATTTATAAAATGGTATTAAACCATAAGAGATGTGCCACAATTTAGCTCCTATACCAACAATAACATATTAAGGTTCCTGTCCATATCACAGACCGTGTCCGAGATGTACAGACATTTTGCCCAGGTAGGGCTTCCTAGGGAAACATCTGAAAATAAATGGCAATTAAGCAAAACAAAGAAAATCAGTTATACATATATAGCATTTATACAAATTTGGTTGTTTTTGTTGTTCTGAAGGAAAGAGTCATAGGAATCCTAATCAATAATTTTTGTTTTTGCTTTACTTTGTGTTGAGCTTTGTGCATTACAGTCAAGACACATTTCGGTTTAGGAAACTATCAATCCCATAACCTTGTCACTTGATGTTGACAAGAAAACTTGCAACATGAGGGTAAATCTTCTATTACACGTTTCATACTACAGTTTGATTTGGCTAAGCAATTAGTTACAGATTGGAAATCAATAAGCTGAGCGTAAAGATGTGACATTTCAAAGGTTTGACCTCCTATGAATGTTTTAATTGTCTCCAGTTATATCAGGTAAAGCTGTAATTAGCAGTCATTCTCATATGCTTCTCTTCCCCCATCACCCCGGAGGGGGGACACCTGCCTCTGCAGAGTTATCAGGCTCTCTTTGATGTTCAGCAGGCAGTGGTGGGTGGGAAAAGGAGAAAGGGGGGCCTGCAAGGCCCTCCATGATCTTTCTGCCTAGACGAAAAGACAAGCAATGTCCAGACTTGTCAAAGAGGAATTGAATGTTTATGTATGTAACCACAGCCTCCCCAAGCATTCTCTCAGGTGTGTGTTTGAGACAGCGGGAATCTGAGAAATAAGCACACACTGCATTTTGGTGGCAAATAACAGGATCTCCCTTGGGAAACAGTTTGATTAGTTCTTGGTAAATATTTCATAAGCAAATGCTTATCTTTATTGGTGAGCTAATCTCTCTGGACACTAAGGAAAAACCCTATATAGGCTTGAGTACAAGCCACATTTTCAGCACATGCAATGTGTTGGAAAAAATGTTGTCCTACTTGTACTCAAGACTAGGAATAAAAATGCATTTGCTGACTTTGTGGGTCAATTGCTGAATATGCTATCATTAAAATTGTTGAAGATGTAGGAAACCGTTGTGGGAACATTTAAAAAAAATATTGTATAGATGTACAATGTTACTGTAGCACATGAATGAAGTTCAAGGTCGAAACTTTTCACTTTGAACCTAATTTATTCAAAAACTATACTAGATGGCAATAGGTTGTGTAGGAGTGTTGCAATGAACTCAGAAAGTGAGCTTGTCAAAATTTCATGGTGATCCCTAATAAAAATAAAAAAATGTGAAAAAAGTGCTGCATTTTCTACCCTAGGCATATACAGTCATTCATTCATTCTTTTTTTCCTGGTTTCTTAAGTAAAATTAGGCCAATTTTCAAATTGGCTTCTACTCCAGCATATATGGTACACTCTATGGCCTTTTACCTGTCTTCATATTTGGTCCACATGTAAAGATGATTAGTTGTATTGTAGGTCTTTATGCCTGTGAACCTTCAGTATTTCGGAGTCAGAAATGAACTAACACACTAGCAATCATGTATATTACCAATTATAAGGTTAGGTAATTGCCTTAGTTCATTCTGAAAGCCCTAAATGCTGTTGTAGAATTGTAGCTCTTTTTAATACTTAACCCACAAAACAACACAGTTAAAGAATTGAGTACATTACTGTGTCACTGTCATCTAGATCTTAGGTGCCCAACCTGCGGCCCTTTGGGCGTTGTTCGGTGGCCCCTCTTGGTCCTCAACATGCGGCCCCCAAAAACTAACGGTTATTGCAGAGGGCATAGCAATTTAACTGTGAAGTGGTGGCACACTAACCCAGCTTTCCTAATCAACTTTGGCGCTCCTACATTAGTAAAATTGTCAATGTTGATCAGGGAAACCAGGTCTACATATAAGCGCTGCACCCAGGGGCAGGAGGGAGGATGGGTGCTGTCGGGATTTGACTGCTTGTCGAGATCTGCTCCACCACCTGCTGAGATATGTCGGGGGGATGGTCTGGATCGATGTTATGTGGCCCTTTAGATGTTATGATTGATGTTATGCGGCCCTTTAGTGATGCCGAGGGCCACACTCCATATCACCTCAGTTGCCCACCACTGATCTAAATCATGTTTTATTTCTTATTAATCTAGTCAGGTTCCCACTAACAAAGCGTTAATGCAATACTTTTCACGCATGGCAAATCTTTTCATAGACTGTGCCATTAAATATTACCTTTTGGCAAAAGCTGTTTTTTTTTTAAACATTCCTTTTGGTTTTCTTGTATCTGTCAAAATTGCACAATGTATTTGTACTACTATAGGCCACAGGATGTCAGAGAAGCATTTGTACAGTAAGTTGCTCTTTGACATGTTTTAGCACTTGATTTTAGACTGTCCACCAAAATGGTCCCAGAATAGCTAGAGATAACACAGAAGGGAGGAAAGAAAGAGAAGGAAAATAAAAAGCACAATTGAAGAGAAGGAAAATAAAAAGCACAATTGAAGAGAAGGAAAATAAAAAGCACAATGAACCATCATCTACAAAAGTCTACAGACTCTTCCAAGGAGAGAAAGGACACCAGAGAGCCAGATTCCTGATCTTATGGAAGGGACTCTCCTTCCAAACAATAACCACCTTCTATTCCATCATCTCTTCCTGAAAGCCACATATATCAACTTTAATGGTGACCACACATATTTGTTGTTGGTAAGCTAGACACATTTAAACTTTTTGGTGAGAACAGCAGGAACAGTATTTGGTGTTTCTGGTATATTACACAATGATTTCTTTATTATAAAAAGGTCAAAGGTAAAAGGGTACTTTGGGAGGCTCATAACATATGAGTATTTTAGTTACCGTATGTCTTATGGAGAAAAAAAGTCCAGACTTAAGGTGGGTTTACACGTAGATTCTTTTTTCAATCAGCTGCCAATTTGATTGTTTTGTTTAAGGTTGTTGCCGAACATTGTTGGTTCATTCATCGAATGTAACATTAGATTTGTTGTTCGTACATCGACGATATTGAATGAAAATAAATTCAAAATTCCGACAGATAAAAATGCAACATGAACGAAATGGATCCATCTAACAAATTGGCCATTCTAGATTTTTGTTCAATCAACCAAAATATCATTTGTTCTTCATGATCGAACGAAAAAAATCTACACGTGTAAATCTACCTTTACAACTAACCCTTAGTTAAAATGAATTACTTCAAAAGTCAAGGGTCCACTATACTTGTAATGTTGATAAAACTTAATGATTGTAGAGATGTGCGAATCTTTTCTAGTTGCCCTTGAACATACATACATACAAATAAAATTAGTCTGGTCAATGCTATTTTGTGATGCCTCTTCCTTCCTTTTTTGGTGTTCATTTCTGTATCACATTTTGAATATAAATATGGGCGCATCATTTGCTTTTGTGCAGAGGGTCAGGAAAGAATAAGATACAAAAATGTACTTAGGAAGGAAAGGAATAGCCTCCCTGTCTTGTGCCTGTTTTGCACAGAAATAGTTATCAAGCAACATGAGAAACCTAAAGCCTAAAGGCTCTGTGAAATCTTATATGTCCTGGGCCTCAAATAACCTCAAAGCCGGCAACACATCACAGGCTCTTTTAATGTTTCAGACACTTTCTTTCCACAAACCATATAGATGCTGGCAGCCTATTCCTCGCCACCTTTTAATCAGAGGTTTACTTTCTTACCGATTGGAAAAGTGTAGCATATATGGTCTCTGTTCGAAGTAACTTTTCTCCTCCTCAAAAAGTTTGCCTGCATATTTTTATCCTCTTCACTATTGGCACTAAACAAGCATATCTTTTTTGTAGTTTGTGGTTGAGAGCTCCTTTACACTCATTATAGCCCTGATAAAAGGGTGGCCACCCAGCAAACGTGACAGGAGGTGTGCTTTTGCCCGTAGACGTGGCATTTTCTGAATACCCCCTAGGAGGCCAGTGGCAGCCAGTTGCTTTTTGGGTGGCCTTAGTGTTTCAGATGCCCTGAAAAACAACAATGTTAATAGCAGCTTGTTCAATATGTAGCCAAATGTTTTTTTTTTATTTTGCATAATTTGTACAAACATAGAAACTAGCCATTTCAAATGATGCACAGGGTGGAAGTTGTGCCATTTAGATTTTTTTCTAGGCCCAAATGACAGGCATTCAAAGTAGTTTAGTTTGTGAGATATATAATTTAGATTTGTAGTTGGATGTACTTACATGCTTGCTTCTTATGTTACAAAGTTCAGTAAACTGGACTAGGAAGATTGTTGCCTAAATTAAATTGGTTAACAGTCGGTTGTAGATCTACAAAGACAAGCATACTGACACAATCTGACCACCTTAACTCTTTATAATTCTCTATCTGCTGACTTTTGTTCCCCCTGTAATTTATTCTTGCTTAATATGGCATGTCTTTTCCCTAAAGTATTAGGTCAAGATCTGAGAAAGGCAGCTAATCCCATGCAGCTATTGGCTGTATCTGAGAAGATTAGAAGACATTTTTGTCATGATAAGATCCTTTTGATGTTGTGTTGAAAAAAAAAAGTTTGGTCGCCTTGCAGAGTGAAGTCGTTTGAGGAAAAAGCATGCGTCTCGATAAGTTTCAGCAGTGTGTTTTAACTAGAACAGTTGTAGAACACAAATGTAAAGGACCAGCAGTATATTGTTTACATCAGGCTCTTGCATGCTTTTTGTCTACAATTGTATTCGTCTATACATTTACTGCTCCCATATCTAATGTCTAGGGATGGGCGTATGATTGGGTTACCATTTAGTCATGACTTTGTGCCTTGCCACTTTTAGTAACCAGGATTTTATATTTGTAAATCAAGTTTTTCCATAATCTACCTCATAGATCACATTAAAACACTTAACTGAATGATTTTATTTCATTGCTACTTTTGTAAATTTAAAGGAGACATGGGACTGCATGAAGTATAAATGTTTCCATTGATTTATCTTCATTAACTGGACTGAAAGCAACACACGAACAATTAATGTCATTGCAAATTAGGACTACTTGTCTACATGTATGTTTCAGTTTAGACTAACTATTCTTAGAAATTTAGCACCAGGAAGTGGTCACTAGGAAGTGGTCACAAAGTGTAGCTTCCTGCAATTGGAATGCAGAATTGCTGGTCTGAAGTGTGGACGGCACTTCCGCCAGGATTCGGTAAATGTAATGTCTCCTTCCTCCTATTTTCCCACCTTGCCATTGCAAATGATGTACAGGGTGGAAGTTATATCTCCCTCCTAACTTCCCACCCCGCCTGTAGAGATCGACGCTGCTGCTTTTTAGTGAATGCTGTGACCCCTGTGAAATTTTCATTCTACCCCTGAGAAGTCATGACCCATAGGTTGAGAGCTTCTGCACTATAAGCTATACATTATAACAATTGTAAAGAGGCCCAATAAAAGTGTTTTTCTCAGCTGCTATGGATCCCAAAAATCAAGAAATCACAAAAAGCTAGAGATCACCTTCATCACCACCCCTCATAATGACCCATTTTACCATGTGAGTTTCATCTGGCTTCTTACATCACCTTATGGGCTTTCTGGCCAATGACATATCTGCAGTGATCAACAGGTATAATGTCAGTGGTCAGAAAGCCCATAAGGTCATGTAAGAAGCCGGATGAAACTCACATGGTAAATTGGGTCATTATGAGGGGTGGTGTTGACAGTTGAACACAACTATTTCTTCATTTTGAACAATGACATGTTGGAGAAGTACATCTGTGTGTGATCTTTTGGTGCAGGACCAGAAAAGTGTTGGCTATGAAAAGCAAAGAAATAGAGCTTGCTGTGGGAAAATATCTTCTCGCTCTGTTCCATCAGGAGTGTTTGCCCTCAACTAAGAGTGTTTACTGTTCAAATAATTGACTGATATTATGAAAAGTCCCAGGTTTTTAGTACTGCGAAAAAGTCCCCTAAAGTTTTCACTATAGGATGTTGCGGAGGTCAAGCAAGGAGTGCTGGTGTCTGCCTACCCGGTACTGAAATTATTTATATTGTGGTATATTAACACACTATTTTGCAAAAAAAAAAAAAAAAAAGGGTATGTTGCTCCACTAAAGATACCACCATATTGTAAAGTTGCAGACATTTACATGTGTACATGTGTTAATTAAGGTTACAACAGAACTATATACAAAGTCTTAGGTGGTATGTGAATGTAAGCTAGCCATACACATTCAATCTAGTTACCAGTTCAGACATGAGTTTGCCATAATATCTCCACCATTAGGCTCATTTAACCATGATCCATAGTGTTTGTGAAGCTACTGAAAACTGTTGACTTTCATCCTATACAAAAGGTGTTTTTTGTTTTTTGTTCTATCCCATGCATGGTTTACCTCCTATCACCTAAACACATTCCTTTTAACTTTATATTGTGGTCTAATCAAACACAACTTGGTGTCCTCTAAGGATTCCAGTGAGAGAGTTGAGCGTCTCGTACTTGTACACAATCTGTGGAGTCCAGGTGTATCGGGGAGAGCCTGTGTTTTAAATACTGGCAAATAATCTGTCAAGACAACACAGCCCAAAGAAAGGAATAAAGAGGCTTCAGTTACATGTCTTTACAGTAGCTCTGAGGAGGCTTCAGTATGAACACTTGGCTGTTGCCACCTGCACACACAGACTATGAATATGTGAAAGAAAGGGGGATTAATGCGGGAGTGACCCAAAAAACAAAAAGAGGAAAAGAAACTTGCATTCATAGTCAGCCATATGAAGAAAACGCATGATTCGATCCTTTGGCAAAGCATTAGCTAATGTTCCTTTTTTATATCCTCTCTTCTGATATCTCTCTCTCGTTTTCTGTCATTCAGAGGGTGGATTTATTTTTTTTTATATAAAAAGATTGCTCAAGCAAGTGGGCACAAGTAAACATTACAATCAATGCTTGGAATGAATATTAAATTTGATAAAAATCAATTAATCCCATCGCACCAATTTACACAATTCCTGATATTTTGGTACCAAAGTAATGGCAATCGAACAGAGATTTACCAACATGTTGGTTCCCTGTTCGATCAAGCTTTCTTCAGACAGGATAAATTGAAGAAAAGGTGGCCAAGTTGGATTCCCAAATAATCGGTCACAGCGAACATACATGGAAAAGGATTGTTTAAGAAAAATTGACCAATGTATGGCGAAGTCTGTTATATTTCATGACTACAGCTCACCAGTTTTTTACCTTATTAAAGCAATCTTGTTGCATCTTCCACCATATCTTAAGCCGCCCATACACGTTCCGATTATTCTCCCGACCGATTTTTCGTACGATCGTGTCACCCGATTTTCACCTGATTTTCAAAATGTTATGGTCGTCGGCTGGCACGAAAAATCGGAATTTGAATTATCACCGATCGATCAGCCTAACACTATTTATTAACAGCAGATCGACCAAAATTTAAGGTCCGAAGCGGTCCCGACCGATTTTTCGCCTGATTTTGAGAAATTTGGATCGGTCGGGTACATAATTCCAAATCCAATTAATTTCCTGATCGATTAATCTCCCGACCACGTTGGTCGGTCGGGCAAAATTCGTACGAAAAATCGGAACGTGTATGGGGGGCTTTAAAGAGACTTGTGCTAAAATGCAAAGACATACTGTATTTTTCAGGCCATAAGACTAACTACCCCGACCCCCCCCCCGAAAACGAGGTGAAAGTGCTTGCGTCTTATGGTCCGAATGCGTGGTCACGCAAGAGAGAGATGGCAGTTCATCTATCTCTCTCTCCGTGTCCAAGGAAACGGTGTCACTGCAGCTTCCACGGACACAGGAAGGAACAGCCAGAGAGGAGAGGGAGTGCAGAGGACTGTGCAGCCTCCCCCCTCCTCCTGATCAATGAAGAGGTGACGTGATGTGCTGTGTGTGTGTGTGTACGTCAATTAGTGACATCTACTGGCTGAATTGAATATTGCATTCATTCTATATTACATGAACTCAATTTCTGTATAGAAAACGTTTTCCTGGTTTTCCTGCTTTAAAAACTGGGTGCATCTTATAGTCCGAAAAATGCGGTATTTAAAATGGTAGAAAACTTGACAACTTCCTTAGCTCAATTTTCTTTGCCTAACATTGTTCTCTGCTCTTCTGAGAGTAACATCTATGAGGCTGCTAACATTACATCTAAGATGTAGGTGCCCATCTGTAGTTTCTGGGCTTTTCGGTGTCCACAACAGGTTGGCTTTTCAAAGTCCTCAAACACACATATATTTTGGAGAATTATTTGTGAAAAAAAATCTTGATCCTGGCTTGGAAAATAAAAGCCTGAATTAATCACATGGGTCCCTCTTGGCTTCTCACTAGCAAGTGACTGTCTTATTGGGTAGCAACATTTTTTATGATGACTACCCTGGCAGCTTGATTTGAAAATGACATTTCGCCACTAATATTTTGTACCAGTTCACATTGTGTTTTGTTTCCCCTTGTGACAAACCAGTGGCAGAGGTGTTTGTTTCCTCCCCCCCCCCTACCCCCTATAGGTAGAGATACACAGTTTGGTGATCATAACTGCAAAATAAATAAAAACAAATGGACACATATCATAGGGTGTTTCTGCTCCCCAGATCTATGGTTATATTTAAAGACAAAGTGGGGAAATTATTATGAAGAACAATATTGTGCAATACCCTTAGCAGCAGAATACTATGTAAAAATGTTACTTTGCTTGGGATCAGTACCATGGTTTTCGTCTTGCTCCAGATTTGTCTTTTTCTGACTATTTCCAAAATGCAGACAGTGCACATTTTCATATCACTTGAGAGCATTATGTTCCAAGACAGCTTGAGGATTTCATAGAATGTCTTTGATTTGGATGAAAGGGACAAAGTACAGTAATTTAAAAGAAGCATTTGAGAGGCGTCTCAGTGGGAGAACAGCGGGTGATCACACAGCTCCGTTCCTTCTTCTGACTCTCCCCGACATTCCATCGACTGTCTAGTCTGTGCTGAGACTGTAACCATGGTCCCTGGGAAGCCGTCCCTGCCATGTGCAGAGGTCCACATTTAATTTCCTTCCCTGTAAAGAAATGATGATATTTTGGTAAGTCCTGCTATGGAGATGGAAAAAGATGTCTAAATATTTTTGGACAATTTGAAACATAAACCATCTTTAATAGGTTGAGGCATGGGATGAAAGTAACCTGATCTGAATTGAATGAAAACCCTATTTATTTGATAACTGTGTCCAATAATATGTTATCGTTATGTGCTATATGTTATGCCCATGGCTGTTTTACAGATTTTATGAAAAAGCAGGTACAGAAACTATACATTAAACTGTAAACCAGTGGTTTCCAAACTGGGGAGGCGGACGGGAAGGTGTTCGAGGGTCCCCCGGCCCTCATTCTTAAAGCAGGGTACACATGTGCAGATATGGGCTGGGTCAATGGCCGCTTTACGCTGCGCACTCACGGCCATCTATCTGGCCCATATAATATGCGGCCAACGCTGTTTTCGAGCGGGACCAATCAATCCCACTCAAAAACAGCCATATTGGACATGGCTGTTAAATATGGCCGATGTCCGTTGTTTTACATTTACAAATGTCGAGCCGTCTGTACCCTGCTTAACATGTGTTTGAATAGGGAGGGAGGTGGCTGATAATGTTCCTAAATAGAAAAGGGGGGCCCTGCAAGGAAACTTTGGGAACCGCTGCTGTAAACAAATAGAACTATGAACTTGAACCATGACAATAGACATGAAACCGGACCACTAACCATTACATCGGAGATCAATGTAAAAAAAATGGATGCTGATTAATATTAAATCTAATTGGAGAAGGACAAAGATGGATAAAATGAGGTGTACTGAAGGCACCTACTAAATTTTCTTGTGTGCATGGCATAGTAGGAAGAGAAATGGGACTATTCATGGAAGTGATGGAAGAAGACTTTTTAAGTATTAATAAAGCATAGCTTTGACTGCTCTTTCTGGTGGCTTAATGACTACTTGTATGGCCAGGTTTTCTTCCTCACCCCCCATCGAAATGAAATGTGTTTTTAGTTGCTTGTCTTATAACAGTAAAGCTTTAATCTCTGCCTTTTGATGGACTACCCTGCATATTCTGGCTAGGATGTTTAATTTCCTTTGACGATCCGTGGTAAGCAGTCCTCGCATTGCCATATCAGCATTTGTCTGCACCTCTCGGTCCCAACTGCTGCTTGCATATTTATTTGTTTGGCTTATCGTATACCGTGTTGAGGGCACGAAGGCCTCTCCATGTAATGGATGATGGATCATAAATGAGGGAAAGTAGGACATGCTCTATTTTCTCCATTCCATGTTCTGTCATCCATTATTTTAAAAATAGGCCAGTTGAAAGCTTGCTTGTGTGGTTTCCCATAGGATAAGACTGTATCTCCATACAGCGGTCAATAAGCACATAACAGGCTTCTGTGCCTGTGCTTGGCCACGTATTCGAAGTGTATTGTAATGCACATGGATACAAAGAAAATTGACAGCAGAGCATAAAGGGTTCTCTTTATGAGCCAACATGAGCATTTATATCCATACACTGATCTCTCGTTTGCATTGCCAATTTGCTCTATTTATTGGAAAATATAGAACATATATCTGGTACTTTGTTAAATTTTTTAATGTGGACAAAATGGGAATTCCAGTGTAATTTCATATTTAAGACGGTCTCTTAACCGATTGATGACAAATATATGAATCATTTTTGTAGCATCCCTTTTTCATAGAAAAATGTCCTCCTTCCGGAGAACAGGGGTGGTAAAACGTATTGACTTGTGGGCCACAATGGATTCTTAAATTTGACAAAGGGGGGGAGAGTGAATGTTTTCGGCTCATTCACACAGTTGATGGGACAGTAAAATAAAAAAATAATTTTTTTTTAAAGAGCACGTATAAAATAAATACATAAAAAAATATATATATAAAATTCTAATCCGTGCTCTCAAAAAAGTAAAGAACATAAAAATAAGACGTCCTAGATCTGAATAAATTAAATATTACTAAAAATAAAATTATGCTAAAAATGATCAAGAGAAATCAAATTGATCAACCCATGGATTTCTGAATTTGGAGTCACTCTCAAAATTAAAGTGGAAAAACAACAATAACTTTGACGTAATGTCCTTAAAACAAGACAATGAGGTTCAGTAATGTGTGTATGACCTCGCTACAATGCCTGGGCATGCTCCTGATGAGGTGGCGGAGGATCTCCTCCCACCCCTGGAGTAAAGCATCCCCCAGCTCTTGGACAGTCATGGCATTGGTGGGAGGAGTCTCAGATGTGCTCAATTAGATTCAGGTCTCGGGAACGGGCAGGCCAGTCCATAGTATCAATGCCTTCATCTTGCAGTAACAGCTGACACACTCCAGCCACATGAGGTCTAGCAAGGTCTTGCATTAGGAGGAACCCAGGGCCAACCGCACCAGGTCTCACAAGGGGTCTGAGGATCTAATCTCGGGACCTCATGGGCATTCAGGCTACCTCTGGTGAGCACATGGAGGGCTGTGCGCCCCCCCCCAAGAAATGCCACCTCACACCATTACTGACCCACTGTCAAACCTGTCATGCTGGAGGATGTTGCAGTTTGAGCGGACACATGCACATGTGTGGCCATTTTGTAGGGCTCTGCTCCTCCATGTCTGATGTACTGGCCTGTCTCCTGGTAGCACCTCCATGCTCTGTACACTACACTGACAGACACAGCAAACCTTATTTGCTTTAGTCCAGGTGTGGGAGGAGATCCCTCAGGAAACCATCTGCCACCTCATCAGGAGCATACACAGGGGTTGTAGGGAAGCCACACAGGCACATGGGGGCCTCACACACTACTGAGCCTCATTAAACTCTTCATTTTTATAATGAATAGGTAGCTACCCAATATGACACATAAGAGTATTCATTGTAAAAACAGCGGTATGTATCAAGATTCACAGCATGAGATATTAAGCTGGCCACACACAGCTCGACTCCAGATTGACAAGCTGGCCCAGTACTGATATCTGCTGCTGCCGCCAGCCAGTCCAATTCTTGCTATGGAGACCCTCGGTCCCCATCCAAAGTAATGGAAACCGAACAGGGTTTTCCAACATGGAACCCTATTTGACTGGGATCGATTGATCCATCTTGAAGGAAGGATGGGTGGCTCAAATTTTTTATAGCTTTGAGCACAATCGAGCTCCGAAAGCAGTGTACGCCCAGCTTTAGAAACCTATGAATATCTAGGAATGTTCTGACTTGAGTTTTTAAGAACCACTAACATTTCATGATTTTCAAATGGCCTGGTGGAAACCTTTTGGAAAGAGGTTCACCAATAAATAATAACAAATGTGTGTTGTTTCTGTAAATAAGTTTGAGATAGTCCAATTCCAAGGATGATCCTAAATACCTGTACTGATGCCAAACCTAGATTTATTTTCTGACCTTTTTATTGGTTAGTCTTCTGGACTCCTAAAGCCCCCCATACACGTCTAGATTTTTTGTTCAATCAACTTAAGAAGATAAATTTTGGGGGGTCCGGGAAATTGGTGATTGCTACAGTTGGCGAACATTACAGATATTTGATCAACTTTTTTGGGATTGACTGAAGTGTAATGAATTTCAATACAACCAATTAAAATTTACCAGCATGTCCAATAATTTTTCAATAATTTTTTTCCCAATTTTAATTGTTTTAGGTTTATCTAACCATGTGGGCTGCCAAAGATTTTCAAGCAATCAACAAACAAATTGATTGAAATAAGTTGATTGGATGAAAAATCTAGACGTGTATGGGGGCCTTTAGTCTTCTTATTTTGCTGCTGATCAGAAAAGCTTGTGAATGAGACACACTGACTTTATCATTCTAGTACACCCAGCACATGATCTTCATCCAGTATAGGATGGCCTCTCAGCTCTTGCCCCCCTCCTTCCTTTATTTCTCCTTTATGTTTTGCAACAGAAGATGTTGGGAGTGTTGCCTGCTTCCTTCCCTTTCATCAGTGCCGCTGGAATGACCTGTGAATTGTACATTAACCACCCACTGCCTCTGATCTGTTAATAATTAATCTCATCCGTTAATGCTGCAAGAGCCAACAGGGATCTCTTGTCTCCTGCTCTGTGTTCTCACCGCGCCCGTCTCACCCCTAACTCTGGGGTCGCCTAAGGAACTTGAGAAAGTACCCACCGGGTGAAATCCAAAATCAGGTGGCGGTTTTACCCATCGGAAAGTGGCAGGGTGTTATGGTCTGCATCATGCAATACATAAGAAACACAGAAATGATTTATTTATGTGTTTTGCAGTGTAGACCTGTGCCTTCAGGTGGTTGGTACAGTAAAGCTGCCTGTACTTCTGTGGATCTGTAAAGCCCCCCATACACCACATACAATTACCATGCAACTTCTGTACAACCAACTTTTCTTCTACCAAAACCATGTAATAGGAGGACCTTTCTAATCCTTCCAATCACTATGTATTCTATCAGGGAGGCCACTATACTACATAGTTATTGGTAGGTCTCATGAAAGTTGTATGGAGGAATCTGAAGGTGTATGGGGGGCTTTAAGCCAAATTAGACATTAGCTGTAGCAGGATGCAGCTTGTCCAATAATCTGCCTGTGTGTGGTCATCGTTCACATTTTTCGTTTGCCTTGTACTAGAATAGTTTTATGTTAAAATACTGATAAGATGTTCTGGTGGCTCATAAATGTAACGTACGTTAAAGCGTTTCATTACATGTTCTTATTACATATTGGATTATTGAGTATTGCAGATGCCCACGTGAGAAGTGTAACAAAGCAACGGAGATAATCATTCATCCTAAAGCTGGCCATACATAGCTTGATTTTTCGTTCGATTCCCGAATGATCGATTGCTGTGCACGTTCGCTGCAGATGATTGTGGGATGGAATGCAGCCCAATTTGAACGTTCCAAGGAAAAAAACGATCTGTGATACGACATGTATTTCCCTGTTGATTGTCATTAATTTGGATGGTGAAACTTTGGATCCCAGGGATCGATTCGCCAAGGTGGTTTGCATCAATTCCCCGAATGATCGCGTGCCGATTCTTGTGTAAGCACGCTGCGATTGATCGCACATCGATCGCATGGGAATAGAGCTGTGTATAGCCGGCTTTAAGACCCCCATACACCTTAAAATCTTACCATACAATTCCTGGACAATCAACTTTTCTAAACCTTCCAATCACTATGTATTCTTTCAGGAAGGACCCGGCACTACATAGTTGTTGGTAGGTCTAAAGGAAATTGTATGGAGTGATCTTAAGGACTATGGGGGGCTTTACACTAACATATGCAACGTATAATATAACGTATGCAATTAACTGTAAATGGATTGCTGTACTTTGTACTTCCAATAGCATAAATTTATGTATTTTTATAAAACCGTATATTTTATACTTTTTCGCGTTAAATTAATCTACAATTTCTCTTTATTAATGAATATGTTGCCCGTGTCCTGATACATTGACTGCCCAATTCTATTTTATATATCAGAACTGAATATTTCTTTGTTCTGCCGTTATCGGTTATAATGCTCAAATAGATTATTTTGTAAACTCTAAATTTATCATAATGTCCATGTCCTCCTCACCTTTCCCCACCTGATTCGGGTGAAGTTCCTAGTGCTGCTAAAACTCATCTATAGATACCTTGGACCTGCTGGAGCTTTAATGTATAATAATTCGGTGTATACACCTAAACAAAATGTACATGTCGTAACGAAGTATGCATACATTTTATTATTTTATTTTATTTATGAGCTGTTTAAAGTTTCAAAACTGCAAACACTGTTAAAATGTAGGCGTTAGACAATTTTTACTGTCAAAGTACTGTTATACCCTTTGTCACCTAATGGCTTTGGCCTGCAGTAGTATATATCTCAGGAAGGGCACATTTACACAGGGGGTTGTCAAGCAATATGAGGCATTCCCTAGACGTTTTTCGGTTGCATGCCCCATAGGCCTAATATGGGGGTGCTCGCTTTCCGGGCTGCTGACAGGACCCGTATAAATTGAGCCTGAATGCTGTTTTTATGCCAAAAGATACAATGTTGGAATTTGCGAATCTTTTGGTGTCGTATAAGATTTCAGAGGCACAAAGGACCTAACATTGGCCTAGGTGGAATCATTAATGCACATGAAACTGAGTGAGACTAAAAGTAAAGATTAGTCTGACACTTTGCATGGTAAGCCTAGGTGGTTGGTTCAAAGAACTCGACTACTCTACTTGAGTTCAGCAGGAGCTTCTCAGTCTTGTTTAATATATTCTAAACATTCATTAAAAATCAGACCCAATCTAAAGTCCATTCTGCATTAATAATATTAAAGTAAGATTTGCCAGTCATTACAAAGTAAAACTTCAACTACCCCAGGATGCAGATATGCCTATGCCTCCACTATTCGATATACATCAATGCACACTTCATAAAGGAATAAGTGTATAACTTCTGGATTATTGATCTGGTCAGTTAATTAACAAAGGGAGTTAGTAATTAGTGTCAGCTTTTTGGTGGTAATGAAATGAACAACCGGTGTGCTAAAGGGTCAACAATGAGACAAACCCAAAACATGAGTGGTTATGCAGGTGGAGATCAGAATTTTTTTTTAGCAATCGTTTTAGATTTGACATTGGGCAGTGTCACTTCTGGTAGCATAAGGGGTTGTTTACAGCTTGGCACCGTGGTGCTCGACTTGCAAATTCCAGTAAACACTGGAATTGTCAGGTCTGGCACTGGTGATCAAATGAGAGCTGGTACACTCTGAACACATGTGGCAGATATGAAGCTGTCTGGTGAAGCTGTGCTGAACATTATCCTGCTTGCAGCATTGTTAAGCATTATTAGTAGACAATGGCACCCTGACTGCCATTAGGTATCATGAGGAAACCCTTAGACCCACTCTTCACTGGTGCGTTGGGTCCTTGGTTCCTATTAGAGCATGATAATGCCAGGCCGTAGTATGCAGGCAGGTCCGGGAGCAATGTATACCCAATCTTGCCTGACCTTAATGCAATGAAACCTTTCCAGGTCCATCCAATGCACCTAGGTGGCACCTCAGACTGTTTGGGATCTCTGCGATCCTGGTCAGGATCTGTGAGGCGATACCCTGGATGCCATCTATCATCTTAACATGAGTCCATAATTCTTAGGTCGTTTTCTTCCAAAGTAAATGCTGATTCTGGGCAGGACCGGCCCCTGGGAGTTCGACAACTAATATAAACGTCTGTGGGGGGGGGGGGGCTTAAGAAAGAGTTATACTTTTTAAAGAAAATGTATTACTCCATGCACAAGGATAAGAACAATGCAAAGCAATCAACTTGTTCCATAATGTATGTAAATATATGTATATGTATGCAGTAATGGTGACAAGTTGAATTTAATGATTTACTTCACTTGTTCTTGGGGAAAAAACTAATTGCGTCTTCGATCACTTTTGAGTGATTTTACCAGGTATGTAGGAATTGATTTCTGTTCGATCGACATAACAATCAATTGAATGGAAATATCAAACCCAGTATGACCACCCAAGTCAAAGTTTTTTTTTTTATTGTTTGGGGGGTATGGGCAAACTAAGCTTGGATCAATATATTTTGTGGGATATGATATATGCAATGTCCGAGATGTGATTGCGCCTGTACTGGGGTCTATGCCATAACAGACGGTGTCTTGTATTCTATGTTTGGCTATGGTATTTATTGTAGTGGCACAATTGTGAAATATCTCCAAACAGGGAGCACTGTTCAAACTTGCAGAGTAGGTGTTACATACCTGAGTCCTTTCATTCTGTGACTTCACTGTGTGATGTAAATACCCAATGTAAAGGACAAAGGATGGTATTGACAGGCTTGATGACTCCTCTTCTGTGTCTGTGAAGGTCACTTTGCACCATCTCCTCAAATACCTTCAGGGCTGATACCTTAAGAAATGGTGTGTTCGATAAGCAGTCACAGACAGTATTCAGTCTGCGGTAACGTGTATATATGCCACAGAAATCTTTCCAGACGCATCATTTTTTTTTTCTCAAGACTGAAAGGAACTTAAGACTCCTGTGATTTTAGAAATGTTATAACTGTTTGTGTCATTTTTACAAAAATGTTGAGAATGGCTCCTCTTGTGGTTAAGCAAAGGGATGGCTCTATAGATGTTTTAAGTATTCCTTATGAAATGAAAGAGGTACAAATGTGGGCAACCTCCCTAAACCAATATTAAACATCAATGCAGCAAATTTGGCACCAAGGGTTGTAGTGAACAGAATTTTTAATAAGTCTTAAAAGAGCTCTTTGGGCCTACATATAGAGTTTAGTTGATGGGACATTGTATAGGAGTAGATTGTGGATTTGCATCCAATATTGGACAGTTCTTGGAAGTACCTACCAGTTCTAGTGACAATGGTTACCAAGGTGTGCACTAACCGTAGGCTTTTTAAGGTTTTGGAAACTGTCCTACAGGGTCAGTCAAAGCTGGCAGTACAAGCTACTCTTACCAGTTTAAGTGTAGCTTGGGGCAAACTTACCAGTGTTACTTACCTTTTCCCTGGCAAGCCCGTGGCTATTCTCTACATGAAAACTCGCTGATTGTTCCAGGTTCCCCCTATTTTGCATAATCAATGACAGAAGGGGGGTCCGCACAATTCACAATCTGCATGGATTTGCAGGCAATAATGCTCTGGGTCCTCATATTGTGAAAGGGAGGTAGTGAGGCAATTACTGTAATCTGCTTTGATTACCCATACAGCATTTTTAAAATACAGTATGGACTGACTGCTAGGGGGGTTTATATTCTGCTTCTAAATGATCAGTATGCAGCTTTGTTTACTTCTTGCCATTACAGTGGCTGACACATTTCCTACAGCCTTAAGTTAGCCATACACAGGTAAATTCCCAATCACAGCGTGGTGCACCACATGGGCACATCGATTCCCGTTCAATGGGGTCCTCCGGGTAGCCGTTCTTCCCAGCTTCCAGCGTGTGAATCCGAAGACGCTAGAAGCTTGGCAGACAAATCCATCCAGCCTGCTTCTCCCCGTACAGCAGCCAGATTCAGTATGAAGAGTGCTGGCTCCGTCCCCTTCACACTGAGCCTGGGCTGTGCCGGAGGAAGAAGGCAGAGCCGAAGCTGTTGCTATACTTTGCGTGAAGATTCTTCTTCACGCAAAGTAATGGAGATTGAACTGGGTTTTTGCAACATGTTGGAACCCCGTTCAATCGAGTTCATTCGTGAGGGCTCTATTGAACCCGTTTAAAGGAAAGCACACACAGGTAGGATTGTAAGCAGATTAGAGTACAATCAATCACTGTGACCGCGCATGTTGATTGTAGGCTCCGTTGGCCCCCCTTGCTCCAAACCCATTCCTTGGCGGGGGAACCGATAGAGCGATCCACATTACATTCCTACCGGACCAGATGTTTTCCAGTCCAGTACAGTAGGGAGGTAATGTGGAGATGCTCCGTTGGGTCCCCCGCCGAGACGCAGTGGTGACATACCCTAAGAGAAATGATCATAACATGAGACTGTGACTTTTTATTTACAGCAGGTACAGTGACTGGGGTATAGAACATGTTATTGCAGTCCCCAAAACCTAAAGGCTACTGGGGGGCTGATTAATCTGATGGTGTCTGTTTTGCACGTATGTAAAAATAAGAATAACATTACATTTAGATAAATGCTTGTGGTATTGGATTTGTTTTGCGTTCCCATCTGTTTTAGTGTCTCTGGATTTATGTTACTCAGGCTTTACTGAAGAGCGGTGCAAAGGTGAACAGCGGACAAATGATGCAAGAGTGCAGAGGGCCAGGACTATGAACGTGTAGTGTCCTTGACGTTGTGTTGGTGTCCTGCTCATGCAATGTATATTTGGCATACACAGTGAATGTTTTATGCAATAGTAAAAGGAAGTTGGCATTTCATATTTATTTCCTCTCATTGTCTTGTAGCACTTTTTTTCCCCTTTTGCACACTTGTGCAGATGTTAAAAAAAAGTTTGCTCTTAGTTTTTAGTTCACACACACACCAGATGATTTATAACAATTTGAAAGCGGTTATATAGGGAAAATGAGAAATTGCTCAGTTCCTGCTGCTGAAATTAGATGATATTAAGCTTAATTTTTTGTGCCAAACTAGACTCAATCTGCAAGGGATGTAAATAAAGAGCACATTTAAGCTAGGCATCCACGGCTCTATTTTTAATTAGAGCCATCCAGCCTTTCTTCAAGCTCGAGGGAAAGCTTGGTCAAACAGGGAACCAACATGTTGGTAAACCCTGTTTGAATTCCATTATTTTGGATAGGGATGGACACAGAAATGCTGCAGCTTGATATCGAGGAACCTAGAGAAAACGCGATGATGTCATTTTGCTGTGCTCGAATGGCCTGTCAAACATATGGGCATCGAGCTGTGTTGCCTAGCATGAGTCTACATTCACACGTCCCTTTTAGGCTGCTTTCCACAGCGTCAAAATGCATTACATTACAAACAATTAGCATGTTTCCACATGGGTTGATGTAATGCTACGTGTTTAGCAACCAATTACTGCCGATGCGGAACATTAGCATATTAAAACTTCCGGCACC
>CM070032.1:55041075-55066794 GCA_036250615.1 Ptychadena robeensis
CATTGGTCTGTTTTAATGGATCCTAATTTTTATCTCAGAGTGTATGGTGAGCATTACTGATAGACCATCCTATCTACATGTTTGCCCCATAGAATAGATACTGATTGTATAAATCCTTCATCTTATACAGATATGAGAACTATCCATGTCCCGTACTTCATAGTGTCTGTTTGACTTTGTTTTTTCCCCTACTACCATTGTTTCTCAGCCATATCTCACTGACTCACCTTTAGTAGTAGACTTCAACTCTAGTACACATTTGTCTATTTCTAAATGATTCAGTTCCAAAACATTGCCAGGGTCAAAGTTTCCCCATGGTAGACTTCCACCCCTGGCCATACCCTCCTTCTCAGTCTCACCCTGTACTTGTTTGTGCCTGTTATAACCTCATTCATAATTAAGAAGCAAAGCGTCTTGTGTGGAAAATTAGTTCAAAAGATTTTTTTTTTTTAGTATTTGCTCCACCTTTCTTCCCTGGGGCTCCCCTAAAGCCTCACAACATGGGCGGATTACTACTGAAAGAGAACAGCTTATTAACTGCTTCACATCCAAAAGACCCGGGTGGCAATTATCAATGTCCTAGCAGACACTGTCTGTTTGCTGACACTCGATCTAATTTCTACTCCACCCTTTAATAGAAGTTTTAATAGTTTCTTAGTCAGTGGGCTACATGATCATAGATCATGTGGTTTCACAAAGGCAGCATGTGAGATGGAGAAGTGTAGCGGGGGACGCAGAGAAGAGCTTAGTTGACATAAAGCCAGTAATAACATAAAGTATAGAATAGCAGAAGGAGAGGTTGATAGCGGAGGGAGGGAGAGGGAGAATAGGAGAACATAGTGAGAGATTGCACTATGTGCTGTTTGTGACTCGGCCGCTTTGATCTCCTGCCAAGAGAACCTGCAAGGTCAGAGCCAGCAGCCCTAAAGTTCCGGATATGTGAGGCTTGTGGAATGCTGGAGTGCATGTATGAAGTGTGTGTAATGTATTTGATAGGTGCTCTCAGCAGTAGCACTGCTCAACCAGGGGTAAGCCATTCCTTCTCACTGCACAATGTAATGTTTGAGAACACAACCTTCAAAGGCTTCTCCGAGAACACATTTCACGATTGATTAAAACATGTACATTAATAAACTCTTGTGCTCCATGGTACTGTGATGTAATATTGTGTTACCCTGCAACTGAACTCAGGACACAGATGAAATACATGTATGGGAGCAGCTTTACTTGACAAAAGGTTTTGTGTTTCTGTCTATCCAGTATTGGGATTCTCATGGCTCTGCCACACAGCATTGCTTTAACTGGCAGGGCAGAAGGCATGGCATACCCTGCCCTGCAACAGGCCCCTATACACCTTACAATCTAACCATACAATCTACCAAAACCATGTAAAATGAGGACCTTTCTAAACTTTCCAATCACTATGTATTCTATCAGGGAGGACCCGGCACTACATAGTTGTTGGTAGATCTATAGGAAATTGTATGGAGTGATCTAAAGGTGTATAGGGGGCTTAAGTACCGCTTTTTTGTCCCCCTTCCTATCCCTATATCACAGTTTAGGTAGTAAATACTGCTGCACAGATGATAGGCCCAAAGGGCTATGCCTTTTTGTCAGAGGAAGCCCTGCTATATGGAGTTTTGCAAAAGGCTGGTACTCATTGAAGCTCCTGCATACACTACTTGCATCCAAACACATACATGTGGTGTTTGCTTGGAATTTATCTTTGACAAATCCCATAGAATAAAGTGCAGCATAAAAATTATTTTCTTTTTCTCACCTCTGAGCTGGTATTATTGGGAAAACAAACTAAAAATATATACTTTAATACATATGGCCACTAGGGGCCTTCAGATATTTTTATTTTCAATGGGGATAACGTAGCACCATAGGCTTGTCCAAGGAACATAATTAAATCTAAAAATTAAAAAAGAGGAAAGCTGACAGCGGCTGCGTTTTCTAAACAGTGGGGAGGGGCGACTAGTGCCATTTATGATTATATCCCAGGTAAGGATTGGGTAAGGAAGGTACGCATTTGCCAGTGAGGGACATAAAATAGTTAAGATGCATTTTAAGGTGACACAGTTTGCAGGCAGCATGATAAATGCCATGGCATAGTAGGGAACTTGCTTGGACATATAATTAATAGCAGGAAAGCTGTTCTGTACAGATTGTGTGTTCTGGTTTCTAAAGGCATCACCACCAAATTTCTGATTCTTCGTTTGAATGATGATAACCCATTGAAGCTGTTTTATAGTAGTTATTAAGCTGTCAGTAAAAACTGATAGATGGATGGATGATCTGAAAGTAAAAGTTCAGGTAGCACGCTTTGTATCTAATTAAGCTCTGTGAACTAGAACCAAAGCCCTTTTCTATTTTGGGTGAAGCTGGGAACAGTTAGGTCCGCTATCACATTTTTATGGCTTTAGAAAAAAAAATTGTTATGGTCACTGGGAATAGTGAATGAAGTCTGGCAATAGCCACACCTGTTCCAGAATTTTTTTTTAAGGAAAATAAAGTGTAAGGAAAATAAAGTGTAATCCCTACGTTACATTTGCTTTTACAAATTCTTACAGACTGTAAACAAATTTTTGGTGTGCCAACAATAGTACCCCATCAAAGTGACTTTGGGTCAGGAAGTCAAATTCAATTTTTAGATATTCTCAATCTGTTCAGTTGAATCAAATTTGGCAATGAAATCTTGAAACCCATTCAAAGGATACATTTCCTGTTCAGAGCTTCTACTTTCCAACCTTTTTTTTTTTTTTTTTTTTGAGGGGGCTGGTATCTTACCTAATAACCAGGGGTGCGCATAACTTTTTTAGTGAGCTCCTCAGATGAGTACCAGAAGATGGTGTTTGGTACCCACCCCATATGTATAGTGGGTTTCCTTACCATCTCCCTCATTGTCCTCTGCGTCAGCTTCCTGCATTGTATATTCTGCTGCAAATGGACCTCCCTACACTTGATTGATCCTCAATCAGCTGGCTTTGGGCCAAATGTAAAGGCCCCCATACACCTTACAATCTTTCCAATCTTTCCATACAATTTCTGTACAATCAACTTTTGTTCTACCAAAACTATATAACTATACCTTCCAATCACTATGTATTCTATCAGGGAGGCCACTATACTACACAGTTGTTGGTAGATCTAATGGAAATTGTATGGATCGATCTTAAGGTGTATGGGGGGGCTTAACTCTCACAGTACAAGACATTTGAACCCCCAGATCTCATACCTTAGTAGTTCAACCCCAAGATTTGCGGAGTTAGTAACTAATCCCTGAGACTACCAAAAGTCCATATGTCAACCTTTCATAGTCCTATTCCAACTGTTAACATTCCAAGAGTGCTTTTCTCTTGTCAGATTTTACCCATACACATGCCTACTGTGACAATCAACCCCCAGATCTCCAACACCCTTAAGCCCCCCCATACACCTTCAGATTCCTCTATACAATTTCCATCAGATCTACCAACAACTATGTAGTATAGTGACCTCCCTGATAGAATACATAGCGATTGGAATGTGTAGAAAAGTGCTCATATTACATGGTTTTGGTAGAAGAAAAGTTGATTGTACAGAAATTGCATGGTAATTGTATGTTGTGTATGGGGGGCTTTAAGGCCCCCATACACCTTACAATCTTTCCATACAATGTCTGTACAATCAACTTTTGTTCTACCAAAACCATGTAATATGAGGACCTTTCTAATCCTTCCAATCACTATGTATTCTATCAGTGAGGCCACTATACGATACAGTTGTTGGTAGATCTGATGGAAATTGTATGGATTGATCTTAAGGTGTATGTGGGGCTTTAGAAGACAATTTTTTTTTTTTAAATAGTAATTTATATTCCCAATTTCCCACCCCTAACTACAACCATTCATAGTAATTAATGTTTCCCTGAGGTTATCCAAGTGACATAAATGAAATAATTTTGCCAATCTAAAAATTTTTACTTTTACAGTAGTGTATACATGATAAAGTGAAGTTGTTTGTACAGCTATTTTAATGTGGGAGGAATGACGATTGTGCTGCCGATCTCTCCCCTCTTTCGCTGACAGCCAGGCTCCTCCAGACACAGAGTGCCTTCAAGTACGCATATGAGTTTTGTAACAATAATGCAGGTACGCATAACTAGTTTTTGGCCCCTTTTGAGTACCAGAGTACCAGGTATGTGCACCCCTGCTAATAATACTATTTCCAGCGGTTTGTAATTGTGCAAGCGGGGCATTCCAAACCCAAGCCCCTTATTGTTTGTTAGGTTAGAAGTTATATAGCACAGAATTATGTAGAACATTATGGGACAATAAAACAGGCACTTTTTTGTCATGACTTAATATTCATCATGAAAACTTCCGTTTGAAACTTTTGTTTGATACCTGGAACTGACGCTTAGTGAGATAATACACAAATCAAATGCTCATTGGCTGCTTCTTTCTAAGGGCTGATTACAAATTGTCCTTGTATGACCTCTAGTGGTGACAAAACGAAATTGCACCCAATTGTCTTAAAGCTGCATTTTTATGTTTCATACATCACAATAAATCTTTTTGGATATTGAAAATAATTAAGGTTAAATAGTCAAACCATTTTCAGCTTTTTGAATATGAAGTTATCTAACAAATAACCCCCAACTGTAGATCTACGTGAAGAAACGGAGCAGTGTTCTTGTGTTTTCTTTGCCTAAAGCTGCAAAAATAGAGTGTACTGTATGCTGTATATATCCACAAAATATGTCTTCATTATTGTAATGTCAACATGAGATGTTGGGTGCTCTTTTCCACTTCAGTCTTATTAATGTATAAATGAAATAATTCAGTAGATATAATTGCCTATGGTGTTGACATTTTGTATTTTAAAATCTTTCTGTCTGTATTGCAGGCAAAGCGAGCAGTTCAGAGAGGTGCTACAGCTGTGATATTTGACGTCTCTGATAATCCTGATGCTGTGGAACAGGTAAGACACACTTTTAGTGGGCAAAGAAAACTTTTTTGCCCCTTTATCAGATGCTTTTTTGTGTATTTTTCTTGTCAATACATTTTTATTGGTAATAATACAAAAGTGTATTTTTATGTATTTTTTTTATTTTATCATACAAAAGTGTATGGCTTTGTTTCCATTGCGTTGGGACCCCTCCGCCAAGCGTACACGCTTAGCGGGAGGTCCCAACGTAACAGATAGACTTACCTGCTTGGCGGACGGGTCTGTCTTCATTGCGCTGAGCCGATCCGCCGGAGTAAGGCTGAACGTAGTCGAGTACATTCAGCCTTTACACCGGCGGATGTGTAAACAGACCATCCGCCGGCAGGCAAAGTCTGTGGTATACGCCGGGACCTCTGCTAAGCGTATACGCTTAGCATAGGGGTCCCGACATATAATGGAAACAAGCCCTATTGGTCTTTCTTTGTGACTTTGTCATCACAGGGTCATTCTACAAAAAGAGATTGTGTAGAGAATCTTTTTCTATTTTGTTACTACCTGTTACAAATCCACACTGTGTGTTTTTCTTGGGATGTCAGTTCAGTATTTGTAGAAGTTGTCCATAGTCCATAGTCCATAGTTCTCAATAATATTCTAAATAATCTTCCTGTACTCTTCATTACCTAATTCCAGTTTAGGCGTACACGTTTGAGATACATGTTAGTAAATGCATTAAAATATTGCTGAATCCTATTCCTTTTATTTCTAAGGCAGAATAAAATGTTTTGAATACCCTGTCTGTACCTCACTGACCTTTAAAAGATAATGTATGTGTTAGTTAAATGTTGTCATTTTGCAGCTAAATCAAGGCTTGGAGGACCCGTTGAAAAGGCCAGTTGTGTACATGAAAGGTGTGGACGCTATTAAACTCATGAACATTGTCAACAAGCAGAAAGGTGCCAGGGCAAGGATTCAGCACCGGCCTCCTCGAGTGAGAACCTTTACCTATTACTGTTAATAGTTGGTCCTTTTAAAAAAAAAATGATATTTATTTTTGTGCAAATTATTGCTGGATAAGTGTTATACACAGTGTTATACACTGTTCTGGTTACTTAATTGTAACTTATTACTTAACTGTCAATTTCTTAATAGTTTTACAAACCGGAAGCACCACAATTATGGAAAGAATGAGTTGGGTGGAGATGGTAGGACTGGCAACGGGCCTTGAGGAAGATAGCTCTCTTGGGACCTTAGTAAAGCATTAAACATTGACAAAAAAGATTAAGGTGAAGTGTCCACCTATATTTTGGGAACCTGCTTTAAGTCTTCCCCAAATTGATGATTTAGATGATGATTTGAATTTTTCATTTCATGGATGAGGAACCAGATCCAACCTTAATACAGACTGCAAAGAGGTTGCCATGAAACCTGCTTCCCCTGGCTCTTTCCTCACCTGGAAACTAGTATCCTCTAGTGTTGTTGCAGTTTTGAGTTGACCAGTTTAAATTGTTATGCTTTGTTGTCTTTGGTCTATTAGAGCATTCTTCGTTTAGATTTTATAAAATAGCAGAAAAAGCCATAGAACGCTGCCCATGATAGGATGTTTGAGTAACTGTATATTGCTTCATTTTCTCTTTCAGCAACCCACTGAATATTTCGATATGGGCATATTTCTGGCCTTTTTTGTAGTGGTGTCCCTGGTTTGCCTTGTTCTTCTTATCAAGATCAAATTAAAGCAAAGACGAAGTCAGGTATGAATTAAATGCATTAAACTCAAAAATATAAAGTTGTGTAGTCTCTTGATGACATTCCTTGTTAGATTAGCTTACTAACCAAAGTGTACCTGTGAGGTAATAGTTTGTTGCTCTAGAACAGGGAACAGGACACACTACCAATCTTCTGTACTATGGGTTTATTTACTTTAGATATAGATTAGCATTCTATTTTATTTAACAAAAGTTCAAGACGTTTAAGGTAAATTTACACGTGTAGATTTTTTCTTCAACTGCCAATTAGATTTTTTGTTCAATGTCGTTCGTTCATTTATCGCATGTAACATTAGAATTTTTGTTTGTTTATCGCCACTATATCGAATCAAAATACATTCAAAATTACAAAGACAGATAAAAATTTACCAACATGTTTGATGACCTTACGAACAATTTTTTTGTTCAACGAAATGTATCCATCGAACAAATTGGCCTAGATTCTAGATTTTTATTCAATCAACCACAAAATTGTTTGTTCTTTGTTGATCAAACGAAACAATCTACACGTGTAAACCTACCTTTAGCATCTACTGTATTTTTTGGACCAGAAGAAGCACTCGCAACCCCCCACCCCCCACCCACCCAAAAAAAGTGCTCTAATAACAGAGTGCGTCTTATGATCTGAAAAATGCTGTAACTACCACATACAACAGAACTCTTAAGGTTTTGGACGATAAGATTTGTGCATTATCTACAAGAATTCTACTAGAATTTTTACAATATTGCAACATCTTCAAATTTTCCACCACCAAACCAAGTGACCAAAGCTTCAGGGCCCTTTCATTGTAAGAAGTGTGACAGATTGGTTCTTAGTGTATTCCTCAATACACAGCTTCTGCATCTGATTTTGTATTGTGGGAAGTTTTCACTTACTTGTGATATTACTATAGTAAGTCTGCTGGGCATTGTCGTGTACAGTCATACAAAGGATCTCCCCTAGGTAATGTAATTTAATTGCATGGAATATTAGACTTCACATTTCAGTTCTACTTACTATACTGTTGTACTTAACATAAGAAAAAGCTGGTTGGAGTCTGTTGTATTGAAACATTTTGGAAGAGTCTCTTTCTCGTTGATATTTAAGATGGCAAATAATTACTAAAAGAAGTGGGAACCATCAATCATGGAGCTTACATTTGAAGCCATATGTGCAACTATTATACAAATACCATATCTCCTTAAAGTCAAGTTATTTTATTAACTAAAGAAGACATCCACAAAGTTTACGTCACTGGTTCCCAAACTGGGGGGGCACGAAGGTATTCCAGGGGGGAGGTGGGCCCTCATTCTTAAACTATGTTTGAATACAATTGCTTCTAAAAGCAATTATATTTTAGATTAAAAAAACTTGATGAAGTAGAATTGTCATGTATATTTTTACTGTGCCCTGTGGTGAGGATATTGCTCTTTCATTTGTTTGATGTCCAATGCTTTTCTCTTTCAGAATTCAATGAACAGAATGGCTGTTCAGGCACTGGAGAAAATGGAGACCAGAAAATTTAAAGCAAAGGGCAAGGTGCCTCGAGAGGGAAGCTGTGGTGGCCTTGACACACTTAGCAGCAGTTCCACCTCTGACTGTGCCATTTGCTTAGAAAAATACATAGATGGAGAGGTAAGAGTTAATACACTTGGTGGGCCAGGACTTTCTTTCATGTTATTGTCCAAGTCCGATGTCTTTCTCATAAATTTGCTGTACAGAGCCTGAAATGTGGGATATGAACTACTTGTATTCATTGATCTCTAGTGGTGAAGAAAAAAGATTACTTTTAGTGAAAACTCGTTCTTCACTCGCTTCTTCATTTTTTTTTTTTTTTACATTTATGCTGACTAAAGGTGAGCTGTCCACATATACGAGCCGTTCGAGGTTCCCTGCAGAAGCGCGATGACATCATTGTGCTGCTGCCTGACTTCGAAGGAGCTGGAGGCACAGCACTGCTGTGTTTCCAGCTACGATGTTGCTTTGCATGGAGACCCGCGGTCCCCATGCAAAGCAATGCACTTCGACTGGTATTTACAGTCGTGTCCAATATCCCTGTTCTCGAGCGGGATTGATTGATCCCACTCAAAAACAGGGATGGCCGCATTAGATATGGGCCAGATAGATGGACGTGAGTGCGCCATTGATCTGACCCATATCTATGCGTGTGTTCCAAGCTTAACAGTTAAAAGTACTTAAATACAGCTTGATTGATATTACTGTACTGGGTCAAATGTTCCTGATGCATCTTCTTTTCATTATTATGAGCCAGTAAACAATCATATTACTCTCTTTTACATTTGTTGCATTTTTTTAGTGTAGGGAAGGTTTAAACTCTCTTTTGCTGCATAAGTAACCTTCCATCTTCTGTTCTGTAGACCGGTCAGAGAGCGAGAAGATATTTCTCAATATTGAGGGAAATGCCATTTCAAATGGTTGTCATTGGAACAGATTTACCCATTTTCCTCTATTCTATGCCCAGTGACAATCATTTTATACTATGGTCAACAGCTAAACAGAGCTGATGAATCTTCCCCATAGAAACACAAAGAGCACAAAAACCTGACAGGGTTAATAATCTCTGTAAAAACAGTTGCCACTGCATATGCTCAAACAGTTTTCAAGGTCTACTGATCCATTACTTAAGCTGCTTTAGCTGGCAGAGTGACTACTGTGACCCACACAAGTCTGCCAACTTCCAACACTCTGCTCTTGGGCTTCCCCCAACCTGTGATTGGACAATACTGGGACGTCAGCTTGGCAACCAGGTCATCCTAGTGCTTTTCATTTGTTTACAGATATTCACAAAGCTTTTGTATAATATTGGACTTAATCGTGTTTTAATCTTTTTCTGACTGAGCATCAGCTTTAGGTTGTAAGTGTGTAACTGAACTGGGTGGATGTGGTGGTCCTAGTAGATACTACACCATAAAGCTGATTCCCATCACATACTGACTGACCCTTGTTAGTTAGAAACTAAACAATCTCTTGTATTGTACTTGTTATCTAATTGTATGATTGTGTTCTCCTATGTCTGCTGCAGGAGCTAAGAGTCATTCCTTGTACACATCGGTTTCACAAGCGATGCGTGGACCCCTGGCTTTTACAGAACCACACCTGTCCCCACTGTAGGCACAACATTATAGGTGAGTGAGCTGCAGGACCATTTCACTGTACGATGTCCATGGTCATAATGTTAAGATGGCAAGGACCTGACACCCCAAAAAAGAAAAAGAACTTCACCCTGTGAAACACTAACAATACTGGTAATTGTATGGCTTAAAGAGTATTATGTGATGCGTTCTAACACCATGTATCATATTTGGAGGCAGGGGGAGGTTAACTTGTATTTTTTAAGTGGACAACCTTGCCCCCCCCCCCCCCCCCCCCCCCCCCCCCACCAATTTCTTTTTCCTTACTAGAAAGCTTGTAAAATGAATTAATGAATTATTGTTAATGATCTTACTTACGTTAGTGTGGATATATTAATCATTGCTATACAGTTATGCATCATGCTATGTCCTCTGATGGACCTGAAGAATCCTCCTAGAGTAACATTTCTTTCAGTAGTTTGTAAGTGTCGCTTTTAAATGTATTCATGTTCTTCCTCTACAGAACAAAAGAAAGGCGGTCATGGTGCCATGTGTTTGGATAGTACAAGCGGTCATGGCCGGCAACAGCAGCAGAGAGTCATTCTGCCGGTTCATTATCCAGGACGCGTGCAGAGGACTGGACCTATCGCTGCATATCCTACCCGAACCAGCATGGGCCCACATGGCAATCCCATCACGGTACTTACTGTGGAACGGCCATTAGAGCCTGAGCTGTGCCCTGCACGGACTCCTTTTCTGACAGGATATAGACCTGTATCACTGGATCAGTCATCTACAGGACATCATTGTGATCTGGAACATCCTCCATTTCCAGCCCCACAGACTAGTCATGGCTTCCGCCGTTCTAAATATAGTGGGAGAGGCTTTAACACTGCCACTTGTTATTCTCAATATGAGACCATGTATCAGCACTACTACTTCCAGGGTCTGAGCTACCCACACCACCAGGAAACCATGGGGGGAAGCCAAAGCTCCAGAGGAGTAGAAAAGGGTCTAAATCATCCCTTTCAGACAGGTACTAACTTGTTATACCAGCCTGCTCCTGCCATGATGCACATGGCACCACATTCAGCTGGCGGGAGCTGCTACCTACACAGCCAGCATCAACATCGCTCTGTATGCAGTGGCTACTTGGCTGACGTTCCTTGCAGTGACAGTAGCTCCAATTCCAGTGCAAGCTCTGCTCAAGGGCATGCATCATCTAGTGACTCCATGCTGGACTGCACGGAGGCTAGCAACCAGGGGGTGTATGGTAGCTGTTCAACCTTTCGAAGCTCTCTTAGTAGTGACTTTGACCCTTATGTATACAGAAGTCGCAGCCCTGCAAGGACTGGAGGAGGGGAGAATGCAGGTTTTGGGGGGGAGGTTGGAACAGGACCTGGAAGAGGTAGAGTGGACTGCAAACTTCATCAAACCTTTCCAAATTCTTCCTCCCGGGATCGCCTTTCCAGCTGCAGCTTGGAGATGAATTACAGCAGCAATTCTTCACTGGAAAGGCGAGGGGCAGCGTTGGTTTCTGGAGTAGTCCCAGATACCCCTTGCTCCATCTCACAAGGAGGTGGAAGAGACTGGCGGGGGCCTGACAAGGGCTGCTCCTGCTGCTTTCAGAGGCCGGCTGGGGATCCCAGTCCAGAATGCACAAACTTGTACATGAGTACAGAACCTCAGCAAGCGGCTGCCACACCCTCCAATGGAGGCTTGTACAGTGTTACCTCCAACCTTTTACATCGGACAGACCCAGGGACTGTACTTGGCCACACTGCACGGCCCTGCTGCCTCTATGAGGAAAATCATGCAAACTGCTACACTGAGGACTATGCAGTCAGCATTCAGTACGCTCTGGCCGAGGCGGCAGCAGCAGCAGCTGCTGCTGCAGTAGCTGGATGTGAGCCTGGTCAACCCATCCCCATCATTCCCGAGGACCCAGGCTGTGAGGGTGGCCTGGACTATGTGGGACATGTCTCTTGGGAGATAGAGGGTGATGATGACGATGAAGAGGAGGTACTGTACTGCCAAGAAGGACCTTGCTGTGCATTAGTAGAGGAGACTCGTGCACTCTGTCGAAGCACAGGGGCAGAGGGAGTGGGAAATCTCACAGGTGACTACTATTTTTTTTTTTATGGGTTTAAAATGTCTTCTTTGCTCTAAATGTGATTGTGTGTTAAATGAGTTTCCTTACAGTATGTATTGTTCCCAATAAAATGATTATTTGTATTAGTTATTGGGGCATTTATAATTAAATAGTTTTTTTTTTACGATTACTCAATAGTACCCTTCACTATTATGTATTAGAAATACTTGTACAGTATGTGTCTCCTTGACTTGTTCAAATTGCCTTTCCAAAAGTAGATGCTGAGCTCTGAATACAAAGTTAGTCCACTCAAACTTATTTTCTCAGTTGTTGGTGAAGTGGGGTATCTTCCTAGATCACTTTTTAAGGATTTAAGTGGGGAGATCACTAAAGTGAAATATGCCTTCTTGTCCTTCTTGTAATTAATGATAAAACTGCTTACTTTGGGTTTTCATGAGGGTTTTCTCCATGTCAGAGAGAGATTAAAACTCAATCAAAATATGTAAATAGCATCAGAACCTGTCAGGTGGTCGATTTTCTCTAGAAGGGCATTGGTAACATTAAGAGTATCGAATTATCATGCAAGATAAATCCTTACTTAATTGTACAAGTGTAGCATGCTGTATAGGACTCTTGATAGGTAGTGGCTTTAGTAGCTGAACCTGCTTGAAGTAATGACGGTAGATCTAGCCAAGTGAAGGGACCAAGTGAATCCACCAAGTCAGACCAATCTAAAGCCTGTAAAGATCCACTCGGATGTTTCTATGATTAATTAAATGTTATATATTTTCTTCTAAAAATCAGGATTTAAAATGCAACAATGTTGTCACCACCGAGGTTTATATATATATTTTTTGTATGTTCGTCCTATCACAGCTTTAAGAGAAGCAGTCAATGGGTCCCATGTTAATGCTGCTTATTGCTTTAGACCGTGATGGGTGTTGTGTTGGTCAGGAAGTAGTTGATAAAGGACATTGTTCTAAAAAAATAATAATAAAAAAAAATAACATGCTGCATTTACTGTATTCTCGCCATTAGACGCACACCACGAAATAATGGGGTGGGGGGCGTTTGTGTCTTTTAGTGTTAAGGGCCATGGGTGGGTGCACCTTTGCAGGCCCTGCCAAGCAACCAAGCTCTCCTATTTGGCTTTGCCTGTGTATATGAGAGCTGGACTTGTGCTGCCATAGCCTGAGCACTGTGTAAGCCAGCCAGTCTGTTGCAAAGGAATGATCCGCCTGAGGCTTTGTGCTTTCAGTATGGGGGCTGGCCAGCTTGAGCCCAGCTCATATATGATGTCAGAGGCAGATGGGCGGCTCTTCCATCTGCACTTTATGTGAGTTCGCCCCATGGTGCCCATCTGACATACAGAAGCTTCCCCCCTCCTTAAGCTTTGGCCAGCAGTGTGGAAAAAAATTGCGCTTGTGCGGGGATTGGGCACAAACGGCGGTTCTCTGTGAACCTGCAGAGTTTCCTCATTCCGGCCCGTGTTTTCTGCGTCATCTGTGAGGGGCAGCACCATAGACCTCCATGTTAAGTGTTAAGTATGGAGGGCGGGGAGTCACGCTGCGATTGCCTGGACAGCGCAATGCCCCAGGAGGTTAAAACGGCATACCAAATAATAGGGTGATATGTCTTTAAAATATGTTATTAACATAGACATTACTTTAGTAACCTATTTTTTTTAAACTCCCTGGACAAAAGTTTAAGTATTTATATGAACTTCTATTTAATAATACTATTTTGTTCCTATCTTAACAGGCCAAGACTGCCACCCAACAGAGAAAGACTGAGCCATGTGGGTACAGACCTCTAGTACTAGATGGAACTTGTTGGATCTTTTAAAAACTTTATTTATAAGAAGAAAAATAAAACACAATTATTACGGTTTTACAATTGGCCACAAAACTCACAACCTTCTGGAATTCACCACACCGTACAACCACTTCTACTTGCTTTATTCCTTGGACTCAAAAGTCTGAGCATCTGTGTTTTTTGTTTAGTTTTTGTTTTTTATTTTTTTTATCATTTATTTTATAAATATATATAAATATATATAAATTTATATATATATATATTATTTTTTGGTTGCTGTTTAGAACATTTTCCTTGTGAGTTTGTACATGCACAAGATCTGTTTTCCTGATGAAAAAGAGATATATATATATATTTTTTCAATAAAATAAACAAGAAAATATTAATATTATTTTTATTTGTTGGCTTTGGAGCCAGGAAAAAAAAATCGAAAAAAACGAGAGATCAGGGGTTAACTTTTTTTTTTATCTGCCTCTTTAAAGGACATGTTTATATGGAGCCTTTGCATAAAAGTTTCCCGACTTGTGTTTTTATAAAGCTGCAGTATGTTTTGATGGTGCATTCAAAGTAGTAATAATAAGCTAAAACCACTCTTATGTTACAGATTTTGTTTAATGAATGTATTTGTATACTAAGGAAATATCGTTTGGGGGGGGGGGGGGTTTGTTTCTTGTTTTTTAATTGATCTTGCCATATTTTCTAGTAAAATATTCTGCTTGTAAATGGGGGAGTCACAGGCATATAAAAACTGGAATGCTGATGTCATCAAGTGAGTTCCCAAGTGGGTCATCTGCATTGGAAACAGCAGTGTTTGTGTGATCAGTTTGATATAGATCCGTTAGAACTGGCCAAAGGAAAGTCTAAATTTGACTGGCTTTGGTCAGCATTGCCGAAACTCTATATAACCCTTTTTATTTGTCATTGAAACGGTCTAATATACACAGGGTGTATTACGGTCTAATATACACAGGGTGTATTACCTTTGTGTATGCACAGGGTGTATTACCTTTGTGTATGCCTCTTCAATGGAGGGAGTTAAGCCCCTCACACAAAGCGATTTTCCGTTCGATAGACTAACGATCGATCGCTATGTACGCTTGATCGTGGATCAATTGAAGAGGAATTGAAAAAAGAAAGGTCGACCAGGATACGGAAATGTCTGTAAATAACGGTCGATTGTCATTACTTAAGATGGGGACCAGGGTTTCCATCTACAGTATCTAACGGGAATCCATCGATTCACAGTTTAATCGACGAACGCTCGAATCACGGTGATGTTACCATGCTCAAGTCGATTGCGGGTCGATTGAACAGGTATCGATCTGTGTGTGTCCAGCTTTAAGGGTCTTGATGAAGCAGTCAGTAAGTATACCTTGCTGGGAGAGCAGGATCAGCAAATCAGACACCTTCCCCTGAATTTGGTGATCATGTTTTGAGGAAACCATAAAAAAAAAACCTGTTGTACTGAATAGTTTAGCTGCAACAGGTTGAGGTCCTCCCTTCCTTTATACAGTATGTGTTTAGTCATTTTTTTTAGTCCATAAATTGTGAGTGAGTGCAACCCTTGGAGAGGAAAGCCTTTTGCCAGAAAATAAATGATCATATCCATCAGATACAGTTTTGGGATATTGTGAAGTATTTAGTAATTCTGGTCTTGGGCCGGTTCACCTTTTGTGCTAATGTATGGCTTTTTGTAGCTGTTAAAGGAGGGTTCTTCCTCTTTTTAGGTTTAGCCATATACTGTAGTATACAATTTGTGATACCAGTCCTTGCTGTGATCCTTGTGATAAGATTGATTTATTGTCAATGATAGGACCATTCTAATAGATGCATATCTATCTCAAATATGGATTGTTAATTGGTTTGCATTACATTAACATCTGAGATATGTCAGCACCTTACTGATGACACTACCCTGTGTGTTTTAGAGCTCTTCTGTCCACCAGAAATTTTGTTTTGGCTGTCAGTTTTTGGATGATCATCCTGCCATAGAATGCCTTATTCTTAAACATCTTAGCAGGCATAGGCTATGCCAGTGGTTTCCAAACTGGAGGGTTACAAAGGTATTCCATGGGGACGTTGGCCCTCATTCTAAACCTGTGTTTGAATAGGATAATGTTCCTAAATAGAAAAGAGGGGCCCTGCAAGGAAAGTTTGGGAACCACAGGGCTATGCAATGGGGTTAATAGGGATGTGTGCTCATCATTAAGAAACTTTGTGATTTTCATGTCTGGTTTGAGGAGCAGCAAGAAAGTAGAATTTATCCAGATGATTTAAACAATGACAGCCCATGCTGTACGCTACTAGATGTTATACCTATTTTCAAACTAATTGAAGGGATTACAAATTACTAGAGAAAATGCTGCTGCAAATACCATTAAAGGTTATCTGGTCGTGTGGTCTTTGCTGAAGGTGAGAATCATTGGCTTCACTAGGCATCTGGTCAGTGATCTCTAGTGATCAGTGGAAGGAACCTTGATCATCATGTCAAAACAGACTGCTTGTGTTGTTTACTGGCAGCGCTTGTGTTAGTGCTAATACCCATGATGTTGGTGAACAAAACATAAGGCCTGCTAAAGTTTGTTATACATTAACACGCCACACAGTGTGTGATGCATAATGCACTGCAGCATGGAAACCTGTGTACCATGCGGTAACTCTGGCTTGTGTGAAATGCTGTTACCAAAAAAATGACCACAATGTTCAAATGATCACCACCAATGTTGTAGTGCAGGATTTTAAACCAGCTAAATACAATGTTCATTTACTGCAAAACATTACAAACTCTGGAGAGGGGTTGTCTGGCATCTGTGTGACACATATATGACCCCTGTGTCATTGATATAGAAAATCATTATATGAACTACTTATAAAAATCTGATACTTTTTTCCTGTCTTCCATATTGTACTTTGTTGGAAATGGTGCTGTGAACCCAGGAAAAGCTCTTCCTTCAGACACTTAAGCAGGGAACACACATGTAGATATGGGCCAGATCGATGGCTGCTTTGAGCGCTGTGCGCGCTCATGGCCATCTATCTGGCCCATATCGTATCCGGCCATCCCTGTTTCCAAGCGGGACCAATCAATCCTGCTAGAAGACAAGGATATCGCACATGACCATAAACCACAGTCAATGTCCATTGCTTTGCATGGAGACTGCAGGGTCTCCATGCAAAGCAATCAGGTGAGCTGGGTGATTAAATCATCGCGCTGCTGCAGGGAACCTCGAATGCCCCCTATCTCGAGTTGTGTGTTCCCTGCTTTAGACAAAGCACAGCTGATGTTTCAGGTTCTGGTGAATGAATACACAATCGATGCAACCCACACAGTCCACTTTAAAGAAGCATTATAAATCTAATCCAGTTTTCCTTAGAATAATGCAGAGTTTAGGCACTTAATTGGTCCACTGTAAAGTAGTCGCAATATGAAAATAATTGAATGGTACTTATAGGGATTATCTATGCTGCTTTGATTTATGGTAAATTGCTAAAAGGAAACATGTCATGTTGCTGAGAAGTACTTTGGTTCTCATATTGAGAACTTACCTTTTCTTATGTGTCACAGCTTTTTGTTCTGCTATACAGGTTGACGTGCTGCTGAGTTATTTATATGAAATGAATCACATAGATGTATTGGTTAGAAAATGTCAAATATATTTTAGCTGAGAGCCATAGTCATGGAAGCTTAGACTGCATCACTGATTATATTCTTTCCCATTGCAAGTGCTCTAGAAGTGTGCCACACAATGCGCAGGGCCCACTAAACATATGATTGGCTCGAATAGTTACATTTCTACATTACCAATGTGTAATGTCTTTTACACATTTGCTGCACCAGAATGACGCTCTATTCATTGTTCGTTCTCATTTACTGCTTTTGCTGAACATTGGTGATGATGATTTAATGCTCCTGTACAAACCGAAGAAAGCGGAATTTCTAACCTAGGAAATGTTGCCATCTTCCGGTTTGGCATTGTAAGGATATATAAATTGGGATGGCTATGCAAAATCACAAATCAATGAGTAGGTAAACCATCGATGCGTGTCTTTTATATTATGTATCTGGCTGTTGAATTAAAACACTGCTTTAATGAAAGCAATAGAAATGAAATACAGGTGACATTTTAAATTTGTGTAGTCTGTTGGCAGATTTGCATATTATTTTGTTCAGTGTTTATCGTTAAAATTCTAACGCCATCTCAAAATCAAGTTTTGAGAGGACTGATTTAAATGACACACATATTTTTCTCTAAGTTCCCAAGTGATTTAGTAATGTGTTTGGGGGGGGGGGGGGGGGGGGGGTGTCACAAGCAGAATCTCTTAATAATTCTGCTTACCATAAAGGGTCGATTTGTTCGTTCGATTCCCGAACAATTGATCACCGTGCAGTTGCAGTGACAGATTTGTTCGGGAATCAAGCTTTCTGGCTTGAGAAAAGCTTGATTAATCAGGGAAATAACATGTTGGTTCAATTGCCATTACTTTTGTTGAGGTCTAGGGTCCCCACACATTCAAGCATTCATCTATTGAGTGGGTATTGACCCGTGTATGGGCACCCTAACTCATCCCTAACTGGAACATCCGTTTGGCTGCTCTGATGACCCACATTAGGAAGTTGCCATTTTGTTCATTTTTTTATTGCATCACAGATCATTTTGGTTAGCGTTCTCAATATTTTTATTTCTCTAACAAATTGCCACCGTTTATATTTCTATGTTTTTGCAGGAGAACTCAGCCACTCTGTGATACCACAAAGCATCAGATTTATTTGTTTTGTTGCAGGATGTTTGTAGGTTCCATGCAGACGGGTCTGCTGCAGCATTTTTTTTACATAGGTGAAATCCATGCTGTGCTGATCACTTGCAATTTCCAATGTAAACAGATGGTGTCGCTATAGAGCTTGCAGGAAATGTCTGGTTAAAGAGGCAGAAAAATTTGAAAAGTTACCTCGGTTCACCGTTGCTAATACTACTGTAGGAGTAAGACTTCTTTCAGACAGCTAATCGTAAGGAACCGGTGTGTCCTACGCTCAGGGCAACACCTGCCTTAGGTAAAGGTATGTCCTGGTTTGGGAATTTGTAAGCCCTGCTGAATTGGGTACTTGTTTGTCTTGATGTTTGTTGAAGTGTCTTGCAGAATTGTAAAACGGCAGTACTAAATAGTGTGGGCTTCGCTTCTAAAAATGTGCTGTACTAACCTGAAGTCTGCAGATTGATGAATCGGTATATAGCATTGTTTAGGTAATTCCATTGTTCTGTCAGTGCTTCTGGAGACCTGCGTTGTGGTTCTGGTCTGATTTGCACTGAAATATTGAATGCTGCTAATGTACCTAGATGGTCAGGAAGTCGGCCTTCTTTCTAAACTATTAACTATGTAAGAGTATGAAGATGTTGCTTATAGCAGCCATTCCTATTCTAGATGACATTTATTTCACTGCTGAGTTGATGCTTTCCCTTTTAAAAGTATATATCGCACATTATATATCATAAGTGAGTCTAAATGGGGGGGGGGACATGATGATTTACAGAAGGACAGAGGCTTCATTTAGCATTTGATAAGGCCATACTGTGCTCTCTGTAAACATCCAACCGAGAAAGAATTTTTTACTGTTCTTTTTTTCGGACATAGTTGGGTATTTATATTGATCACAGTGTCACCTTATTGACAAGCAAATGAGCTGGCTCTATGTATTTTATGAATTTATCTCAATCTGTGATCCCCATCCAGAGAGCTTTATTTTACCTTTTCTTTTCCATCTGCAGCACAGGAGAGTAAAGCTAGCCACACACGGTTCAATTTTGGTTCAGTCGATGCTCGATTAGATCGAGGAATTCAATCGTTTTATCGAAAATTGATCTTAATCGCATCAACATACACCCCACATTGAGTTTGCGATTGTGGTGAGATTTCTATTAAAAAAGATTACTAAAATCGTCGATTTTGGTATGGAAACGATTAAAGTTCAGATTGAAATGGTCTATGTTATTCTATCGAATCTAATCAATCCAGGAGAAACACCACAAACATCGACGATTATAAAACGATTTTGGCACAATCGACGATTTTCCAACATGTCCGATCAAAATTCGATCAATTTTTCTGCCTTCATCGAACAATTATCGTCGATCGTACCATGTGGGCATTTCTCGATTTTCGTTCAATCGATGAAAAAATTAATCTAATCGAGCATCGATTGAACCAAGCTGTGGCTAGCTTTAGGGAAGGGCCATGAAAGCTAAATGTGCTCAATACTTATAAGAGGTCACTAAGGTCCCCCATACACCTTCAGATTTCCTTTAGATCTCCTTTTTGTTTTACCAAAACCATGTAATATGAGGGACTTTCTAAACAATCAAGTCTACCTGTGTTTAATCGCAGAGGGCCCGGCACTACATAGTTGTTGGTAGATCTATCTGCCAGAGAGATCTAAAGGTGTATGGCCAGCTTAACTGATACTTCATAGTGCTGGTAAAAGCATGCCGAATGGGAGTTCTTGAACTGATCAGAGTTCTCAAAACTTTTCAAAAAGTCCTACCAACAGTACTTGTTTTAAGGTAGACATACACGCTTGCGATTCTCCCTCGATAGATGAGGGACAGACATCATCACGCTGCAGCCGGTCCTTCAGAGGATCAGCCTGCACAAAGGTTGCTGGACATTAATTTGGATGGGGATGTCCCCCTTCCAAAGTAATGGGATTGGACAGGAATCTCCCAACCTGACGTGCGATCTGACATGTGGCAGATTCCTAGTCAATCTCGCCAGGTGGGCACACCGATTGGCGGGAACTCGCACAGCGGTTGATCTGCTGAAAACTCGGGCATGTATGGCTAGCTTTACAGGTAAACCTTATTATGTATAGGTCAGGTAATCAGTCTCATCCCGTGTGGAACAATCCACCATGTACACAGTTGGTGGGACTTGAGGATTGATTTGGGTAACTCCGCTTTAGGTAACGTTCAGCCTCCAAGTCAGTGGGGTTCATTTAGTAAAGTAACAGAGCATGTTTAAAATTAACATTTAAAAAGATACCCATCATATGCAGGAAAATGTAAGTTAAAAGGGGTTTGCCCTCATTTTATTGCATAATCAAAGTGCATTCACTTTAAAGTTGAGCTGCTCTTCTATTATTTTACAGTAACCCCTTGTGTCTTTATAAACTATCCTGTGATGGTACATCCTGTATGTGTATGCAAGAGGAGAAGCATCTTCTATAGACTTGTTTGTTTCTCTACTTGTTTCAGTGAATCATCCCATTCAAGTGATGTTGAGGTGTATACTGGGAAATACATGAGGACGTGTCAGTAAGTGGATCACAGGATAACCACAGCCAACACAGTTCAGTGCATACTCTTATTATCCTTCTTGTGTGAAGGATTTGGCCCATATTGGGGTTTTGGATCTGATCAGTGGTAACTTAATCAGATTTTGAGAAGATAGAAAACGTATTTTTTTTCTCATTAAATATTTCACAAAATGGATAGACCTCTGTGATACCCATATGTGACGTGTGAGTGCTCATAGGTGCTAAGAACCTTAGAATCGGAGTGTATCATTCTAATAGCACCAATCCCTTTCCTGCCGACCACATGTGCCTTGTGTACATAATGGAGCTTCCTGATTGGTTCACTCTATTACCATCCCTTGTCTTATGTAATCAAGCATACATATTGTATATGTGGGTCCTAAAAAACAGATTAGTTTTCCCTGTAAAGTAACAATAATAACACTTACTAATAAAGCTTGAAGCCTGTTAGAATGGAAAACAAATATTTTGCCTTGGGAGCAATGATTTCATTTTCCAATGACTGACTAAACTTGTTTAATGTCATTTTTCGTCTTGCCTCTTGGTACTGCAGCTTTAACAGACATGGTGTAGCACTTAACGATTATTATTCTAGTAAAAAGAAAACAGATTTTGAAATAAACCTTTTTGAACTGTAACAATGTACAATTTTCAAAGCCAACGTTTTACAGTAAAGATGTTTTAAGCTGTTTGTCAAGAAAAGAAAAAAAAAAAGAAAACCATCGGTGTGGATGTTGTGTATACGTGTGCCCTTTTTCATTTATGGAAATGTTCTCAGAATATTTATTTACTAATATATTTATCTTAAAGCAAGTCTTATGTTGAGTGTTATCGGGGTAATCAATGAATATTTCTAACACAAAAATACAAACTTTCTTTTTGTAACTGTCCAGAGAATGCACATGGATGTAAAGTTTTTTTGTTTTTGTTCCTGACCAAATTAAAAAAAAATATTAAATAATTTTAGTACTATACAGTTTTGTAACAAAGTGTACAAATGTCAAAAATACAATTTTACCAAGAAACTTCTGAAATTGTCTATCTTTCTTTTATCTGCATGTGGGGATTGACATGTAAACCTGTCTAGGAATCGAAGTTACTAGAGAATGTAGTGGGAAATGGTTGGATAGATCATCATGCATACCGTATGTCTTGGATCAGTTTCCAATGTAAAGTAGCTGCACAATACACAAAGAAATGCCACATAGCGCTAACATATACATGTGCTATTGAAGGTTGTGATGTTATTTAAAAAAATTTTACTCAGTGATGCTGTTGGGCTAAAAAGCCAGTGCCAGGGGGAAGATGAATGTCAATTCTTAACTGTTCTTGAACACCACAAATCTTCTCTACCTACTCTTTTTTTTATCTGATGCTGTGTAGCTAATTCTCACTTCTCATTATGGCATTTAATACAACAATATATTGGATGCCTGAAGGTTACATTGCCCTCGCAGGGGTTAATATCAGTCCAAACAAAAGTCAGAAAAGGCAAAGCCTCCAGGTTTTCAAACATTCAACATTGGCTTTTTATTGGAAAACCACATCACTTGTCTCTCAGCAGCAACAGGCCTGGTCCCACACTCCTTGTGAGCCCCACGTATCCACTGGTCAGAAGCCCTGACAAAGTGGCCTCTAATACTTTTGTGGAAGCAGGTTAACCTTGAAGTAACTGGAATGTGAAGGAAGGAACTAGGTAGGCCTTTCCAACCCAGAGTCCGGGCGACCCTGTAACAAAAAACTAAACAAAATAACTCTTGGCAGGGAACAGTTGCAGTACAATAATTTCCCAGACACCTTCCAGGATACACCACCTAATGGGATCACTGAATGTATGTAGAGGAAATATGCCTCTCTGGCAAGACCCATCCACTGTACAATATATGTGTGCGTATGTATGTATATGTATGTGTGTGTGTGTGTGTGTGTGTATATATATATATATATATATATATATATATATCCCACACACAATGCTATATTTTGGCTTGAAACTTTTTTAATGACTCCACATTCTAAAAGTGCTATTGTGTAGATGTGTTGCTTCTGTCTGTCGGCTACCTTCATTGCCAACTGCTGACCATAAAAAACTTACACCTAAAGAGATCTTGGGAGATGACTACTTCATATGGGCAGCAAAGAGGGATCACACAGGATCATGTGGGCAAGACAATTGATAATTGTTTCTGTATATTGATTCATTATCTCACCATTTTTCTCATTGCATTCATTCTGTACCACCTGCCACTAGTTGCTGTCAGAAATGTTCTCCCCAATCTATTTTACTGGTGGCTGATAACAAAAGAAACTCATTGTAAGAGTTTAAGGCTACATCGCATTGAAGGATGCAAAATTAAGCTGGGCATATACGGTAGATTCCCGATCGATTGACCCACGATCAATCACAGCATGGTGATGTCACCACGCTGCGCTTGATTGTGGATCAATCAATTGGCAATCAATGTGCACCACCTGCTATCCTGGTTGTGTGCAGCTCCCAGCCAGTGAGAGCCGACAGAGACACAGCTCCCTAGACCCCTCCTCTACCCGCACCGCACACAGAGCGGGAGCTAATCACAGCTTGTAGGCTGTGTGTTGTGCGGGGTAAGGTCATCCCCATCCAAAGCAATGGACATTTACCGTGATTTACGATCATGTCCAATATCCCTGTTTTTGGGATGACCGCATAAGATGCACCAGATCGATGGCCATCAGCACGCACAGTGCTCAAAGTGGCCATCGATGTAGCGCATATCTATGCGTGTATGGGTACCTTAACTCAACCAGAGGTAGTAGCCTCAGACCTTCCTATATTAATAGCTACGTTTCCTCCAGTAGAGCCTGCAATCGTTGGTTTGGTGCCCAAAGTAAAGCTACTAGGATCACCTAATTTTACACAATGTTTTGTGGTTGTGCTTGTCCACACCTGACACCGAACCATGTTGCAATATGACTGATTTTCTAGAGATTAGCTATGGGATGGGCAGGGTGGGTGTAAACAGATTTTCTCTGTCTAAAAATAGCCTTACCTTACTTACCTAGGTTTGTCATCTTTCACACATTTCTCTTCAAAATGATTTTGCCAAATACGTGACACTTAAGTAGATGCTTCTGTGTTATTTATTTATTCATTAAATTTTTTTTTATCAAATCATGTTTATTCAACCATTTTTCATTACAACGCTACTGTGTTATTAAACAAGCTCTCCACCTCTCCAAAACTGATCCTGTTTTTTGTGCTTCAGTTTCCTCTCAATGACAAAAACTCTACCAGTGTGCTTTCTTTGGGGGGGGGGGGGGGCTTCTTTGTAAAATCATTGCTGTGACTTTGTATGAATTCTGTAGGGCAAGAATTGGTGTTGGCAAAGATCACATTAAAACATCGGAAGGGTAAATTAAACAATGGTGGGGTATATTAGGCCGTAATTAAACAGTTGAAAAAATAAACGGTAAAAAAAATAGTTGCGCATTATTGTCCGTAGCAATCACACAGTAGAAGTGATGTCCGTGGCCAGAAAGACCCTGGTAATTGTGTATGGAATCGGGCAAAATGGGTCAGTATGAGGGTGGGTGATTAAGAAGTGTTGAGTTGTGCAGCTCCCGATATCAAGGAGGAGTTGGGCCCCCCTGTAACAAACAAGTAGGAACAACCTAGTGCAACAACGTTAAGTTCAGTAAATGATAAAGATAAAGTACAATAATTACCTACCAGGTAAAGATAAAGTACAATAAATAAGCTACCAGGATGACTACACTTCCTGGTTATGGGTGCTGTAGGGTTCAGTAGGATCAATGGGATGCGTTTCTGGCGGCAGCCCTTTGATGATGGTTGGGATTGTAAATTTTTTTAATCCACTTTGCATGGATATTAGCTTAACAGGTTTGTGTATTGGTCTTGGTATGCATTGGTTTGTACCTACCTGAAGTTCGTGTATCGATGGGTCAGATCGGTTTAAGTGACGCAAAGGGAACCTACATAATTTTAGAGGTGTGGTAATTATATCTGTTTTAAAAATGTGTTTTCAGTTTTTAGAAACTTTTTCTTAATGACTCAAAAAAAAGGTATGCCAGTGTTTTTATTACCCCTAGTGGATATAAGTCATGTGGAGCACCCCATTTTGTGATGTATTACTAGAGTGTGAGTGACAAAGAGAAGACTTATTATTCTTGCACAATGGGAATGTTGATAAACCCTTTGTACCACTTGCAATGTTGAAGTAGAATTCCTGATTTAGGTGCACAGATATATTTTATAAATAGCTGAAGTGTAAATAAATAGCGTTGGTGATCTCAATCTGAGGGAAAATTAGGGCAGAGTGCATTTAAGCATATACAACTAGATGTGGAATAGGAAAGAAACATGATATACCGTATATGCCGGCGTATAAGACAACTTTTCAGTACCTTAAAATCCTCCCCAAAGTCGGGGGGTCGTCTTATACGCCGGGTGCCGCAGGCAGGGGGTGCAGGGGACCATCTAGGGGAGCCGGTAACTACCGTATATCTGGGCTGTCTGTGCTGCGAGCGCTGCTAGCTGAGATACATTGTAACGAACGAACGAGAGAGCAGTGTTACCATGGCTGCAGGATGCTTCTCCACCGAGAACACACACAAAACCGTGTGTAACTTTGAACATTCATAGCAGGAAAACCATGTATAGTATAATGATGACACTTTCAGTAATGCTCACCTACTACTACTTACACACTGAGTTTCACCACTCTAGCTATAATACT
>CM070032.1:55066894-55125784 GCA_036250615.1 Ptychadena robeensis
CCTGTACATATATATATATATATATATATATATATATATATATATCAACTGGTTTACAGTCATGTGCGATATCCCTGTTTTCGTGCGGGATCCTGCTCGAAAACAGGGATGGCTGCATATGGGCCAAATATATGTTCGTGAGCGTGCACAGCGCTCAAAGTGGCCATTGATCTGGCCCATATCTACACGTGTGTACCCAGTTTAAAAGATGAAGATCTGTGAAGTTCACAAGCACTCTGCATATAATAAAAGCTGGGTGCAGTACGTGTAGTGAATTGAGGATTGGATGAAGTTGTCAGTCACCTGAAGGGCCAGGATTGTGCCATTGACTAGGCATTTTTTCCTTTTTGTAATGAACACTATTTGCAAATAACAAAGAGCCACATCAAGCCCAGTGTGTTAGGATCTTGTTGCCAGGGTAAGTCAAGGAGGAGAGGAGGTCACCATTTTTATGTTACTCCCTTCTTGATTGGATGAGTGACTTGTCACTCTCACATTTGGAAATGACAAAGAAATGAGTGTTTTACCCTGTACATGTTGGTGGGTCTAAATCATACAGCAATCAACAGCCTTCAACAATCCTTTGATTCTTTAAGCCCAGTATACAAAGTCCCATGTGAAAATGTACATTATATAAGCCAGCAACTCTGTTGGGAATTTATCAGATACATCCATTTTTATTATTGTTAAATTGTATTTATATAGCACCAACATATTACTCAGCGCTGTACATTAAATTAGAGTTAATACAACACAAGATAACACACAGGTACAGGTTATGACACAGGAGGTGTTAAGGACCCTTTCTGATGGAGCTTACAATCTGATAGATCCATTTTAGAATTTACTTCAACTTATCCAACAATTTCTTCAATAGTTTTAATTGATACACTTCTGGTCTATATTTTACAAAATCTACATTTATGTGATTGTCACGCTGGAACTCTAACCAAAATCCTGACCTTTAAGCATTGCCCTTTGGACAGTTGCTTCTACCTTTTGACCTTGGTGAATTTCCTTTTGCCAAATTACCATAGTTGAGAACATGCTGAACGGGATAATCTGCCCAATTCACCATCTCCATATATTTTTATGTTGTATCCATGAGGCAGCTAGATTATAAAAAAATGTTTTTGTTATGTTGTGATTGGACACTAGTGCGAGGAACATGGATACCCTGTATAAAAAAAAAAAAAGGTTAAAGTGGTGTTAGCTTTGATAAATGTCCTGCTATTATAGTCTGTGAGGAAGATGTGTGGCTTCCTATTTTTTTAAGATCTCCAAAAACAACTACTGTATTTCCTCTGGATGTCTGGTAGTGTTCCTCTATGGAAAAGTGAATGGCTCCGAGCCAACCTCTGATGAAACTACTATCCTTACTGTACTGTACAACCCATCACAAGAGCAGCCTGTTCTGAATGTTCCATTGTAGTTGGTCCCCTCCTTTTTAGCGGGGTGTTATTTGACACCCTGCCTTGGTTTGTTTCTTATCCATGGTATAAAAACTGCTTGTAAGAGAGGAATGTGTCCCTTTCTCTCTAGTCTACATACAAAACATGGGTTGGCAAAGAGAGATCTCACAGTTCTCAACTTTACAGGCCTTTAACCCTTAAGCCTCTGTCTTTATTAAATGGAATGCATGCTGTCATGGGAAACCCCTTTATGCTACAGACTTAGAAAGGTCAGCTGCATTGTAAGGTTGTATGCACTGTTATGCTAAATAACAGAAGAAATAAAAAGGGCAAGGACCCATAGCACCAAATAATTAGTAATTGTTTTTATTTCTTCAGTTGCACTTGTCTGATATCTGAAAAAATTGCAGATGATGAAATGTGTGAAAGAACAGGTAGGCTAAAGCTGGGAAGCTGGGAACACACGCATAGATATGGGCCAGATCGATGGCTGCTTCGAGCGCTGTGCGTGCTCACGGCCATCTATCTGGCCCATATCATATGCAGCCATCCCTGTTTTCGAGCGTGACAAATCAATCCCACTGGAAGACAGCCATATCGGACATGACCGTAAACCATGGTCCCGCGGGGTCTCCATGCAAAGCATTATCGGAGCTGGAGACACAGTAGAGCTGCTGCAAGGAACCTCGAACGGCTCCTTTATCGAGACGTGTGTTCCCTGCTTTTGTGCCCACTGCTTCTTTTTGCAAGGGGGCCTGCGGGGTAAAAGACGCAGAAAGAACACTTCCTATTCTAATGAATACTAAAAGCAATGTGCCCACTCTGTTTAGAATCCAGAGAGCCGCATCTTCCCTGTGGTGGAGCCCATTGATGATCAATGTACCGATCTGCTTTTCTGTGTCTTCTTTTCTAATTAATACGTCACAGACAAACCTACCGAAAGTCTCGGGAAATAAAAAAAAAAAAAACAGTAGACACATGGCCTTAATGGGGTTTGTTTTTATTTGATCCTTACCAGTTCTCTGATATGTAAACAAAAGAAAAAAAAAGGTACATTGGCTGGACAACCATATTTGTAAACTCCTTGAGGGCCCTTTCACACTACACACGCATGCAGTGTGAACGGTAACATTGGTCTTCTATGAGAAAACATAGTACTGTAAAAGCACATGCGTTAAACAATAGCGTAACAGCCACGTGCTTGATTCGGACCCATTGCTATAGGAGTTAAATGTCAAGCATCCAGTCATGCAGTCTGCATTTACAAACATTTTAAAAAAATTGGTTCACTCTCCTGACTCCATAACTGCAGAGTTCCAATTTTCTTCTGATGAAACTATAAATAATAAACTTCGCAAATCACTCCATGTGATGGAGGCCTGACTGATGATTTGCCTGACTGCATTGTACCAACTGTAAAAAGGAATAATGGTACATGGTGGTTGTTTGGGGGTCTGGCTTGGTTTTGTTTCAGTTAAATGAAGGCTTCAGCATAACAAAAAAACATTTGTGCTGATCTTTTTCTTCTTTTCTTCAAAGTTTTTGGAAAATCCTTTTCTATTACAAGATTGGACGAGTTTGGTGTGGCAGAACTGACCTCAACCCCAAATATGATTGGAAGGTTTAGAAAGGACTGATCAAGCCCTAACATTATTATTACATTATTATCCTGTATACTGACATATTATGCAGAGCACTTCCAGAGCATATATAGCCATCACTAACTGTGTCTCAAAGGAGCTCACAATCTAATATAATCTATTAGTATTAGCATATACTGTATTTTCCGCACTATAAGACGCACCGGACCATCAGTTGGACCCAAAGTTTTGAAGAGAAAATTAGGAAAAAAACAGAGACAGCTATTCAGGTATCAAGTGAATATACAGAATGTTCCAGCAAAGTAGGCAGGACTGGACCAAGCAGTATTCATGCAGTGTTTTTCCAGCCAAAAGGCCAGTGCCAGGAGGGAGGTCTTTGCTACAGCAGAGTGTGCAGGGCTGAAACTTTAGAATGTGCTAGCAGAACCCATTCTCTGAACAAACTCACCAACTTATGGAGAGATGCATTTTACAATCTGGCACTGAAAAACTTACCAATGAGCAGCTATTTACAAAGTGGAGGAGATATGAGTCTTTGTCACAAAATTTATTTATTGCAATGCAGAATGTAAAGGTTAATACACAACTCATGCTATCTAATTGTAATATGTGTCTCTCCATAAGTTGGTCAGTGTGTTCAGAGAATGGGTACTGCTAGTGCTAATGCAGATTGGATCTCTTTTTGACAGTGGTTTTTGACTTGGCTGGAGGGAATGGAACACATTTCTGCCTCCTGGGCTGGATAGCTATTGCTCCCAGGATGGTTGGGACTACTTTTACATATTCGGACCATAGGACGTAGGGACACTTTCCCATTGATTTTAATGGTAAAAAGTGTGTCTTATAATCAGAAAAATACGTTATGTGTAATAACATAACAATCCAGGCAGGTGATTACTCTCATGTAAACAAAAACTTGCGTATGTACTCTATATAATATTAATGAGCATATCTATTGCTTCATCTTCCATGTTCAAATAATGAGTGACCCCCTAAGGTTCAAAACAAAATATCTTAGAACTGTGTCTCAAAGAAGAGCTTAGGGGCTGTTTGTATTGTAAACACTCTGTGAAAAGACATCTCCAATAACAAATTCTGATCATGTGGAACAGTAAGCATGTAAGCAGGTCCTGACCTGTCGGAGGATGAGCAAACATCCATTATCAGTCAGGTTGCATTGATTTGCGTTACACAACCATACTAAGCAATGTTACTTATGCATAAGCACACAGTCACTACGCACAAACATGTAAAGCGACAACTTGTAGACCTGTCTGTGCCTCTACCTATACGTATAATATTGTTACAGGACTTGGCTCCTTAGAGACCTGCACAAAAAACTTCTTACAAGATGAATGCACATAATTATTATTATTATTAGTCAGTTATCATAAGAGAAACACCGCTGCAAATTGGAATGTTTACATTTTTAAATGGTGTCATAGGAACAAAGGATGAGACGCAGACTTATTGGCCATGATGATGTAATTATTCAGCTCCCGGTGCTATAAAATAATTGTATTTGTGCGCATTTATTTCAGACTCGCTAGAGTTCACAACCTCATTTGCCAACAGCCGCATAAAACAGTGTCTGCACTTTTAGTACACTTCTACAAAATGTATCATTAAAAAAATCATCGAGCCCAAGGAGCCGCAGAATACATCTGGCAGGGCTATTACGGTTATGTTTGTATGAACACCCCTAATATCCGCTTTAGTTACCGTAGTAGGACAACTAATTTATTGGGAACAAAGTTATCATCATAATGTGACCTAAATGATGGCGCTTTTGGTGCCCCCCCCCCCCCTTTCTGTCCCTCCAGGCTTGTCAAAAGGGGTCTGGTTTGCTCTGGGGCACCCATGCTGTTTGGGGTTCCCCGTTTTTTAGAGTATACCAGACCCTATGCCAATAGGGGGTCTAGTATGCTGTGGAGGGGGGACCCCATGCTGTTTGGGGGCCCCATTTTCTAGAGTATACCAGACCCCCTGCTAAAAGGGGGTCTGGTATGCACTGGAGGGAAGGGCATGCGGTTTTGTTTTAACTGTTTAATTGCTGGGGAAGAAAACGCCATTAAAAAATAAGTTTTCTTATAGTTTATCATTGATCCGGGCGGTCCTAGGGAGATTTGCACCCTGGGCAAGCACCCCTTCTGACGCCCCACTGGAAAACACCACTAGTAACTCTCCCCTGGGAAAGCAACTACACTCCCGGGGATAGAGAGAGAGAGGGGGGGGGGGGTGCTGGTCTTCTCCTTCTCTCTCCTCCGGGTGAGCACGGGCAAAATAAATTTCGATGTCCAGATGCGGCCCTAGGCAATCGCCCAGGTTGCCCATGCCTTAAACTGCCCCTAAATGTGGTAGCAGCTTTGTTACACTTTTGTATTGGTATTGTGGCTAGCATTATGCCCTCAATGGCAGTTATTTGCGAAAGTTTGGTCTGCCAGTTCGTGAACTGCCTCGCCCGATGTTCAGCCATCACTAATTATGTGTAATAATTACAAAATAATTAAATATGTGTATTGAGTTGCTTGTCTGGAGTTTGGCATTAGGGGAATGACTATCATTGTACATGTTGCTGTGGTATAAAATGGTGACACAATAAATAAGAGAACACATACAATGAACCTCTGTTAATAAACAGTAGATCAGTTTTTAAGCTGGTAAAAAGTTCTCTAACAGGTGGAGCACACCTGGCAGGAGATCTAACATTGCTTCACCACAAGTTGGACAAATATTGTGAAAAACAATACAGTGATACATAATGTACGGTTAGTGAAAAGGCAAAAGGAAGTCAAGGTACGGTATATTGTTTATTATGCCAACATCTTGTGTTCATGTAATATGCCAACATAAAGAACTTCTTTGCTTATCCTTTCCCCTAGGAATCCTTGTCCTGTATAGCCCTTATCACGTTTTTACGTGGTCATTATCTTTAAATATATTGAATAAAATCTTTTTGGAGCAAAATGACAAATGTTTATTGGGATTGGGGTTGGTGGGTAAGCAGGTTCCATTGTGTCCCTCTTTCCAAAGTTCCAAATTTGTGGATTTTGTTTTTAAAGTAAAAAATACTAACTTAATCTAGGGCAGTGGGGGGCATGGATGTATTGCAGGGGGAGGGGGGCACAGTTGGGTGCTGAGGGAGGGATAAGCAGGAAGCCAACCATGGAGGAGCTAGCTGGCAGCAGTTAGTTGAGTGCATGAGGCTTTGTGTGGAAGCCGGCGGCGCGATTGCCGCCGCTAAGAACCGCCACCACTAAGAACCGCATCTCATGCGGTTTTTAGCGGCGGCCATTGACCTCTATGGCCGCGGTCAGTGCTGGGCGGCCGCGGAATCGGGCGGACCGCCGCCTAAAAACTCGGTCGGGGACTAGCCCATTAAAATGAATGGGCGCGGATATATCCGCGCCGTGCACAACCGCGGGCTTCTGCTTTAAGTGGAAACAAGCCCTAAAAAGACTCTGAGTAGAGTAGAGACTCTGTGTGTGTCTGTGTGCAGTTTTTGTGTGAAGGATTGATGTCTCTGCATGAGTGTAGTGTGTGTGTCTCTGTGAATGAAGAATGTTTCTATATGATTGATGTGTGTATGTATGATACATGTGTGTATGTATGATACATGTGTGTATGTATGTGTGTATGTATGATACATGTCTGTGCATGGTTGGTGTGAAAACCAAATAAAGTTGTATGAGTTGTATTCCAAATAAAGTTTTAGGGCACAACTACATGTTACTGCAGAGCAAACACAGCTAGTGTGAAATGACCCTCAACATGTTTGAAGGAGGGGGGTTGATAATGTAATCTAAAAAGGGGTAGCCTTGCAGGGAAGGTTTGGGAACCACTGCTCTCTGTGGCACTCAATGTATTGCATGTTGTCTGTTGGAGTATAAAATAGCATCTTACATTTTCTTGAATAAGCCAGGAATTTCCCAATGCTCAGCAGAACAAGGGCAGCAGCAAATCATATTTCATGTCCCTCACACATGCCCTGGGGCCTAATCTAGGCAATGAATGGGTAAAGTCTTCCACCTGACAATGGTGTATAAAAAAAGACATTCCTTCCTTCTGTTGTGCCACCCACCCCCTTTTAACAAAAGCTGGAAGGAGACAGTGGCTGAGCATTCCAACTTTAATCATAGATACATTTCAAACACAAGTTCCATGTCTGAATGGCACCGGTAAGACAGCTGCAGAGCAGCAAATCCTCGCGCCAAACAGAAGAGTGTACACAGCACAGGCGGCTTTGATGTTATTTCCAGTAATATTTACATCCAGTCCCTAGGAGACAGGGCTGGTAATAGGAGAGTTTGCCCTGCAAAGAAAGGAAATCATTCCTAAATCTCATCTGCAAAAAGATGAAAGCAAGACAGGAAGCAGCTTGCCGGGTCTCCTATTTTCTGCTGCTCTCCTCCCATGATGTGCGTTCCCCATTGAAAAAGACCTTTCATTGATTTTGTTGTGAGCATGTGTAGTTTTTCCAGTTCTCCTAAGCAAACCTGGAATTTAGGGTTAACACTCTTGCAGCTCTTATATCCTCGGCCTTTGTATTTGTATATTGTCTCTTTGTCTCTACGAGTTTCCTCTAACGGCTTGTTTCCACTATACGTCGGAACCCCCTCTGCTAAGCGTATTGCTTGGTGGGGATCCTGTAGGAGCACATATACCTTACCTGCTCGGGGGATGCTGTGTTGCAGAAGCTCAACGTACTCCACTACCTTCAGCCTTGCATCGGCGGAACGTGAAGACACAGCATCTGCCAAGCAGGTAAGTAAATGTGCTCTTTCGGGATCCCCGCCAAGCAATACGCTAAGCGGAGGGGGTCCAGTTGTATAGTAGAAACATACCTTAAGAGACATGAATTGCGATCCCAGTTCGTTCTTTTTGTAAATTAACTCTGGACAAACTGGGTTTATCTCAACCACTGTTCTGTACAAATTTGTGTATATAGCTTTAAATCTTCTCTGCAATCCTCAGCAGCAGGTGCAGGGATGACTAATGGCTTCTAGCTTCCCGCTCTTTTTCTGGCCAAACATTGTAACTTTTGGTTTCTGCCTGGAGATAACTTACGGCTCTCCTCCTAGCAGAAGGGATAAATATACCTCCTTAGGCCCTCCTTAGTTAGAGTTGGGTTAGCTCCTGAACCACCTACAGCCAGTGCCGTGCAACCCTTTTTGGAGCAATCTCCTTCATTGTCCTGGGTTCTCCCGCACGCCGACCCTTTGCAGTGCCCAGGACCAAGGACCCCCATCTGTGGTGAACGAAAGGGTTTGTCCCATGGACCAGGACTGCCTTCCCTCGAATGTGCCCGAGCAGATGGTTGCAGCTACCGGTAGGTGCTATCGCTAGGCAGACGCAGGATTCCCCCCTACTTCACCTCACCGCCCGCTATTCCCTATTGTCATAGCCACTGGACTGTACCAGACCCCCTCTCACTGGGACGTGAAGCCATTGTCACCCTGCAGCTGGTAGCTAACTTTATTTGCAACAGTAGTATCCTAAGTGTGTGCCCCATCCCCAGGCTTGGATTTGGTGATGGACTGTAAATATCCCTATAGTAAAGACTGTACATATCCCCCTACCAGCTGCCTGTGACTCCGTTTATTGTGTGTGAGTGTGTGAGCCTGATACAGTGTGCTTGAACATTCAAAGAATCTGGTCGTTCGGAGCAACATTATGCCCTCCACAACACTACACATACACTCTCTACTTTGTTCAACTTACGTTTGTCAGAATCCAGTTCTTTATATGAACCTCTTCTTCAGCAGTCTTCTTTTCCCTCCCCTGCCTTCTGATTGGCTGGCAATGCTAGGAGAAGGTGAGAGCATTGTGCATACCAGAAGAGGGAGGAAAAGTGTTAACTGCTAATAGGCTGCAGTTCTTTCCCCTCTCTAGCTCTCACTTGGTGTGAAGAAGTCATCTGTGGGAGCAATAAAAGAAAATGGATAATCTCTCTGAATCTGGGGCTCCACGCAAGATCTCACCACCAGGGGTCAAATTGATCACAACAACAGTAAGCAAAAATCCCAGAACCACACGGGGGGACCTAGTAAATGACCTGCAGAGAACTGGGACCACAGTATCAAAAACTACCATCAGTAACACTATGCCGCCAGGGACTCAAATCCTGCAGTGCCAGATGTGTCCCCCTGCTTAAGCCAGTACATGTCCAGGCCCCTCTGAAGTTCCAACTTGTTGTGTTTGGAGGAGAAAGCATGCTGAGTTGCATTCAAAGAACAGCATATCTATTGTGAAGCATGGGGGGGAGTTAAATGTCCATGCTGCCCCAAAACATCACTGCTCTAAAGGAAATCTGCATGGAGGAATGGGCCCAAATCTCAGCAACAGTGTGTGAAAACCTTGTAAAGAATTAGATAAAAATTGATCTCTGTCAATGCCAATAAAGAGTATATTACAGTATTAAGTATTGTATTGAGATGAACTTTTGATATTGACCAAATACTTATTTTCCACCATAATTTGCAAATAAATTCTTTATAAATCAGACAATGAGGTTTCCTGGATCTCCCTCCACAATTCTTTCTCTCAAAGTTGAGGTTTACCTATGATGAAGTATGATGGAAAATTACTTGCCTCTCATCATTTTAAGTGGGTGAACTTGCACTATTGGTGGCTGACTATACAAATACTTTTTTGCCCCGCTGTATATATTTATTTATTATTTATTTATTTATTTATTTATTTTTCCCTAAAGTTTACTTTAAGTCTCAGCAATGATGAAGCATTTTGTATTGTGGATCTTGGGAAAAGGTAAGGCATGGCTAATGTACAGTTAGTTAGTGAGTGTGATAAATACTGGTCCTCTGGGAATATATCGGACACTATTGGATGGCAGCTGTCAGAGCTGTGCCTGGGGTGGGCCGTGGGTATAAATCTACACCTGGCTCATGGAGACTTATAAAGGTTCAGCCAGGCCCTGCCTAGAATCGGATAAATGTTTTGGGTGGAAAGGATTTCAGCTCTCGGTTTACTTGCTCTGTAAAGATACAGACTACTGGATCCATGCAAAGATCCGGTGTAATAAAACTTTACATGTAAACGTAAGTTGTGCTCAGAGGTTAATTGACTATCAGGTATTTCACACAACACTTTAATTGAGCACAGCTTGGTTTCATGGCACACATCTCTGGAAATATAGAAAGGCATTATCAAGATGCCTGTAATTTTCAACCAGCGGTGCTCTGAAGTGACTGCTGACATGGAAGGCTAGAGAAGTCTCAAATTCTGCCAAAGGATCTCACTTCATTCTTGGCTGACCCTGTCGTTGTTGACTGTAGTCTCACCTCTCTGACCTCCATTCAGGCCAATCCTCTTCATAGGTTTCATTATCAGAAAATAATTTTTGTTTTTTCCTGTGGGGTAAATCATTTTCAAAGAGCTTTTTAGCATATTTAAAAAATTTAATAATAATATATTTATTCATTTACTACGTTTAGACGTTAGCAATGCAGTTGAAAACGTTATGTAGACTGTATAGGCAAATTTATGAAGTTTTATTAACTGATGAGCAGCATAGGCAATAGGTTCGCTTAATATTCACAATAAATTTGTATATAAAAAATTTGTGATCTCCAGTCATAATTACCTTAATTGGGCAAATCAGCACTTGCACATGCGCAAACTGCCAACACGGTGCATGGTACTTTCCACAGATTACCTTCACTGATGTCAAAAATCTTGAATATTCACGATTATGAAGATAAAGCACTATATTCGAGATTTTGGTGAATTCTAAAAGTGCCGATATTCGCAATAAAAAATCAATAAAAAAATTTGAATATTCGCGATCAACACAAGTTCTCTTTATACTTCAGCTGTTCAGTTTGATTATTCTTCTCCTTTCAGATTTCATAATATAAATGTAGTGTGTTGCCTTATGTGATCACTGTTAAAATCTTAAAATATTTAATGGTCAAAACCTTAAAAAGCAAAAAAAGATTCTAATTTTTACAGGTGGTATTAAAATTTCAGAATATCTTTGGTCATCTATTGCAAGACAATAGTACATTTTTTAAGTGGCTTCTTAACCTCCTGTGCATTTTGCTACATTTTTCACGCTTTCCAGGCAATCGTGGCGCAGTATGTGTGTGCGGGGGAAAGCGGCGCTCCCTCCATTAACACGGAAAGAATAAAAAAGCTCAGTGAGCCTGCAGCTATGCTGAAATGCTACAGGCTCACGAAGAGCCAACGATTGCACACAATCCTGGCACTGTCACAATTTGATCCGAGATCAAACTGCGCCATATTGGCTTCAGGCATATTTCCCAGAAGGTTAAAGACCCACTGCCAGACCTGTATTGAATAAATAAAAAAGATCCCTCCCAGACCCTTCTCTCTCCTTGTCTCTGATGATGTAGCACCGTGGCGGGGAGCAGCAACAGCCGAGAAAATACCTGATCTGCATTGAAAGACACATGGACAGTTTTCTCAATTGAAAACCATTATAAATGCCCCCAGTGGCCAACCACAATATTGCAAGCTGATTTAATACCTGGAAGCCTGGGCGATAAAGATGGAATCTGTCATATAACAGGGAACAGCAGGTATGTATTTTTTTTTTAGGATTGTAGAGTGCTACGCCACCATCATACCAGCTCAAAAGGATTTTAATTTAATTTTTCATATATATATATTTTAGGTTTTTAGTTGTCATTCGCTTTAAGCATACAAGGATTTGTTTCTAGATTTTAATATGGAACCATTATACATTAACTGACATATTCTAGCCCAGCTTCTGCTGGATACATGCTTCCTAAAAAATGGAATTAAAATGATTGCATTTTTATTTTGAACCAGAAGGTGAAGCTTTCTTTTCCTTATTTCACAGACCTCAATAACCCAAGCTGAAATTGAGACACAGGCACGTTCTCAGCGTAGTGACTTGGCAGAAAGTAAAACAATAAAACAACTGTATAAAAAGTGTGAAAGTTCAGTAAAATGGAGCTCCAAACATTATAAGTTGCCATTAAACTATTAGATTTACAGTCCCAGCCTACTAAGCATTTAAAGCAGGGCTTCATCAAGCTGATCAAGTGCCTGATCTGTATCGTTTGTTATTTAAGGGTTGCTCTTTTATTCACCTCTCATAAAACATGTTAGTTCTGTGCCACAAGACACATTACATGCCAGCTGTCTATGGTCTCTCATGAGCCCTGCCTGTAGGAATGCACAGATGGGCGCCTATGCTCCGGTCGGGGCCCATACTGTCACAACGTTTTTACTCTTAAGAATTAATGTGGGTGGAAGAAGCAATTAGAAATGGATAGATGAGTGGACAGGCACAGCAGACAGTTTATATACTTGAGTACGAGGCTGATGTCAGAAATGAAAGCTTCTAGTGGAAAGGTAATATTTTCAAACGTTTGTGGAATTCAGATACTGGTGTCACTAATACAAAGGTCTAACAAGTGCAGAAGGATGAATGACCCTCTGGGAATCAAAATGATATCTTCTCTTGCTTTACTAAAGGTGGGTTTACATATGTAGATTTTTTCTTCAATCAACTGGCAATTCGATTTTGTCATTGAACATGGTTTGTTTTTTTATCGAATGTAACATTAGATTTTTGGTTCGATCATTGCCGACATCAAATAAAAATACATTCCAATGTTGTAATATGACTAATTTCTCAATAAAGCTTGTTTGAAAAAAAAAAAAAAGAAAATACATTCCAAATAACATCGACAAATTACTAAAAATTACCAACATGTTCGATTACCTTTCCAACGTTTTTTTGTTTGAGGTGAAACAAAATGTTATCCATCGAACAAATTGGCCATTCTAGATTTTTGTTCAATCAACCAAAAAATCTACATGTGTAAACCCACCTTAACTTGATTAGGCAGGGTTCTCAAACTTTACTTGACAATCAGAATTCTGTAACCTTACATGACAATCAGGGTTCTCTATCTTCATTTGACAATACGGGTTCTCTAACTTAACTTGACAGTAGAGCCCCCCATACACCCTTAGATCTCTCCATACAATTTCCATTAGATCTACCAACAACTATGTAGTATAGTAGCCTCCCTGCTAGAATACATAATTGGAAGGTTTAGAAAGGTCCTCATATTACATGGTTTTGGTAGAACAAAATTGATTGTAGAGAAATTGTATGGTAAGATTGTAAGGTGTATGGGGGGCCTTAAGGGTTGTCTAAAGGTCCCCACACACGTATCGAGTGGGGACCGAAAGATGAGCTTTGGAGAGCAACGTGATGATGTCAGAATGCTATTCATTGCTCACAGCATTTGTGTGCCGGACGCTAGTTTGGACGGGGACGCCGGTCCCCATTTAAACTAATGGCATCGACTAGAGATTTACGGACATGTCTGTTCTTTGGCCGACCAAGCTTTGGGGCGATAGGGATCGTCCCCATATGGGCACCCGCGGCTAATTTTGCCAAAATCGTCTGCGGCTCGATCTGTAGGGACCCTAACTTCACTAGACAGTCAGAATTCTGTAACTTCACTTGATAATGAGGGTTCTCTATGTTAATTTGACAATCAGGGTTCTCTAACCTCACTTGACAATCAGGGTTCTCTAACTTCACTTGACAATCAGGGTTTTCTAACCTCACTTGACTAGATCGTACAAGCAAGTTTTTCTTGGTATTGTCAGCTATTCTATATGCAATGGTACTATGGAGCATGTGCACGCATTTGAATACATCACAATATGTGGTGGCAAAAACCATTGAAATTTGAATCGATCTACATTACATGATTGTTTTTTAAGTAGATTGAACTGAAAAGTCAAACCATGTATGCCCACTTTTAGAGTGTGAGCCCCTTCTACAGGCCCCTATACACTTTACAATCTTATCATGCAATTTTGTACAATCAACTTTTGTTCTACCAAAACCATGTAATATGAGGAACTTTCTTTTTTTTTTTTAGTCATTAGGCTTTTATTTAAGAAGTTTCTAAACCTTACAATCACCATGTATTCTATCAGGGAGAACCCGGCACTACATAGTTGTTGGTAGATCTAATGGAAACTGTATAGAGTGATCTAAAGGTTTTTGGGGAGTATTAACCTTTTACTTGGAAGTTTTCAGTTGCAATATCTCAATGGAAATGCAGATTCCTGAAACCTAATCAGTTCAGCTAAAAAGGTGATTTTTGATTGATCTAGCTGGTGGAGATTTCTAAGATGATTTAGATAAAAATAAACCAGAAAAGGAAGGAAGGGCCCTAATTGCCGGTAACAAGCTCACCACATCCCACTTCAGTTAATAATATGCACCAGCACTTTTTGTGATATTGGGACTTTACTTACAATATTCCTGATACCTGAAGAAGGCAAGACATTGGATGAAACGCATTGGAGAAATCAAGAGTATCTCAATGGATCTAATTTTATAGCAGGACCAGACTGGTGCAAGTGACTAAAAACCTTTTTCCTATGTTTATATGTTGGATGTTATGTAGCCAGATGAACTGGTGACAATCTACTATGGTGTGGGTACTTTCAGGGGTTGTTATTAATTTTATTATGTATGTATTGATTATGTTTTTGAATTGAAAAACTGTAAACCTAATTTTTTGGACTGGAACTCCAAATTTCTGATTAAAGTCCCTAGGGGTTGTTCACCCCCACTTTGGAGTTCCCTCCAAGACAATTTTAACATTAGATAGGTGTTTAGCTTGCTATATAGTTTTTACTCATTTATCAGCATTCATAGAAGGTTGTCTTACTGGTTCAAAATATTATCTACATAAATGCTCACATACAGGTATTTTTCAGATCCATTGTCATCAAGGGCAAAATTTTTGTTGTTATTACTTGCTGTGAATCTTTAATTTGTATATTTGTACCTCTGATATAATTAAGCCAAGGGAAAGCTTGAACTACTAAAACAATTCTGAATTTCTCAGTGTGCCATTTCACCATTTTGTTGGCTTGATGCATGACTTACCTAGCCTTTGGCTGGCTCCATCCATGAAAGATGGATTCATCTTCGTTAAGCACTGCAGTACCGTAGACAGCAATTGTAATAATCTTGTTACTAATCTGTTATTTACAATATAGTCTTAATGTATCATCTTGAATGTAATATTTTGGAGAATTGGGAAACAAAATGAAATTCTGATTTCTGTATTGTTATATGCTTTGTTGTACACAGTATTCGCGTGTTGCGTTGCATTATTGGTTATCCCAAAGTCACAAAGAAAAGCAATCTATCTGAGATTCTTACAGTCAGTGTTCATTAGGGAGAGCCGCTATTACATTTTCTCTGGCTCTCAGAATCATGAAATCTCTTAAATTTCTACTTTATACTGTAGACCCCTGACCTAGATTAGCAATAACAGTAATAAATGAATCCGTGCCCGTCCAGCTACTCATTCTAGAAACACTTACTTTTAAATTATAAATATATTAATAACTTTAGGTGTGACAAGCAAGCCATTTATATTGCCACACAGTAATATGTTTATACCTGATGCATAGCAATGACTGTGAGAACACGTACAAAATACAATGGCAAAGCACTCTGATAATATATTTCTGTAAATTGTGGGTTCATATCAGAATGACGGAAAAATGGAACCATACTCCGTATAATCTGCTATAGTTTATTATTTTTTAATATGAGCTTCCATCTGACTTACAAAATGATCTTTTGTTACTCTATACAGCTATATGCATTTTTTAATTAAATGTATGCCTCTACATCTACTCCAACCTCCTCATTGTATTAAAGAAGATTCTGCCAAACATGAAGATGGCATGTCTTTCCAGGGATGACTGAACTACCTGAAAATGCTTGCTTAGAGATCAGTACCACACCAGAGCAATGCTGCTGCTCGTTTATACTACTGTGTTTCCTTGAAATATAAGACACTTATATATAAATCTTATATAAATTTTAGGTGGCAAAATGCACTAGGTCTTATTTTTAATATCAATATATATTATATAATATGTTATATTAAGTAATTTATCCTCCCTAGACTGAATCTCCTTACTAAATCGGTACAGTAAGTTTCATGTAAAATGTGTTTGATGTATTCTATAGAGAGTTTGGAGTTCAAGTGATGCCGTTTATTCTATACAATGGCCACAAGTTGTCACTGCTTCTAAGCTTTTTTTTTCAGTTTCTCCGAGCTCAGCTCTGACTTCAGGACTTTGTTTTACTTATTACTTTGCTCAGCCAAGGGACCTGTGGGCGTGAAAGTGGGTGAAATACAGCAGTGTTTTCTCCGGGCAGATCCATTTTTTGGGGAGGGGTTGTATTAGGAGCACAGGGGGGAAACATGTGGATGAGGTAAATCTTGGGGTCTCCTTTTGTCAGATAGACCTGAACACTGCTTATTCATAGGGAAAGTGAGGTATAAAATATCTTGATGCGATTGATATGTAATAAGGTGTTGGTAAGTGTTTGACAAATTTATTATCCCCCTGTGACATATGCAAAATGCATCTTCTATTTCTCTTTTGGCACTATTAAAACTTTACATAAGAAAAAATATTATGAACCATGATGGCCAATTCATGCTATATGCAATGCGGAGCGGTATTCACAGGCACTAGACATGTCCGCGTTAACACTAAAGTCTCCTAGTAGGTAAATAAAGCCACATGTAAACCCACCATACTAGTGTATGGGAGGCGCTTATGCTATGTCATAAAAATGTACCATGTGGTGTGTTTTTTTTTACGTAACAGACGTAACACGCGTAAGTGTGAAAGATATAACAGATTAACTATAGAAATCTGGGTACCCTGTGTTAACACTACCAAACTGCATCACCATAAACGCAGCATAGCATATATAGTTTAAAAAGGGGCTTTAAAAGGATAACATATCTCTACCTCTGCCCATCTATAATTGGTCTTAGCCAGTCATGGGCAAACTAAGGCCCGGGGGCCAAAACCCGACCTTTAACCTTTTAATTTGGCCCTTTGTCACCTTGGAGTAAAGATTCTCTAGCTCCCCTCCCCTCATTCCCTGGAATAAGTGGAGATTATACCTCAAGGATGATTGTTTGGGTCTCCTAATGCCCGTAGTTTGCCTGCACTAGAATGTTTATGTTTATATTGTTTTATATATAATTTCTTTTTTTTAAATATCCTGCCAGGCTCTTGCCCTTCTGTCACATTTATAAAACCATTGTGGCCCACGAGTCGTTTCCCCACCCCTGGTCTAAGCTGTTACATATATCATTTATTTGATACTGGCCTGGACCACTTTGACCTGCCTGCACAAGCAACCAATCCACAGAGTTATAAAAAAAAATATATTAACATTTAACTAATTGTTGATACTGTGTCATTAGTACAAACAAAATAAACCACTATTATTTTTATATAAAATTTATGTATCCGTTTCCATAACATAACACAAGTATGAAATAGTTTAACAACCCTCAAAATATTTGACAACAATATTATGAAACAGTGAAATAACATTATCTAATGTAACAATGCTTTAAGCAAGTGTTATTCCCACATCCATGGCAAGAAACTATTTGTTCAGCTTACTTTCAGTAAAAATCTTCAGCAAAACAATCAAAGATGTAATAAACCCTAAACACAAACACATAAAAAGGAGATGAGAATGAAGACAGTTGACAAAAAAAAACATGTTTGTGCTTATTCAACAAGGCATTGTGAAAATCCATAACAACTACATTTCCCTTTATTGTGGTCGTATCGCCAATAGGCTTTATGATTGGCTGCATTGTATCACTACTCCACACTTTTCTGTTTACCTTATTGATTAAGCTTAACTTGGAAGTTAGTAAAAAAACAAATGTTGAGAAATCTTTAAATGTGTAAAGGTAGCCATACACAGGTCGATTTGTCAGCAATCAAATGCCGTTTGATTGCTGAACCAATCTTTCCAGGCGATCAGGAATCGTCGATTGATCAGATCAGGAATAGATGCAACACCACCTTGGGAATCCGATTTGTGGCTGATTTGGACATGAGCCGATCTCCAAAATGGCCAATTCTACAAAATCCATCGATCGGAAAGGCTGCTGCATAGGGCTATTTGGGTCCATCAATGTACTCCGATTGCTAAACGATTGACCAAAAAACCAACATGTCGGTTCATTGTCCGATCCGATTTTTGGTTGATTCCAATTTTTTTGGGTCGATTGTTCGGGGTGATCAAAACCCGATTGACTGCCGATCGATTACCACTCGAACGCGCGCAGTGATCGATCTGTCCAAAAACGAGTGGAAAATCGACCTGTGTATGGCTACCTTTAGTTGCTGGTGGATCCCAGCAGTTCATGGGAACAATGTTATTAAATGAAAAAAATATTACCCTCTAGCTTGTCAGCCTATTAAATAAATACATACATGAATATTTATAACTGATAATGATACAGCAGTGTCCTGCAAACAGTTCTTTATTGTGAGCATGGTAGGATGGGCCTGGGGGTCTTATAAAGGTAAGGGGTTGGCACAGTAAACTGTGCTTTAGGACCACCAACCATTTATTATGGCTTCTGATGCTGCAGCAAAATGGTATGCGTGTATGGTAGAGATCAACAAAATCTCTTCTCACCATAAAAGGTTCATTTGGCTGTGGCTCGCCCATTTCCTGCCAGTTTCCAGTTCCATTAGAGCAATAGGCAGAATACGAACAAGCCATGTTTGTGTTAAGGCCAGTGGTAAACCCTTCTCCAAAAAGGTAGCAGCAGTAGTGCAGGCAATGTTTTAAATAACATTCAAAAGTGAAGAAGAGAGGTGATGATAGAGTAGACCACCGAAAGTCACACCGGCCCTTGTAGCATTTTCAGTTTTGTCAATAGATAGCTTCTGTATAAGAAAAAGTGCCAGCCACCAAGAAGTGCGCGTCTCTGCTATATTATTATTTATAGCAAAATAAAATTCCTTCGCTCTCACTCTTGAAAATGATAAATCAAATTAACGTATGCCATATTCTCTTAATAATCAACAACGCAGCCATGAAAGCTGGATTGGTGGAAGTTAATTGTTTGCAGACTTTAAAATATTAAAATGATAGTTTGATGTATAATTGCGCAGTGATAGCAGATTTCTGGATATGAATCTTTATTTTATGTTTTTATGACTTATTTTTTTTATGAAAATGTTTTTGCTACAAAAGTGAATGTGTTCGTTACCCTCATTTGTAACATGTAGATGGTGAGTCTGCATTAGAGGCAATATTGATGATTAAACCAAGTGTGATAAAAAGACAAGGAAGCTGAAAATGATTTCATATGAACTGAACTGAAAAAAGCAACAGATATTGATTTGATTTGTTCTTCTGTGTTTTTTGTTATTTTTCTCCAAAACTAATTATCTAGAATATGTGCCAATTCATTGAGTCCTGGGTTGAAATAATTTCTGTATTCATCAAACAATACATTTATAAAGCCATTGCGGTATCCTTTGCACAAAGGTTTTCCTCATATTAGAAGTACGGCTCTAAAGATAGAAGTAGCTTTAGAGCCGTGATGGCGAACCTATTACACGTGTGCCCAAGACGGCACACACAGCCGTGTCTGCAGTCTGTTTCTGACTGGCGGGGACGGGAGGAGAGGTGATTTTTTCAGCTCATGTGACATCGTATTCCGGAGCTGGACTGAGGTATTAGTCTACTTTTGTTTTATTGTCTTGTTGACTGTTAATAATACAGAGAACTTTTATAAAAGTTTCTTGATGAACACTTGTGTTCCTTAACTGTGTCTGTGATGATGTCATCACAACTAGCTGACTAGACTACGTCAGCATCATAAAAAATACAGCCATGGTCTCTAAACTGTCCGTTAATGAAGATACAGCAATGACGCTGCCATGGAGGTGAGGATGCAAGTTCCTTTCAATTCCTGTGGGGTTTCCAAGCTCCTTGCTTTTTCCTCATTTCTGTATTGGGGCAACATTTTTACGTTAACAATTTTAGTGCCATTTCACACTGCATTAGGGTTTGTGACCAGTAATGGACTAGCGGTAACCGTGTCCATAATTGGCAAAAAATCTGTATCTCCCATTGTTTAAACTAAAACCTCAGTATTCAGGTTAAATTGTCATATTGTCATATTGATACTTATATAAAAGTGGATATGTGTTTCCGTTTGGGCGCTTGGCCTCAAAAAGGTTCACCATTACTGCTTTAGAGCTTTGCCCTCAATACTTCTTTTAGACATTTTCTCAACTTTTGATTGTTTTCTAGTTATGTTTTAAGAAACATTAAAAGCCTTATATATCATTGTATGTTTGTTACCACTCAGTGGGAGACCTGTTCGGTAACTAGGTGAATAATTTACATTTTCAAATATATCTCTGCTCTAAATGAAAATAAATGGGCAAAGTAGAAATTGATGTGCACCTATTAAAAGTTATATATATATATATATATCAGTATTGGTAAATGTTTTTCAAGACCCTTACATTATTCCTATTAAGATACAAATGGCTTTATGTCATTTTATGGCAATTACCTTCTAACTATGTTTTCACTTGGCCTGACATGCTCACATCTACTGCTGATATTTAGGACCAAAGGCTCAGGAGTTTACAAATCATTGGAATACTACATAAGTGGTTCTGAATAAAGAAGCCGCCTCACCAAAAGCTGATGTTTATACTCACAAGACAATGTTGAGTTTGTGCTGATCACTCTAGGGTGTTCCATATAGTAATGAATACTATGAATCTGTACTCCTTGATCTCTGAAGATGTGTAACTCATGCTGCATTATAATAGTCCCAATTCTAACTTTTATGACCGTCTCAGGTTAAAATCTAGCATTGGCATGGCTGATACGTATGTCATTAGAGATCCGCCATGCTGTATAGTGCACATTATACTGCTGCTGTAAGGTAACAATCATTTCCAGAATGTAATTATTTGGGTGTATGTGGTTTATGTCACAAGCCTTTTGTTCAATACTGTTGACATGTGTTGTCAGTCAATTATAAACATAGTATAAAACTCATTCTCCATAAGCCACCATTGAAGGTTAATGCTGTCTATCCAATGCATTTCCCCTTTTAATTTAGCTGATGGAATCCAAGAGAACTAACATTTTTGACTCTGAAATTGTCAGGAAATAACACTGGTCTGCAGTTTCCCTGTAGAGCCTGCCAATGGCATCCGCTACCATGGTAGGTTTTTGTTTTTTTAATAAAGTGGTGCTGCATAAAAATCCTGAGTTTAATTATGTACCAACACTGGAGCTAATCCTACACCATAAAAAATCACTGGCCAAATACATATCTTATAACATTTGATTATGTCAATGCACCATATGAAGAGAAATCAGCTTTGCAGGAAAATCGACTCTATTTGATTGTATAAAAGCCATTCACATCTTCAAACTCCTAAAACTCGAACACACAGTCTCAAGCTGTCATCATTACCCTTGATGTTCATAAGGGACAAACCCTTTATTGCTCCTCACTTTGATGGGTGTGTTAGAACAGTGATGATCATGGCTTTCACACAATCAAACAATGGCAAGGCACAATGTAAAGAATAAGCTCTATTAAATCATTTATACATAGAGTTGGCAAACACTTCCAAGGAAGACAATGGTACAGAACGTAACTTTTACTTCTTAACCCAAACAAGGGTGCATGTTCCTATAATAAGTTATCTAATGGCCCCATAATCATTACAACTCAGTTCATGCACCTTTTCCAAAAAATTAAAAAGGAAACAAAATCCAAAACAACCCTGTACGCTGTAGGCAACAGTCCCCTGTACAGTATCCATTCATTCTGTGCAACAATCAATGTAAACTCTAGAATGAGAAGGAAACTGCTATAGTTTGGCTCATAATAGGATGATTCCAGCTTTGATTTATGGTGTGTAGAAGTTTTTTAATGGAAAAATATACACAGTACAAAATCCATCTTTACTGCGACTGTGAGTCAGAAAACTCTTATTTTCGGTGCTCCATATTTAAGTCTAAAATTCATAAATATATTTAAAAAATAAGAAGGAGCTGAAATCAGATGTCTTTTTCAAAAATGGGATACCCTGCTTTGCAGAGTTGGGGTGATTGTATGTAACGCCTGCAGCATGAAGCTGGGGTTCTTTCCATTCCACCAGAACCACCTCTCTGTCTGACCTGAAACTGATAGATAACAGTTAGCTATAGAGTTTGGTCTATGACAAGCTTCCACCAGATCTTCTCTTGTTGGAAAAGTCTCTGAACAGTTGTAGGTCAATTCTCTCAGTTCTTCTGGAAGCCCTCATATATTATAGACCATATCAGAGCATCATAACTATGAATCGATTAAACAGAGATGTCAGGAGACTCCAAATGTTCATCTGTAGCTTTTGAATGTCTTGAATAAAGTGCAAATTATTCTCCTACTAACGGGTTGCGATCATCATGTGGACTTTTAAGCTTCTTTGGAAAAATGTAGATAGATGTGGAAGGTTTGTAGAATATGCTCCATATTTCTCCTGCAGATCCTCGGTGGCAGCTGTCCAGACTGGTGGGTGATGCCAGTCTCTGCGACCTTGAAGAGAGAGACAAAGATAGAATTAAGTCTTTTGTGTGTCCAGCCCAATTTAGTAGCTCATCTGTGGTCACAGTATTTGTATTCATAGTAATTCGATATAGTCTCAAAGAATTACTCTTATTGTTACGTCTTTAAGTAAATACTTTGTTTGTATGGAAAAAAAAATTTAAAAAATGATGATTGTAGTAAAATTGTATGTACAATGTATGTTACTGTAAGGCTGTTTTAACCATTTGTATTGATGATAGTGGTTTTAGTGTCATAGGTCTGCACATATGGAAGCAACAGCATTGCATTACAGCCCCTCCGTTAAATATTGTCCCTAGCATTCTCAGAGAGCTCCTAACAAGGGACACATATAGAAATCAATAAATATATTTTAGCAAATAGGTCTAGGGAACAAAAATAATAAATTCAGGTTGAAAACACCAAGTTGAGACATTTATATCAGTACTTTTTAACTATTTGTAATGCCTTTCAACCAGCTGAAGCAGTGCAATATATATATATATATATATATATATATATATATATATATATATATATATATATAAATTGGATTATAAGAGTTAACAGATTTGGGCATGGGGCATGACTGGGAGAGTTTGAACATTGCTTTTTTTATGAACATTTTGTCATTTTATTTATTTTATAAAATAGCTATATATACTTCCAAAATTGTTTCTATATAGATTAGTAAAGTCATAGTAATTTGCGATGAACTAATGATAAACTTTAAAATGTATAAAACATTTGAAACAAAAATTTGAGAGTTGGTTACCCTTAGTTTTTCTATGCTCCATTCACCCATCTCAAGGGATCCTGTGAGTATTGTTCCATGTATGATTGGGGGGATGGATACCTCTTCCCTCACTATGCAGGGGACCCCTGTATGAGCTAATTTCTATTAGATTTTGGTCATTCTTTTAATCTTTGAATTTATATTATAAGGCACCTGCATTCCCCTGGGTAAGCCTTATTGGGTGAAGTATGTTGCAAAAGTTTATAGATCCCAGAAGGATAATATTTCTTTATACATATACAACAGTTGGTTTATTGTACCTATGCCACAATACTCTACTTAGGATTTCTTGTATTTAGAGGTAGAATAAATGGAGATGTTTTGTGGTCACCAAAACCAAAATTATTATCACGTTTATGTAATCACATGTAACAATAAATAAAGTTCCATACACAATTTCTTAGATTTACAGTGAATTGCAAACATACTGAGAACTGTGGGCTGTCCCATCATTGTATAGTAGAAGATAGATACATGATCACAATTAAAAAGTACTTACTTCATATTTAGATGAAGAAGAGCTTTTACCAAAACAGCAATGATGGTCAAAATAAGAAGACCTGTAAGTGCATAAACTGTCCAACCTATAAGGAACAAAAAGGGAAATCAATTACAATGAACTATTATCTGCCCACAGCAAAGTAAACTTCGAATGGCTGCTTTGTGTTGCCTCAATGTCCACATCAGTTTTGCTGGCAGCACTGAGCTGCTTAATAAAATGTACGGTAATTATTATTGCCCAAAATAGAATGCTTTTAACAATTGTAATGTTGTAAGAAAGACATAAAAGAACAAATGGATGTTAAACTTAAATGTGTGCATAAAGTAAGTAACAAGCAAGTATGGATATGTCCTCATTATGACACATGTAGTGTCTTTCTTCATCACTATATATTGCAGTTCCTGTCCACTGCTGCCATCCTTGCTCCTAATTTATTCACTATTAGAGATGGTTGCTGACGTCACTTGCTGTTTTACCCGATTCAAATCCCCTGTGAACAGGCAGGGAATTTGAAGTTCCCCACAAATAGGCAGACAACTGACTTTTATAAAAGCACGGTCCGCCTGTTGGCGAACAGACAAGACAGATGTTCCGCCATAACTATTCATTATCCTCTTCAGCCATAGGGTACTACTGATGATACTACTGAACTCTTGTACATATATACATTCACCAAAACATATTACAGAGGCAGAAATACGAGTGTGCGCACATGCACAGTCTACATTGAGTATAAACGGAAAAAAGAGATCAACAAATAATGTACATATATTACAAGCTCACTTTTTAAAGCAAATGTATATGCTCTTCTATTACAAACAGTATATATAATAAAGGTTTGTTTTATCCTACTCTAGGACAAATAAGTAGAATCAGAGGCCTGGAAATGTCTTACCTGGCACTTGACCAGTTGGCTGGCTTGGACTGGTGGTTATGACATAAAGGATCTTTGAAGATCGTGCTGCGTTGATACTGAGGTTGGCTGTCTGGGTTATCAGCTCTGTCTGTGTCTGGTTGGATAACTGAGGTTTCTCCACAGTTCTTTCCTTAAAGACTGTAAAAATAAAAGTAAAATGAGAAAAAGCACTGACGAGGGAAAATGCACACTAGAATCAAGGTTATGCCATGGTTCCTTCAGGCTCTCTGTAAGCTGCGAGCTCATGTACACCACACCTTGAAATTGTTGGCAGCCATTATTACTTAGGCAGAATTCATCACATGCCAAACTTTAAAGGCAAAGCACGTAAACACTAGGCCAAACAAAAATGTGCTGTTTTCCATAAAAGATTTTATAAGTTGTTAATGTTCTTTAATCCTTAACCTTATATTAGTTTGTGTAAAATGGGTGTATGATGTATATTTCTATTTATGTCATTTACATTGCAGTGCTAAAAACTCCAGCTAATAACATATTACATTTGCCTAATCTTTTTCTCTCACAAAGAATGTCCAGCATGAAAATGTTGTGGTGAACATGAAAATGTTGTGGTTCCTACATACCCACTCATTCATAAATAACAATAATAACAAGCACATTAAACTGGAATCATGTGATTCATAGGCTACTAAATGAACAATAAGGGCCCTGACTGCCATGCTTACTAGACCAACCACCTGTAATTTTCTCCAGATAAAATAAAGCTAGCTTTTAGCTTATTTCTCTGTTGTCTTGGCTCGGCAGACCAAGGAGCCTGTGTCTAGGCCACAACCACTCTAATTTAAAGCTTTAATAGACAGCTATTACATAGTGATACCAATATTGGTTGTTCTGTGAGGAAAACTCAAGTTAAGGGGATTGAGCAGTGGTACAAAACCCTGGTGAAATATTAAATCCAAAATTATGTCCATTATATCCAAAATCTCATCATTCTGGTGGTGGTGGTGGGGGGGGGGGGATTTGCATAATCAATAGTTTGTAAAGAGCGGCTCTTTAATTACTATGGCAAGATATCAGAATACAGAAGAACATGTTACAGGGAGATTTTGGAAAAGTTCTCCTCAACCCCTGTTTACTGTGAGACTTTTTAAATATTTGAACATTCTGTACTGGACACAATGGTCACTAGTACAAAATGACAGTGTTACCCTGCTATGGGGCACAACAGTACAAATAACACTGCACATGGAATCTTAAAGGTGGCCATAGACCGTTAGCGCCCACCTTAAATCGAGCCATAAATTGGTCTGACAAATTGCGGACATGTCTGTAATTTTTTGGTCGATTTCATTACTAAATGCAGTAAATGCAGGCACATAAAGGGTCTGAGGTCAATTCTTGGCGCAACGAAAAAATACATGTCTATGGCCAGCTTAACTTGTAAAACCAATAAAAATTTATAGAACCAAGAATAAAAAAAATCCTGCTTCCGATTTCATACTTTAATACAGACACATGAGCCTTAAAATACTGTGAGCATCAGGGAACTTACACTGTTGTTCTTGTTAGATCATTTATGACAGAATAGCATGTCATATAAGACATTATTTTAGCCAACAGTAAAATAGACAAGCAATGTTCAAATTACTGAATAAATATTGTACAGACATGAATGCAGTGAATTAAATTCTGATTTGATGCTACATTGTGCACATTAGTGCCACAAGGTATGGTGGCATCTGTCATGCCAGTTGCCTGATCACAATTTTAGAATCCAATCTGTGTATCATTTAGTTACTTTGCATAGAACACCTACAACTCATGTGGACACCACCTTAAACCAACAGCTGCAATTCTCACCCATATAAAGTTCTATGGTGATTATGTTGTAACTTAGATGTGTAAAATGTGTACTGAGTGCCAGTTTTTGGAGGCAGAAAGCCAGACGTCAGACAAAATGAGACCATTATATAAAATGTCTTCTATTGAGCTGTCTTGAAGCATTTGCAGCTACTAGAGAAGGAAAACCCCTGTAACCATCCTGTGAAAAGGACTCCAGGTGGGACTGGGGAGCCATATTTCAGCTTGACTGGTTACCGGGAATGCTGGAGTTGTATTGAATCGCCTACAATGTTCTTCCATACCACTCCTAGATACCAGACAATAATACCCTCCACAGCTGCTCGCTTCTTCTACTTTATAGGTAAGGAGGGGCACATTGGAGAATAATTGATCTTTCAATAAGCAGTCATCTTAAAGAAAACCCAAACCTCACACCTTGTACGCTATTGAAATGCTGCCACAACAGAAGCCTTTCAAGATCAAATACACATTCTTGTTCCTAATGACCAGACTTGTTTTTCATCTGTGTAGCTCAGCAAAGTTTACATTTAAACAGCTGTGAAAACATGTATGGCATACTATGTGCTTAATGTATGTCTTTACATGAGACTTTAGGCTTATAAAAAAATGTCAGTAACTGGATTTAATTGTACAAAAGAACTTGCTGTATAAAGGGCCAGCCTTTGATGTGCTCAACACCCAAGATGCTACATAGAGGTAAGCCCTAGTGTTGAAGTGCACCATAATACCCACTAACCTGCATTGTAGTGCATCATCAAGGAAAATGTTGTACCATGCGCTTGTGTTTGCAGTAACATGCAATGGCGTGCATTAGCGATACTGCATCGCGCATTTTTGTAGGCACAGTGCAAGCATCCCAAGTGCAGTGCAAATACTTTTATTTTTGCTGGTAATGGACGCTGATCGCGCATGTGGTAGCGTTACAGCTAGCGAATCAGTTATCCGCAAAAACCACAAGGGCAGTGTGGCTAGTGTGAATTAGAGATGGTCAAAAAACAACAATTCAACCATTTTGACGATTTTGAGTTAATTGCAAAGCCCCGAAGCATGGTATCATCACCAAACTTGCTGGAGATTTAGGATTGGGGATAGAAATATTTGACCAGTTCTAGTGTGAATGAGACCTTCATATGAGAGTTATTGAACATTCTAGATAAACCACGTAGTAAACTGCTGTTTCTTAATCTACTGGGAAAGATACATGAACTGTGATGAAGAGCCCTGTTACCTCACAATTAAGTATAAATCTCCCCCAAATTGTAATATGACCTCAATATATTGATAGCCCTCTTACCTTGGTACACAAGTGCAAATCCCTGGGCCTGATTAACTCTATCGGAGAAGAAATACAAGATGACAAAGTCCGACGAGATGTTGAAGCCGTGTATAGGATGATTTCGGCCATCAAATCGCACCAAGACTTGCTTTGTGTAACCATCCAGAAGCTCCACCATATCTCTGGAGTCTTTTATGTCAAAGAAGGTGAAGTTAAATCGGATCAAAGAAGCTCCTGGAACTTGAATAGTCCAGTAACAGGCTTTTCCTGATCCGTAAGAGTCTGGAAAGTCTGGAGAGTAGATAACAGCGGCATCCTTCGTGTAATTTCCACCACAGGCTCCAATCAAAGCTATAGAGAAAGAAGATTGAACTATTGTTATTTTATATATATTTAAATTCAAAACAGTGGAAGCACATGATGAACAAAGATGCACAAAGAAGTTATCCATAGTGGACAACAAGAATTTAGTATGGTGTAGCCATTGAAAACTGCATTATAGACTTTCATATTAGAAGTTTTCTCACTGCTGGAAACCGAGGTGGCACAGGTCAGCACAGATAGAGTTCTGCTGGAAATACATGGTTGATTACCATGCAAACAATGAACAATCAATTGCAACGTGGTGACTCAACTAATTGCCAAATCATTGTTCGTCAAATAGATATGCACCACCTTTTGCAATCGATCCCTGGCCTATACTTATAATGGAGACCCTCTGTGCCCATCCACAGTAATGGCAATCGAACAGGGATTTACCGACATGCTGATTTTTCTATGGAGTGGGATCATTCGCTCAAGGTGGGCTGCACTCAAATCCTGATGATTGACGCAAATGTACACATCGATCGTTCAGAATTTGAATGCTAAATTGACTCCTGTATGGCCAGCCTTACGTGCACTTATGATAATATAATGCTAGCTCTCTGACTACACTTGTTAAGAGTGTGATGTAAGCATGCAGGTTGGGGCTCCAACTTTGAGTCTTGCTATGGATCAGTGCCGTCAGCTAAGGAACCAGCAAATAATTAATGAAGAAGTTAGCAATGATCGTTATTATAGTTCTGTTGTGAAAGGTTTACTTGGAACTACAAATGTGCAGTGTATGTGCAATACCCTGCTGCTGTGGAATGTGTTCATTCTTATAAATATTTTCTGAGAGACAAACTCCATGTGAGGTCTGGTTTACCACAAACCAGGATTTTTTTTCAGCATGTCAAAGTTGACTTTTCTTAGGACATTGTTTGCATCTCATACACAAGTATACAATGCAAATACCGTACTCCATTATTCAGACCTTATCAGTTTTACTCTATGGTGTGTTTCTTACTACTGATTTTCCTATATGTAGATATACATTTAGTTCAATAAAACAATCTGGACTATTAAGTGTAAGTGTAATTTAAAATGGTTTCATAAAAAGAATGTGTTGTTATCCCTGGTGGGGTTTTAGTGCTGTCTGTGTCCTCTATGGGATTAATTTCACCCTTTCTGGTGACCATTATCTCTTATCCTGAAATCTTCCAGTGTAGACACCAGGAGAAACCAGGAAAAATACCAAAACTTCTAATTATTCCCATCTTTAATGTGTTAAGGTAGCCATACATGGCTGGATTTTGTAATTGACTCCCAAACGAAAGATTTGCATGCCCACCTTAAGTGTTAAAACCCGCTTGAACAAATTGTGGATCACACAGTGATCCGACATGTTGGATGCATCTCTGTTCAATCACCATTACTTTAGATGGGAACCCTTGATCCCCATGCGGCCAGGGATCGAGCACCCAAAGCGGTGCGCATTGATTCGCTGAACCATTGTTCGGAAAACTATGCGTGTTTGGACAGCTTTAACTTGCCTTACATGAAGGCCGTTCAATGATTTACCGCAATTAACAAAAACATTTTCCACCACAGTAGCAGTGCTGTTCCTGCGCATTCAAAATCCCCGAAATTTATCACAGTTAGGTTTGAAGGAACAGAACTGCTTGCTGGATTCATTCATTGTCATTGAGTACTTGTCAGATAATCATCATCATCTCTACTATTTTTTAACTTGTGAACTTTTTCAAATGCACACTATTACATATTTTAAAAAATGATTTTATTTGTTTAATTAAATAAACAATATTACAGCAGATGGTCTCTTCATTTTGTAAACATTTAATTGTTGAAAGAAAGAATTACACACCGAAATGTTTAATGCAAAAAAAAAAAAACTAGTTATCTGAAAACATCAAAGTCAAAATAAGCAACCATATTTTTTTAAATAAATTTTTGAATTTTTTATTTGATAAGTGGCTTTTGTTTACAATGAAATTAATCGTGGCATTTCACAGCAATTATATTTTCAGTCTCCAGTTTTGCTTAACAGCTTTCCATCACAGATCTCATAATACAAAGATATCATTTTCATATAATCAGGCCACTTCTCAAATAAAAGACATTTGTACAGCAGATTGGTTATATAACATCGTTTCAGCTTACAGATGGTACAAACCACACCATGTATATGTGGAAGGCTGTGGATTTATATTACGTATCTTAGAATATCTGAAGGCGAGTCCTTGTACTAAGTGGATGTTTACTGTTCAAGTATGAGTGGCGGACGCTTAGAAGTAGACAAGTGTCTGGGCATCCGGTGTCCTTTTTGACTAGCAAATGTTTGTGCAAATGGCTCATCTAAACATTTGTGATGTTGAAAGGTTGAGGAGGAACGAGATGTGACATTTGCATAACTGAAATGACTGTCTTTAGGTTTTTAATATTGCAGTATAAATATAAAGTAACATGCTGTAAGTCTGCCAAGAATAGTGGGAGCGATTTCAAAAATCTCATTGTGTGCAGACAAACTTCCTAAAAATGCCAAGAATGCAAAACTAGCAGAGAATGACACTTGCTAATATATTCATCTTTGCAGATTAGACACGTAAACAAGATTTTTAAAGGCAGAAATTTGCAGTATTAAAGCTGACTGAAGCCAGTTCAAGGGGGGGGGGGGCAAAAAACATAAGGACAAATGTCCTAGAATTATACATAGCGGCTTATTTGAAAAGCTCTGTGAGAAGAGTTGTTCTGTAGTAAAAAAATATCTAGAATAATGTGACCAGCTAAAGTCACATTGTCAGATTAATTTTAATCATTGAGTAAAAGAAAGTAAAAGAAGCTTTGCTGCTTAATATTGCACCCTGACTATCAGGAATGGGACTGTCCACAGTGTGAGTAACCAAATACATTATAAGGCTGAGGCTTCACTGGGGTGGTTTGGGAGCTGCTCGGCCACGTTTTTTAGACTGCATTTGTCTGACTCCATAGTCGCGGATCAGGCGCGGACTGAGCCGGACCGCAGATTGCAGCAGTCCCACAGTTGACATCAATGGACTAAAAGGAAATGAAAATAAAAAATATCCTGTAAAAAACAGCGGTTTGATCCCCTTTTCTGTATGAGTTTTTCTGTCCGCATCAATGGACCCTCAGCGTAAAACAGGGCAAGTTGCCAGATTGTATATATGTGAATATATACTTGTGTATCTTTCTGTGTGTATGTATGTGTCTGCATGTGGAGTGGTGTAGGGAAGAAATGGAGGCTTGTAGTAATGTCTGGCAGAGCGCACTGCCCTCGAGATGTCATCTGTGCTGGAGATCTACAAGTCTCAGCATTCCCTACTGTCCACTAAAAAGTTTTACTGTCCTCCCAAGTAGATATGCTGGAGGACCACAGGTCTTAGCACTATATACTGTCCTTAAGCATGTTTTACTTTCCTCCCAAGCAGATGCGCTGAAGAACCACAGGTTTTAGCATCTCCTACTGTCCTTAAGCATGTTTCTAATGTCCTCCCAAGCAGATGTTCTAGAGAACCACAAGACTTTCCATTCCATAACAGTCCTCAAGCATGTCCTCCAAACTGTGCAGAGGAACCACAAGTCACACCCTTCTCTACTGTCCTCACAACTTAATGGGTGGTTTGATGTTCAAATGGTTGGGCTTATAGGTACAATATATTGTATAACAAAGCATCCTTCCCTGATGTTATAACTTAAGTGCTCTCATAACAATAAAATATACTTTATTAACCCATTTAGTTCAGAAAATATTAATAAATACGGTGCATGAAATACATGAAAAAACAAACATAGTAAATGTTTTTTGACAATTGATGTTAAACCTGTAAAATAGTTTCAGGTGACAGTTGTACAGAAACCATCCACAACAGATGCTAAATATTCACCTTCCACAACCATGAATGTATTGTTATAGTTTGTGTGAGGTTTTGGGAATATTTATAGAACTACTGTATTTTTCGGACCATAAGACACATTCCCCCCCCCCCCCAAAATCGGGGGAAAATAGTGCCTGCATCTTATGGTACGAATGCACCTTGGCTTCCTGCCAGCTCTCCCGAGCTGTCAAATGAGATGCCACCACAGCCACATGCCTCATCTGTATTGTATTGCATCTACCTGCTGATAGAAGCAGTACACATATGGAAGAGGCCAGTCTGCAGCTTCCATGTATGTCTGCCAATCAGTTACGATCACAGTGAAGCTCACACGCTGGCAAGAAGGGAGAGAAGAGTGAAGAATCCACCATTCTCCCCCTCCTCTTCTGCCTGAAGTGTGCTCTCTAGTGACACCATTGTTTTGGCTGAAAGTGGGTACTGCAGGAATTTTTTTTTTCCAACTGAGAACATTCCTCTTTTTTAGTTTTTTCCTGCTCTAAAAACAGGGTGCGTCTTATGGTCCGGTGAGTCATATAGTCCAAATAATATGGTAATTTTGCTTGAAAAGCATATTCATTATATAAAGAAAAAGATTACTTTATTTGTTAAATCCAACTGATAACAGAAAGAACATACCAGGTCAGGTTAGAGTTATGTTTGGCAAAATGACCAAAATCACTGATGAGGAAACACAGCTAAAATCTAGTTCACGCCACTCCGCCCACCTCTACTCCATACCAGACAACAATCTTCTGTTCTGGTTCCCTGCCCCAGTCTTCAAGGCTCCGAACCAAGGTCTAAATTCAGAGCCACATACTTGACTTCCCGCAAATCCAAGTCATGTATGACCACAACTGTGTCCTTTTTCTCAAATGTTCTTTCTCAAGCTGACCTCTAAGTACACAATGGTCTGCCCACTCACTGCTAACAAGACTGAACCACATTGTTCCCACAGGCAGCCCTTTCACAGGCCACAACTTAGAGCCAGTAAATGTTTACTAGAAATCAGGCTTTATCTGTACCACAATTGAATGTGACTGCTGGACACTTTGACTAACCAAAGATTTTATGACTAAACAAGCGCTGACCTCTTTCCATTGTCCTTGTGAAAAGTTATTTAAAAAGGAGTTTTAAAGGGTAGAAGTATGGATAAAATATGGCCATCCTTTTGTTGAATGGCTTGCAAATCATTTCACTTAACAGTCTTTCAATGTCTAATGCACTGGCCTCATCAATGGTATCGATCATCTTTCTGTTACACTATTCTGTTAAAGTCAAATTAGTATCTAAAACATTTTAGTATTAGTATAAACAGGGCAAAATACAAAATCATTTGGACTATAGCTAAACAGTAAATATTACAGGTAAAGCGGAACTTTTAACGTATGTAAAAAATATCTAAAAAGTTAGATTTTTTACATTTGTTTTTAGTATATTCTATATTCATATTGGTATGCAGAGCAAATTAGGCTCTACTACTGTACATGGTTTAGTACTGGCAATCCAATACTCTGAGCTACTTCTGGATTAAAAAGATATGTGAGTAGAATGATAACATTTATAATATTCTTCAGATTCTTCATTGTCCAATCATTAGTAAGAACACCATTCTGGCTGGGATCGTTCTAGGCCATAAGGCTGGCTGAACTATGGTAAATAAATTGAAAGGTAAACAGATCAATATAAGTATCTTTACTACATATATATAGCACCTTGACTGGAGTATTGGTAGGTTTATTGTATGTATTTAAAGTTCAGAATATGAAATATTGCTAGATCCTGCCACTTCCATTTAAGTAACACCCATTGCCTACCTATATTTTTATTTCTGACAACACCACCATGCCAGTCCCTATTGTTTACTCTGTTCCCCAACCGATTAGATTGTAAACCCAATAGGGAAAGGTCCTCAACTCATCCTGTGTACTGTGTACCTGTGTGTTATCTTGTGTTACATATCAACTCTAATTTAACGTACAGCGCCTTGTAATATGTTGGCGGTATATATTAAAAAGATAATGGAGTTCAGGTGATACCGTTTATTGGCTAACTGAAGTCATTAGAGAAGCAAGCTTTCGGGATATCGCAGATCCCTTCTTCAGGCTAATACAATTCTGGTTTTAAATTCTGGTTACTGAAGAAGGGATCTACGATATCCCGAAAGCTTGCTTCTCTAATGACTTCAGTTAGCCAATAAACGGTATCACTTGAACTCCAATCTCTCTCTATTTATCGATGTCTAACACGGTACAACACTCTACTCTTGTTAAAAAGATAATAATAACCAAAATCTAAACACAACAAACTAAAGGCCCCCACACAGGTACCGAGTGGGGGCCGACAGAGCAGGTCCGATCAGCTCTGGAAAGCAGCATGATGACGTCATCACGCTCCAGTCCAGAGCTGACAGCATCGGCCGGCACCCTTTGTGTGCTGGCCGTTAGCTTCAATGAAGATGCCGGTCTTCATTGAAGTTAATGGCATCGGCCAGCATCGGCCGGCATCGGCCAGAGAATATCAGACATGTCCGTTCTCTGACCGGCGGAGCTGTGGGGCGACAGGGATCTGTCGCCCCATGTGAGCACCCCCGACCGGCGGCCGCTCGGTGCGTGCGTGCGTGTATGCCAGGCTTTATTTGGATAAGCATTGGTTTGGGTAAACTGGTATACAAAGCTACATTTATGTAAAGACTTCACCCAGACATAACTAAGTTTACTTAAAGCCAAATTGACTGCAAAATAGGATTGTGACTGACCCCTACACTAATTCCTTCAATCACTATAGGTTCTCCTGCCTAAATAACGCTTGGCATCATTCACTTGATGCACGGTAGTAAAAGCTTGCCTCCTTTGCAAGCATCATCATGGTCTGTACAAGTTTTACATTAAGGTCTTTGATAAGTAAAAATGCATTAAGTAAATGCTTGGAATACATCCAGATGGGCAACTGGGGACCTGGGGTTGGCTTTACCTGTATTACACAAAATATAAATTACTATCTTAGCTCTATTGTCTGACTGGACTGTGTAACAATTACACTTATTACTGCCCAGAAATTCAAATCCTCTGGTAGGTAAAACAGCTCACATATCAAGATTTTTAGTGTATAGACCTGTTTAGCTTCACATTAGCCAGCTTTCTAGTCAAGCAATATTAAAAGAAAATGCCTGGTAAATTCTCCATGAATATTGGTTGTGCTTTTTTTTATCTCTTTAATTATAGAGTTACTCACAACAGTGTCACAATGATTGTATTGTACACTTTTACCTGTTACCAAATGTACAAAAATTGCAATTCTAATATTCATGGGTGCAGGGTATTTCATCTCTTTCAACCTGTTCCTGTGACCCCACTCTGGAAGCCTTCATCTGCAACATATTGTTCATAGCTATTCTGTCTTCCAGAACACAGAGGTATGAAATGACGACAGCTCAGAAATGTTTGAGATCTGCTGTCGGCAGCTGTTGGTCTAGATGCCAGGCTGGTGAGATATCTATTGTTAGATCTGCTCCCAGAGGTTCTGGTCTTTTTCAATTTTGCATGCAGGACAGACATTGTGAAGTTGATCCTGTGATCCCTTTATCTGATGCATTAAAATGTATCCCAACCACAAGTAAGAAGTCCAGTAATGTTAATCTCCATGACAGGCGGACAGAGAAGTAACTCGGATGTAAGAGTGCTAACTGTAATACTGATTCTCTGGAAGTCTCACATGCCACATCAGACAAATCACAGGGAACACATGCTCATATATGTTTAATATCAAACTGCTTCTGGCTAACAACCACCATAATGCTATAAAAGTACAACTGCTGTCAAAGAGCCAGCTAAGCTTTACTTTTGAATTAATCTAGGTCTGCAGTTCATGAAGATGACCATCCTTGCATGCATTTATGATTTTCTTTTCTTCGTTAGTTAGTAGTACTGTATTTCTTCAAGAGCTGTCTAAATGGCTCTAGATGACTCTGAAACACAAGGTAGCTGTTTTCTCCATTTCAGAATAAAATCATCTCATTTGACTGAACATTTGTATAACAATACACAATTTCTTTTCTTTATTTTTATCAAAATGTTGTGCAATACTTAGTATTTTATGCAAAAACAATGCATTTGTTTGAAATTTGTTTTTAAAATGACCTTATGATTTTGGTAGAAGACACTGCTGAGCAATTTACAAATTAAATAAATAAATCCTATATCAGTATATTCTATACTCATACTGGTATGCAGAGCAAATTAGGTTCTACTACTGTACATGGTTAAGTACTTGCAATCCAATACTGTGAGTTTGGTAACTGGATTAAAAAGATATGTGAGTAAAATGGTGACCTTTTTATTGCATTTAATGTTAAAAAGTTAATATGTCTCTTGTGTCATTTGTATTTAAAAGGGAGATATTAACAAAGTGTCAGAAGGTCCTTTTTGACAAAAGCAGCTCTGATAGTTGCTGTATTTACACCGGCTGTCAAAAAAATGACAAATACATGTGAAAGCAGTAGCTGAAGGAAAGTGAATTCTATAAACATGCTGTGTAGATTTTTGAGGTGTTTAAAATGCTCGATATCTACAACTGGCTAAAGATCAATATTTTAATAGGTGAGGAACATATTTACATTTCATTACATGACCTAGGATACAGACATGATCTGCCTAAATTCTTTTTCTTTTTGCTAAAGCAAAGCAAGCAAAATGGGGAAAAGAATAAAATGCGCTGTGCACGTCTTTCAAAAAGTTTACACCTTCAGGTAGAACCTTCTGGATGTTGTGGCAGTAGATTAGAACAGCAGGGAGTGCAAGAAAGGTAAATGTATGACATTTATTGTACCTCTAAGGGCTTGTTTCCATTATATGTCGGAACCCCATTGCTAAGTGTATATGCTTAGCAGGGGTCCCGACGTATCCCACAGACATTGCCTGCCGGTGGATGGTCTGTTTACACATGCAAAGGCTGAACGTACTCAACTACGTTCAGCCTTACATCGGCGGATTGGCTCAGCGCAATGAAGACACACCCTCCGCCGAGCAGGTAAGTCTATCTGCTACGTTGGGACCTCCTGCTAAGCGTATACGCTTAGCGGAGGGGTCCCAACGTAATGGAAACATAGCCTTATAAAGAACACCTGCTACATTGCCTACTACAGACAAAACCTGGTCCAGTTTGTTCCATCAGTAATGAAAATCCTTGCTGATCCCTTCAGGCAATGATTTTCACAAAAAGAACAATCTTCACAGATGTTCCTTATAAATATTAATAGCAATATGACGTATGACTACCACTATGACACAAAGATATTACATGTTTCCTCTGTATTATTCTGTGTGTCATACAGATTAAAAGTTTCCTCATAGTATGTCATGACTTGCATACCACAAAAACATGACTCAGTGTGGGGTTTAACAAAGAAAGATCAGAGGGCATAATGATAAGTTGACGTCAGACCATGTCAATAATAAATGTAAATGCCTAATTTGCTTCAATATAATTAAATGTAGCTTCATTGCTGCACTTTGTAATAGTGTTTTGAATTTTGTAAGTACCCAAACTGTCGGATCCACTATAATGAGTGAAAGGAAAGATGACTAAGAATGTTTCATTGATTTGTGAAGAAAAGCAGGCCTTTCTGAGCAGAACAGACAGTATTCTGTGAACTCAGACATCGACTGACAAGTCTGATATAACTTGTGTTGCAATTGCTATACAGCAACTGTGAATAGATGAATGGGTGGAAAAGGATGTAATTATGACTTTAGGAATGGCTAGCTAGTCACTCAAATAACATTATGACTTTTACTGCATTCATTGTGTTAATGTAAACATAAGAAAATGGAGTTAATCTGGCATTTGCATTTTAATAAATAGTTAGGGTAACCAATTCATACTCATACTCTGCAATGCAACAATGTAGGTAGGTCATAGTAGCTTTAGATTACAAACTAAAGAATCCATAGTGAAGAAAGGGCACAGAGGACCAACTGACCCCCTAGATGACAAGGGAAGGTGGCAGTGTGGTGGGCAAGGGGTAAGGTAGTAATATCTACATCTGCACCCTTTACTCATTGACCATTGTGCTAGGCTTAGATCACTCTAAGGGTTAAGAAAAATAGTTTCTGGTGTTTAGCAAGAACATTCCATCTATGAAGCATCTCCCTTACAAAACAATAAGTACATAATCACAGACACTCAGAAGAAGGTAAACTAAGAGAGGCAGAGGAGGAAGTATGTTCTAATCTGCTCACACTTCATGAACGTTTCTGAAACACTTCTACTGAATATAAATATACAACCGAGGCAATGTTTAAAATGGCTGTTAAAATATGCTAAACTAAGATAAAGCAAGAACATGTTTGATAAAATAAAAATAAACATAAGGGCATGAACGTGATAAAAACTTTGAAGTATATTTATACACTTTACTATGGTTTAGATTGTATTGTATCAACTCTCAAAGTGATCACTTCAACATCTGTTCAAAGCATGTTGCTAGTTCAAAGAATAAAATACATAAAAGAAGCTAGGTGAGCCAGCCTTGACACTAATCACATAATAAAGATCCTGCTGATTGGCTCCTATCTATGGTTACCATACATATCAGGCTGTCTGTAGACCTCCCAGATGGAGCAAGGGTCTGCATTGTATCAGTGGTCAGTGGTCAGTGACCATGATCTGCAATAATCTGATCCTTCAGGTAGACATTCATGGGAAGTCCATGTGCTCTGTGTTATACTGTACATTGAAGAATATTGAGTAATACTGAGGCTCTTTCTTGCATGAATGATACATTAGTTACCCTTAGGAGACATGTGCACCATACAAACTGTTGAGTTGATGAGCTGGCTTTTTTTTGGTTGCAGTACACTTGTATTTAAAATGTAAAACACATCCAAAAACGGGAAAGTCAAATTTATTTATTTGTTTTTCCTGGCTAAATCCTGATTTTAATAAATACAGGATTTTGAAATCGGAGTAACTTAGGAGGGAAGGGGCGTTACTCTCCCACCTAAAATCTCACCCCACTTGTGCCGATAATGTACGGGGTGGATGTTTTGAGGCAGAGGAACGCTCCCTCCCTCCTAAGTTAGCCAGATAATAGGAGGGAGGGGAGGTAAACCGAAAGTGATGTTACTTCCTGTATTTGGAACACAGAAGTGCCGGGCCTAATACCAGAATTTTTCCCTTCATCAAAAAGGGAAGAGTTGACATGTATGACATACGGTGAGACTCATAATTTTAAAGGAATATGCTTATTCAAGTTCTAATAACAAAAAACTTACAATCAAATAAGATAATGCGCCCATCTCCTCCACATGGTTGTGTGTGATCTCCAAAACAGACGCTGTTACAGTCGGTGCTCGGTGTCTCTCCATGTTTTCTGTAGTCTGCATTGTTTCCACAAAAGCATGCAAAGCCTGACTCCAATCCAGCATACTAGAAGAGATATAAATAATATAAGCATTCTCTACATAGCTGTATATGTCATGTACATTATAGTGATCTGGAAAAAGGTATGATGAAAGCTAAATAAATTTTTGTAACAGACATATAAAATGTGTTAATGATCAAACTAGATCAGACTCTAACAGTCATTTCAACTACAAAACTGCCAACCTACCTTCAGCCAATGTTTTCGATGCTACAATGCATGTTAACATACCCAGCTTCAGTGTATTCTAAACCAGTAGGTCCACTTAGAACAGACATGGGTAAAGTATGGCTGTGGGGCCAGATTGGGCCCGTTTAGCTTTTTTATCCAGCCGTTTTCACCTTGGTTAAAAGACCCATTGGCTTCCCTCTGCTGGTTCCTTGCAGTGAGATCCGAATGTCAACATAGGGTGTGATGCAGTGGCGCGTATAATATCATGAAGTTGTGGATGCCTCCTCCTGGAGACAGCCTGCCGCCTCAAGGTATTATCTTCGCTCAGAGCAGAGGGGAGCCAGAATAGTGACACCTATGCCAGGCTGCCATTGCAGTTTCTTGGTCTGGCCCCGCTCAAACAGTTTGCCCACCTCTGATATAGAATCTACCCATGTATGGTCTAGCCATAATAAGTACAAAGAAGGCTTCTATCAACATTAGAAAAGGTGTGGTGTTTTGCTGCTGACTGGCAGTGGATAAAGGGGGTAAAGACCTGTCATTGTTTATTCAATTTGCTAAACATACCAAAAACTTTTCATGTGTGAATGCATTGCATCATTTAATAACTGCTGTGATTTAGTAGAGGTAATAATAAATACATTACAGATATTTTATTATTTACCCATACAGCTTAAATATCTCTCACAGGATGTTAAGTGTCTGGGATGTCATCCAACCACTTAGAAGGTTGAACTCTTTTCCTTTAGTTTGCATGATGTACTGAAGATGGAGTGAAGAAGTTATGAAGTGAAGATCTTACCAGTGCACTTCAAAGGAAACAAGGTTCCAAAGTAGCCAAAAAGTGCAGGTTGGAAGTGTGTGGGCACAAAATTGGTGATCCCGGTTACACTGGAAATAAATGGAAACTGACAAGCATGGCAGCCATAGCCATCCCAGGAAGTTCACCGACAGAAGTGTTTCACAGATGCCATCACTGGAGGATATGGGATCACTTGAAGTAGGTAACCCTAAATGTGGCTTGGGGCTACCACTTTTTGCATTGGAAATTTACCCCAAGGCACACTGAGGACTATATCTTTAAATTTAGTGGCAACCCTCACTTTTAACTAGAATAGACCTCCCCTTAATCTAAAATATTTCTTCGAAAGTATTCATCCACTACAGCAGTGCTTCCCAAACTGGGGGGCGGGCCCCCCTGGGGAGCGTGAAGTTATTCTGGTGGGGCGTGGGCCCTTATTCTGAACCTGTGTTTAAATAGGGGGAGGGGAAGCTCGATAATGTTCCTTAATAGAAAAGGGGGGCCCTGCAGGGAAAGTTTGGGAACCACTGCACTACAGCATACAACCATGAAATATGGATAAACATATAAATGGGATAGCTTAAAGTAAATCATCAAATAGCTGTGTGTTCATTTGTAATGTTCTCTATAAGAAGGAAGTCATATTTGTATAATATGGCCATAGGCCGTTTTGCCCCTGATCTGCTGTGAAATCGGCTGCAAATGCTTAAAATCTAAATTCGGCCAGGAATTCGATCTAAGAATTTACAGACATGTCTGTAAGCAGCAGCACGATGACGTAATCACACTGCTGACCAACATAGAAGGAGCTGGAAGCCCAGCTCTGCTGTGCCTTCAGCTCCGATGATGCTTTGCATGGAGACCCGCGATATACCTGTTTTGATATATCTGTATTGATTGGTCCAACTCAAAAACAGGGATGGCCTCTTTAGATATGGGCCAGATAGACGGCTGTGAGAGTAAACAGCGCTCAAAGCGGCCATCGATCTGGCCCATATCTATGTGTGTTTTCCCTGTTTTACCCCAAGTAAGTGCCAGTGGGGTGCACAGCTGATTCTTTGCACAACCGGCCCTGCGTAATAACGTTATAACCAACAGTCAATCTGCCAGAGAATCCTAAGTAAAACGAAATGTCTATGCCAAGCTTAATATAGATACACAGTTTTCTTTTCATCACAGTCGATTGACTGATCAATTACATTTCAAACTTTTTACTACCTCACAATGTAGTCCATGCCCCATAGTACAATTAGGTAAGCTGGGCATAGATGGGCAGAATACTGCCCGATTTTTCTGCCGATCGCCCGCCCTGTTCATTCCTGAAAAAAATCACATGAGCCAACCTGGCATGATCAACCAGGAATCTGACGGATCGCACGGTGATCCGACATGCCAGTAAATTCCCAGTTGATCCCATTACTTTTGATGCCTGGACGATTCTCTGCACTAGCAGCATCATGGTCGATCTGCCGAAAAGTTGGCAGGAAAACGACCCGTCTATGCTCAGCTGTACAGATAATTCAACAATCGACTAAAATGTATCAACATGTCTGATCACAGCTTGGTAAATGTTATGTTCCATTTCCATCCTATTTGGTCGGAAAAAAAAGGAATAGTTTTAAACAATACAATCTTTATTATTTTATTTTTTTTAATTTGTTTAAAAAAAAATCATCTGAAATCGCTGAACTCTGAAATGAGATATTCTTTTAACACAAAAAGAAAGATACAGAGCATATGATGCACTAATTCTATAGTCAAGGAGAGGAGCAATGGAAAGAGCTAAAAAGCTTGTATAATATCTGTAAGTTACCAGAAACACAGATAAATTCCCTGGTGTTCTGAACGTAAAGTTAAAATATGCCGAGCTTACCAGAAACATAAATTTGTAATCCCCATTGAAGTTGGAATTTTGGCTTTTAGGAAGAGAGGATACAATAGGTTTCATAACAACATCATCTTCCTCTCCTTGGAAGAGTCAGTCACCTTTTGAGATGATCCATCATGACAATGTCCCTGAATGTTATGCAACCACAAAGTCATGGACAGTGTCCCCTTTAACCTCCTTAGCATCCTGTCTGTTCTGTGCCATACGGGCAATCGTAGCAGTGTACCACATGGCCATTAATGATGCCAGCTGTGTAGGCTGGAAAGCAGACGCCCCTCCATTATCATTGAGGCCTATGGCGTGGCCCCCCCTTCCCCGTCACCATGACACATCCGGAAATGCTCCGGAAATGCTGCGACTGCAGAAAATTTTCTGCAGCTTTTCAGGGATATGCAGCATTCATGGAAGCCCAGCTCATCATGAACGCTAGGGAGGTTAAGATTCCTGCCCACGATGCCCCTGGGCTCCAGAGATGTATAAGGGTGGGGTCTGCCCCCAGGAAATTGCTCTGTGAGGTCAGGTCTGGTGGAGAAAAAGCAACTGTCCACGCTTTCCACTTCAAGACCAGGGACCCACATCAGTTTAGTCTGGCATGTGGGCAGCCGTGGAGCACAATTGCAAGCAATCTGTTGATAAGACCCAGTTGCAAAGAGCGTCTGCCTTACCGGGGACAGTAAGGGCGCTAGCAAGATGGTGTACGACTGTAGACAAACCCTTCAGCTTTTCGGGGGGACTCTGCTAGTGTGACAAAATCAAATAGAAAATATGTTTTTGCTCTATTATACAAATGTTATCCTCCACAGTCAAAGGTTTTCTTAGGTACCCTTCATTTAGATAAGTTCCAGGAGTATTCAAAAAGATATTTTCATATGCTATGAATAGTTGTTTTAAAACAGCAAGTGTATGTCTACAAATGTCCTTTGAAATATTATATTGTCAATCACCTGTTGCAAATTTGTTTATACAAGATCCTGTTAACACAACCTGACATCAGCAGTATGTTAAACAAAATTAAAATACCAGAGCATACAAGGAAGGAGACTTGCAAACATTGCAAATTTTATTCAAATGTACCTTGTATTTCTGTCTCCGGCACATGGTTATACAAGATTGAATTGTCTGCTTGTTGGATGTCTCACTCATGCCAGTCAAAGGAGGTGGATTTCCATGGTCTTTGAAGCACCCCAGATTCCCAGGCACTGAAAAAAAGACAACGCTTTAATTTCTGTAACATTGTATATATAGCACTTGTGGGATTTTAAGAAAGCACACAGAAATGTAGGACAATTATAGCACAGTCAGTTTACAGCCTCACCCTACAGAGCAGACAGATGCCATAGTTGTTTCATAACTTTGCACCTAGAATAACTGTAGCTGATAGAACTAAATTATGTGCTAGGAGTCAACACAACTGGTTAGTAGTAAAATATAGTTACCGCTGACCGACAAAACAAAAAAATGCCCTCAGCCTTGGTATGCATAGACGCTTTCACGACTAACAAGGGTACAAGGCTTGTATGCATCATTCAGTCACTTACTGGAATCCAGACAGCAAAACATAACTAGGTCTCATGTGAGCATTCTATGAAACAGCCACCAATCAGACTCAAACCTGCAAGGGCAAGATAAAACTGAAGAGCAAAAGCTAATTTGTAGCTGTGGGCCAACACAAATCAGGCATGATTCAAGGTTGAGCTCCTTCTTCAGTATAGGGTTTTTCTATTTAAGCACTGATTATAATGATTTGTGTGCCAACTTTATTTCAGTGACTGGACAATTGAGATGCAGTGTGGAATTATGCAGGTTACCCTGTTATTTTCACAGGGCCTTGACGCCATCACCGTCAGAAGTACATATCTTCTCTATATATCTAAATACTAAATGTAGTTAAATACAATTTTTAATTAAAATCTATAACTTTTCTTTCAGTTAAAACAGTATGTAGGGCCATTTCACACTAGCTGCTTTGCATTGCAGTCCCACAATGCAGCATGGCTTGAGTACTGTGAGGAATACAGGTTTCCATAAGAAACCTGTAGTATCTTTCACACTGGCCCCACATTTTATGGTAACCCGCAATGCAACACATTACCGCATGCAGCATGGGGGCGCAGCACAAGTGTCTCACATGTACATACGTTACTGGTAAAAAAATGCACGTTAAGTCCAGTAAAAACATTTCAATTTATTTTTTTAATAGAGCAGATTGCAAACATCTTTTCATGTCTCGATTTAGTTTTGTCTAATTGTTTTATATTATCTTAACTTATATAAAAAAATATTTTTTACATTCTAGTGCACATTCAAAAACTGAAAAGACAAAATGGCGGTGTCACTCACAGAAGGAAAGACAGTTTATGTTTCTTTGTCAGAAAAATTATTATTATTAATTATAATTACAATCCTTAAATGATTATAATTAGTAAACCTTAGCATGAAGGGATTATAGTGACTAGAAATCCTTTTTCAGTTTGTCATATTTTAGTTCTATTTGCACCAGCTTTCCGTTATGAAGTGTCCAGGCATATATGGAAAAGAAATGAGTTGTGTCCTTAGTTAGACAATGTAATTGTCAGTGACTGTGACAGGACTGCCTAATTGAAAATGCATGGTCTGCATTGCAGTATTCCAAACACATTTTAGGCTAGCTGGATCTCTGAGCCAGATGGACAGCGCTGCATTACCAATCTCTATTCACTGCTCATGTTCCTCTGTATCAGTTGTCAGACGCTACAGTATTCTCACCTCCACCCATCACTGCTGGGATCCCCCAATATAAACAAGTCACGTCAATGTAGCATATTTTGACTTTAGATTGATGTTGTATATCCAATAAAAAAACATAAGAAGACTGCAGGCTTTCCTCTCTTTTCCCTGTCATGATATCATTAAATACATTTATTTTCACTGCTGTGGAATGTGACACATCTGTCTTGTTGAACTGCAGGTAATGCAAATATCTAATCAGCCTATCACATGGCAGCAACTCAATGTATTTAGGTATGTAGATATTGTTAAGATGACCTCCTGAAGTTCTAACCAAACATTAGCAAGGAAAGGAGAGGTGATTAAAGTGGCCTTGAATGGTTGTTCCAGACAAGTTGGTCTGAATATTTCAGAAATGATCTACTAGGATTTTTAGGCAACAGTATCTAAAGTTACAGTTTGTTATAACTAAAGCTAGCCATACATGGTTCGATATTTATGTTTGTTTTATCAGCATGAAACAATACATTTGTCTTCGAATCCCGCAGACTTCGTTCAATTGACCAAAGGTAATCAAAATCGAACAAAAAATCTATTGAGAAGTGATCAGAAATGTTGGTAAATTTTCCCAGGTCGTACAAATATCTGATGGGGTTTCTGCCGATCGTCTTTACGAACGTAAATTAGGAAAGTAATTACAATCATCGTATTTATGATCTAAATTACATAGTAATTCTGACTGTTCTACACATGGCATCCATAGTACGATCGTAAATCAATCGTTTAACTCGATCACACTGTGTGGCGGTACGATCTAATTAGACTGGTGCACTATCGTCAACTATTTAGTTGAATGGTCTTGTCCCCACTTCAAGAAAAGAGTGCAATCGGGCTCAGACAGGGTGTGGATCGTGGCCATAGACCTTAAAAATCGTGTGTCATTTAAACCATGCCTATTCACTCTGTATGGGCGCGATCAGATGTCCTACCCCCCCCCCCCCCCCCCCCCCCCCCCCCCCCCCACTTTCTGTCTGCAATCTCACGCCACGAGTCGAATCGAGGGAGACAGTGGGAGATCACTGGATGCTAGCGATCTCCCGCAGCTCCGCGATTAGACTCGCCAATGTGGAAACATAGCCTTAGATTGACAGATTGGGACCTTTAGTATAAAATGAGCATGGGTTAAATGCCACAGCCCACCATGTCAATCCTTTTATCAGCAAATAAAAAGAAAGTGTGCTCATCTAATGATGGCTAATGCCAGCAGGATAATGCACCATGTCACAAAGCTCAAATCATCTTAAACTTGACCACTATAACCAGTTCAGTGCAAAGGAAGATCTGCCCATTTGCAGAAATTGCGGCATTCTGTCAAAACCCAAAGTCCACAAGAAAAGTTTCTATGCCATGAAAAGGCAAAACATGGTCCAACCCAGCACTGGCAACATACAATGAAATCACCTTATAATGTGGCCAGTGAGAGCTTATCTGTAAATATATTCATGGTGAGCGGATAGGCAAAAAATATTATCCTCATAATTACAACTAAACCAAAAATGTACTGTAACTAGGAGCATTCATGAATGGTGTCTGAATGGCAGTTCTTTTGTTTTTTTATTAGTGCGATCAGGTGCTATCTACTTAATAGAAATGCCATTTTTCCTTTTTTGGCATAGAACAGGTAAGGAATTTAAGTTATGTTAGATTTATCTAAACAATTGCCACATATGTACCATAAAGGACTTATTTTTAATGTTAGATTAGTAACTGATTGTAAGTGTTGCAGGACATAAGTGTAAGTGTTGAAAAAATAAGAATAAAGTTATATTGTAAGTGGTTAGTGTGCAGACAAATGCTGGGTTAGTTATGAATATCATATGAATAGTTAGGAACATTTCCATCCTCAACTGTTTTCAGCACTGTGAAGCAATTCACCACAAGCCCTACCTTTGGATCATTCCATAACCTTGCAAGATATGATATAGCTCATTAAGCCACAGATCTGTTCCCCACCTCTAGTGCCTAAGGCTATTATATGATTCCTCTACATACCAGAGATTATTCTACTATACAACTTACTATAAACAAGTCAGTTTGAGTGATGCAGATCTATTTACAGTTTGTCCATAGATCATTTTACTGCTTTTTGGAATTGGATGTAAGTCAGTAAAAATAAACAAACTAAAGGCAGCATTTATTGGCTCTGGAAGAGTGCATGGGCTGAATTTTTGACAGATACATAATGTTGGGCACATTGAAAGTCCAAATGGATTATCGCACTACAGAAACATGATGTTCTAAAAGCATATCTGTCCACACTCACTGGAGTGAAACCCTCCTGTGTGTTCGGAGAATACTGTCCACCAAGCTTTGATCTCTGTAAGACTTTAGGAATCTTGATTGGTGTCTTAAGTATAACCACGGATAAAAATCAGAACAGCAGGTACTATTGGATCTTCTCCAGTCTGTATTTAGATAAAGCTAGCTGAGTAAAATCAGAATAAATAACATAGATTTTGTTTATTTTAAAAGTTAATCCTTAATGATAAAACTTTGGACCACCAACATATTTTTTCCATGGCAGCCAGATGATGGCTAGTTTTATGATCAACTGGACAACAAATATATCAGATACTTTGTCTCATCTATATTGACTCACATCCAACAGAGCTACTGAGTAAAGTACACAACACTCCTTTTAAAATATGTGACTGCAGGATTTGCTTGTCCTGGAGTTCCAAAGCAAGGGAAACAGAATGCATAGTTTAGGCACAACATTGTATATTGCTGTGTGTTGTTTCCTTAGGCACCGGTATGTCCATTGTAAATGGGCCCCTTAGTAAAACAAGCAGGAAAACAGCAGTCTCCATTCTGACATTCTGTCTCTTGAATAAGTCTCACTTTATTAGAATTCCATAAATTATTTCAAATCTTAACAAGGTAACACGAACTCGAGCCAACAGCTGTTTTACACATGCTGACACACTGTGTATTGTAAAAGTCTTATGTCTTCCTATGTACTATTATATACTTTCTGCCATATCTAACATAGTATGTTTCCAACAGGCCAGCCACTGCCAAGAGTTAACAGCGTTATACTATGAACATCACACTGATCTTAGAGGTCCAAGTGGATCACATTGTAAACATCATACTGCTCATGTAAACATCATACCTGTCCATGCTCCATTCCTGGTAGCCTATGGAACATTTTGTGATGTAGTTGTGATGTAGAGGCAAATCATAGGAAATAGTTAAGTAACAGTGCCCGGGGATACCTGCAACTGTTTATGAAAAGAGATGAATTACTACTCATCTGCCTTGTTGAGTTAGTCTAATCACCTACTTTTTGATAGAATCTTTATTTGTGATCATTTATCGTCGATCACATTGCTTGTTAATGATTTTTCAAATGACAAAATACTTTTTTCAATCTATATTTGTGGTCAATAGAAATGTGTTCTTGTCATCTGTGTTCCATTAAAATGTGCCTACCACTGTCAGTGTTTATAGCTTATCACGGGTAGAGGGCACATGCACAACATCTGCAGCAGTCACATGTGGCCCCCAATATTTGTTGGTCACAGACTTTCCATCCCTCAACCTATCAGTAGAGAGTACAGTCCACCAATATCTTTTAGCAGTGGAAGACATCAGATTAAGTAAACAAAACATAATGTGGCCGCACAGGAAAGCAGGGTAACACTATGGAGAGCAGTTAAAGGCTACCAGGGAAGAACTTGAAATGTGAGGCACAATATGTAGGGAACTAGAAAGCCTTGATACTGCATTGAGGGCAATATAAAGCTGCAACACTACGGGAAACACTGGTACAGTGGCAATTATGCTGCTTCACTGCCTGATGAGAAGAATAGATGTGGAGAAGTGGTACAGAATAAAAAAAAATATAATTTCAACAGACTTTGAGGTTGTTTGTCTAGAGTTCTATATGAAAAAAAATTTGCTATTGGATGCATTAGTTTCCAAGCATCTTTTCACAACACAAATCATGTTGTGTTGTTTGCATTAGTATGCATATTACATAAATATAGTGTGCAGAAAAAGAAGAAGCTTGAGACAATTATAAACTGGCATATTAAGAAAGAGACTATGAGCTGGAGACAGTAATGATGTCATATTTGTCTCTAACAAATAAGGACATGGTGATATTCAGTGTGTTCCAAAAAGTCTGCTCAACACCCTTCCCGATAGGCCAGAAAAGCTTCAACAGTATGCATTGTCTTTGAGTTTTTCCCTATGAATGTTTATATCCTGTATATCCTATTTAAGAATGCCAAGCTAAACGGATCATGCTGGCAGGGGTGGGGAACAGTTTAGTGCATGTCTAGCTGGTAGACAAGTCCTGCTTGTCTAAAACTACTGTATATGCATACATGTCAATGTACATCCAAAGTTAGGATCCTGGGGCCCAAAATAATTTTTAACTAGAAGCGATCTTATTTATCCATTTTAGAATCACCTATAGAACTGCTCAGATTTCATTTTTGGATACAAAGGTAATTTTCAAAGATGGATGCTGAATGTGGATAGAAATCCTGTAAACTGCAATAAAATCCTGTGCTACTACAGCTTACATCCCAAGGGTATGTCAATAAGTAAGCCAGTAGCCTCCAGCAGATGTATTATGAGTGCTGCCTTGGCTTTGGAGTATCTTCTTTATGGAATGAAAGACAATCTTTCGGGACCAATGAAAAATAATCTTTACATTGTCTTTTATGAGCGTTCTGAAAGGCTCTTCCTTTCAATATTTAATCATTGGCAAACATGTAGTTTATCAGCCAGAGCTCCCAGTCCTTTTGCCTTCTATTACAGAATCATATAAGAATAGAAATGCCCAAGTGTCTGTGTTCCTAGATTTATAACTTCTACTAAATACACTGTGAAAAAGAAGACATTTGGATGGTTACTAGGATAATGTAAACATGCACTTTGTTTCTATTCTTATACTGAATACATTAAATGTTTTAATTTGAATGGTAATTTTTTAAACTCATTAATGTAATGTGCCTAACTCCAGATATCCCTTTAACAGACTTTTTTGGGTAATCCAGAAACAAGCCAAGGCTCATGCACAAAAGTCAGACCAATAAAGTACAGTACAGTACAGTAGTCGATTGGGCTGCAGGAAGTACAAACTGAACTTGTCCCGCTCTGCGGTGAGGAAGCCAACTACACTACCAGAGGCTGATGGTAGTATGTGCCTCTTAAGGTTGCCATACACGTGTCGATGTGGGTGAGACGGATCAGCCTATCAAAGGAGCTGGAGGCGCGGCACTACTGTGTCACCCAGCTCAGCAATGGAAATCAACTGTGATTTATGTTCATGTCTAATAACGGCCGCATTATATATGCGCCAGATAGATGGCCGTGAGCGTGCACGGCGCTCAAAACGGCTATTGATCAAGCCAATATCTATGCATGAATGGGCACCTTTAAAGTACACTGTGCTGTGCTTCACACATCCACAAGTGTGCAAGGCACTGCAATCGCCCATAGGGTAGTGTAAAAACATGTTGCTGCCTGCTGCAGTGGCTCCCCGAGGGTCGGCTAAGGCACTGGGATTGGCGGAGGGGTAAGTATTGTCCACTAAAAGATCAGAGATCTGAATCGATCTCTGTGCATGATAGAAGACTGTAGAGGTTCTTATTACTATTCAATGGGAAATTACTTTACAGATGTCATTCTGCTCCATATGTTGTGACATTATCAGACTTAAGGTGGGTTCACACATGTAGATTTTTTCTTAAATCAACTGCCAATACGATTTTTTGTTCGATGTGGTTGTGTTTTTCGTCCATCACCAATATCGAATGAAAATACATTAGAAATTACAACGACAGATAAAATTTACCAACATGTTCGATGACCTTTCAAACTATTTAAAAAAAATTTATCCATCGAACAAATTGCCCATTCTAGATTTTTGTTCAATCAACCAAAAATCTTTTAGTTCTTTGTTGATCGAATGAAAAAATCTACACGTGTAAACCCACCTTTACTGCACTATAGAAGTTAAAGGTGTGTACATTCTTATTGTAATTTATCCTTTTTTATTCTGGCAGTTGCATTTATCCTAAATACATGTTGGGGGTTTATTTACAAATTAATTAACTCATGTATATCTTTTTTTTATATACAATTCCGTTGAACTAAAGTTCTCTTTGAAGTTTTTAAGCCTGAATTTAGTGTAAAGTTTTGCCTGTTGAGATGAAACCATATTTATAGCTGCCCTGGCTACATATGTTTATTTAACATTACCAGTACTCTAAACACTATCAGCAGTGTTGGGTAGTATATCCTAACTTGAATAAAGGTCATGGGTTTTTATCATGCTGACTGGAATATAATTGCTCGCTTGAGGCAAGTACACATATCCATTAACATTGTTCTTTCATATATTTTTGGGACTCTTTTGAAGGGAGTAATATCATTGAGGTAGATTGTACAATTTAACAGAACTATTAATACCCTGTAATATTCTCAGCCACAACTATAAAAATGTCTCCACAGGTGGTTTGTCAAACATATCATTAAACTTCTCATTTATGGGTTTATAGTGTATCATAATAGTCTAAAAATAACCTGCAGTATTGTTGAAATAAAGTTCCACTTTGTATCTTATGCTTGGTTTGGCTCTGATGGTTAGCGCACATTGTTGTTTTAAGTACTATCACATAACAAAGCAAAGAACTCTTAAAAGACAATAGTAACATTTTACAGAACCACAAACTGTGCACATTTATTCCATGAACAATCAGGCAGCCCTTTTAAATACATTTCACAAATAATGCCTTTAAAAGTAATTTTGTGGTTCACTTTTATTGCATTAACTAACCACCATGTCTGCTAGCTAGCCGGATAAGCTACTACGGTAGTTTCCTTGCAGTGAGATTCCATTAAGGATCATTTGGTGTACCAGTGCAATCCTAATTTTAATGTTCCTACAACCCTCACCTACATATACAACAGTTTTGGAAGGAAAATTAAATCATGGTCAGGGACTTTGCAATTAGCTCACAAAGTCAGCTAGTCAAAATTTCAAGACCAACTCTAATAATATCCCAAAACAAAAGCTGCTGAATTTCACCACCCAAGGCTTATACTGAGTCATTCAGCTAGCTTAGTCTGAATTATTGATAATGAGTCCCCTACAGTGAATATTCATGAAAGGCGTTAATAAGCAGCGAGTCTACAACTCAGTGGAATATCATCACAACATGTGTTTGAATTGCACATGAATAAGACAGGTGGGTTAGGCTTATTAGAAACTTTTTGTTATGTGGTCAATGTTGAGCCTTCTAAAACACCCTACTGGCATCTGTCACTGTATTAGTTCCAACTTCCCCCTGTATTCGTTTGTAGGTGGTTTTCAAGCATCTAGGAAGTGGTTCAGCACTCTTTCCTATTTATTGAACACTTTGCCAATATTTGGAATGCTATTTGAATATTTCCTAACTTCTCACTAAAATCCAGGCAACACTGTAGGCATTTGGCAGGAACTGGTAAGTACAAAAATGCAATCAAGTAAGAACTTAGACACTAAGTGAAGGTTTTCACAGTAGAGCTTAGCAAAATCTTTCCACTTTTGCATAAATGGTGAATTAAGGGTGAAGTAGTTTTTATAGGCGCTTCCTATACTGGATTTGTAGTAGCGAGGGGTTACTAGATGGGAGTAGGGGGTCCCTTTAAGAAGCTGGACCAAGATGCCTCGGGGCAGGGAGAGGATAAAGGGAGGAGTCCCGTCCCAGGGAAGTCAGGAGGGAGAGGAAGTAGACAGCACACTCCTAAACACTGTTCTGACCGAGACCTTTACTTCCCACAGCTTTATCCAGCGTGCGTGCAGGCAGCCAGCATAATAGCATGCTCAACTTTCCTATTCCAGTGTCTCAGTGCCCCATTGCAGTTCCCGCAGAGTACCGTTCCAGTGGGGTGGACCGTCGCCCCCTGTGCCAAGACCACTGTGGAGCCACTGCTTGTGTGCCCATTACTCTGGCCCATGTACCCTGACCATATGTGGGGTGAGGAGCATTATGTTTCTTCGTAGAGGGAGCAACTTCCTGTTGGACTCTTTTTGTCTGCCTATTAACCAGTTTAGTTATAAAGTAAATAAGCAAACTACTCTAAATACACCATTTAAAAATAAATAAAATGAATTACTGAATTTGAGAGTTATCACCTTGCTGAAGGCACACTGGTGATCTTATCACAAAGTTAGGGCTTGATAACATATTGGAAATAGTTTTTGAACACTATTCAATGTAGGAAAATCTGAAGATAAAGCTTTAAGACATAAATGTGCCCCATCTATTAAAGTGTGGCGGGTGTAAGTGGCCACACATCCACTCATGTCCTATCAATCTAAAAATAATGGAAACATTCCTCAGGACTGGATGTTCAAAGCAAACAGGGTCACTCTGCTTGAGTGAATCAAGTTTTTAGTGTTGTACAATCCTTTCAACATTGTCTTTAGGATTCTTGCTCAATTCTCACAGGTACATTTTCGGAAGGGACAACCTGAAGCGTGAAAGAAGCAGAATCAAAGAGAATACATGGCCAATGAAATATTGATGCCTCACTGTTAGAAGTTGTGCATTAAAAGGTTCTCACTTACAGGGGGATTGAAGCAAAGTGTGACATCCTGTGAATATTTAAAGTATGGCTTACAGTCTGTCTTCAGCGGATGTCTTGTTGGGCTGACATATTTTTCAGGGGTCAGAGAAAGGACTTACCTTGCTTACACTTCTAGGCAAGCAGCTATCACATAGGCAGCAACAACAGTTTTACATTAAGAAAGGGAGGGAAGTCTTCACTGACTTTCATACCCACATTGTCCCCAGAGATCTGGTTTCAGGGAAATAATTAGAGCAGCTGCTACTTGTCAAAGGATGGTGCTGTGAATGAGAGGTCTGCATTATCCAGGAGAATGCAAAAAATATCCCTGTATAACCTCTAAGTTACCTTAGATAATTAGTAAGAACTGTATGCATTAGAAGGGAGTACAAAGGCAACTGGAAACAAATGATAAAACCCTACAGCACAAGTCTCTCGGATGTGTTCTAGCAATCAATAAAACTAAATAGTGTCAGGTGTAAGGCTGGGTCTACATCTTGTTTTTTTCACCGTGGTCGCCAAAACCACAAAATACAGACACCCCCTGCATTCCCCTATGGGAAAGACTGGCAAATCATGACACATGTCAGGGTGTTTTTCGGCAGACGCAACGCATCCATCCATCAGCATCACACAGAAGCATTGGATCACACAACAGCACATAAACAATGGGTGCGTTAGTTGACACAAGAAAAGTTCTAATATTTTATTCACATACTAAAATAAGACATTGGTGTGGGATTGGTATTAATTTGCTTAAAGCTGACCATACACATTTAGATCTCTCTATCAGATATCCTTAAGATCTACCTACAACTATGTAATATAGCGATTGAACACAGGTAGACTTGATGGTTTAGAAAGTCCCTCATATTACATGGTTTTGGAAAAACAAAAGGAGATCTAAAGGAAATCTGACAGAGAAATCTTAAGGTGTATGCGTGCCCTTAGGCTGAACATTACAGTTTAACATACAAAGGGTTCCACTTAAATGAAAAGAACAATGCCCCCTTTCCAAACAGAATAACAACTGGGGGCATTCTTTTTTGGGTCTCTTATACATGAGCATCAGACTGAAGTCCAATAAAGTTTGCCTTAAGATTTACTGAAGTTGCTTAAACTTGCTTCTGAGATGATTTAAGCTTCTTTGATATACATTTGCACTAACAAAGATTTGTATGAGGAACAAAGGCAACTCAAACACTAACATATGTCAGAATCAATGCTTCCTGGGTCTAATAGATCGCCAAAATGGCCAATTCCACAAAATCAATCGATTGGAAAAGCTGCTGCATAGGGAGCTATGGGTCCACCAACGTACTTTGATTGCCAAACGATCGACCAAAAAACCAACATGTCGGATGAATGTCCAATCCGATTTTTGATCTTGATTTTGTTTGGACGACCGTTAAGGGTGGGCAACACACGATTGATCGGCGATCGATCTCAGTGAACGGGTGGTGATCGATCAGGCAAAAATCGACCTGTGTATGGGAGCCTTTTAAGTAATCCCCTTTATTGGCTAACTGAAGTTAATTAAAAAGCAAGCTTTCGGGATGTCTGAGATCCCTTTTTTAGGCTTATCCTGAAGAAGGGACCTGAGACATCCTGAAAGCTTGTCTTTTTATTTTCTTCAGTTTGACAAAATAGGGTATCACTTGAAGAAGAAATGATAAAAAGCTACCATATATTACTGAATAAATGATGAGCTGACAGCTGTTACATACACAAAGTAGAACCTGCACATGTATCTTCTGTCCTCATGGTCTCTCAAGTATTTGTTCCCTCTATATCTCCTCTAGTTACACCTCCTGTACTGTGGAGTCATATAGCAATACAGTTCATCAAGGAAGGGCAACGTTGTAAATCTTCATCTATCAGCATTCTAAAACCATGGCCCCCGCATATATGTAATGTGGCCTAATTAATTTAGAATACTTGGTACGTGCAATGAATTTTTAAACATGTTTAACTTACTATGTGCATTGTTAATTCATTTTAGAAGCACAACAAAGCCCCAGGCAATATAGCTGATAATCTACACCAACACATTCAGAGTGATGCAATATGACGCTCACTGCTGTATATTTTTTGACTACATTCCACAGAACAAAACTTTCAAAGTGACTGATGGTTTCTAATAAAGTTGCTTATACAATCTCACACCATTAACAGGTAAATCACTCACACGCAGGAACCTTTGTGTCTTGTAGTATTGTATCTAGTACAGTGAATATTTATTGATAAACGCTAAACCTAGAGACAGGGACGATTTTATTTATCTGAATGTCTTATACACAATCATGTTGGTAAGAAATAAAATGAAATGATTGTTTAACAGCGGCACGCATTGTGTGCCATAGAAAAAAAGAGAAAATTACCCGACTGCTAAATAAAATAAAATTCTAGGTTCTAAGAGGATCATGAGGCTGATAATGGCATGTTAAATAAAATATAATTGAAGATTTTACTAGAGGCTTATGTGGTGCAGAACAAAAGAGGGAAACAGAAGGATAAAGTCAGCAAAAAAAATTTGCATACACAAAGGCAGAGTGAGGAAAAGTCCTGCAACTTATTCTTAGCTGTGTCATGTGATAAATGTAGGAGGAGCTTAGAAGGGCTTTGTGACACCTCTGTTTCTAAAGTGAGTAGGACAACTGGGGTGCTTGTAATACATTTGCTTGTGTTAACAGTTTTAACTGCCCCTACCCCCTCAGATTTTTTCCACAATTGTACATGCCAGATCACTTGGGGGAAAGCTAACTCTGTGAAAAGACTAGCAAAAAATGCTTAAATCAACAGATCAGTGTGCAGGAAAAAAATAAGAGTGGGTCTTACACAATGTTTTGGCTGTGTGTACTGTGTACATTTATTCAAATCTAGTCATATAGTTAGTGATGAGCGGCATAGGCAATATGTGACATCTAGCATTCACCCCAAAGAGTTCAATCTATGTCTCATCAGACCAAAGAATTCATGTTTCTCATGGTCTAATAGTCCTTCAGGTGCCTTTTGAAAAACTCCAGGGTTTTCAGGTTTTTTACTAAGCAGTGGCTTCCATCTGTCCACTTGTCCATACAGGCCTGATAATTGGATGGTTGTCCTTCTGGTTCTCCTCTCTCCACAGAGGACCTCTGGAGCTCTGGCAAAATCACCATCGGGTTCTTGGTCACCATCCTGACTAAGGCCCTTCTCCCCTAATTGCTCGGTTTAGATGGCCGTCCAGCTCTAGGAAGGGTCCTGGTGGTTTTGAACTTTTTCTAATTATGAATGCTGAAGGCCATTGTGCTCATTCGGACCTTCAACGCAACAGAAATGTTTCTGTAACCTTTTATAGGTTTGTGCCTTGAGACAATCCTGTCTCGGTGGTCTAAAGACAATTTATTTGACTTAGCACTTGGTTTGTGCATGAACTGTCAACTGTGGGACCTTATATAGACAGATGTGTGGAGATGGACTCCAATTAAGCTGCAGAAACACTTCAAGGATGATAAGGGGAAATAGGATGCAACTGAGCTCAATTTTAAGCTTCATGGCTTTTTTATGTTTAATACATTTGCCCAAATCACAAGTACACAAAATTTTGGAACAAAATTTCCAAAAAAGTGATGTGCTGTGAATACTTTCCGGATGCACTGTGTATGTTGGTTTACTGAATGAGGCAAAAAAAAAGCATACCCATTCCATACTTAAAGTCTTTTTTTGTTGGGAACTGAATACAGGACACCATCACCACAACGTGATTCCCCAGACATAGCCAGACCTCAAAAGTAATAAAATGTCTTTTAGCTTTCTATGGATGTTAACTTTGTAAGTAGTGTTTATGTTGTGATGTAACATATAAATATATTTTATATAAACTAGAGTAGATATGAATTCTGCAGTCTTAACACATACGTTCATTATCAAGTCACGAAATGAGTAACAGAGGGCCCTTCATTCCCTCCTACCTGCTTCTACATGTCTGAAACATGACCTGATGCCCCTACGTAGTGTTCACAGTTTGTAATTAGGGAGAGCCAAGCTGTCTGGTTGCACATCATAATTCTGCAGTTATTACCTCTTCCCTTTTCATTTCTTACTTCCGATCTCCGCTAATGAGGGTTATTCTATTTTGAAGTAGAGACATGAAGAGAATTCTTCGTCTCCATTGACACTATTTATGTCTCTTACCTATGAAGACTAACTTAAGATCACTGTGCAGAGTGGACAGAGCACTCACCCATGTCTTTCAATGAAAGGCTGAAGTGTCTTTAAACAACTACCATCCCTAGTACATATAACTAGTTTAATACAATGACAGTAGTTTTGTTCAATGTATTTTTTACTTTATTGTCAGCACAAATTTAAAAGAGCAGGGGATTAAAGCACAAAGATATTGTTTTTAGGAACCAATTATTAATTTAAAATTGTAGATAAAAGTCCCTCTTGATATCTAGCTTCTGTACATCTTTCAGGGTCAGAGTAATCCAGCATTATGAATCTTATCCGCCACTATTTCAGCATTACAACATGAATGAACCTTCCTGGAGACTAAAATGAAAGTCTGTACAGAGCTAGATATTATAGCAGGACATGTTGTCTGGATAGTTATCGGACATGGGTAATTTTCCCTTACGTTTTCATCCAGGTAAGCACACAATTAGGTGTTGGAAATTCAAATAGCAGGGACACATAAGCAAAACACAAACATGGAACAAGCACCAAAGTTCTGCCAGTTAGTAACAAGGCAGTTAGCTTGGCGGTTGGCTTTTGGCAGCTTCTCATCAACCCCTAATGCCCGTTACAGCTTCGTTAGTTCTAAAATAATTTTTTTTATTTTACCTGTCAGCAAATGATGATGAAAAGGGCCTTCCTGAACAGTGCAATTTATCTGCCACAGGCCCTTGTGCTACATATCTGCTGGTGGATCTAAATAAGATTGTCTATTATAAATGTTACGATATGAAGATCTTTAAGAAGACCTCAGATGATGTGGACTGCCATTGATGACATTACTGCTGGCATGGTTGGTGTTCATTACGGCTAACCCCTGAGAATACCATCAGTCCAAATGTCAACCTTTTGTATTCATATTCCAGCTGTCACACAGTGCTTTTCTGTCAGATTTTACCCTTACATATGCCTACTCTGACTTTCACCCCCCCAGATCTCCAACACCCTTAGAAGTAAAAAATTTTTGGGGGGGGATTATTAACCTCCCTAGCGCACTGCTGAGGTCCAGATTTCTGTACCAAAAGTGCACCA
>CM070032.1:55136863-55148415 GCA_036250615.1 Ptychadena robeensis
ATTGCTATTATTTTGGGATGTTGGCCACCCACCTTACAGGGTGTTATTCTATATATAACAGTCCTGGGCCATATCAACCTATGAATGAAGGTTAAACGCAGGGCTGCACAAAAGTGGTACTCTGGTACTTAAAAGGGGCCAAAACTAGCTATGCGTACCTGCATTATTGTTACAAAGCACATATGTGCACTAGAGGCACTCCGTGTCTGGGCGGCCCCAGCTAAATGTTACATATATACAATTTATGTCACTTGGATAACTGCAGGGAAACATGAATAACTATGAAAGGTTGCAGTTATGAAAGTCCAATTCAAAATATAAGATTGGACTTCTAAGGGTGTTGGAGATCTGGGGGTGAAAGTCAGAGTAGGCATATGTAAGGGTAAAATCTGACAAAAGAAAGCACTGTGTGACAGCTGGAATGTGACTATGAAAGGATGACATTTGGACTGCAGGTAGTCTCAGGGGTAAGTTACTTACCCAGAAAATTTCAGGGTTGTACTACAAAGTTGAGAACTGGGGATTCAAGTGTGTTTTACTGTGAGAGTTACATTTGACCCAAAGCCAGCTGGTGACCTGTGGATGGAGAAGCTAATCGGAAGCTCAATCAGGAACAGGGAGGTCCATCTGCAGCAGAATCTACCATGCAGGAGGCTGATGCAGAGTGAGGAAGACTACATACATATGGGGTGAGTACCAAACACCATCTCCTGGTACTCATCTGAGGAGCTCACTAAAACAAATATGTGCACTCCTGGTTATAGGGCCTTCAAGTACTAGGCTAAATCCTCAGTAGTTAAGAAGAACAGCTAGGTTCCCTGTAAAAGTAATATTAGATGTATCTATTTTTATACTATCTGTTTATAAAAAAAATCCTTATGCTCCCTTTCCTAATCAGCAGACAGTGGCAGCAATACAACACTTGGGTGATAGAAGAATGTGTGCTGTATGTGGGAAGGCTGGGTCTCCAGAATGTGTCGGGAGTTAGGAGCCACAGAATGCGTGTGAAGTTTGGGTGTGTACCATATGTGTGATTATCAAATGTACGGAAGATTTCTGTGAAGAATTCTGAGCTAAGAAAAGGTGTGAAGTATTAAGTAACTACCTTTCATACTTCACATATCTCAGAGCTGTCACGGTGAGCTGACTTCTACTCAGAGAGGAGGCCTGCACAATCTGTCTCTTCACCCTCATGTACTACATTCCCTGGGTGTGCCTAGGCCCAACGAACACACAAAACAAAGGGCCGCAGATAAAAGGGATGTATAACTATAAACGTATGACTGGCATGATGAATATGCAGCTTTTGATGTATTAATATATAAAACGCAGACACTGCTGTGGCTGTGCCAGCAACACTAAGCTTATGTTTATTCTCTACTGGGAGATATTTGCTATGTATATTTTTAAGTGGAACTATTTCATTAAACCCTTCAGTTCCGTGAGTGGTTGTGCTCTATATGAAGCGATTAGAAAGAACATTATAGCTTCCCTCAATCCATGACAATGTCTAGTACTTAGTGGACTAGACAGGGAAATATTAAACACCATTAGGAACTAACTGTTGTGAAAGTATTAAAATGTATCTCTAACATTAAATCAAAACAGAGAGAGAGGTTTGGGGTGCTCAGATAAAAGTACCAACATCCCAATTACATTCAAGCAGGAAAGAGGGGACATGAGCTCTCCTATTTGGGGTAAAACCATTTAACCTCCCTAGCGCTTTGCTGAGGTCCAGATTTCCAAACCAAAACCGTACCATAGTTTTTTTTTATGTTGTAGGCCTGAAACTTTCTAAAATATGTTTGTACAAGGGTCTAGTAGACATCCTGAATTTAAAAATGTGAATGTAAAAAATGAAACAAACAATTATGTGAAAAAAAGAATAGGTATCATTTGAATGATAAAAATTCTAAAATCCTTCTTTTGTATGATAGATTTCAAAACAGTATGTATTTATATTGATACTTTGTTTATAATAAATATTTTTGGAATTATTTCGAAATGTGTTTTCTTTTTTAACTTGAATTGTATTGGATAGTTATGAATGTAACCAGTACAATTCCCTTTGGCACCCTCTCTCCCCTGATGTGATGGAACTGGTGACATCACACCAGGGGAGAGAGGGTTAACTTCAAAGGGGCACACCTGTGGAATCACACTGAAAACTGTTTTCTCCATAGAAAACAGTTTTCGTGCGATTTAATTTTGAATCTCCTGCCGCCACCCCGATGTGACATCATCATGTCACTCCACAGGCGGGCTGGGGATGTGGATCGGCATCTGCGCAGAAGTCCCTTCAGTAGATCGGAGTCACCGGAGCAGCGCAGATGGGTAAATTTGCACTGCTGGGGCTCTGATCTTCGCCGGACGGCCCCAGGCATACACATGCAGATAAGCGGTTTTTCACCTGGCGTGCGCGCTCGCGCCGTTGGTCAGCGAAAAAATCAGGCGCTTATCAGCGTGTGCCCACATGGGGCGACAGATCCCTGTCGCCCCACAGCTCGGCCGGCCAGAGAACGGACATGTCCGATATTCTCTGGCCGATGCAAGCCGATGCCATAAGCTTCAATGAAGACCAGCGTCTTCATTGAAGCTAATGGCCTTAGCTTCATTGAAGCTAATGACACAAAAGGTGCCGGCCAACTAAAGCAGCCCCATAATGCACCAGGATGCAAACGTGATGACGTCATCATGATTGCATTCCGGTGCATATCGGAGCATGTCTGTCGGCACCCATCTGTGGGTGTATAGCAGGCATAACAGGTCAGCAGGGGGGGTTAAGGTATTAGCATAGTAAAAAATTTGTCTCAATTTAAAAGGTATTTTATTTTATAAAACATCTTAAAACATTCAATGTTTGTCACAAAAGTATATATATATTGATCAGCAATTTCCTAGAATTTCAAAGTTTTTCTGTCCTGTTGAATAAGGAAAGTACCTGAAATAGTCACAATACTATGTAAAAAATGGGAGATATCTTCACACTTTAAAAGCAATAATGGAAAACAGCAACATAAGCGTTTGGCCCTACGATGACTACGAGTAGCCAAATTGCTGAAGAGCGCGAGAGAGAGAGCATTTCTCTGTTAGCTGCTTCATGATCAGTTCATGCATGGCTGTATATAGGAATGCGTCATATTCTGCGGCCGCAGGTGGTTGTGTCTTCGGTCCATAAGACAGTCCCCCTATAGAGCAAAAATACAGTATATAAAAGATACCATATTTTTTGGACTATAAGATGCACCGGACCATAAGACGCACCTTGTTTTTAGAGCAGAAAACCAGAAAAAACATATGTAATATATACGTTTTCAAATGAATTGGGTTAATACAATGGATTCAAGTAATGCAATATGAAGAGTTATTGTAGCTTCCACAGACACGGAGAGAGAGATAGATGGGAGTTCATCTATGTCTATCTTCACTGTTTATATCAGCAGGGTTTGGGGCTCTGCTGTCATAAGCAACAATACAGTTCAGATGTGGAAAGCCAAGGCGCGACCACACACATTGGGACCATAATGTGAATAATACTACTTAGGGAGTAGGGTATGCCAATAGTGATAGATTATAAACGGGTGTACCCTAGCCAAAGAAATCTAAAATAGAAAAACTTTAAACCCCCAGGTGAAATTAATTTCACCATAGTCCCATTGAATAGGGACTGCTAATTTGGCATTTGCAGGTACCGTGTAAGAAGATTTTTGTCAGGTAGTACTCATTTGAATAAAATTGTCTTTATTATATAAGTATTAGGACCAATGAACATATTAAAATGATTTTTTAGGCTCCAGGCCTATAAAAAGTAACATATAGACAAATTGTTACCATACAGTACATGAAAATAACAGCTGTAGCCAAAATGGTGAGATTAGCAAAAGTGATGATGATCTTGGGGTCCTCCGACGCATTTTGCCCACTTGAGCTTCCTCAGGGAGGTGATCAAATCACTAATAGCGGTAGAGCCTAGCTAGGCATGCATATAGGCATACAGTCAGAAGGTATTAGTTCAGCTGGAGGTAACTACATGGAAGTTCGATCCCATAGTCTGAAGCGGCTCCCCCTAACAGGTGGAAGCAGGAAAGAAGGGGGAGGTCCACACCCCAGTTATAAAAACTGGGGGACGGGGGGCTGGTGGTGAATCCCGACTATGCAGAGCAATTCAATCAAGAGATTGTGCTGTCTCCAGACATGCGCCGTCGTCAAACCTCCCTCCAAACTAACACATTGGGACCATAAGACGCAGCCACTTTTTCCCCATGATTTTGGGGGTGAAAAAGTGCGTCTAATAGTCCAAAAAATAAGGTAAGTAAGGTAAGTAACATTTTAAAGCTGTGTATTGATGCCACTGGAAATTACTGTTACAGAAGCAAGATAAGCCATACAAATCTGACAAGAGTATGTTGCACATTGGTAGAGGGAGGAATGGGGTTACAATGTTGTTGAGGCCAGGTCAGCTTTAAAAATGATCCTCTCTCTAGTATCGTAATTTAAACATAGTACGACCTTGTAAATAAGAAGTTCTTCTCCCTTGTGCGATCATTCTGTAGTAAAACCCACATCAGGTGATAAATATGCAGCATCAGAAACACTTCTGGGTGTGTTGGATACCAGGTACCGAACCCTCATTTTAGTGTTGGGCCCAAGAAAGTCTTAAACTTAAAAAATCATGTGCATTGTCAATTGTTATGAAATCATCTGACAGGTTTATTAATGTATTTTGGAGCATGCACACACATTTATTTTCATAACTGGAAAGGATCTGTGCGGTAGCATAATCGATCGATGTAAAGGTAACCATAGACGCCTCGATTTGTCATCAATTGATTCCCGTTATGATCATTTCCTGAGCTCGTGGAATCGGTGATTGTTTTGGAATCGATGGAACACCACCTTGGGAAATGGATTTGTGGTCGATTTTGACAGGAGCCAATTGATAAAATTCCACAAAATCCATCGATCGGAAAGGCTGTTGCATAGGGAGCTATGGGTCAACCAATGTACTTCGATTGCCAAACAGTCGCCCCTCTCGTGTCCGATCAATGCCCTATCTGATTTTTAGTCAATTTTTGGGGGTTGATCATTCAGGGTGGGCAGCACTCGATCGATCACCGTGAACGTGTGCGGTGATCGATCAGGCAAAAATCAAGTGAAAAATCGACCCATGCATGGTAGCGTTTAGGCTGACAGTCAATATTTAAATAGAAAGACGAATCAATAATCAATTGAGCAAAAGTTGATGTGTGTGGCTAGCTATTGATAAATATAAACTCACTTCTCAGCAGGAGGCACAGTGATTTTAATAATACATTAAAGTAGATCAGATCTATTCTAATAATATATAGAAAGAGCAAATGGCTATGTCTGTAAGGTATCTTAAGGAAAAAGGACATACCTGAGGATTCACATTCTGAATAGGGAGGAGCACTGGTTTCGGAGAGGCTTGGAGGAGGGCGTGTATATAAAAATGGAGAAACCAAGCTTGAACAGGGGTAGGGTGTGCGACCTCTATTGTCTGCCACAGAAAATGCAATTTTAGGGAACACTGTAGTGTGGTAATAAACATTTTATGTCATATACATCGTTATATGCCCCTAGGTTATGTGCTGATATATATGATTAAATCATCTCCCGTTCATTGGTGAAATAGTGGAAGCAAAGGCACTTACCTGCCTGCTGATCCCCTGCCAACACTAGAGAAGAGGCGGAGAGGCGCTCATGCGCCATCTGGGTTGATGTTTTTGTGGCTTTTACATACGCTTATCACATAAGTTTATCGCCTCTCCTCTTTCCACTCTAAAGCTAGCCATACACGTGTCGGATTCCATGGCCAATTGATCACTCACCCGATCGATTCCGGCGATCTCAGCGGGAATCGGAGCTCCGATCAATCAGCCAATTAAGAGTATCCGATCGCTGCATACCACCTTGTCCCACGGATTCCTGGACGATTCTGTGTCCGATCACTTACTTCCCAAATGGCAACTCCCCCTGATGTGTGCAGAATCGGATCAGAAAGACCAACATGTTGATTCTCTGTCGGATCCGATTCTGAGCCCCCGATCAATCGGACGCGAACGATCGGACAAGGTGGGCTGCATTCTGGCACGATCGTTTTGCGTGCACGCGCCCGGAATCTGGTGGGAATCCGACACGTGTATGGGGGCCTTTAGAGGATCCTGGACAAGGACCTGTCAGAAGGGGGATTGGTGGACAAGTGGAGGACTGAGGAGGGCCGCCAAAAAACGCCCAAAGGGCCGCAGGTTGAGCACCTAGGGTGTACACAGTCACTTTGAACTGAGAAAGACAGTTGGATGACTAGCGAAACATCTTTAAGAAAAAACACAGCAAGTCCAGTGATTTCAGTTAAACACTATAGATATAGCAAATGGCTAGTTAGGCAGCAGACACTGCTTTGCCTTTTCAAACTAAAAAAGTGTTAGGCTTTGATGGGTGTACAGCAGGGTATCATCAACAGCATCCTCCAACCCCCATTTTCTTCTTGAACAGATGAAGTTGAAGAGCTGCTAGAGTTGTCTCGGCCACAAACACTGTCATTGGCAGTTAGGAACCCATAACCGCACTGCTCCAGACCATCTATTTGAACTAGCCCCACAAGAATGCAGTAAACATTCAGCATCAGGAAGATATTAATATGTTTTATCTTGGCTTCTACACGGAGCACAGGAGGACTTGGATTTTCTAAGCCAAAATTGAGATCTGACAACAGTAAAGTGTAATAGAGTGTCACTTTTATCTCTGAAAAAAACCAGCATGTTTGCTATGTTTATGCATACAAGTGTAAACAAAAACTCGAGCATGTAAAAACATTGTACCTTTTGTACTTTATTTTAGCAGATGAGATGAAAAGGAAAAAGCAAAAAAAGGTCATTTTGTCTTTCTAATGCTTTTCTGAGCCACTATAATACCCTGATCACCGGCCTATTGCATCACTAACACAGCACCATCCATCATCATGATTTTATCTCTGAAGAGATACGGAGGATTCAGTGCAGCTGCCCATGTTACAGCAAAAGAGAGATTGTTTTTATTAATATGCCATAATTCATTTATACATCAATCTATGCAAGAGTGTCTGTGCTAATCACAGACAGATGGGGCATGGTTGTAGTAATCAAAGAAATTGTCTGTGTGGAAATTGGTAATAATCTCCAAGGTCAAATCATAAATCTTTTCTCTTAAATGGAATAGTAACTTATAATGGCTGTGGGGATGAGTAGGGGATGGTTTAATTCACTATACATTTTCTCAATTTGTTCCTCCATTTGTATCTCATTAATAGGGAGGTCTTCTTTATTACCTGTCTTTTCGACTCAACTTGAAGTGAGACATTTGCTTTCTGACATAAAGGAAATCTCCTTTTTACAACAATAAGCATCTCTGCTAATTCAACTGACAGTTGTTTCAGTTTTTATTAATATTATTCAAAACTAAAACCATTTTTCCCTTTTAGAGTGCTCTAAAGGTCTCTGTCCTACAATACAGTTACATCCTATGTTGATACTTTAGATAAATTGTATCTTCCTCTTTTGAGTATTGACTCAAAGTCATTATCTGACACCCAAACCCCCCAAAAAAGTAGGGAAGAAGAGAGCAGAGAACAAAAAAAGGGTTATTCTGGCTCTTGGAAAAAGGAAAAGGGAGCGTGAGGTGGTAGCTTATCAGACACTCAATAAAAGTTCAGTAAAAATTTTCAGTACAATTTTGAAGCCTTTGATGAGCCGCTTTGATTTATAGTTAAGTCTTTAGGAGTGGTCACTCTTGCTTGCCTCTGGGTGACCTAGGAGGAACACAAAGAGCTATCTTTGTTCCATCTCTAATAACTCTAGAGGCGCCACATTTTCAGAACTGGTCCAAATTGGGTGATAGGAGGCACGGGTAGTCGTTGCCATGTGCAGCTTCAGGCTGAGCTCACCTACTGGCCCTACCCATCGGACGCCAGAGAGTCGGGGACCACCGCTGTGTAGATAGGTGGGTTTCTTCCATCTACTGATTTACTTATATTGGGCACCTTGCACGAGCCTTGTTTTTGACTGGGAACCATCCATACTCTCAAGATTGAAATTTTGTGTTGAAATGTGAAAATATACTGACTTTATAAATGATTTATAATTGTCAGCACTATAACACTGTTATTACTTTTTAAGATATGTTTGATAAATTGTTTTAAAATAACCTAAGTCAACAGGTGGCGCTCTAGGTTCATTGCCACCTGTTTACCAGTCTATCCTTATCTGCTTTGTTGAGATTAGAAAGTCTGATGTTTAAGCTATTGAGTAAACAGGTCAGAGGTGCCTTCCTTTTTATTCAATCGGTTGTATACCAAGGTTTAATCAGAGACGGAATCTGAATTACTGAACCACAAGAACAAGACCAGTAAAACATTGTTTATGTATTATTTGTTATGGTGGTTAACATAATTTGATTGCTATAAAAAGAACAAGGGGTACAGTAAAAAAAAGGTGAATGGAAATCTCCCAGTAAGGACATGTATTATAGTAAAAGCTGCTCAAGAAGGCATTTCCCTCACTTTGGAGGGATTTTTTTCTAGTTTCTTCCACCCAGAAAACTCTACAGATAGAGGCTAAACTACCCTCAGGAATGCTAACCTTCTCTAGCTATGCCTGGCCCGTCCTCCAGCATTGGTGTCCTGAGGGCTTGTCATTAGTTCAACCTCTCCGATGGCTGCAGGTAGGTATCCTTGCTATTCGCCTGTATGGAAATACAGACATAGGCCTCCTCTACATTCTTATTACTTTTATTCATGAGTATGCTTAAATGAAAATAAGTAAATGGAGATTGCTCTCCCGAATTACAAGTAATATAAAGCAGCCTACAAGCTGTTTACAACTCTCATATGAAAGTATCTAGTCATAGTCAATCTATACATGTAGAATAAGGGATGTAAATAATCCTTATGGAAACTTATCAAGTAAGTACAAGGAGAATGTAGTGCATGCACTTTTAAAGGGTGAAACTGAAAAATAACTAATTGAATAGGGATTCACAAATTCTCAGTGAATCAACATTTCTGTATATCAGGATTCAACAAGTGTAAAGTAAAGTAAGTAAAAAAAACAAAAAACAAAAACTTTAAAATAACTGGATTGCCAGGAGATTTAAACCATTTAAAAATATTTCTATTTAGTGACCCAGGCAGTAAAACACATTTGCCATCTTTTACTATACTGTATTTATGTAGATGTAGCAATGTATGACAAGAATCTTGTTAACTATCCATGATTATTTGATTATTAATAACAATTATCTAACAATAAGTATATTATTTTAACAATATGAGGATCAGTTCAACATTGTGAGCACTTCTGCTGAGTATTAGATTTTCTCAGTCTGTTATAGAAAGTTTTGAGAAGGAGAATGGCTGGCAGCATATAGGGTTACAATATTACCTTTTAATTTTGCTTCAAAATTTCCAAAAATTCTTGTTCCGTTCCAATATACCATTCTGGACATGTTCTGTATACAATGCCACACTTCTACTTTTCTTATACACTGGCACAGAGCCTGAGGTTAAATTACAAGCATCCGATTTCATTCCTAAACTATTCTAGGTCTATTCTTTCTCCGCTTGGGTGGTAACATTGAAGGCAGATTGTAATAAGGACATTAAACCATTTACATTAGCACAGTTTGCATTTTATAGCTCATCTGCAATCTGTGAGAGCTAAAAGGGGGATTATTTGGTCATACAATATTAGGCACTGTAATATGCCATGATAAGCAATACATTTTTAAGTACTTAACACAAGCCTGAGCCGAATTTGTATATAAAGTTTACTGCAACAATTGCACCATGTTTCTGCAGTCATGATAGCCTTAGATATATTGAATTTCCCCTTTTAGGAAAAACATAGTTATTATGTAGAAATCAGGATTATAGAACAGCCAATCACAATGGTCATATGTATTCCATTTTCAGTCACATTTCCAAGCCTACTTCACAGTGCTGAATGAAGTTATAAGGTTTCTAAGACTCAGAAGATCCCACCTCATTGGTGAACATAATCTGCACACTGCTATGGAAACTTAAGGGATTGTGATGTAACCTTCATAACAGAGAAAATCAAGGGGTATTAAAAACCTTTTAAGTTTAAGAAAGGCAACATAAGGATTTAGGAGGAGAGGACAAGTGATGAGAAGGAGCTTATAAGGAATCAAGGGAACTATAATAAAAAGCTTTGATAGTGTTGTGTCGGTATGTTACATGGCATTACCCAGGATTGCAGAAGTGCTGTAGTATACACAAGAGCATAGGAGTAGGCAATGTTTTAATGTATGCAGCTGTATTCAATAAATGTTGTATAGTGGTAGTTCTGTCCCAATCGTCTGCAGAAATGTCATAAAATCAATGTCCGTTTTCTGGGATCAGCTACAGTACACAGCAACACACGCATTTCCCAATTGTATAAACTTATAGCAGAAGCATTTGCCATCAACACAGTGACAAAATAGAAATATATATATACACACTGCCTGGGCAAAAAAGGTCACACACTCTAATATTTCATTGGACCACCTTTAGCTTTGATTACGGCATGTATTCGCTGTGGTATTGTTTCGATAGGCTTCTGCAATGTCACAAGATTTATTTCCATCCAGTGTTGCATTTATTTCACCAAGATCTTGCATTGATGATGGTAGAGTCTGACCATTGCACAAAACTTTCTACAGCGCATCCCACACATTTTTTATGGGGTTAAGGTCTGGTGGCCAATCCATGTGTGAAAATGATGTCTCATGCTCCCTGAACCACTCTTTCACAATTGGAGCCCGATGAATCCTGGCATTGTCATCTTGCCATTAGGGAAGAAGAAATCCATTGATGGAATAACCTGGTCATTCAATATATTCAGGTAGTCAGCTGACCTCATTCTTCCAGGTGGCGACTTTTTATTGACCAGGCAATATATATACATTTATGTCAATGTATTATAATAACTGGACGATTGGCCTATTGCATACCTGATATTTGCACACATTCCCAATGTATCAGAAAGCATCCCTAGGATCTGGGAACATTTGTTCAGCTGGCCACCATGATAAAGAGTAAACTGCTCATTCATTAGTAATTCAGGCCGACAGTGCTTTGTTGGCGTCCACCTGTTTATAGTATCAGTTATACAGAGGAAAGCAGTTTCAGTGAAATATTTTACAGGCACCAGCACACGCTCTGTGTTTGGCCCTGTCACGATTGTTTTGCCATCTGTTGGTACAATAGGGAACGTGAAACCAAATTTGTGTTTTGCAGCCTTGCCACACTGATTACATTCTGGCATGCTAATATTGTGATGTTGTTTAATTAATAATTGAACTGTAAACACAGAGGCATGTATAAATATATATTGAAGTATACCATATCTATATGCTGCACACTGTACCATGATTATGCACAACTTAGTTCTCTCTTTCTGCATTGTTGCATCTCTGTTTTTTTAACACAGCATGAGGACTAGTGATGGACCGAACTGTTCGCCGGAGAACTGTTCGCGGCGAACTTCGCATGTTCG
>CM070032.1:55148515-55178211 GCA_036250615.1 Ptychadena robeensis
ACCCCTTGAAACAACTTTCCCAACACTATTGTGGCCAGAAAGGGTCCCTTTGTTTTAAAACTCGCCTCCCATTGAAGTCAATGGCGGGTTCACGGGTTCGCCGGGTTCGCAAACTTTTGCTGAAGTTCGCGTTCGCCGTTCGCGATCGGCAAAATCCGGGTTCGCGCCATCACTAATGAGGACTTTTCACACTTTTGTGTTTTGGCCAGCACCTATTGAATTCTATGCGGTGGGTGTTGTTGCATTCATTGTTAATGGCACTCCATGGTATTTTAAAGTAGACTGGAATGCATAATTCACTAGAGCACAATACTGAAAGTCCAGAGCAACCAAATATTGTACGGATACAGGAGGCATGTAAATCTTGAAATACTTTGTGCATCTCTTCCAGTGTAACATTTTGCCTATGTAGGAACTGCCTCTGATGAAGACCAGTACTGCTGCCCTCTGGTTATCTACAGACAGCATGTCAACTTGCACAGGTTATGCCCAACCATGATAAGGTGTACCACCACTACTACTACTACAATGTAATATCTGCATCCTTTCTGGATCGTTAATAAAATATTTCAATATCATTTTTTATAATATCATCATATCCATTTAATATTTGATAATAATGTAAATAATGCGGGAGTGGTGTGCATGAGAGAATGAATAAAAAAAAAATAAAAGGATTAAAAGGGCTGCACCCATCATGGATAATAATGATTTGATTAGCATATAAAAACATAAGGGAACCTGATTTTACATCATAGTGCTTTCAGAAAACAAAAAAATTGGCGTTGATTCACAATCATGGGCCCTCTACTGTCCTCTGATCCCCTACCAACACTAGAGCAGAAAAGGAGAGGCAAGCGACTTGCTCAGGCACTATCTGGATCGCTGATCGGCTTTTACGTACACTTATCACATAGGTTTATCACCTCTCCTCCTCTTCCCACTCAAAGAAATTCCCAGGCAAGGACCTGTCAGCGGGGGCCAGTGCACAGGTGAGTTCCTATGCCCTATGCAATAGCAATTAGGTTTCCAGGTCACAAGTGGAGGACTGAGGGGGGCCGCCACATAACACCCAAAGGGCCGCATGCGGCCCTCGGGCCACATGTTGGGCACCTGGGGTCTAACTTATCACTTATCCCTAACTGTAAAAGTGACACAAACTTTTATTCCCACAATGTGTACAAGGTGACAAAACTGTATTATACATACGATATATGTTAAAGGGGACTCATAGAACTCCTAACCCCTTGCTTAGTGTCCTTGATGCTGATGATACAGCTAAGGAGTGGTGTTGCTGTTACCTGTGTTATTGATAGTCAACACATACAGTTACGATTTTAGTGCTATGGACTTATCTGTTGCTGTAAGGTTTATTTTAAAAGTACAAAATACGCCTAAAAAGAGATCTCCAAAACTTGCCCTTTTCTTGGAAAGAGTAAGAAAGGATTAGGATTTGATTTCTGTCTACGCACTTATTTCGATGTTTTCACCTCCCTTCCTGTCTCAGGGACCACACACAATGGACATCAATAAACTGCTGTAGGTTTCAACCCCTTGTCACTTTATCCAAAGCAAAAAGTTTTGTAAGGAGTTTCACAACCAAAATAGGCTGCAGATAAGGATATAATGTTCACCAGGAGTAATGATGTTCATACAGTTTCAGGGCTCATTCACACTAGCTGTGCTGCGCTTCCATTTGTGTTTTCTGCCGATAACAGTCTGGATGATGGACCGGATAATGCTAACCATGTAAAAAAAACACATTTTGCAGTGCGCTGCTCTTGCACCCCCTGTACAAGTGTAAAGGAGATGCTTGTGCTGTGCCTGCAAAAAGTCTGCAAGGTGTTTTCAATAATGCGTGGTTTACATTTCCCCTAGCTGTGATGTGCTGCGGTACTATACCGCACCACAGCTGCAGTGGGAATGAGCCCTCCGTCAATGACTGATATCTAATTCACTAGAAAACTACAGACTGTATAGTTTGCAAACATAATCAGGACCACATACTGGGCATCAGACATTAGGACAAAATCATACAAACACAATAACTTTATTTCTCTGTATGTACAAGTTCACACTGCCATATAATGTTGTAGTCAGTGTTAGGTGCCAAGATGCGATCTAAAAATATCACTTTTTTCCTGCTGCTCAGTTGGCAGCTTTGTGCTTGCCAATTGTAGATGCCAGCTCTGCAGGCACATACACAGCCATTACAGCAAATAATCCTGGCGATGTCTAGGAAGAAACTAGGCCCTGTGATAAAACAGTAGCAACATTATTCTTTTTTATTATTCATTTTGCTGGCAGAAGGACTCCAGTCCTGATTAGTGCTGCAAGCAGCTCTCATTTGGTATTTGGAAATCAATCAACCTTGCCTGGCACCAGCAGGAATGGACTGGTATACTGAACATGGAAGATTTGGGAAGGGAAGGAGAAATGACAGCTATAATAAAATAAGGCCACTCTGTAATATCAGATCATTGGATGGGATATAATCTGCCTCAAAAGAGTGTTCACAGTCTAGATTACCACCCTTTATTTCCATCCCCACGGTCTCATGAAAGATTATGTTGGAAAGTATTGGGGGACCTAAACAATCAAAAAGGGAGAACTAGAGAAATGACTTGTCATTTTAACACACACACACACACACACACACACACACACACACACACACACACACACACACACACACACACACACACACACACACACACACACACACACACACACACACACACACACACACACACACACACACACACACACACACACACACACACACACACACACACAATATTGAACTCTAACTCTCAAATTCATAAAAATACTGGTTTAAGAAATACTTCTGTTTTTCCTGTCTTCATCTTTTATAATATATACCCTCTTCGGATTTTGGTTTTTAGATAAGAACTCATAAGGGACCAATTCAGGTGCAGATTTACAATTGAAGAGGCACCAGTGCTATACTAGATAATGAACACTGTTCCCTTATTTATGAAACAATCACATTATTATAATCTTTATTTTGTATAGCGACAACATATTGTGCATTGCTGAACATTTGCATTGGAGGTTTTCAACTGCCAGGTAAACAACCCCTAAATGTAACCGACTGGGGGACACAAGATAAGGCGCCCGCTGGTCGGTTTTCGGGCTTTAGTCCGATAGAAACTCCATGGGGTCCTAATCTAGATGATCTAGATGATGACCGTGTGGTTTCGGGAGAGCACTGTCGTTTCCCGAGCTGCTGTGGGCTGAAAGCAGCTCGGGAAACAACAGTGTAAATTCAGCCTGAATTAGAGTTAAAACACAATACAAGATAACAGGAACAGGTCATGACACAGGAGGGGTTGAGGGCTCTGTCCAATCAGGCTTACTATGTAATAATCCCTGTCATCACTTTATCACATCATTGTGCTTACTACACCTTCAATAAATAAACACAGCAAGTCCAGTTGATATGAATAAAACACTACAGATATACAATGACCTGGATGGATGAGAACCTTTACAGACATTTATTTATTATAACTGATATATATATAACTGGATCCATACCTGCAGTAGTTGTGATCTCCCAAACCTCCCTCTCCATTGGGGTATTTCAAAGTGTTGTACGGATGCTGAAAGGTCTCGTTCCAGAAAAGGCAAGGCTTCCCACAGTCCAAGGATGTCTGGCTCTGTGTCCCTCGGTAATCAGCCCCATTCACAGTGTAGCATTCTAAAAAATAAATATAGTATCATGTTAGAAATGTATTTAGTTTTTATGTGCTGCTGTGCTGGTCAGTGAACATTGAAGGCATTTATACATTCTTAGGTCTTGGAACCGAAGCAAAACTTTTTTGTTGTCCATATCAGTTGGTTAGAATTAGACTTTGGGCTTGTTTCCATTGATGCGGTTTGCCGCGGTTGTGTCCGCGCGGCTGCCGCCCCTCCGACCGCATCCATAGGGAAAGCATCAGCCAGGCTCCATTGGTGCGGCTGAGTGTGGATGCGGATGGGGATGTGGTGCGGTTCCGAACGCTTGCTTCAGCGCTCTCGTGCGGAAACCACAACCGACCGCATCCTTTTACATGGGGGCTGCCCAGAGTTTTCATCCAAACGCACGCCCGGACGCGTGCATCCGGATGAAAACAGCTTGGAGTGCCGGCGGGAGCGGCTGTAGCCGCGGCAAATCGCACCAGTGGAATCAAGCCCTCACATTGTCAAATTTGTACTCTAAAAATTACAGTTGGAAGCTGTTGCTAGAAATGATTAACAACCAAAACCAAGCCTCTATTGTAATTTTTTTGTCATGGCTACAAAAAGAACTTAGGCTTGGTGATTCTAATCGCTAGCACCCTGCGATCTTCCGTTGACTCCTGCGATTAGAATCACGGCTGAGTGATTGCAGCCAGGAAGTGGGGGGAGGAGGGCAGGACATCTTGCCCCTCCCTGCCTGAGCACACCCATAGACAGTGAATGGTCTATAGCCGCGATCAGGGGCGATTGGCCGCCCTCAGCCCGCCCGCCCGCAAATCGCGGCCCATTAGTTGAAGTGGGCACAAGCCCATTGAACTAAATGGAGGCGATCGTCACACGTGATTAAAATCGCATTGGCCCCGTGGCTGATGGCTTCGCGGTTTATTGATTCTTTTATTTAGTATCCAAATATCAGCCAGCAAACCTAATATTTATATAGAACCAATAGTATAGACATGTACTGTTATACATCAATGAATAAAGAAAGCTTGGAGCTTTAGTGATACCCTTTATCGGCTAACTGAAGTCACTAAGAAGCAAGCTTTCTGGATGTGTTAAGCCTCAAGAATGGATTTGAGACATCACAAAAGCCTACTTCTTTAGCCTCATGAGTGCTCTGCCCTTGGCATGCTTTTTCAAACATGCCGGGCATGTGATAATGTCATCAATAATGCCGAAGAGGCGGACCCGAAAGAGCGCGGCAGGTCCGCTGATACCTGCATGGCCATGGGCTCACCAGGGATAGGTGAGTGTCCGTGATCTTAACTTGGGGTAAGTTTGCAGGGTTAGCAAACTTATTCTGAGTTAACTCAGAGTAACCACTCATAATGTTAATGACTTAATTTAGCCAATAAAGGGTATCGATTCAATATTTATGTATAGACCAGAAATCCAAGATTCATTCTTAAGACTAGAATCACTTGACATTTTGGACTGTCAGCAGCCCAATAATCATGTGTGTGCAGTTACTTGCACAAAATGTTTGGGACTGGAAGGTGCTTGTCAAAAATAATAAGCACCCCCCCCCCATGTTTACCTAAAGGATTGCATGAAAAGTGGCCATTGACTTGATGAAACGTATAGGGCCTCAAGGGCCCTGAAAACGCTGCGTTTTCAGAAGCCTGTGTGAATCAGGTCTTAGCATTGTAACAGTCCAGTCATTCTGCTATTTATGAAGAACAGGTAAGCCACCTGTGTGAGTCAGCAAATACACTAATAAAAAATCTTTATGTAGCCTCTAATTATTAAATAGCAAAGTACAGAAAAACTAAAGGCTACAACAAGAGGTGATGTAGAAGTAGAAATCAGACACAACAAAATCTACAGACATTTAAAAGTCTCCAAAAACTTCTAGCATTTTGGAAATCTCTTTCAACATTTGTGTATATTGTACATAAGGGTGAAACAACAAAGCTACTGAAGTCTATGTATTTCCACTAACTTTCTTTTATTTACAATCAAGGGCTATGCAGCTTTTCAGCTGTTTTGAAAAGCATTGCTTTAGATTGGATTTGAAACCCACAGAGAAAATCTAGATAAGAGCGATTTCTGATAATTGTTCCAGCAACCGCAGTGCATGATCCATTGTTCAACGGAGGAGCAAAGTCAAGAGGTTATTTCAGAACAAGCGACACAAATACTTGAGAGACATAATAGAAATATATCCTTATGTTTTGAGAGTGGTGAAGTTGCACATGTTTCAGTGGAACACATATTTGGAGAGCAAAATTTATGAAATATGTCGCTGCTGAAATTTGCACAGTAGGGGTACATTGTATGTCACTGCCAACAAAATATTTAAACACTACTTGGTGTAACATTGTGGTAAATAAAACTCCAGCCATACTTTCAAAAACGTTAGAAACATATAAAAATGTGGTTTCGATTTTCGTTTTCAAAATATTTTTATTTGTTTCATATTTTTGTCCCAATCATTTTTCATTTTGTCACAAAAAAGAAATGTAAATGCCAATAATTTATGGTAGTAGATGTATTAACCACAACAGTTGCATGTTCATCACAGTCTCAGAATGAGTGGAAGAAAATGCTTCACACATGGAGCCATGGTGTTAGGGCGCCATAGCAGAGGGCCAACAACATGCTATGCAATAGACGCGGACACACAGGGGTGGGGGCACACATGAACTACACACACACTGTACCTGACACAATGACCCATGCGTGGGTCACTCTGTCCCATCTTGCCTTCCCTCAGACCTATCCTGGTCCCCCTCTACCCAGCTGTGCCTTCCACACTTAGTGTAACATTTGCCAGGGTAGATGTGACATGCGATTTATTTACAGCCCCCTGCCTGCTACATTCACTTCACTTCTGTGTAACCACTCTAAAGGCCCCCATACACTGGTCCGTTTCCCATCGGATTCCGGGACGATCGATTCCGGGCGCGTGCACGCGAAACGATCGTCCCGGAATTGCGTGAAGCCCACCTTGTCCGATCGATCACGTCTGATTGATCGGGGGCACAGAATCGGATCGGACAGAGAACCAACATGTTGGTCTTTCTGATCCGATTCAGCACACATCAGGGGGAGTTGCCATTTGTTAAGGAAGCGATCGGACACAGAATCGTCCAGGAATCCGTGGGCCAAGGTGGTATGTAGCGATCGACTTAATTGGCCGATCGATCGGACCTCCGATTCCCGCTGACATCGCCGGAATCAACCGGATAGGTGATCGATCGGCCATGGAATCTGACAATGTATGGCTAGCTGAAGAGAATAGAACTACGAATACTGGCATGTAGTGATGGTCGACCTTCGGCCAGGTCCGTAAAGTGGGTCCTCTACCCTTCTTTATTGGAAAAATGCTTTAGGTCTAGGACTGCAGAAGAGTAGATTTCCACACATCAAACAATCCCTTTGCATCTTTTCCTCTATTAGAGAAAACCTGGGTATTGGTGAGGAAGCCTGGAGACACAGATGGGAGTTTTAAGATGGAGCTGAAAGGATCAGGTCCTCACGTCCCCAGACATTGAGCATAATTTTCTTAAAAGTAGATAAAAAAAAAAAAGGATGTACCTAAAAATATTGTGTAAAGCCTGCCATACACCCACCGAGCGGCGGACGATTTTGGCGCCGACCGATGGGCATGCGCGCTTGCTGCCGTTCGGAGGTGCCGATCGGAGGTGCCCACATGGGGCGACAGGTCCCTGTCGCCCCACAGCTCGGCCGGCCAGAGAACGGCCCCCACTTGGCACAGCATTGGCTATAATGCACCAGTGTGTACAGGCACATTATAGCTCAAAACTTTTAAAGGGTTGCGTCTGCCCTGCGCTGAACCCAGTGAAAGTAGTGTAAACAGTCCCTAAGATTATAAACCTGATTGAGCAGTGTCCTCCTCTCCTCCTGTGTCATAGTCTGTACTTAAAAGTTAGCTGTATTGCATTTCAATCCTTATTTAATGTACAGCACTGCGTAATATGTTGGTACTAAATAAATGTTAATAATAATTGTTCAGGTACTGTTGCAGCTCATATCCAGAAAATAAACTCCAAATGCACCTAACCTTGTATTATGTAACTTTACTAAAGATTTTTTTCCTCATCTTCAGATCTCGTGTGTGACATGCAGGGGAGATCCAAGACAAACGTGCCTTGCGAGCTTTCTTACACAGGCAAAGCCTAATGAGGCAGACTTTTCTCTAGAGCTGTATATTACATTGACCTGTGTGTGCAGCTTCTGGGCAGCCAGGAATAACAAGTAACAGTTCTTGATCATTTAACTGGCAGCTAAGATTGCTCTGGACAGTCTGCGGGCGCACTGCTTACACTACAGGAGAACAACTACTGTGAAGTATAAGTAGATAAAAAAACAGCGAGATTGGGTTTCTTCTTGAAATCAAGTAGCTTGTAGCGTTGCCATTATGCTACCAACTGACTTTAAGTCTTTCTAAACCATTAAACCGCTGACCCTCAATTAGTATGCAGATCAGGTAAGAGAAAAATCGTTCCGTATACTTATTGTGACAGGCAACTTATAGTATTAAAAAGGGGTTTGCAGAACTGCCATGAAAGTCTGCAATGGTATCATGCTCAAGAAATAGTTTCTTTAAAGCCAAGTTGACCTTTTATTAAGCTGGCCAAAATATTATTATGTGTAAATGTGGATGATCAATATCAAAGTGGCATTATTTAGCAGCATGCTGTAGAGCCAGTCCGCTGTTTTGGCACACCCTCTGCACAGTGCTCCAATAACCAGGCTGTTTCAGGAGGGTGCGCCATGCTCATTGGAGCAAAGTGTAGACCAGTGGTTCCCAAACTCGGGGGCACAGCTAGGGGACAAGCAGAAAGCCAACCACAGAAAAACTAGCTACAAAAAGTAAGTAGAGTGCATGTTACATGTATGTATTAGTGTGTGTGTATGTCTGTGTGTGTTTCTATGGGAATGATTCATGTCTCTGCATGATTGGTGTGAAAAGCAAATAAAGTTGTATGAGTTGTATTTTAAATAAAGTTTGAGGGCCATTTCACACTAGTACTAGTACATGATACTTCAACACAAACACGATAATGTTACTATCTAGAAAAGGGGAGCCCTGATGGTAACATTTTGGAACCACTGGTGTAGAGAATACTGGAGTACCAGACTGCTGTGCTCCATAATGAGAGCAGTGTTGGCAATTGCCAGTGTGTTGCCAGCCAAAGGCAATTAGATATAGGTCTACATCACATAAAAATACATAGATATCCTCCTTTGACTGGCCTGACTACATTGCTGCGATAAGAGATAAGGCTTTAACATTTTACCATACATTTAGAAAGGTTAATGTGTTGGGTCAACATGACAATATTCAAAGACTAATTTGCCCACCTAAATACCCTTGGTGTCATTAATCTCAGAACCGCTGCTGTCATTGACTAGTTTACCTTACTCATAGCAGACCAGACTGTGCCTGAGAACACTAATTTACAGACTGCAGATGACAAACGGTTAAAAAAAGTCCTAAGTGCTGACAGTAATGCATGTTATTCTCTCTATGGTGGATGGACATGACCGAATGCAATGTTTGAAGGACATATTGACTCCAATCTGTTTTCCTCATTGCTAGACAGAGGATATGGCTAATCCGAGTGAATGACAGTTCCATGACTTGTTAAAACAAGGACTTGTAAGGGCAAATTATTGCCAGGGTCAAAAAGTACATAAGATTTTATTGCAGGGATCTGCTTTCGTTCCCTGTTGCCACTGTTGTCTGTCCAGTAAACAGGCAGAAATCAGAACAAAATGTGTCCCTTTGAAAGTCGGAGAAGAATTATAGAAGGGTTTGTAAAATAACATCCAGTATATACAAGTCAATGAATCTGCTCCAGTCAAAGCTGGCCCTGTAATTAAATTTCTTTTTAATGTTTTCCTTCTGATCTTCCACACTCCCGCCCAAAGAGTCTTACGATAATGGATTCCATATCCACTCCGCATACATCTGTACTCTATCTATTCAGCAGGTTGTCGGAGTTTTACCTGTGAGGTCCACACTTGTGACTTTTATAGTCATTTCTAGCATGTGTAGACATTACTCAGGGAAGGTTCAAGGCCCTTTGTTCCTGCAAATGGATGAGCAGCACATTAAACACAGACCCAGGAGAGATTCCCTCCGGAACTCATTAATGGCATGTTTTTGGGAACTGAACTGTGCTGCTCGGAATACCGCTGCCACTGGGCAAGTCATTAAAAGAACAAGTGTTGCTGTTACAGAAGAATGGGAAGATCACTGTACATGCCTTCAACACCACTACAAGCATCTGTTCCATGAACGACTCGCAATCCTCTGCAATAAACAGGACTTAGAAATGAGTGCATTGTATTTCTATATGAGTAAAACAACAAGAGAAATGGAAACTGTGATGATGACTATGTCGGATTCAAATTGTATTTATATGAATTAAAGATGGAGAGAAAATGTCCTTGAACCACTAGAATTTTCAGTTAAGGCTGACAATCTGAAAGTTCCCTTCAAAGCTCTTCCTGTACTTCCTGAAAATAAGCAATCCATTCATTTACATTTATATGGATCACCATGATATGGTCCCTTCTAATGCCCAACCATTGGGACTGATATCAAGGGGTTTCAATTTTTTCAAAGGACACCTTTGCACAACCCAAGCACACATGGCATAGGTTATTACTATTATTTTACAGAATAGAAATCACTATCTTGTAAAGGCTCCCATACATGGGTTAATGCTCGTGAGATAGATTAGCCTTCAAGCTCAGCGTGTTGATCATCACACTGAGCCCGTTATCGAAGGAGCTGCAGGTGCAGCACTGCTGCATCATCCTGCTCAGCCAATGCTTTACACCAAACCAATGGACACCCACCATTTATGGTCATGTCCGATAACCCTGTTTTCAAGCAGGATCGATCCCGTTTGAAGACAGGGGTGGCCCTATTACATATGCGCTAGATAGTTTGCCATGAACACATATCTTTACATGTATGTAAGAGAAGAGAAGAGTCATATATCCCAGTGTAAGTCATATGTGACTAACATAGGACAAAGCAAATTAACCTACTGTATGTTTTTGAAATGTAGGAGGAAACCCACAAAGAAACATGGAAAACATACAAACTCCTTGCAGATAGTGCCCAATGACCAAGATGCTAACACCCTTGATTGCTTTGTTATCCTCCAATGCATATCTCATAAGGTATTAGGTTTTACTCTGGTGCACAGCATTGTTTAAGTTGTGCACTTTCTTTAAACAATACAACAGTACAACAAAATAACCTGTGTGTACTAAATGCACGTCAACGATTTAAAATGTTTTATTTTTTACAGTACCTGCACCGATTTCAAACCCCACAGGTAGGTTTTAGTTTACAGAAGACCATGTAAGCAAATTTATTCCAACTTCCAGAAAATAATGTTCCTAACTTTAGTATTAAGGTAATTGTATCATCCCTTTTGTGTGGAAAAAATATTCTATATCTTGATTCTGATGCTGTTGTAAACAGAAAAAACAGGTCCTTCTTCAACCTGAGATGCTTTGACAGACAGCATGTTGTAGATTCAGGGCAGGCTAAACACATATGCTACGATGATGAAAATATCAGAGTTTTTCTGATATTCCCCTTATGAAAGTTCCTCCTTGGCCTATAAAATGCTTCTGAGGGGCGTATGCATTAAGAACCACCCAAAACTATTATGATCCACTAATGATAGTTGCTTCCTGCCCTGTTGCCTCTGCTCCTGGCTTTTTCCCAGTATAAATAAGTCTTCCCTTAATGGCAGCCATACTCTGTCAAGGTCAATCATGGTTTTCAGTAAAATGGTCAGGACGTGCATGATTTTTGGCCACCCAGCTGCTGAATACTGAGGTCACTCTAATATATTGTATTCAACTCAAGAGAAAAGTTTGCCTCACTAAGGATTTCCCTAAATGGGTAAAAACCACAGAGATGTTTTATAACAATCTGTCTGTCTTGTGTCAACACAGTACATTCCGTGCCTAAAAGAGACCTCTAGCCGAAAAAAGAATCAAATCAATAAACCAATAGAATACCAGGTTATAACAATTTGATCTTACTTTGTGATGAATAAACATTTGTGTGGGATTAGCCTAGAATGGCATCTGTAAATGAAGTACATCCACCAAACTTGTCTTTTTTTAGGGCTTCCTGACGGTATTTATTTGCCAACAGTCCACAGACAACTCACCCTTGGAGGGGTTATGGCAATCCAAATAAAGAAACAAAAGTCGCTTGAAAATACCAAGCCTCCTCGTTTTCAAACATTCAGCATAAACTGTTATCCTATACTCTGCTTCCCAGCAGCAACAGACCAGGGCCCCACACTCCCTGTGAGCCCCCCTGTATCAGCTGCTCCAGCAGGCCTGGGCCCCACACTCCTTGTGTGTCTCCTGTCTCCTACTTGGTCAGAAGCTGTGTCTCTTCAATCAGGAGCCCTGACACACTGGTCTCTGTCCCTTTTGTAGAGACACACTCACCTGCAAACAGGTGTTAACCCCTGGAGTGTTCCTGGGGAAATAGGAAGGCCCACCCAGTTCCATTCTTCCTATCCCAGAGTTCGGGAACCCATAACCAAAATTAAATAAAAAACTGTTGCTGAGCAATACTATCCCGAACTCCTTCCAAGATGTACCCCTCAATGGGATCACATCATGAATGTAGGGGAAATATGTCTCTCTGGCAGGACCCATCCCAGCGGTCCTGTACACATTTTACACAATGAACTTTAAAAATGGTTCCATTTAAATGATGGTGGCTCCTTAGCTGCTGATAGGGAAGGGTTCACTAAAGTGTTAATTCTGCAGAACATACATGTGCTGTGACCCTTTTATATATAAAAAGTTATTCTTCATCTGGTTATAGTATGATATGCATAGTTGTGACTAAAGAGAAAGAAAAATATGAAGAAAGAGAAAACTGTAGTCAGACGGAGTGTATTTGGCATACGTATAGCTCCAGAATGCAGGACAATAAATTCCAGTCAGTTACAATATACTTTTTTCCTGGATCAACTGGTATCATGAACCCACAAGCTTCAAGCCAAAGGGTTAACACGTGCCCAGGCTGCCCAGATAGCAATGAGCAGCTGGAAACAATGCGTCATACCCAATAAACAGTAGAAATTTAGGGTGGTTTTGAGATGAGGCCAACTACATCGAAAGCCAAACACCCCATTTTTAGAAAGGTTCCCTATACTCAGCCACAGGATGAGGTAAAACATTTAATGACAGGGGTCCGCTGTCTGAATCCCACAAACGGCAGAGTGAGTGCTTCCGGAACTTTCTCATCTGCAAATGTTTCCTCTGTGAGGCAGTCTCCATACTGCACCATACATAATCTGTGATTACTGACTGAAAAAAGACAATTTTCCACCTCGATAACTGCGTCACTGCTGTCCCTGGGACACCCAGCCTGCGAGGTAAAAATATTTCTGACTCATTTCCACCGTTATTTTTATAACAGCCATATGGCTCTGTGTACGTTCCCATCCACTCTCATCAACGTCTCCTCTCTCTTTGTTATCAATGTGAGAAAGTGCAATGAAAGGGAGAAGCCTTTTTCACAGGGTGATCCTTGGATGTCAGGATGGGACTATAGAATGAGTTTTATTAGGCCATATCTCGTTTTCTACACAGCGGTGAGATAAAAGCATGAAATGGACTTCGCTCACAATGGAGTCAAGCCTTTGTGTCAAGAGGGGCGATGTGACAGTTACAGGAAGACAGGAAAAGCGCGGAGAGGGATCGCAGTGCCTCTTGTTTTCCTATGTGAATTCCTGTGTATTACTAAAGGGGATGAAAACTTTATCATTCAGCTTACTGAAATGGTTTTATTAAAGGGCCAACCCTAAATGAATATTTCAGTTATTATTAGAGACTGGTGAAACCTTTACTAGCAATATCTCTCACTCAGCTGCCATTGAGAATTGGTTCCATTATTTCTATCTAATAGTATAATTAAAGCACCCAAAATGTGCTGAAAAAAATTAATTTGGCGTATACTGGAGTGATGAATATCCCGACATTTCACAGGAAGACTTTGTGAGTTAATTGCCAAGCCACTGAACATGTTACCATCACCAAACTGTAAGCTAGCAAGGGTTGTGGGAATAGTAGTATTTGCATAAATAAGGTTCAAATTCAAGTCGGTTTTTTAAAGCTTACTTTGAACTTTATTAATGCAAAAATGACATGAGCTAGGCCTGTGTTCGAGGTCTGCAATCTTATCCTGGTGCCTTTGTGATCAACTGTGTGGGCACCCATACTTACCTTATTTTCCCATCTAACCAGCACTTTACAATGATACAATACTGACCTAATAGAGAGCATGGTGTCCATGTGTACCATGCAGGACCAGCAATTGGGATCTGAGGTATGAGATAGTGATAGTCTTGTAGCAGGATGAAGTCTACTGTACATTTCTGGATTCCATACCTAACTTCCATTTTGAAGGCTATAATTCTGAACAGAAATTGCTCTTATGTCATTGCATGCTGTAATCTTCTAATTGGGTGCAATAGAAACTCCAAGAACTCACAAAAAGCTTGCTTCATTTCCTCACATCATAGCATTCATTAAGCCTTTTCCTCTTCAGTGTTACTGTGCCTAGACCATGGTAGGTACCTGCTAGAGCTTTCTATCAGCCAGTAGGTTCTTTTGTAAGTAGAGTGCAAACATTTAAAAAAAGAAGATATAACTTAGTCTAAAATAGTGTTTGGAAGCAAAATGGTTTTATTTAATATAAATGTAATTTCCTGTATAACATTATCCAAAATTTCGCTCAGCTTACTTAAGAAATCCTCTGTTAAACATGGTCCCCCTCTCCCCAAGTCACTGCTGCTCACACTGGGAGGGTTTCGGCAGCAAAGGAAACATTGTCAGCAAGCGAAGAAGTAGGGAAGTCTAAAGTATGTGACTGATTCACATCCATAAGAGTGGCAACTCTACTCTGAATATAAAAGCAGTGCAGCATTGTAGCTATATCAATATCTGAAGCTAAGTAGGACTTCTCTGTGATATTCAACAGGCTTTTGATAATATTTGTAAAGCCGGCCACACACATTTAGAATTTGCGCCGATCCCCCGGCAGACCAATGGCGCCATCACGTCGCCGGGTATCCTTTGTGTGCCAACCATTACTTTGGATAGGGACATGTCAATAACTTCTTACAATGATTTCCCGGCCAATATACGGCCAACTTTAAGCATTAGATTTGAAGCCGATTTTGCAGCAGATCGACCTCTGCGAGCGAGCGTGGCCACAAATCTAAATGTATGTACCTTAAGGGGCTTAAGCCCCCCATACACCTTTAGATCACTCCATACAATTTCCTTTGGATCTACCAACAACTATGTAGTGCCGGGTCCTCCCTGATAGAATACATAGTGATTGGAAGGTTTAGAAAGCTCCTCCTATTACATGGTTTTGGTAAAAGAAAAGTTGATTGTACAGAAATTGTATGGTAAGATTGTAATGGGGGCATGAGAAATCTGCATATATACTGTATATGTATCCATATATTTTACAACAGGGCCATAGTTTTAATTGCGTGTTTGCATGTGGAAAAAGTAAACCAAGAAAATTTAAACAAAAAGCAGATGACTCCAGCATTTTAAAAAGAAACTGGTATAATCCATTCAAGGGTAAACCTGTATTGTTATCATTTTGACATTTTGAGAAATATATCTTTCGGCCTTGGCCCAATGATTATTAGGCATCTTAAATGAACCAGGAATTGGTACTGTGCCAAACTGAAATGTTTAAAGGCAATTGATAGATACAAAATTCAACCTTTCCTTGGTCTAAATCAACTGATCACAATAAAACTATTCTACTTAGCTGCAAGGCAGAGGGAATTACATAAAATTTCTCAGCCACAAAGCAGGTCAAGGGAACATGTCATTATAGGAATATAGGAGTATTGGGTTGTGTTCCTTATCACTGCTTAAATGCATAGTAAATGAATATAGATAACCTGTGTTTATTGGTTATTTATATATTTTTAGGACTCACTGTAAAGATTCCTTTTAATTGTGTTTTTATATATTCTTGGAGTGCAATCCATTTGAAAAATGAAACAGTTTATTCTGCAATATAAACCTATTTGCAAGCAAATATTTTATTTTTAATAAAAAAAAACTTAATTCATGGGCTTTTGCTTTCTGGAAACTTACAGTACCTTCCCATACTGTCTGTCCATACAAGTCAGCAAAAATGCAAAAGCTGTTTAAAACAGGTTAGATGCACCTTAGAATGACTACAAAGGCAGGACAAAAGGAAGTCAACTGCAGGTCAGATTTTCCATTACACACGCCTCTCAATGCAAGTGGACGAATGGGAAGGCTGCAACAAGAGCCTAGCAACACTCCCTGCGACCATCAACAGTTTTTAAATTCAATATTTGGGTGATGCGAATATTCGGAATATTGCGAAAATCTGAACTTTTGAAAATTCGCATCCAAGATGGCGTCCAAAATTCACAATTTTTTTTTAACATGCCCCTCAAAGCTAAACATATCTTTGCGAAATTCGCAAAAAAAACTGCCGATATTCGCAATAAGAAGAATATTGCCGAATGCGAATATTTTCCAAATGTTTTCCAAAAAATTTGCGGCATGCCACGAATATGAATGTTGCCTTTGCCGCTCATCACTAGTAAGCAGATGCATGCTATAACAAGTAATGTTCAAGGTAAAGTCAGAAGGTTCACTTTATCGAACTTTTAAATGATCTTTTATGCCCGGACCAATTACAATCTTTCATTTTCATTTTTTATTGGCAATCAGGGTCCACTGGAAGAGAAGAAAAGGTCTGCAATGAAGGTGTGCAGTTATATGCAATAAAAGATGCCAAAAATTATTTTAATTTAAATGTAAGGTTTCCTCATTTAATATGAGTATATTTGTATGTTTACCCTCTCTGTCTATATAAAGTGAATGTTTACTAACTTGTTTACTTACAATATAAATTTTCTTACAGAATAGCAGTGTAATGTTTTGTCTTGCATACACTGGAAAACATAGCAGGCAACCTTGTTATTAATGATGATGCATTGCTTTACATGAAATAATTATGGGCTCATTTTCATAAGAAACAAATATGCTCTGCATGTAATGAGGATTAAAAGTACCATCTATCATGTCAATGTGCCATTTACTTATATACTTGAACGCTCCCTGAACTGCTAATTAACTATTATTAGCTTCAGATTGTTTCCATTTAAATTTTCATTATGGCACCCAAGCCCTTCACTTGGGTATTAACATGAACAGCAAGTATAATAACTTGTATATTAATTATTAACATAATTACTAAGGCTCAACTTTGTTTTCTGTTTTCATGGCTCTATCAATGAAAACAGAATGGGGAAACCAGAAGAGCCTCTCCCGACCATGAACACTTTTGTATATGCTATTTTCAGAGAATTCAATTTTATGGCAGGTTTTTATTCCTATCTTTAGTTCAAGTAGGGAAAGACTTTTTAAATATCTTTGTAATATCAGACAAAAAACTGCAAATTGTAGCTGCCACTAAAATAATGTGCAGAAACACACATGGACAACTACCGTGTTTCCTCGAAAAAATAAGACAGTGTCTTATATTAATTTGTGCTCCTAAAGATGCCCTACGTCTAATTTTCGGGGGATGTCTTATTTTACCATAAAGAATATGGCACTGGGGTATCAGGGTGGTGGGATCACTTAAAATGACACAGGGGGGATCAGAGGGGGAAATCAAAATGGCACAGGAGACTCAGAGGGGGGGATTACCATTTCAGTAACCCCATCTGATCCTCCTGTGTCATTTTGATTGCCCCCTCTGATCCCCCCTGTCCAGAGTTAAAGTACCATATCTTCAGGGCAGCCTTATTTTCCGAGGGGGTGTGCCTTATATTTCAGTGTGAGGCAAAAATGTAAGGGTGCCTTATTTTTTGGGGGCTGCCTTATTTTTGGGGAAACAGGGTATTTTCCCCTCCCACTATTTAGGACATGTTTTTGTATTCCAATTGGATGTATTTCCCCACGCCCATCTGTTATGACATAGAAATCTTCCAACTGATATCATAAAAACTCTACCCTAAAGTGGAAGAGGAGCTAACAATGGTTCTACTCAAAACAAATAAAATGTTTTTCCTGGAGTTTGCCTTTATGGCACCCTCATGTTAACCCTCAGTAAACAGGTATAATAAATACACCATACCAATATATGAATTTTATATTTCCAATCTTTGGTTCTGTCTGTGTCCTGCACATAAACTAGTCTCAATATCCTGAAGCCTAGAATGCCTACTTTTTGACACTAGACTTTTAAGATTCTTATCTCCAACACTTGTCTACAACCATGTGCTCAGGTTTGATGTCTTCTGCAAAAGCACTTTTAACGATTAGCATAGTGTTATTTGCTTTCAGATTAGACACAGAATGTCCACACAGGCCAAGGGGAATGCTTGAGAGGCTGTGCCAGAGGATCAAAGGAAGGAAGGTCAACGTCAAGTCAAGGGTCAGACAAGAAAGTTGCATGCAAAGCCAAGGTTGATGACTAGACATTGAGCCAAAATCCAGGACAAGAAGATATTATAGTTAGGCAGCAGGTCAAAAATGAAGAACAGGTGACAGGCTGGGGCAGTAAGTGTCTGCTCACAGTCAATAAGGCAGACTTTTTTTTTCAACAGATAAATAAAAGTGCATCTATAGGTCTTTTTACAGGATATAATGAAATATTGGTATAAAACAGTAAGCTACAAAGCATTAAAACTGGATAGGTAAACACTTCACAACACATAATCAACCAGCCAGTAATGTAAAAGTTGGTCACAACATGGCTATTTACATTCACGGTACATATGTAAGAGCATAAATAACAGAAATATGAACTGGGGATGCCAGACAATTCCCCTTTTTGCCTAATGTGAAATTCCAACCTTGAGGGGGTGTGAGGAATTTGCATAATTCAATGACTGTATATAATCAGATAACATGATCTGAAATAACTAAAAGAAAGGAAGGAATGAAGGAAGAAAGTATGTGGAATAAAGCAGTGTTTATTGTATCATCTAAAGAGTATAACTAGTTAAAAAAAATATTCTATATAAATTGGCTTTTTGAAGCAAACATTGGTTGACCTCAATTAAAAAAAAAGAAAACAATCTCAAGACTAGCACCCAGACCCAGAACTAATAAAAAAAGACATAATAATTTTAAATTACACTTAAATCAAAACAAAACTTCATGAAATTGATCTAATGTCAGATGTATTATTTGTAGATCATGGTATTAAAATAGTCATCAAAAAGTGAAGTGAAGGGCAAATTAGCAGTCCAAAAAAATAGCTTGTTGAAAGATAAAAAAAGCTGTCCCCGGCAGTACTTCATGCTCGCTATTGGGTATCTGGAGTGAATGATGGTCAGCACTGTTCAACTCAATTCCACTGAGCATTGACTATTGTAGCCCTGACTGCAGTCTGTGACTGGACAGTGCAGGATCTTATCTGAGCTCATGCCACCCCACCATTAAAATACTTGTAACCTGGTAACTGGTACCCCACATGTAGAATGAGAGGATGACTAAATAATGAAATACCCCATACAGTTTACATATACTCAATAAAGCATTGGGCAAGCAAAACATTCATAGAGAATTGGAAACAAAAACAAAAACATACATAGAGTTGTTGGGTGTTGGGAGTCAATCCCAAGATCCAGCACCTGAAGGGAGGCGCAACTAACTCTATAGTCAACTATGTCCATAGTATTTTTTGAAGCACAGTATTTTACATAATAGGTATTATCTCTGAGACAAATTCAAATGACGTTCAATTCCTAGTGGGGTCCACCTAGGTTTCTAGAACCATCAAAAATGGGTACCCTCAAACCCTGGGATTTTCAAGGGAGCCGGAGAAGAAAAGGTCTAATACATTGTCATGTGAATATAATTACGTTAATTTATTAGACATATATTCAGACAAGACATTTTGTGGGCAAGGAGAGTCAGTGCGAATAACTCCCCACACACGTATAAAAACAAATTGACAATAGACAATGGTGCATAGTTTATCATTAAAATGACATTGAACTCAATGCGTTTCGCCCTTTGATTGGTCTTTGGGCTTAGCCCATATTTTCCAAAATGAGGGATTCAGAGGAAGATGGAACTAAATATTGCATGTGATCAGCATCTATAATAATCTCCTTATTAAACTGTCAGTAAGTTATAAACAGGCACATATTCTTTAAAGGATCCGCACAATTTAATACCTAGATCTTAAGCTAGCCATACACTAGCCATACACGTGTCGATTCCCAAACGATCGATTAACCATCTGATCGATTCCGGTGAAGCCACATGCATTGATCGATCGACCATACAAGTCTGTGCCTAGCACCTTAGGCCACCGATTCCTGGACGATTCTGTTAAAAGTCGATCAATTCACAAATGTCAACGCCCCTGGATGTGTGCTCAATCGATCAGAAAACACCAACAGGTTGGTTCTCTGGCCGATCCGATTTGGCGCGTGCTCGATCGGCCAAGAATAGTGTGGGAAATCGACCTGTGTATGGCCACCTTTAGATTTCAAGCTCTGCTCGATCTTTCCCATCCCAACTTTTTCTTGGGGTTCATTATGTCAATGACCACTTTTAGGGTGCTGAATAGTGTTCTAATTTCGAATATATTTGATGAATATCTGACATTCGAGAATTCGCAATATTTTGCGAATGTGCGCTCGGATATTCGCAATGGCAGATATTCTTCATATTGTGCTTCAACATTGTTTACCGGCATACATTGCGCATATTTGTGTCCATTGCGAATGGATACGCGCAATACACCCAGTGCTCTTGCTGGCAAAGATCACAGAATGAAGAAGAAAGGCTGTAAATTTGCATCGCGAATCATTGCAAATAATTGCAAACAGGCGCGTGCTATGGGAAGCAATAGAATACAGTTGAATTGAATATTATGAATTTAGATTGTTACTTAATATATTTGCTAAATTATGCGAATTCGAATATACCATATGCTGTTCAACACTAGTTGGTTTTAAGAGGTAGGCTGAGATATTCGCATAATAACCCATGGTTTTCATATATATTTAGGAAAGTAAGTTCCTGATTTTGATGCCTTTCATAACTTACAGTAATATTTTAATATTTGAATAGTAGTACACAGTGGCTTGTATTTAATGAATGAGACTCTATATCTAGACAACCAACATGCTTGAAGTCAGTCTCTGAAAGCAATAACAATCCATTGTCAACAATAATCTTACACAGACTATGTTTCAAAAGATCTGTGAGAAAGATCTGTGAGTTAAGTTTTTGTTACTCAATACTCAATACAAAGGTACTCAATAAATATGGTCAATGAGATGGCAAAATGTCTGTATACAATGCTAATTTCGAAATATTGGCAGGCCGTTAACCATTTCTAGCATGCAACAACACTACTGTATTGAAACAAGCATTGCCAGAGGTTATTTGCAATTCCCATCCCCAAAGGCCTGCCAAGAAAATTACTCTGACAATCCCCTCCCTACTCTGCTTCCACATAACTTGGCTATCAAGACTATCACAAAGAATTTCTGGCAAATAGGCAGCGTCATCATCACCAAGTGCAGTAAGAAAAGGAAATTAACAAAGGGCATTCTTCATAATCTATGTAAGAATAAATTGTGCATGAATGAGTTTTTATTCAATCTATTCCAATGAACCATCCATAGAGCAAGCAGTTTTAGAAGACCAAGACCCGTACAACAAAACATATATATATATCCATCCCCCCCCCACCTTTTGTATACCTTGTTCCCCAACCTATTAGATTGTAAGCCCGTCCGGGCAGGGTCCTCTACTCCTCCTGTGTCATTACCTGTACCCGTGTGTTATACTGTGTTGTATCTCCTCTCTAATGTATTGTACAGCGCTGCGTAATATGCTGGCGCTATATAAATAAATGTTAATAATAATAATAATAATATATATAGATAAAAGGTAGCAAAGGATTGTAGGATCCTGACTAGTGGATTCAGCTAATGCACTTTGCAGCTGAAATTGAAGAGCTCTATGCTACGTGTCTTTCCGCTCTTCATACTGCTCTTTCCATCATCTTTCCAGTCTTGAGAAGAGCAGCTTTCTGTTACATTAGCAGATGGTGTACATTTTATATGCTCTTGTTGTCTTGCTTTGGAGTGCATGCCTTTATTGGATTTGATAAAATAGCCAGATGTGTTTACGCTAAAAGGCCTGAGCCCAGTCAAAGAAATAAAAGGACTCACATTCCTCCCTAATTTACACCAGCCTCTTAAACTAAAACATAGATTTTATGTTTGTATTTCCCTTCATCCTTGAAAGGACCAAGGGAAATCAACTGTTCATACATTTTCACTCCAGCCTGATGGAAATAGTGTTACAAATGATTTTACTTTGTGGATGACAAAGGACACATTTCTATTTACCTTGAATGCTCCATATTACTAGAATTTGTATTGTAGCAATGTACAGATCCCACATTTGTATCTGAACTCTGGTCGATATCTGCCACAGTATATGGATATCTGTCTCTCCAGTTCTGCAAATGAAACAGTTAACAATACACTTCTGCTTGGCAAGTTATAGGGATGATTTTTCTTTACCTACTTCCTCAAACATTGACCACTACGTCTTTTCACCGGAGTTCAGCACGTGCTAACCTCAGGAAAAGAATGCGTACAGAGCCCGTCTCATTCATTTAAACTACTTTCTTTTCAATGTGTGGTCCTGCGTTGTCATGGCGCAGATGCTGTGGGTAACCATCAATAATGAGTAACACGATCAATGATTATGTTTCCTATTAATTTCCTATTAACATTACTACCAATGATGCAGTTATGTTTTAGCTTTAACACCACTACTTAGAATTAGTACAATACTTTTATTTTAAATTTTATATATTAATATCCACCAACAAAAGACTATTCAATGGAGGATTTTCTGTAAGTGAGGCCAGAACACATTTTTCCAGCCAATAGAACTGGATTATTCCACATGACTCTCTTGTTCTGTTTGGGAAGTGTATACAGAGCACATTACACAAAGTCATATGATCATCCTATATGTCCTCTTAATCCCTGTCAGTACCTATACAAGGCACCTTTAGATCTGGTTTTGGAGGCATAGTAGAAAGACTTGGGATTGCAGTGGCAAGGCTACCTTGTGTCCCCACTTTAGCGTTCTCCCGGTGATCGCTAGCAATTTTTTTTGCAAGTTATAAGGAGCAATCTGGCCTGATCTGGCACATTTTCAGCCATGATTTTATGCCCCAATCGCCCCTGATTGCGCCCATAGAGGATGAATGGGGACGCATAAAAAAATCACTTTTCAATAATTTTTTTTAAACACATCCATTTATGCCAATGGCCACGACTGCCCACGACCAAAGCACAGTCATCATGGGCTGTGGGGAAGAGCCCATTGAAATGCATGGGAGCGATCACCGCGCCACGAATAAAATCACAGGTGAATGTGGACAATCGCCAAAGTGGAGACAAGCCTTTTAGGTTGCATGAAAGGGCTGCAGCTTTTCTCAGTTAGCCACCTGAGAACTATAAGCCAAGAGAGAGCAGACCATTAAACCAATGACAGGCATACAAAAACATGGTAAGTGCTGAAGCCAGAGTTTTTTTATCCACCTATAATACAAATCTGACACATCTAAATCCACGGTTCTGTGCAATGTCCATATCCTGAAAAAGCCCACTTGGGGGAAACATGTAGATAATCCAACTTTGCACTGATCATACTACATTGTATCCATTGTAAGGGCGATGCTTACCTACCTCACTTTTTATTTTATGTTTGAATCAACTTTTATCTATCTGTCCATGTATGTCTTTTTAAATTCTTGTAACTAATAAAATGTATTGGTTTTAATGTACTTGCTGATGGTTTAGTTGCTGATTTATCCAGGTGGCCATTTAAAAGTCCCAGTATGTGGGTATCTTTGCTTTCTTTGTTATGAATGATTACTATAGGTATGGGAAGCCTGGTTAAAAGGTTAGAAGTTCAATGTCCCAACACCTGTTTTTGTTTTTTTGCTATGACTTATTCATATCTACATATTTTACATGCATATGCAGTGCATGGAGATATATCTTGCTTGTTGCATCTTTGGTTTCCAGCAATACATGTATTGCATAAGGATCAATAATAACAAAGTTAAAAAAAACATGTAATGGGGGTCTAAACCACAACAGATGCCTACAAAGAACAGATCTGGCATACATACAAACCAGAGGTATAAATATTGCTTCAGTTAGAAAGTTAGTCACCACTCAGGGATATTATGGCTTTTAAAAGAATAATGCTGCCTATAGGCTTCATTGACCATATATGGTAAGTGAATACAGAAACATAGGTGATAAGCACAGGTAGACAGCAAAACATAAATACATTTTATAAAAGCTTTTAGTTAAATCATTTGTGGACAGTGTTATGTGCTAAATCTGAACTCTGGCCAGAGATAAAGATGCTATTTTTTAAAGAAATATTTAATATGATTTAATATGAGTCTGTCTCAATCTACTGAATAGCCCAACCCTGGCTAGGAGAGGGAGAAGCCAATAAGCACACGTGATCAGTAAAGGCATGCTGATAGGTGGAGAAATGTAAGCGACAGAGAGTTGGGATCAGAAGATATCCAGAACAGACTTATCCTAGGTTCAGAAAAGCTGAATTTGGGACACTACAAAAGACAAATATAGTCTCCTAATCTGCCATATAGGGCTGTGCGCTGTTGCAGAGTTTTGTAAATCCCAGGAATGGATGGACAAAAAAAGAATTATAATTTGGCAGGTAAACAGATTAACACAGATATTTCATAGTTCAGCTTCAAGCACTGTAGCTATTCTATTTACTGACTTAACACCCCAAATTTAGGAAACTTGGCTCTGCTATGACAATGAACAAAGATGCAGCTATTTTTACCTTTGTTCAGACACATGTACTATATTTATCTCAGTAGTATGTTCTTCCATATGGCTTTTCACAAAAAAAGGTCTAGTCCATTATTATCTAGGATATCATCTGTTGTAACGTGTGCGTGTGTTGTTGTGAGTTAAGAGGGCTGACATAACACTGCTTCATAAAATCTATCAAAGACCCTGAGTGTGTGGCTTTAACCCGGAGCTCTTTGACAGAATTTGGTTAGGACTGGAGGCCAGGCGCTCTTGGATATCATCTGGGGAACATTTTGCTCAGTGAAGTTTACTACACGCTTCATAATATCTTATTAAAAAATACTGCGCCATCTGTGAATAATTTTGTAACTCAAAATAGCACCGAAATTTAGTCTGTTGTCTTCCTAGGCTGTTTCCCAGAAACTGCGGGAGCTGTGATGGTTGTTCACCTCATGTGAGGCACCCTTGGGAGTCTTACAAGCTCTTGATTAGCAGATTTGACCTTATTATCATAATAACAGTATTAATAAGAAACTTCTTTAATTCACCAGTCTCAGCATCTACAGCAGTGGTGCTTTGCTGGTTTTGTGGGATCTTGGGAAACACTGGTGCTCTAAAGCGAACCTGTCACCAACAGACCAATGATGATCTGAATGTCAACATCACTAAGAGACGATGAGTAATTTTTTTATTGTTTCTTGCCTTGTATTTCCTAATCCCATAACAAAGACTATGAGTAACAATTCATACAAATGGCATTTATTTGGTTAAGGTCTCTGTTTTTAGAAAAGGCAGATGGAGGAAAAAGGACCAGTCACCAGTGATCTCCCTGCAGCTGATCCTTTCCTATTACTGGTGTGTTCTTGGAAAAGGCAGGGCTTCTACAGCCTTCATCAAAGAGGACAGTGAGCAGAATAATGAGCTGACTATTAGTCAGAGGTTGTAATTTCACATTGCACAAAAGTAAAAGATTTCAGGGGGCTGAAAATTTACTGAAAATACATTATAGTATTAGTATTATACTGATGATCTGTAAATAAGAATATTCATTGCTACATTTCATCCTTTTTGCTCAAGTCTCATACCTGGGTGAGGTGTGCTAAAAGGAAGGTATTTATACTAATTCCTCTTAAATAGTACATCTCAGATTAAACAAAATTCTTGGTAAGGCTACTAGGAAAACCCCAAGGGCTCTTTCATACTATATGTGCTAAGTTGGCATTGGTATTTGCATTAGCCCATGGCTGACAGGTTTCCATAGTAAATCTGTTCTTCCATTCACACTCATTGTGTTATGCATACACTGTTGCGCACATCTTGGACATGCTAACGCAAATGTTACTAATACACTTGACAAGAAATGGCAATGTGTGTTTTCATGTGCTGACATTGACATACATTTTAGCTGTAACATACATGGTAGACAGGTTTCCATAGTAAACCTGGTCTACCATTCACATTCAAACCTGGTCTTCATTAAAACTAGCCGCATCGGCCAGAGAGTATCGGACATGTCCATTCTCTGGCCGACTGAGGTGTGGGGTGACAGGGATCTGTCGCCCCATGTGAGCACCCCTGATACTCGTGCGTGTATGGCTAGCTTTATTTTTTTATGTGTTATCACATAATTCACTATTAACTGCATTTTTGACATGCTAGAGAAAGCATTTCTGATACTCTTGAAAACCTAATATTTGCTGACATTGACATCATTGTTAACTGTAATAAAGACATGAAAATCACACATTTGAGAAGTAGCTCATTGGACAGAATGTGCATTTTATGCCCAATGCTTCTAAAATGGGACCTAAACAGCAATTCCAAATTACAGGAATCAAAAAGGAATCAAAATTTAATTGTATTCTGATATAATAAAGTTTGCTTAAACAATCTTTAATTGTATCAACCACCAATAGATTAGGACAACAGGGGACAAACCATAAGCCATAAGGTGATCCACACTGCATAAATGCCCTGGCAGTATTCACACTTTCCTAGTGATGCTTGGGGTATATTTCCAATGCAAACCGTAGTTACCTTCTCAAACCGCAAATAGTGGTTAGCTCCTTCCAATGCAAATAGTGGTTACCTCGTCCAGCTGTGCCTGTCGGAATCTGCCTCCCTGATGTCAATGTTTAGGGAGGTGGGGGGTGCCAGCGCAAGCTGCCTTCATTGTAATGCAGGCATAGGCGTCCCGGGTCCTCACATTTTAGGTGTAAGTGATGAAGTTGGGAATACGTGGGGATATGTACCATTTTGGAAAGTGCTTTCTGTAAATAGTTAAAACTGCCAGGAGGGTTAATGAAACTTTTAAAATTAAACTTTTTAGTCGCTATTTAAAAACCCTGACTAAACAACAATTAGCGAATGCATATTTAATACACATTCTCTTATGAAAACAAATTGTATAAATATTTCACTGATAATGGTTATTTTGCAATATGTGATTACATTATTTTAAAGAGGATTCAGAAAATCAGTGTCAATCCGCAGTGCTCTTTACAAATGACGCAATATGTACTGCGTTTCAGGGCATCAGGGCATCAGAGTCCCATTTTTATGGATTGCTCTGTAGAAATGTGAGGTTTTCTAGCTGATATAAGGGTCGCTATAAAAAGGAACCTTTTTCAGTTCTCCAGCCTTGTGTCTACAAACACTGTAAATACTTTACGGATGCAGAATATATTTACGGAATACAGTATATATTATTCATATATGTGACCATGTAGTCCATGATGTTTTCATATATGTAAAACCTCACATTTGCTTCCCAGCCATATAAGGCAAAGTTTACCAACTGAGTCTCTACCGAAATATAACTGGCTCTGGAAGACACCTTAGTGTCTCCTAGGAATGGAAAACATTTAATTTACTGACAATGGACCACAGTGCCCAAAAGCACTACACAAAGGAAGCCACTAACATGAATTAAAATCTGATCATATGAAAAGAACACTGTCTCTTTTTTTTTGCCACAACACATTTATTTTGAACAAATACTTGGCAATGATGTTGATAATAACTTAGAAATGTAGGTAATAGGCCGCAATTACAAGTAGTCCTTTAGGGCAAAAATCTATAAAAGGCAGTTCACAAAAAAGCATTCATATTCTCAAGTACTTATGAACTGCTTTCAGATTGTTTTCCAGCAGTTTCTTCATATGAGGTATACGTATCCAAGGCAGCATTATTAACATTGTATGATGAAGCCATGTATAGTCACTAAAGACACAATGACTTTAAAAAGACTTTACATTTTATAAATACATGTCAACTATCTTCCAACGTTTCTAGACTTCAAAGAGTTGATCACTGGATTACTGGACGCACATGACCTGCTAGTTGCTGGGAAGCTACAGGTTTGAACATGCCACATTATCCTTTACTGGCTTGCAAAGTCTAGTGTACACAGAAACATTGTTGCTTATATTCCACCTAAACATCTTTACCCAGATCAGCAGAAATAATGACTACAAACAGCAGAGCAAATTTGTCAAAGAGTTTGTACAAATGATTTGTTACAATGTGCGAAATCTAAATTTATATTGCAGTAGCTCATTATACTAACCTGACCCAGTACTATCCTGCTTCAAAAGTCCCCTGCTAGGATTAACGCACAAAATGGTTTCCTACAGAGAACTAACAACCAATTATAATTTTCAAAAGTCTTCCTTTTCACACACACAGATTTCCTCATTTCATTCAGGGCAGAACTAGTCTTTTGGTAAAGAGTGGGAGCGAATTAAATGTGTATGAAGACCAAGTGGTATGTTAACTGTTTAGTGTAGAAAAGTATGTTTGAGGAGATATGTGGAAATGATCTAAAAATACGCTGCTACAGTAATTAACAAATGTTTTAGGACAATCCAGTAATTTATGATAGGAAAGTCAATCCTACCTGGGGTTTGTTTAGGGGCTAAGTCAGGGGTGTCAAATTTAAAGAGTGGGCAAAAAACTTGGACAAAGCCAAGGCTATTTTTTGAAATAATGTCTACAATTGAAGAAGTTTTTCTTCTTTTTCCTCTCATCAGATATAGTGATGAACCTTTTCATATGCCCAAAAACGTGTGTTTTACTTGAATATTAAATCGGTAACAAACCGCAAATCCTAATACTATAACATGTGATGATTTTGCTTAATAAAAGACATATCTGTGATGTTCATTTATTAAATATATTTTTTAATCTTTCAGGACAAATTCAATGACACTGTGGGACAGATTTGGCCCCTGCTGAAGTTTGACACCCCTGATCTAAAGGGGACACAAATCACATTGATGAACCAAAAGAAAGAGAAAAAACCCACCTGACCCAAATGCCACATCCCAACACATAAGAAAACAAGAGCACAAAAATGTTACCTCTTCGAGGAAATGGGATTTAAAAGGCAGTACACCAAGGAAAGAGAAAGAGTTGGAGTTATAATGAAACAGGCTTCACTTTGACTACTCCAGGTCAAAACAGGATTTGAATTAATGTGTTTCCTATGCTTTGGGTACTTAAAAATTATCTAAGTAGACTATTTATTACCAGCCAAATAGACAATTTGACACCAGCCTAAGCCGGCCATAGATGCATCGATTCCCGGCAGTAGTTGCTACTACAGGGGTGCTCACCTTGAAGTTTTGACCCAAATAGCCGGCAGGTCGGAGCGCACGGCATTCCATCCTGCCGGTATTTTTTGTGGCCAATCCTGTTGTAGTCAGTTAATGTTGAGAGGGAGTCCCCTCTCCCTCCAAAGTAATTGGCTACAATCTGGCAGGAATCCCTGTGTTAGTGGAGCACACAGTATTCCTGTCAGTTTTGTAGCCGACTCCAAGAAGTCTATGGCCGGCTTTACATTGTATAGGAATATGATAGTTGTAATTTAGTGAACATACCATGATAACATTTCTGTTGGTTTGCTTTGTAATATTTAAGTGTGAAGTTTACTCTAGCTAGTGTTCAGGATTTATAAGTAAGCCCAGTTCTTCTACATTACAAGTCAATAGTGATGAGCGGCATAGGCAACATTCGTATTCGCGGCATGCCGCGAAT
>CM070032.1:55178311-55189435 GCA_036250615.1 Ptychadena robeensis
TCCGAATTGACGATATTCGCGATTAATATTCGGAATCCGAATATTCGGGATCATCACTACAAGTCAAATGTATTAATAGAAAGGTGAAAAACACATTGGACATTAAGGATTTTGCTCAAGTTTCGGCTAAAGAAATTTAGGGATCATAGCTTATATACTCTCCATACTTCACAATTGAACTCTCCTGTGAGTCATGATATGCCACTACCAGTTTATATTTTTACTTCTGTATTCTTTTTGTACATGTTATGCAGTCCCTGTTGCTGGCACGAGTAGCACAGTGTTTAAAGACAGACCATTTTACATACATATTCATGGTTAATTGTTTAATTATCTAATAATTAAAATGGAGTATTACAGCTGATGACTGATTTTTTCCCAGGACATAATAGATTTGCTTAAGTTGACTTTTGTTTTTGATTAGGGGAGTTAACTTCAAAATACAGTAAATCATTTCATTGTTGACCTTATTTTCCCTTGTGTGCAGCAATTTGTTGACTGGATTTAGGAGCAGCTATGGGGAACTGTACTCAATCCTCAGACTTGTTTGTTGAACATAATATATTGATTTAAAATATGGAGATATTTAAAGAAATATGACCCCTCTTAAGGCAGCCATTGTACATATACAGTAATTAATATATACCTCTTTAAATCTTGGACACAAGGTGTCTTGTGTCTGGTTCATTAGTTCCATCAGGCTTCTGCACTTACACACAAGTACAACAGCAGCTCTCCAATTAACACTAATTAACAGCATTGATGATAATAAGACCCAAATGCCTAGCTACATAAAAACTAACCAGGGGTGCTGATAGTTTTGGAAACATGCAGAATGTGCTTCTCCTCTGTGGTATCAAGCATTGGTGAGATATCCTGGATGTCCAGGATAGAAGTCCTGGCCTTCAGCATAGCCACGGTTCCTGCCTTCTACAGCTCAGAGGAACCTATTTTCCTTGCCAGGACAGCAAACCTCTCTTTATAGTCACTAACTGTCCATGAGGTACCCTAACCCCTAATAACTAGTGCTTTCTTTTTTCACTCGCCTAGGTGGGAAGTGACCAGAGACAGTGAGAGCATAGAGTCATGAGGTGAAGGTGAGTTTTCTTCCTTTTCTCTGGTCTCATCTCTAATAAATGAGAGGATAAAGCAGCAGTAACTTGGCAATTCTCCAAAAATAGCACAGGGGAACTTTCACATTTATCATAACCAAAAAGTTCAGTCCCTTGACCAGCATCATGGGGGTCATGGTACTACAACACAAATGAAAAGGGGCATTTTCTTTATTGACTAGCACTAAGGACAGACATTTTATCAAACAGACACAGTACACTAATCAAACTCTTTATAAATGGTTGTTCAGTATATACTCATATCGATGACTATGAGTATTCATATTCACAATAATCAAACCAGTTTTTCAGGATTCAACTGATCCATGGATTGTGAAGTTTTCCTTCAGATGCCATCCTATGGCTTGTCCCTTACCTCAATGCTATACTGATGCCAGCCCAGGGATACTGATAGTATTTTAAAAATCCTAGGGTACATTTGGACACCTGAAGCAATTAAAAGTGGTATATTTATTGCAGGATTCATTTAGAAGTTCAGGAATATCTACTAACTGTCCCTTGGTGAACTTTTGGTTTCCCTTTATTCAAGATACTGACATAGAGATTTTTATTTAGAAGGTGGATATATAAGATGTACTTTGACACTTTTTTAGGAAGGATGTCTATATTTGTGACATCTTTTAAACTGTTTGTCAACCTGAAAGGATATGAAGGCCAAAAAAAACCTTTATGGGTTTACTTAGATACATAGTAGGATGGTTACTCTTTTGGTTTCTGGCTATGCTTATAACCCGCGCATGTTTCTGGTGTCAAAATATTTGTCACTTATGGTGTGCCAAACTGGTATCTGTGAGATACCAGATTATTTTACTAATTTAAAAAAAGTTTTAAACCCTATGTTGTTTGCAACAAGTCTTTAATCATCTTTTAATAGTATATTCATAACCATTTGGTTAGAAAAAGTTCCAAAAAGCCCCCACAACAAAAGTTGAAAACTTTAAGCAAGAGTTAAGCCCCCCATACACCTTCAGATCAATCCATACAATTTCCATTAGATCTACCAACAGCTATATAGTATAGTGGCCTCCCTGATAGAATACATGGAAGGTTTAGAAAGGTCCTCATTTTACATGGTTTTGGTAAAACAAAAGATCGTACAGAAATTGTTACGGTAGGATTGTATGGTGTATGGGAGGCTTTAAAGCCCCACATACACCACATACAATTACCATGCAATTTCTGTACAATCAAATTTTCTTCTACCAAAACCATGTAATATAAGGACCTTTCTAACTCTCCCAATCACTATGTATTCTATCAGGGAGGTCACTATACTACATAGTTGTTGGTAGATCTGATGGAAATTGTATGGAGTGATCTAAAGGTGTATGGGGGGCTTAAGATTTGTTACTTACATAAAGTACATCTAAATCTATTTATGCATCTAGTGCAACTATCCAAAGTTGACTTTGGATCACTGTAACTGAAAGCACCCTAAGGCAGGATGTATGTTAATAGCTTGATCATTAGGCGTAAATACAAAGAAAACACAAAATCTGAGGACTAGTGAGCAGCAATATATATTTCCCATGGGGTTTGATAGTTTATTATGGCCTTGTGTCTGTTTGGACATCAAGGTAGCATTCTAATGTATTGTGGTAGGTAATAGGTAGTTTGTTAAGGTTATTGTAAATCAAAGTGAGAGCATTTAACAACAGAGCAAGGCACGGGTTAACAAAGATAAAAGAGTGAGCAAAAAACCAAGTTAATGATGGCACTCTGTTCCCCCACCTATCATAAAAGGGGGAGGCAGTGTGTGAGGAATCCTGTTTAAGTGAAGAGGACTTTTTTCCAAACCACTGCAGATGGGAATGGTTATATAGACACTGTAGCCAGATGCACAGTCTCTAATTTAGTCCAAAGCATATAATTATCAAGCAGAAAGTCTGTAATGAAAGAAGAACTGCAAAGGCAAAAGAACAACCACGTCCCATCAATGTCAACAAAACCAGGCGCTCACCCCATCCTAAAAGGCAAGAGGACTGCATGTGAACCGTCTGTTTTGTGCCCCCAGCTGCCCTTACAGTCACACTACCTTGTTAGAAGGACACTCCGAGCAGATCCAGCTAATAATAGTAATTTGTGCAAAAGGTGAAATTGGATGATTGCTAGAAGTAGCAGACGGCAAGTATTTTATTATGCTTTCATTCACTGTTGGCAGGTTTTAATAACCCACCAATTAAATAACTGCTCCGATATGATTCATAATTACAATGCTCTGGCAGATAAGCACAACAAATTTATCAAAATGTTGCCATATGCAAATCAGATGCCAATATGTATGGAAGATCCAAGTTCAAGAAGTGCTAGCGTGTTGCACGTAACCCTTGCTCATCTTAATTATACAGAACAGAATGCCTGACAGAAGAAGCAAGGCTTTTCTAGAATGTGGACTATATTGCTGCCAACATCTTTAAACATCTATTGAAAAATAATTCAAAAGAACGATGTAAAGTATTATACAAGAATGACCCATTCGGCAAATCATGTAATTAAAGGTGATCACTGATCTTGCTCAGGGAAGACTACTGTTGCTGACCTCCTCATAAAATAGCTAGTTGCCTGGCATATATTTGAATCATTGAGTGTTTGTAATATTGCAGCCAAAAATAAAATGAAGACATAACTCCGTACTTGCATACTTTTCTGTGGGTGCAACAGGGGAGTTACTAGACCCTGTCACCCAGGGTATATGCCCAATTCTGCTAATGGGTATCCTGGTACTCCTTTAACATATGGGGAAGATATAGTTTCTGTATAAACAGCATTGCAATATTGTGTATTTTATTTACTTTTTAACTTTTTTTTCTATGCAGGGATAAATATATATTTATTTATGTGTCATCATAAATATAATAAAAATTTGCTTAGTTTAAAACGTATTTAGTCTCAAATTTGAAAGTTGTTTATCTTTTGTATTCTACCACCACCCTAACATTCTAGTGCCCCAAGTCTATTAGGACCCAGGAAAAGACATCAAATTGTAAATTTAACTTTGTGAAAATAAAATATTATGTTTCCATGTAAATATGGCCACTCTATTGCAATCTCACGTCCCCCTCCAACCCCAAAGTGTACACAGGGGGCTAGGAGACTAATGGCTAACTCACAAAGTTGGGTAGGAAAAGCATAGCTTCCACCCACCAGCCTCCAAAAAAAATGGGGACGGTTTTCATTATCTGAAAACTGCCTCACAAGCACATGTTGGACCCAGTATTTGGTTTGCAGTTTCTGGGGCAGCTGTCAGTTGCCATTAAACCAACTGCAAGAAGAGTCCTACAAAAATCCTGTTCAGCACTGGGAGATGGACTTTGTGCAGAAACAAATATAATTCAGGTTTATGTTATTTTTTCCTGCCTGTGTTCCTGTTGCCCTCACCTTCCATCAGTAGAAATAGAAGTGTCGGAAAATCTCTACTATGGGGGACGAAGACAAATAGCCAGATGACTCATTGTAGCAGCTTGTGACAATGTTTTACTTCTGTCCTTGCCCTTACGAATATTAAGGATTTAAACTTTAAAATGTTCCATAAATTCTTTTAGTTTTAGAATTGTATTTTAAATGTAACAGACTTTTTGTTTTCTTATTTATGTTGCAGCACTTTGTTGCCATTCCTCATCCATTCTTCATGAATCATTACTGTCTGAACAGTGATATAACTTGTGGCTTCGGTTCAACTGGCACCATAGCTTTGTAGAAAATTCAGCCTGCAATCTGTGCCGTTAGTATCAGCTGGTTGACAGATATATGGTTTCTCCCTACTATATAGTAACTGAAACCCACAGCAATTACAATGCATGCCAGTCCTTGATGTGGAAGGGGCCTATCGTCTTTACAAAGATTGCCAGTCTAGAGTGGTTACTATAAAGGCTTGAATGTATATTGAGAGATATCAAATGTTAAGCCAATAAGCACTGTAATTACCGCCTACCATAGCAAACCCCTCCTTCATTCATTCCTACACAAGTGTCATTTCCTATATAAATTCAGCTATTGGAATGTGAATGTATCTGGCTCTGCTCTATGAATTGTGGTGTAGTGATTTTCCTGGCCACACTTTGCTCTGTTACAATAAGTTATTACCAAAAGTCACATGGGATACTTAAATACAACTGAACACTAACAGTGGTCTACTCAGCAAAAAAGTAAATCTTTTTTACAAGATATGTGTTTAGTTGAAGCTTAGTTGTTGTTAAAGCTGAACACCCCAGCCTAATCTGAGGTATTGCACAGTTGTTTATAATTTCTCACTGTAGCAAGTCATTTCCATGCTGGAGGACATGTAGCATCAACTTGATCCATAAACTAAACCCTGTCCTGCTTCATCCCCCCAAAAAGTTGTTAACATGCAGTAAGCAGTGACTGCACAAGACAAACTAAGAAATGTATAAGATATGACCTGTGTATGCCCACGTTAGGGCATGTTTCCACTGCAGATACCCTGCGCTGGAGGTACGTAGGAAAACAGGGCGCTCATGGCTTACGTAGGAAATCAGTTTGCTCGTGGCTTAGAGTACGCCCTATTGATGCAGCATTGGCAAGACGCGGAAAATCAGCGCCCAAACAGCTTCGGGTGCTGTTTTCCTGCGTCTTGGAGACCTAGAGGTCTATGATTTTTTTGTTGTTGATCAAGGTTTTAGCCTCTGACAAGCGACTAAATAAATACGATTTATTTGCTGTCTCTGTCCTTGTTAGAAATCATCATATTCCCTGCTTGGTCTGACAAGGAGCAACTGAATAGAAAGTAAGAGTTAATATTCACAATGTAAACACAAACAAAAAAAAAACCCAAAAAGACCCAACATTTTTGGTTGTTAAATAGATTCAGAAAAGTTAAATAGATTCATTGAACTCTATAGATACATTTTAGTTTATGCTTAAGATTTTGGAATAATTTCATGCAATGCCACAAAGCATTATTTAGTAAGATCAATGGCTGTGTAAACTTAAACCATAAAACAAAGAAACCCATTATCTTCATTTTCATCTATTTTATTTATCTAAACAAATGCATAGACAGAGGTTTAAATCAATCATAGATTTAGACTTGGAACAAAGCAATATTTGCCTTTCCCTGGGTTTCAGTGCTGAAACAAAGACATCCATTGTCTTTTGCGTGGGTGTGTCTATAGTGCTGACAAATAATTTATAGCCATGCATGCATTCCATATCCTACTTCTGATACCATAGGAAAAGGCGTATGGCGGATACAGAAATAAATCTTACATAATTCACTTGGCACATGGACATGGCGGTGAGCAGATGTTCCTGCCAGTCATGGCATGAGAAGGTGATGTGAGATCTTAGCCTAACCTCTGCTTCCTGTAAAATTTTATGAGTATTCATGTTACAATAAAATGACAGCAGAGACAAATGCAAAACATCATTAATACGATGTAAGTACAAGATGCGGTAGAAGATGGAGTCAATGAACTATGTTATGGTCTCAGGTATTATATGAGTATAACTGAACCAAATATATGATTAGAAATGTAATACCATTCTGTTATCCTGGGCCAAGTACATGCCAACTTTTTCTAATCCCAGATGATAAAGTCTACCACATTTTGCAAGCATTTGAAACGCAGTTAATAGTTCATACTGAAACATTAAATCCTAAGGATATGGTCTCAGACTTCACAATTTGTGAAAATTACAAAGACATAAAACATAACAGAGGAAATAATTAGTTTACAGTTGATGGCCTGTCGGCAGCCAGTATTCTACCACCCCCCAGCTTTCCCATCCATTCTCTCTATGCCCAAGCACCATCACAGCATCAGAAGTGGTTACCAATGGTGGAAACCACTTCTCTTCAAACTGTCACAGTAGACATTGCATACTTCTGGATCAAAGTTCCTCTAATACAGTGGTTCCCAAACTGGGGCGATTGGAGATATTCTAAGGCGTACTTTCTTACTTTTATGAATTCTGTCAGTAGCCTTAGTTGTAGGCTAGAATTGAGCCTACTGACCAAGTTAACGGGAGATTTACTGAAAAATGCAAATCTGGGAGGGGACGGGAAAAAGGGATGAAAAACAGTAGTATCCCAGCCAAAACAGGAGGCTTGAAAGGTATGCACCAAAACCTTCGGCCAAGCTTCTTGATTAAATAAGTACCACAGCCAGATCCAGACCTGCCATTCACCCCATCTTAGGCAGAAGTCAACTTCAGATCTGGCTTCACCTGTGCAGTGACCCCTTATAGGATTTATATAGGGCCAAACTCTTACACTAGAGATGTGCTTCCAAGTAGATAAAGCCTGGGGGTTTAAATAAGGAGGAGTAGGGTAAGTTGATTTTGAGTTTATTTTGGGTAACTCACAGTTTCCATTAAATAAGAAAAGGTATAGGTCTGTGACGTGAGAAAGGAGACAATGAAAAAACAAGCAGATGATTTGCATCTTAATTGTAAAACATAGTCTTCCTGATTTAAAGCCTTTTTAAGTTGATCCCTACACCCCGATTTTCATACTAATTCATTTCTATTCTTCTAAATCTATCCTCGGGGGAAATGATTTTTCTTCCAAAATCTTCTAATTACATTTTATATTAGATCTCTAAGGTACTGCATATTTTATTGTATCATGACAGAACAGTCAAATCCATTTTACTGATTGATCATTAAACCAAGAACAATTGCTGAAATTAGATTCTAACACAAAAGAAAACAGTATTAAAAGAATTCCCATAACTGTGTTAATAAAGTTCTGTATATTTGAATGCATGAAGTTTCGGCATTGAGAATGTTAATGCCAGAAAATCTTGGAATGCTTAATGAGGTCTTACAAGTGAATACAAATAGATAGTTTGAGAAAGGGAAGGGTAATAAGATGAATGTTGCTACATCAAAGTAATTGGGCAATGAATACTACTTTAATTAAGACTCATTCTAATCCATCTATGCCCAATTTGTTCTTTACGGCATTTACTGCTACATAGTATATTGATATTTAATCTAATTTTAAGATTACTCATGAAATCCGTGACTGACACAAAATTTGAAGCTCTTAAATACTGACCTTTCTTCTGGACTGTAGCGCCAATCTATATATCTTGACCACTAGCCATGGGACTATGGTTTCTGCAGATGGAGACATGTGGTTTCTACAGAAGAAGAGAATCACAGTACAAGTAGGAGGGCTGATTGGCTAGCTTTGCCTGTGTTCCAGTCATATAGAGATACCACAAGGCCAGTGCATTGTTTCCATGATTGCATGAAAATGTAATCATATTACTTTTTCATGCAATTTTTTACCTAAAATACAATTTGGACTACTTGAGAAGAGAAATTAGGATTCCACTTTTATAGCTGAAACATACCATACCACTCTCTCAGTACATGAAACATCCAAACTTTGCAACTAACAAAGCTCTTTTCTAAAGCAGACAAGCTGTTAGCTTGTTGGGTACATTCATATATTTTTCATATCCATTAGTGATACTCTCAATCATAACAAAACAATTATGGAATATTGCGTAGGGTCAAGGACTGTAGACTTTGTACCCTTTATACTATATGTAAAATCAGTTTCTATTTACCCAGCTTCATCAATATTTAATGCTACTAGTTACCATAGTACAACATTTTTTCTGTAAAATAAACCTTTTAACCCCACAAAATAGACAATTTACAATACGAAAGGTGTACAGCACACCTTATTCTAATTAATGACATACCATATCCATTCTCAACATACTCCTTCATATGGACATTTGCTAGCAGGGCTCACAATAGGTCTTTGACCCTGGCTGCTCTCTACCTGGCCTTACTCACCTAGTAAATGAATCCTTTCTCAAGGCATAGTTGTCACACCTGAAAAAGCAGCAGGCAATTTCATATCAATGACAGACAAGGTGTTATATATGCTTGATTGCCTTTTGATCTCAGATATGACGCTCATTTTCCACCCCTTTGACCTATAGCCTGAAGGATGTCTATAACAGGATCAGTCATTACGGTCAGATAGTCACAGACATGACAAGTCGTATACATCTTCTCCTGTGCCCAGGAGGAAAGAATTTCAACAATAGTTCCCTGTGCTCACTCCACACTTGTCCCTTCGATTCATCCATGGCCCAACTAACTAGACAAACAGGTTTGCATTTTTTCTTCTTAGGCTGAAATTTCATCAGGTAAAGGTGAAGTACTTTGTTCTGAAGTCTCTCAGCAAAGCCAATGAAATGAAGGTGTGTGTTCCATGAGTTTCTAGAAATTGAGAAAGCGCCAACAGAAAAAATGAAAACATTAGAAGACACTTACAAACATGTAGGGGTTTTGAATAGGGAAAGGAAAATTTGGTGTTACAAAACCAAGGTGGGTGGCACTCTAAGTTGTTTTTCATCAGCCTTTATGTTGAAATTTGAGGAGCTTTGTAAACCTTCCAATCGCTATGTATTCTACATAGTTGTTAGTAGATCTAAAGGGAAATGTATGGATTGATCTAAAGGTGTATGGGGGCTTAAGCTAAGGTGTGAAACATATGGAGAAGTGCTCAGCATGACGCACATTGGTACTGTATATAAGTATAATAATCACATATGCATAATAATCATAATAAGCATTCCAGCATCTTTGTCATTTCATTTATTTAGTATCATATGTTTTTATAAAATTCCAAGAAGTACACATAAAACCTACCGAATGGTACTTAAAGCCCCCTATTCAGGGGTGGTCCCAAATCAGATAGGGGCCCTGATCAAGCACCCCCTCTGGTGTCCCCCCCCCCCCCGATGAGCAACTCTCCAGGATCGGGTGGGGGGTTGGATGCTGGTGAGTCACAGACTTACAGGCTCTGACCAGCACTCCTCCAGAAAAGCTTTATAGGTGGGCCCGCTGGGGGTGGAGGCACTCTGAGCAACTGCCCCATGTTGCCCCTATCTAAAACTGCCATTGCCCCTAGTCCTATGCTCTTTTGGAGATTGGAGACACTTGATAGACTTAGGCACTCTTTTCTATATATGATGGTTGGGATGTTAAAGCTCATTGTGAGGGTTTAGCCATTTGGGAATAAACTCAATGTGTACATTAAAAAAACATAATGTAATACATCTCATATGTAAGCAGGTAGGAGTAACATCTTGGGCAAGGAGAATGCATGCAATGCTTTATATATATCTAGCTACCCTTAGCACTGACAACAATAGTATTTTCTTGTACCCCTAGAAAGAAATAAAATCAAAAAATCCCTGACTGTATCCTACCTCAATGTTTCTCAAAGAGAATGTTTGAGGCAATAATATGGCTAGTGGATTCTAATGGTGTGGATTCTTTGCCTAGAGGGTTAAGCAGAACTCATACAGCTTATGTGCTGATTTAAGCAACTCACTGTGAAGTTGGATTATTGGGTTATGGAGTTAAATACTGACTCCATACACTCACTTTATATATAATTTATATAATGTAAAGCTCCATATTGCCACCTGATATGTTAAGCTCATATACTGCATTTAGTAAGTAATTCTGTTTCAAGGTAGAGTCTTTTATAGACAGATCTCCCAAATATTTTCTCTCATTGTCAAAGGAAGTATCTACTATTCTTAAATATTCAGTTTCACCACAATGTTTTGAGCGTATACGCTGCACACGTAACACCTGTTATAACTTTTACATGTTCATTTGCATTTAAATATTTGCATAGGGAACCACAATTAAACAAGTGCTACTCTCTTCAGGTTTATTAAGAAATACAGTACTCCAGTCCATTGCTATGATATCTTCTAGAGTAATAGCAATCAATATATTTTCATTTGGGACTCTAAAATACCTATTTCAGTACTGGGAACTCAGAACACATATTGTCAGACCCAATTATTGTTCTGTCTAGAACTACAATAGAGATGGAGTGAAGGATAGAACTCACAATTAGACTATTCTCCAACTCTATGCAGCAACATCCTGCCTTCTCCAGTTGGCAATAGTTACACTTACAAAATTATGTAGGGATGGTTTAATCTGGCTTGTACTTTCTAAAAATCCCTTCAGCAATTTT
>CM070032.1:55189566-55210524 GCA_036250615.1 Ptychadena robeensis
TTATGAGGGAGAGTAATGCCTCACCCTCCCAAATGGGAAGTTAGCAGAAGCTTTCAAAGACAAGGTGACCCCTGAAGAAATCATCGTTCGACCCCCCCAAGGGTGTACCGACCCACAGGTCGAGAACCACTGCTCGAGAAGAACATATCAATGACAAAAGCTACCATAGCCCTTTAATATGTTTGCTTGGTTTATCCAAATAGATCCGTAACCAAATGAGGCATATATGTTTGACATTATTTAACACAAAGCTATTGAATTTCACAAGGAAACCTCATAGTATTCATGTATTTGTATGCAATGGTAATATGGTTTGGTATGTTTGGCTGGCGCTAGTCGATATTTGAATTGCACACGCTGATCGAATCTAAGATCGCTCAGGAAAAAGTTGATCTGCTTATGGCCACCTTTTAAAACAACCCTACTGTTGACATAAGCTTTTGAAGCATTGCTTCAAACTTTCCTTCCACTACAACAAATACATGTTCAGAACTGCCCTTTCTCCAGCACTATACACATAAGAGTAGTAGATTGTTGTACCGTGTTAGCCATCGCTAAATATAGAGAATTTGGAGTTCAAGTGATACAGTTTATTGGCTAACTGAAGTAATTAGTGAAGCAAGCTTATGGGATATCACAGATCCCTTCTTCAGGCTAATACAATTCTGGTTTTAGAAGCTCACATTAATACACAAAAAGTAACAAGGGCATAAATATTGCAACAAAAACAAATGTTTTCTCTAGACACACTTGACTGATTGAGGTAAGAGTGAAGGATTAGTTAGTGGAGAAAATGATCAGAGTTAGGAAGAGTTATTGGTAATTATAAGTAAGAGCACATTAATGTACATTATCTAACAAAATAAACCAATAAATATCAAGTAACTTTTATATACCTGGAGCCTATACTAGAAACTAATACATGTTCCCAGGAAAGCTCTGAAGACTATATGATGTCCTCATAAATGGAAAAGACTGATGCAGGTCTGGTATTAAGATCATTCTCTTCAGAAACAGTAACCAACCTGTGAATCCCAATTAACTGATTTCTGCAGGAATAGCAAATCTAGAATGCATTAATGTGCCTGGAAAAACACAAATCATATAAATGGATATTGACCTATATTTGCACGCTTTCTCTCTGTAGATTTATGTTCTCTACAGCAGAGGGCAACCAAAGAGATCAGTGGTGGTTTATGGTGCTGTCACTGCAGTCCAATTACATGGTTGCATGGTAATTACATTGGTGTATTCCTTTTATTAACATTCTGAAAGTGACCATCTGAGATTTAAAGCTGGCTGCTGACTGCATGACACTTTTTATGTATCTTTTTTAAACACTTACATTATGTCTAAAAAAGTATGAACATATCTGTAGTATGTCAGCCACCTTTTTCAAAATCAATTTTCAAAAATTATTTAAATCATACACATACTATGATGAAAATTCCTAAGCTGCAGTGGTGTGGATCTTGTGCTACAATGTATCTGTGTACAGATAAGCAAAGCAATATATATTTTTTTGTGATCTCCTGAGAGCTAAAGTGGCTGAGTTGGTGAGTGTAACTCCAGGGATAGTAATGTGATATTACTGAACTTCTCAACCTGTGTAATTTTGGTTGACAAAGCCTTCCATTCGCACACAGTTGATTGTAAGTTACAGAGAAAAAGAACAAACAAAACATTAAGCCTTGGCTACATCAACAAATACATCATGCCTATTTTTTACCAAAACCACAAAAAGTCAATAGATTGTACTAGATCTACAGGCAAGAGTTCATGTGCATGCGCATATCTACATATCTAAAGTGACAATTTATATGGTTCCAGTGTTTAGAACGTAAGTGGTTAGCATGCTCTCCTCCAGCACCAGGGTCCTGGGTCTATATATTCTCCCCAATTTGGCATGGGTTCCCTCTGGCAATATTGGTTTCATCCTCAAAAATATATTGGCAAGTTTACTAGCTTCCCCCAAAGTTGGCCTTGAACTATTTCAGGGACATTTGTCTACAACTATTACAGAGTCTTAGCTCCTCTAAGGGAAAGGCAAAGTAGCCATTAGTGTTGAGCGAGAATATTAGAAATTCGAATATCCAACATTCGAGAATTCGCAATATTTCGAGAATGTGCGCTCGGATATTCGCAATGGCAGATATAAATCATATCATGCTTCAACATTGTTTACCCGCATACATCGCGCATATTTGTGTGTATTGCGAATGGATACACACAATACGCACAGTGCTCGTACTGGCCAAGAGCACAGAATGAAGAAGAGAAGCTGTAAAGCTGGTTCGCGAATCTTTGCAAATAATTTTGAACAGCTAATGTTTCTTAATATATTTACGAAATTACGCAAATTCGAATATACCATATGCTGCTCAACACTAGTAGCTATACACAGTTCTATTTTTACGATTGATCAACTTAAAAAATGAATCTGAACATTGATTTCCTTTTCACCTGAATCAATGGTGAATTTCAGTCAATCATTCAATAACTGATGGGCTTTCTAGGTTTTTGGATGGCTTTGTATCTGATCGTACTATGAAGCATGCACATAGACCTAAGCAAAGGAATTGATCAATTTGAATCCATCACACTGTGTGCTGGTACCATGGATTAATTTTATTTTTGGGGGCCATCCCTCTTGGATTTATAATTACTTCTGCGTTGCCTTTTTTCAAAGCAGTCTTCATCACAGTTTAAGGGTATCAAACATTTTTCTAACTCTCTCTTTTATTGAGCACTGGCTCCATTATAGTAAATGTATAAAAAGGCAATGGTGATAACTAAACAAACACATTGACATAGAATGAAAACAGCTGCCACAGTAAGCAAGACATCAAGTTCCCACTCCTGTCTAAGTCTATTCTGCCTCTATACTGTGTGGTATGAAGCTGCCTTACGTCACAAGCTTACACAGAATGAATGAAGCCAAGGAATACAAAAATACATCTTATATGAACACATTACTGCACAGTAATTACAACAAAATTCAGCATTGTGTCCCCTCGGGACTAACAGTTAACAATTACAATGCCACATATAATATGATTCCAAAATGAAAAATTTAGAGACCACACAAAATAATACGTTCAAACTCAAACTATTGAATGTCTGATAAACTTTAATGATTAAAAAAAAAAAGAATGTCTGAGCTAATATTATAAGGAATATCCTGTTTAACTGTTCCACTAATAATCAAGCTGATGAGGAGGCTTCAATGTTTTTTTACATTTAATTCTATTTCTGACACAGTTCTCTTCTGTATAGCATGAGCAGCAGGGGGATCTCCTCCACACGTGTAGAGGAAATCTGACGTGATTATGACCCCAATTCACATCATAGAAGAGACTAAACAATGTGCAAACAATCTGAGACAAGCAGTGGATCAATTATGTGAAATACCGAGACAGAACACATTACCATATGACACAAGCCTGGTTAGAATACATTGCACAGGGAATGATGCATAAAACGTTGGCAGTGCCAGCAGATAAAACATCATTACTATTAGCACACTGTGCAATGGGCACCCATCAGCTTGGTATTCTGTGCAGCTTTCATCTGCTACACTCTGTTGGTGTTATACCCCTGTCATACTATAAAGTGGGTCATTATTCCTACTTACCAGTCCTCTACCTTTGCTAACAAGACTGAAGACATTTCTGATCCTGGGCAAGACTTAAACTGAAGATGCCAATTTTACACATCAAAGATTTCTGGCTGCCTATACATGTCAAATGCTGCTAATTACAGAACATAATATCAGGAGACAATAACAAGATATTTCCTTGAAATAGCCCCCATAAACATAAACATCATAATAAATAGTTTCCTAATGTAGCAAACAATATATTTATAACAATCACAACCTCATACCAATACAAACAATATATTCATAACTATCACAACCTCATACCAACACAAACAATATATTCATAACAATCACAACCTCATACCAATACAAACTATTAATTCATAACAATCACAACCTCATACCAATACAAATAATATATTCATAACAATCACAACCTCATACCAATACAATCTATACATTTATAACAATCACAACTTCATACCAATATAAATGATACATTCATAACAATCACAACCTCATACCAATACAAACAATACATTTATAACAATCACAACCTCATACCAATACAAACTATACATTTATAACAATCACAACCTCATACCAACACAAATAGATTCATAACAGCCTCATACATACAAAAACAATACATTTATACCAAGTACAATCTCATACCACAATCTCTCTTGGGTTTATAATAGAATGAATTAGTTATATTTACTATACTTTGCACCCTTAGAGTGATGTATATGCTTTGGAGTCACCTGTACACATTGCAGCCACCTAAGCCTCTGGCTCGCCAGATACTGCAGAACTACAGATGCCAGCATATCTGGTATTTATCAGGCAGGGCATGCTTGGACTTGTAGTTCCAAAACATCTCAGACACCTCTGTCCTGATCTCATATCCATGTGTTCAACAAGTGGACAGTGAAATGGAAGGCAGAGCCTCCTCATACCTGTGACAAGTGTTCCTCCAGCAGTAAACTTAGGTGACACCGCGGTCAGTGACACCAAGCTGGAATCAGTGCGATCACAGGGGACAGTTAGGACCCTCCATCCAGCTAGAAGTTCTCTACCTTGTCAGTGATTACCTGTAGCACAGTCCTGGGGAATCAGCGCTGCAATCACAATCCCCCCAAATTCCCCAGAACCCTCCCGTGCCCCCCTCCCCTCTCCCCCAATGACAGGCGCCCCGGCAGCCCCCCACCTCCCTGTACTCACCAGAATGACAGAGATCAGAGCAGAAGACCAAGGTGAATGGGAGCAGAAGGATCCTGAATGAAAGTCTCCAGACATCCATGCCCCTTGCTGGCTGAGATGTGAGATGTGATCCCCTGGCTGGATGAAGCAGGTTGTTCATTAGCTCAGATCCTGAGAGGGACTGGCTCAGCTCCGGGGGATGCCTTTTATTTTTGGTTGTTGTTACGGATTGAGAGAAGAGAGAAACAGATATTGTAGGATAAGGCAAAGGGGAACCCTACAGACGCTTCACAGCAACTGCAGTCATCCCAGGGACTGATCCTATTACCAGGATCATGTGACAGCCAACATTCTACTCTCTCTGCCTTTCTCTGACACTTCAAAGTCCCTAGAAAGAGAGCACAGGGGTGTCTGCAGAGATGGGGGCACTCAGGAGGCTTCCAGGTGTGCAATGGCCGGACACATCTCATCAATCAACCCATTCTTGTGACACATTGATACATATATATATAGTGTGTTCTCTCCGTACAGCACAATCACACACTTTAAAGCTCCACTATTATGCTGACTACTATGTCCAAGAAGGAAAAGTACTTAAAAAAGTTATTAAAGTCTTGTAAAAAAAAGAACTTTTCCAAGCTACATGCAATTCTTAAAGACGATCTGCCCTGGTAAATAATAGTTTGGATTGTAAATATTTGATTCACAAACTTTTATTGCTGCACTTCGGGAATTCGTGAATATGAATTTTCTAGATTTTTACCTCAGTGGTGTTGATTGCAAAAAATTTTTTGCTAAAATATTTTTTTAAAATGACTGGAGATCGTGAATTTGTTGAGAATATTAGGCGCAACATTCGCTATATGAATATTGCCTAGTGCTCATCACTATTAATAAAAAGGAAAGCATACACATGTCTGGATCCAAACAAAGGCTCCACAAATCTCTAAACCAAATATTTACCTTTTACTCATTCTCACTCCTGGTGTCACCATCCAGAATCCACTTCTCTATTCTGCAATCTGCATAATGGCCACCCAGACTCTTCCGGTCTCACTCCCTCCACCAACCCTGTGACACCATGGAGGGTGGAAGGAAACTTGGGAAGGTAGTTGTCACTGTTGCATCCCATTGTCCACTTGCGCCCAGTGCGGTGTATCACTGCCGGGGTTTAGCGTCACCAAATTTAGATTCTTTTACCCTTCCAGGTTCCTAGTTTTTTAAAACCATACTCTGCCCTTCTACCAGCCCTTTTGGTACCGTCACAAGTGTGATCAAAAAAGGGTGATAGGTAATTTGGTTAATAGATGCATTTTCAGCAGTATTTTACTTATTATGCACATGTAAATGATTTTAGATTTTTAATAACCATGCTAGTCCTGGATCACAGAAAAGTAACATGCCTGGACTACATGTCCTATTATCCCAATGTTAGCCAAACCCACTTATTTATAAAGTAGCAATAAACATTTTTGCAATTTGATTTTACTTCTTAACACCCTATTGTATATTGCTGCATCATATATTGGAGCTTTAAAAAACGCACCGTGCCTGCATCTGATTGCTTCAGTTGAAGTAGGGACAAGCTCATGTAACTAAATGGAGGTGATCAGCCATGATCGTCGCGCATGATTAAAATCACGTCGCGCATGATTGCCTATGTGGGAACATAGCGTTAGGCTTTGCTCTTCCAGCAGGTGCAGTTTTTGAAGGTGAACATGTCTTACTGTTGTGGGAGTGTCTGGAACCCAGCATGGCACCAGAAAACAGAGGATGGGTATATACAGAATCCTTAAGCCTTAAATCTACCCAATTTTTGCACCATCAGAAACACCCAATAGGTTTGGAGAGAAAATTAAAAGAATAGCCATTTACATTTCAAGTGTATATACACCATGTTTAAACCGTGAAGTAGGCAGGACTTGACCATGGCCAGATTGCTTTGGCCAAGCGGACAGTACCAGAAGGTAGAGTTTAGTTCTAGTCCTCCCAGCAAAGCCAAAACTTGAGTGCAGTGAGGGAGGTTTTGTGCCAGCAGAAGGTGCACCATAAAACGCAGGCAAACCGTGGGTTGAGCTTCATGAAGCTCAATGGACACATAGCCTTAAGCTAGCCACACATGTTTCGATTTTAGCGTTCAATCAACGTTCGAAAAAAAAAAGTGATCGATTGTCAAAAAATCGATGTTCTGCCCACATAGTACAATCGACCATAATTGATCGTTTTTTTGTCAAATCGTCGATTGAAAAGTGATCGGACAGGTTGAAAAATTTTGCTTGATTGTACAATCATCGAACTACATTCCTTGCAGCTTTTTTTTGGTCGAGTCAATGTTACTCGATTTGTCTGGCTACTTCCCTTTAACTTCTGATTGAAACTAAAATCGTAAGAGGAATTCAATCGACGATTTTTGATTACTTCGATTAACTTTTCAATCGAAATTGAACAATAATCATACTCCCCATGTGGTGTACATCGATTAAATTAAAATCGAGTTTCGATTTTTTTGATCGAACTTCAAAATTTAATTGAACGTCGATTGAACGCTAAATTGAACCATGTTTGGCTAGCTTTACTGACCATTTTATCAGACTTGTTTGGTTCTTATCTTTTGTTCCTGGTTGATTCATACTCAGGTATTTTATGTAGGTCAGGTGGAATGATATATGCTTTGACCCAAAGCAAGTATACATTCTAGGATAACATGGGATAATTTTTTTTTGACATAGGATAATTAAAAAAAAAATCATTAGTTGTCATTAGTTCTGTCTCTTCACAGAACTAATAAGCTTTTATAGTAGCAGTTTTTGTCGTTTAAATATGTCAGTAAAAATGTGCTCTGTCAGTAAATATTTTTGTGTTTTGTCAGTGAAAAAAAGTTGTGCATGGTTGGGAACACCTGTTCTCAGTGCACTGCTCTCAATTAATTTAAAGTTTAACACACATAATACATACCTGCAGCCAAGGGAGCCTTGGGTGCCTGACTGGGCACTTCTGTGTTGCCAGAAGAACAGCTACACTGGAAGTGACGCGATCGGATGGGGCTATTCTGGCTGGGGACAAAAATGGCCACCATATTGTTGGAGATCATTAACTTGAGCCTGGCTTTGGGGTATACTGTCTCCACTTGTTCTTTTTTTTTTTTTTTCACAGGCAGAAGGACGCTCCACTTGTTCTGTAGTGTAATGAATGGTTATGTTAATTTTATTGGTATTTTTTGTATTAATTGTAATTCTATTTTCCTTGTTGATTCTCCTGTCACAGCATGTGCGGGTCCCTGGCAATACCTAGATATGAAAAATGGTATTGAAGGTATTGGATGATGTGCTGGTGGTATGATGGCTAAATTGTAATGGGAGGAGTCAACAGAGTACCCACTGAGTATAGGTATGGGCTTGTCCCCACTTTGGCGGCTGGCCGGTCGCATCTTGCCACCAGTGCATGAGTGGTTGCCGCAGCATTTCTTTTTCCGTCATGCAGAGGATCGCGTCCATTCATACACGCGGTACAAAATCACGCCCTCACATAATGCTTGACCACATCCATTTATGTCTATGGCCGCGATTCGTGACAGCCTATGTGGAGACAGGGCTATTTAAACTAATGGAAGCGGCCGCCAGCTGCTGGCCCGCACAAGTGGGAGCAAGCCCCAATCCTCTTAAGTGGGGACACTGTTAGGGATTGTATTTTTGTTATACACATACTGCACATATGTACATATGTATGATATATGTACATATATCACATGTAAGCTGTGGCCAAAATATATATATACACTATTTGTTTGAACCATGTCTAGTCTCTTTATTTAAAATTTTAAACAGTTGTGGTAAAGTTTATTGTTAATGATCTGTTACATAAATGGACTGATTCAGGTCAACACCACCCTAGTCAAACGCACTCAGATAACACCTGTTAAAGCGCATTCAAAGGTGAGAATTTGGGCCATAAATCAGATAGGGGAATTATGAACTTTTGTCAACATCTTAAATTGAAATACAATATGTGGGGTAGGGTAAAAATGTGGAAGTGTGTATTACGGAAAAAAGGATTATTTTCCATATGATTAGATGAGATGGTTTCAATTCTTTTTCTAATGTTCTTATTCTATTACTTTCCCCAATACCATGCTTTTTGTTAACTGTATGTGTAGAAGCAGCATTGTATCTACAGTTGAAAGTATGTATGAAAAAAGTATGTGAACCCTTTGGGATTACGTGGAGTTTTGCATGAATTGGTCATTAAATGTTCTCTGATCTTCATCTGAGTCACACCAATAGAAAAATACAGTCTGCGTTAAAAAAATCTACACAAAGATTATTTTTTCAGGGCTATTTAAACTAATGTTTGTGTAGTATTATTTTAAGCAGACTGTTTTTCTATTGGTGTGACTTCAGAGCACATTTTATGGCCAATTCATGCAAAACTCCACACAGAGAGACACATAGAGGTGACTCACACCAAGCAGTGGCACTGTTTGTGCTTAAGGGGGAATGTTGGAGAAAATGTCTCTTCCTTACTATCTGGACTGTATTGACTATTGTTAAAGGGTTGTCTGACCCAAAACCCTGGTCAAGGAAGGCCGTCATTTGTCAGTTTTTTTGCTGTTCTGTGTGGTATCACCTTGCCACATTAAACTGTTTTGTGTTTCACCATGCTTGAGCCTACCATTTTTAGTTGGGTTCCCACACTAGGTAGAAAAACCCTGACTTATAATGAATCTTAGTGACTCCTGGCCCCCAACACCCCCACCCTATGCGATGGGTATAGGAGTTCTTGGGCTCTTTACTTAATCACAAAAAACAGGGCATGCCATGAACCTCTCTGTGCCCCTCTGAACCCCTCTACAGAAAATCCAGCTGTATGTGAGTCTTTGTTTTCCTTACTCTACATTAAAGACCCATAAGCCAAAGGTTGTTAATGTCAGCACCTCATTCTGAAGAAGGCGTAGAAAAGAGCTCAGCATCAGGTAAGAGACTTACTGTAAGGGGTAATAATTATTTCACTTAAATTATGCAGATATAACACATGAATTAACCAGGACAAGCTCTATACAACGATCAACAGGGCTAACATTTATTGACACACCAAGAAAATATATTACTGAATTAATTAATATTGTTAATGTAATTAATGTTTATTGAAATCTGATTGGATACTACATATAGTATTTACAACAATTAAGTTTATAGTATGCCCTTGAATAATTCTCCATCAATTAACCCCCCTAGTGGTCAGCCTGTACATAGTACTCTTCTTTTATCCCCACCCTCCTTCCTCCCCTGTACACATATTTTTGATGACACCAGTGATGTGTGCTGGAAAACCAACACCTCTCCATTACCATGGAGGACTATGGCATTCCCGCCTCTTTGGCATCACTGATCGCCGGACAGTTCGGCCGCGAACAAGCATGTTCGCCCTCTCTCTCGCCGGCGGACAGTACGGGTGTTCGACCCGCCCCGTTCGCCGGCGAGAAGAACATCTATATTCTTCCTCCGGCAGGATCAGAACCTGCGAGATCGTGCCGGAGGAAGAATCTTTTCACTAGAAGACCGGGCATGAAGCCGGTCTTCTAGTGAAAATTCCGGCTCGGAGCAGGAAGTGACGTCAGTGACGTCACATCCGGCTCCCGCAACCAGGAACTATGCGTTCCAGGATGCGTTCCAGGGACCGGATGTGACGTCACTGATGTCACATCCGGTTTTTCCGATTCAAATTCCCTGCTGGGAATTTGAATGTGTCCGCGAACAGGCGGACGGCGACTCGCCCGTTCGCGGACAGTCCAGGCCGATGTTCGGCCATCACTACTGATGACGCTGAAGGGGCATTTCTGAAATTGGTTGACCGCAATTCAGAATTGCCATGGGATCACCGTGAATAGGTTAGTATGTGTGAGCCCAGTTAACCTTTTTGGGATTGTAGATGGCTACACCACTATGGTACCAGTTTAGAGGTAAGTTAAAGTCTAATTTCATGTATATATATTTTTTTATATTAAGTGTACATCTGTTTTAAATGCAGTGTATAGAATGGAATTTCTAATATTTCTAACACATGATACAGTTAAGCATGCTGCATTGCCACCTGTCATGTTATTGATCAATGAACTAGCATATAATATTCTCTTGTGGCTATCAGCAAGAAGTTTAGCTCCTCGTTAGCATGGGAATGCAGACAGAACGTCCACAGATGCCAAATAGGTAGCCAAATGTTCCTGGCCAAAAGTCTATCATTCAAAGCAAAGAGAAGTCAGCCTAAGTATATCACCTACATATACATTGCAATAAACACAAAAAATTTATATCAATGCTATAACAAACCTATAATACTGCCAGAAACATAAAGAACTCTAAAAACGTATAAACAAAATTGTATTACGTCATGTTGAATTCCAAAGCGCATAGGAAAACACAGAACATCGTTTTCTATGTGGATTCCAGTGAAAGCAGATAGGCATGATTAACTGAACTAAGGCACCATGTAAAACTATATAATATATACAGTATGCTAAGTTTTCAAAAAAAGAAAAAACAATTAGGAAGTATAAAAATTTCTCACGAGAAACTTTTTGCAATTGCTAGTGGTAAGCTTATTCATAATTGAATCAGTCACAGACATGAGATCAGCCCAACAGCCTGAATTAAGGGGGATTACTTTATCCTTCAGCACTTGTTCTAAGCATACTATATGTTCAGGTTTTGCCACAAAATAGAAGCTGTCAGGATCCTAGTTACATTATCAATGGTTTGGGTGTCCCCAGTAGAGCATTGCCTAGCTTCTAGTTAATCATTTATATAGCGGACTTCAAATAATATTTGGAGAATACTTTTATGGCACTAATGTTATAAATGTACCTTTTTGAAAAAAACAGAATCCATCTTATTTTCTAACTGATGTACATCCAGCATCATCTAACCCTTTCTAACCCTCAACAAAACAATACCTCTACCTTCAATCCTTGTATTTATTGGATTTAAGACCTTCCAATCATGGATGATAAGCATGATATAACCTTTTGAGAAATTATGTGACAGGGGCTTTTTTTGAAGGTTATTATATACAGGCTTTTCACTCCTAAGCCTAGGCATCAGGGTTATTACTTGTGTTAGAATAGTTACAAGCTGTGAGGCCCTTCCAGTTTATAAGATAAATGGTCAGCCCATTCCCTATTAGTCATCTTTCCACTTTACTAGCGATGGTCGAACTGTCTGGTTTGTGAAGAACATCTGCCAGCTGGGTGGACACTTGTGATGTTTGGTTCGCCTCTCATAGATTAAGATTAAGGCAAACCTTGACCCCTCCCCTGACAGACAGACGGGACAGTACAAATATGTATTTTTTCCACACTGGCCGCTCCACCCCCAATACCATGTACAGCATGTGGTCTCCTGTTTGGGGTTCCCCTTTTCCAGGGCCCTATCTCAACATGGGGCCTGGTATGCTCTGGGGGACCCCTTTTCCAGGGCATTTTTTTTTACCCTTTCATAGCTTCAAGTGGTTTTAAACTCAAACTTAAAAACATAAAATAAAACAAAATAAAAACGTACTTACCTACATGGATTCTTGATCTATCAAAGCGATCCCTTTAAAGGAAAATTCCATACTTTCCTTCCCCCTCTTCCTCGCTTCCTGTCTTGCTATGTCCACAAATCCAGATCTGAAATCAGCTGATGCTCCGCCCCTCCAGCATCACTGGATTCGCATCTGGCTGGCGGGCACACAGGAATTATGGGAGGCTGACGTCAGAAGTGACATCTACTTTCCCAATATCCACTTGCGGCCAGACGCACGTCACAGGAGATGGACTCCCAGTGCAGCTCAGAAAGCCCTGAAGAAGACAAATTCCCATCTAGTCTCTATATCACCTCACAGGTCAAGCAGTACCTGCCGCTAAGGTACATGACACTTAAGTTAGTGGGACCAATGTAAACATGAAGCATGAAGCAGGTTTGCATGGTATGTTGCCCACTTTTTGTCCACCTCGTTACAAAATTGCTATTCTTAGGTGAAAATTTTTGTATTATTTGCCACTGATGGCTTCAAAGGGTTAAACTTCTAAAAGGACCTTTTTAGCAGACCATAGGACTAGGACTATCAATGGTGCTATTGTATTTAATTGAGTCTGTCCCGCTTAAGAAAGTAAGGCCATAGACATCTAATAAAGAATGTATATAATTCAGTAATAATGTTGTCTTCCTAAACATTCAAACTCCCCGTGAAATGTCAGTGCACCTACATTCAATCACATATGTTGGCCTTTAAAGTGAGTGCTGATAATAACACCATCATTTCCAGAAAGATTATTACATTTTCTTTCCTTATATTAAAGGACACTTCTAATTTTGCCTCCATTCTTAAAAGATCTAGAGACCTGTCACCATAGAAAACATTTAGAGCATTAGGAATCCAAGAAAATACAATATATACTGTTGAGTAAAGGTACCCATACACGCATAGATATGGGCTAGATATCTAATGCGGCTGTGCCTGTTTTCAAACGGGATTGATCCCGCTCGAAAACAGGGATATCAGACCTGACCGTAAACCACGGTCGATGTGCGTTGCTTTTGATGGAGACCGCAGCTGGCTTCTTCTCTCACAGGACACAGCTTCCGCTCTGTGTGCTGTGAGAGGGGAGGGGCGCGGGGCAGCTGAGTCGGCAATCACTGGCTGGGATCTGCAGACAGTCAGTGAGCCGACAGAGACACAGCTCCCCTGTGACACTGGAGCAGCTCTCACACTGGTTGTACTGGGTCCGCAAACAGGAATTTATGTGCAAAGTGGTGCACATTGATTTCTGTGTGATTGATCGCAGGTTGATTGCAAGTCAATGTACACGTGAATGCCCAGCTAAATTGTAATATAAGATAAATATTGGGATATATTTTATTTTCAAAACGACATCAATTTATCTCTTTGGTTCCAAAACAATAACACAGTGGTGGAATGCCCCATCACACCTTTCATTTAATCCTGTTGCTGGCATCAAATACATTTTTCCCAAAAAACAACACAATATCTATCTGTAAATATTTCTTAGATTTACTTTTCTTCAAATGAATTAAATTGGTTAAATGTTTTTTACACAGAAAGCTTGGTTGTATTTCCAAAGAACACTTTAGTTATTAACATAACTTGTTTTTTTTGCATGAATGTCCTTGACACAATATAAGTTGTAACATGTTAATTAAAATGAAATGCAAACATGTTTTGCATTTTAAATATATCTGTTTAATAAACATTGTAACCCAGCCAATGTTAAATTACAGTTAATTAGGCTGAATAAAACACTAATGCTGTCTATCTAGTTCAGCTTCTCGCAACCTCAGCAGTTTAAGTGCACAAAAAAGCCTACATATTAGTTGTTTTTCATCTAGGTTATATGGCTTTAAATCACACAACTGGTCGTGTATACTGTTTGTATTTAGTATCCTCTATTTCAGGGGTGGGCAAATTTTTTGCACATGGGCCATGCATGGATGCCTTTTGCCTTACCCTTTTGATACCTTGTTGGGACTTTGACTTTCACTTTATAACTGACCATTCTCTGTCTCCTGCCAGCCCCTGACCCTGCTTGGACCTTGCAATAAAAAGGTTTTAAAGCAGTGGTGGGCAACTGAGTTGATATGGAGGGCCACAAGTGTGGGCCTCGGCATCACTAAAGGGCCGCACATAACATTTTCAATCTATACTGACTTGTATAAGCATTTTAGAATGAAAAAATGACGGCATGCATAACTAGAAGAGATTTTTCATTTTTTAAATAACAAAACTTGTATTTAATGATACTTCAATCATATGGAAACACTGTAGAACGGTAATGCACAGCTTCTGTCATATATATATATCATCAAAGGGTTATGTGCCCCTATAGTGAGGTTATGTGCCACATACAATAATCCCCCGTTCGTTGGTGGAATAGTGGGAGCATAGGCACTCATCTTAGAATGGGATATTCTTGGTGAGGTGGGGGACTTGCTCAGGCGCTGTCTGGGTTGCTGATTGTCTTTCATGTGCTCAGCCAGAGCAAGTCCCTCTCCTCCTCTTCCCTCCCAAAGAATATCCTGGGCAAGGACAGGTGAGTTCCTCAAGTAGAAAACAAGTGGAAAACCAAGGGGGGCCACCAAGGAACGCCCAAAGGGCCGCATGCGGCCCCCGGGCCACAGGTTGGGCACCTGGGTTTTAAAGTGTCAAAACATACAGGAGTTTGATGCTAATGGATACTATGTGTGCTACGAGTAACTGTATGCTGTTCTCCACCATTCTTTATTTTGAGACATTACCCCTGCTTAACTGAAATGGATGAGGATTGGCTCAATGCAAAACAACTTCTTCCATCCCTGTAGGAGATGTAGCTGCCCTTCCAACTGCTAGAGGAATATTAATGGTTTCAGCTAACTTATTTTCCTTTGCTCTTTTTTTCTTTCTTAAACCCTCTTCTATTGAGAGACTTTTTTCCTGGCCTATAGAAGGGCTCCCTGCGTGAGGCTTTGACATTTGCCTACAAATGTCAACAACCCCCCCCCCCCCCCATAAGTTCTTCCTAATTGGAAAATTTTGATATCTTTTACTTCATTTTAGCCATCACCACCAACATCACAATCTTCAATGCCTACAAGGAAACCAGCTATGAGATACGCCCTAGACATACAGTGAAATTAAAGGCAATAAAAAATATTGAATACATCTGCACAATATATTGTAGGCGCATATCACCATTTCTATTTAAGTGGTTACTTAATTTTTTTTGCAAGGTGAACATGCTCTGTGCCTTCAATAAAATAACCTCTTAGTATGCTCCTAACATGCTTACTGACATGACAACACAGTGTATTTTCAGCTCTAAATTCCAAAGCATGTTGTCAGCCCTGATCACTTTGTTTCTGATGGATTAAGAAGAACATAAACCTCTTCTTATCCCATAACATCTCCATAACCTACCCTTCTGCAAAGAATGAGGAATGTGTCAGTTTTCAGGATTCTAGCCGAAATGTGCACTTCTTCCATAGATAAAACAAATAAAAAGCATTTAAAAGATCAGTTATGATCAAATAAGACATGTTTATAGTTAGAGTTTCTATATATTTGTCAGATATACAGTTAAGCCCATAATTATTCATACTCATCATCAAATTTTGACCTTTTAAGTGTTACAATCAGCAAGTTATTTTTTAAGCGGAAATGACATAGGTGTCTCCCAAAACATAATAAGATGATGTTCAAGAGGCATTTTTGTGGGAAAAGAAGCTTGTCTCAGCTTTTATTCACATTTGAGCAAAAAGTGTCTTGTCCAAAATTATTCATACCCTTCACAAACTGTCACAGTCTCAGAGAAAACCCAAGGTTCTATACCATTCCGAATAGTTCAAGCTGTTCTAAAGCATCCTAATTTCCCTGATTAGGTGGGAACAGCTGTTTTAATCAACAGGTGAAAAACAGCAGCTCTCTGTAATTGGTTTGTGGACAGTTATGGCTAATGCTAGCCATACACAGCCCGATAAATAGCCCAATCAACCAAGCCCGATCGAAGTTTTTCGTTAATCGGGCATAAATCAGGTTTTGCCCACATGGTCAGACAGAGCTTTCCCGATCAAAATTTAGCGGAAAATCGGACATCACATGATCGGACATGTTGGAAAATTTTAATCGGTCCGGTTACATCGTTCTACTTTTCTTGTAGCGCCCGACTAAATGAACACCGATCATCCCCGATATTACTTCCCATTGAATGAAAAATTGAACGACAAAAATTACGATAAACTCCGACTATGATGTACGATCAGAACTGTTACATTGTTCAAAAATAATTTTTTTCTATGTGGGATTTTTTGTTAGATCATCCGAGAGAACGCCGATTTTTTTATCGGCAAACTTCGATCGGGCTAGTGTGTATGGCTAGCATAAGACAAGGGAGCTCAGTGAGGACTTCAATTGGTATCCAAATGAAAATACCCCTTGAGGTAAAAACCACAACATGTAACAGGGGAGCAGATATTTCAAAGCAATATAATGCACAATACATTAGGTGGACATAGAGATCAGACAAGTAGGATATGTAAAATTATGCTTCTTCTATTATGAATATAATGTAAAAATTGCAAGGTGATCTATGGGACATGTGATCGGAAAACTGAGCTTTGAATGTCCAATTGGTGTATCCTAATCAAGACATGTATGCGGGATGTTTGCCAGTTAGAAAGTGATTCATCACTGAAGTTTCATCTTACACAACAACATTGCAGGACATACAATATTAGTTTTTTCCTATACTTTACAACAATAACCCTGTTTTGATTCACCATGATTATTTTTCTCCAATTTCTCTTTCTAAAATGGAGTTTTTCTATGTATAATTTGTGGTATGCTTGTAACATATCCAGAGATCGATCTGTCCTCCAAAAGCAGATGCCAGTGCTTGAGTAAGATTTTCTGTACAGTTTCATGCTGGCAGGAGAGAATTTAATCATCAATTTTCCTTTGCCTGGAAAGTCTGTATTTCAGTAGTTTTGTCACTTGTCCATTTGTTTAACCACTTTGCAGTCATCGACCTACCTCTTAAAGCCATGGCTGCACTAGATTAAACTCTTTTCTGTTGTAGCAACATATATTTTTATCAGCAAACTCTGCACTTTGATATGGAAGTGATCCAAGCATCTGAGAAGCCATTCAGTGGTTTCCCTGAACCCCAAGTTGTTCTTTTGCTCCTTAGTGGAGCTTGGGACTACAACAATCATGTTCACAATGCCTTGCAGTAGGCCGTAGTGATGAGCGGCATAGGCAATATTCGTATTGGTGATATTTCGCAAATAATTATGCTAATATTTAAATACATTTTTGTAAATACAAAATTCGTATGGCCATGCATTGCGATAATAATAATTGCATTGTGGTTATCTTTAAAATGAATGGTCATGTGCAATTAATATTATTGTGATGCATGTCCATATGCATGGGATCATGTTTATTTGGAAAAAAAAGTTGAATTTGCAAATATTTCAAACCTGGCGGCAGATATTCGCAAATTCTTAAGAGTGAATTGCTAAAATATGGATTTTACATTCAAATATACTGGAAACAGCTAAACACAGTTTTCCGGGTAACATGAAACCTTCCACTGTGAAATACAGCACACTTTTATGAAAAATTTGGAGATGATAACCTTACCAGTGAATTCAAATCCCAAACAAATGTAAAATTAATAAAAGGCCATATTTAATCCCTTTATGAGTTTTGCAAATTATATGGGAATTAAAATGACTTCAGTGAAAATATCTCAGCTTATTAAGCCATTTGCCAACTCATGCTAACATCTGTCACAATGTATTCTCAGCATTCTCTGGAAAGTCAAAGATGTCTTCAGTATAATGTACACTGAACAAGGAAGATTCTCTTCCATTGGTTATTATAAGGAGAAAAAGATGAGAATAATGGAATCATCTGTGGCAAACCAAGAAATAGAGAAAAGGGAGACAAAGGAAAGAGGGTAAAACATAGAAAGGAGCGTCAGAAAACACAGAAGAGAAAAAGAAAAGGCAAACAAGGAAGCAGAGAGCAATCAGAGGACATCCATCTTAATATATTACAGCAAATACTAGATGTGTTCCTCTTGTATTTTCTTAGAAAAGGTATTTCAAAAGGTGTAACTTTTCTTAGGTTATTGAGTTTTTTTGGAATGTGAAAATACCCCATTACTTTTGATACTATTTATTCGCTAAGCTACCTTAAAAAAAAAGATTTGGCTTGAAAACAGGGCCCTCAGAATTTTATGGGACTGTGGCAAACCTTTGCTCAAGGATTTCTCCTCTTTAAAATATATTCAAATAAAGTGCCTTCTGTCAAGGTAGTGGATTTAAGGTCTTCTGGTTTCTTGAAGCTCACCACACACTTTTAAATCTCTATATAAAGTGTCCTTTAGCTCTACAAACATCTCTAATTGTAATGATTAAGCTTTATGATGACCTTTCGTGGTGGGTAGATCTGGAATGCTGCTGAGACTTAAGCTGGCCATACACCTTTAGATTTCTCTGTCAGATATCCTTTAGATCTACCAACAACTATGTAGTATAGAGTCCTCTGCGATTGAACACAGGTAGACTTGATGGTTTAGAAAGTCCCTCATATTACATGGTTTTGGTAAAACTTCTTAAGCTAGCCATACATGTTTCGATTCCATGGCCAATCGATCACCCATCCGATCGATTCCGGCGATGCCAGCAGGAATCGGATGTCCGATCGATCGGCCAATTAAGTCTGTCTGATCGCGGCATACCACCTTGGCCCACGGATTCCTGGACGATTCCGTGTCCGATCGATCAGACTCCCCACCATCAATCGATCGGCCATTACCTCATCAGGTTGTGTGTATCCATTTCCCAGCAGAAGTCAATAAAGAGGGTGTGTGGCTTTCCCATCACATTTGCTGCACCTTGCCAAACCACGTGGACAGCATGCCCGAGTGGAGGACACGACTGGTGGCAGCACTCCTGCTGTGGGAATTGGAGGAGAAGGAGAGCAGGAGGAGGAGGAGGAGAAGGCTATGGGCCAAGTCCTGGCTTCTCCAAAGGCACACGTATTCCACCATGCCCCTACTCAGACATCTCAGGGACAATCCCTGCAGGCCCAGGCCAAAGGCTTTAGTCTATTTCAATGGTGTGGGAGGCGTCTCCTGGCAGAATGACATGACACCTGATGGTCCCTAGGCACCCCATTGATTGGGCCAAGATCAGCCGTTGAGTTAAGTTCACCTGGGTTTATTGTTCTGTCAGAATAAAAATTCTGTTCAAAACGTTGTGTGCTGTGTGTTTGTAACAAAAGTACTGACACATGGGGACAGACGTCATGGCGAAAACCACAGGTCACAGGGTGCTCAAAGTTGCTGGGTAGTGAACCCCCCTCGCTCAGTCCGTGTATTGTCCATAGGAATATGTGGGCTGCTGCACAGGCTGGCCAGATGATGGGGCAGTGTGGGTCCCCAGGGGCATCACATGATGAACTAGAGCCAACTGGGGGTTTGCAGGGTTCAGTTGCCCCCTGCATGCCCTGCAAGCCATCTCCGTGATCAAGTCCTGTGCTGCCTCCCGCTGGTCCACTGATGCCCTGCGCAGCTTGGCAGCAATGAACAAACCATAGGCCTCACACTCATCCGCCCTTGCTGCCAGGATCTGCTGCAGGGTCTGGGTGAGGCTGTTCCTGTGGCCCATGCTAGCTCTCCTCCTGCAGCCATGTGAGAAGCGCGGGGAGGGGACATGGCTCCCGGACGGCTCCTCCTCATACGAGGGACCAGGCTCCTCCTCATGCGAAGGACCAGGCTCTTCCTCATACGAGGGACCAGGCCTGTCCTGGAGGGTGAGAAAAATTTTAGTGACAAGCATACACATTGGCGAACACTGAGCATTACAGACAAATAACAGTATCAACTCACTGCACTGCCAGGGAGCTCTGGAGTGGAACCATCCTCCTGGGTTGGGGCAAGTTCCCTGGGCCCTTCAGGCCCCCCACCCATAGGTCATAGCCCCATTGTAGAGGTTGTTGCCCTCGGCTGCTCCTGGTCCTGCACAAACAACAGGAGGTCGTAGTACCACACCAGGCCCAACTCCTCAACCACACCTGCCCCCGACCGCCTGCTGTTCTCCAGCTTTCTTTGAGCCTTCTTGAAGACTGACCGCAGGTTAGAGATCTTGTTCTTGAGGTCGCTCATGGTAGCGGTGGGCTTAAAGCCCCGGCAGAAGCCCAGCAGTTGTTGATACGCCTGGTGCTTGATGTGTTTGTTGGAATAGTCAGGGCTCTTGACTTTCCACAGGCATGGCAGTTGGCGATACTGCTCAATGAATTCCGTCAGCTGGTCTGGGGTCATTTCCAGTGTAGGCCTCCTCTTCCTCTTGGGGGCCATGGCCTGCTGTAAAGAGGAGCACAATGTCAGCACATGTGAAACAGTTCTCAGTAGGTGCAAGAGTCAATAAGCAACCCAGATGGCTCATGAGGAAATCCCTGCCTCTCCTCCACTTCCCATTCTCTAGGGATCCCTGAGTCCAGGGGCATGCCTGGGCTCCCAATGGTGGAAATGCCTACACATACTTAAGCATTATAGTGGTCAGGTTCATAAAGACATCCCCATGTACACATGACACTAGAGCACCCCTAACCTCATCAAT
>CM070032.1:55246479-55270485 GCA_036250615.1 Ptychadena robeensis
ATAAAGAGGATGATGTGGTCAAAATACTAATTTGTCTAATAATTCTGCACTCCCTGTATCTCCATATGCAAGGTGTTATATCCTCTTAAAGGGACCTTTTATAACATAGTGGGGTACTAAGATCTGCTCCATTTTCTTAATGGAGGAAAATAATGAAAAGAAGTGCATCAAGAGCCAAAAAATAAAATGATAAAGCCAACTTCTCTTTTAATGCTTAACATTTTTTACATTGGCTTGGGGATTTCCATTTAAAGGGACTTATTGGCCCCAAGGAATGCATTGAATGCTTAGGATGCCAATATGAAATTTTGGGAAATTTTCATCCACAAGTACAAAACCTCGTACTTCGTCATCATTTAAATTATGTACAAGAAAGAAGTGAGTCTAACATTCACCAAATGTTCACTGTGGGTAAATCCTCTACGTACAATTGACCACTGGTAAATGTTTAAGGCCATTTAAACGAATTTCTTTATAAATATATATAAATAAGGCTGCATTCATAGTCAGTTTTAGAGCAGCTGAAAATATGGCAGCCATGCCTATATGTGCAGTGTTTACACACAATTGGGGGTGGTTGGGTGATGGTTATCAATCAATGATAACTGCCCCCATGTTATCTTTAGGGAAAAATACCCTTAAACCGACTGGAATGTTTTGCTCAAGTGTTATTGCGTGGCCATGATGCCCAGCCTAAAGGTGAGTTTACTCATGCAGATTTTTTTGTTCGATCAACGAAGAATGAATGATTTTTTTGTTTTGATTGAACAAAAATCTAGAATGGCCAATTTTTTTGATGGATAAATTTAGTTCGACCTGGAATAAAAAAAATAGTTCGAAAGGTCATCAAACATGTTGGAAAATTTTTCTGTCGTAATTTCGAATACATTTTCATTTGATATCGGCGATGAACAAACAAAATATCTAATGTTACATTCGATAAACAAACTAACGGTGTTCGTCAAGGACATCTAACACAAATTGCCAGTTGATGAAAAAATCTACACATGTAAATCCACCTTTAGGCATAACTGCAGGCAAAGTATAAAAAAACAATGGCAGATACTGCTAACTTAAGGTTGGGACATTTCTGAGAGGTGTGAAGTCTTTTTCTTTACGATTTAATTAATTTTTACCCCCAGTACAATCTGAACTGCTATCTAGACAAGCTTTTCTGAGACCCCCACCTCCTATGTTTTGCCCGTGCACAGGCCAAGCTCTCCAATAAAATTGAAAGTAAGGGCTTGTCTCCACTTGGGGCTCAATGCAATGCCTGTTTTATGTGTTTATTGGCTGAAACGATTAGGAAATGGAAGGAACATTCTTACGGCCTTTTGGGTAATGTTAATGTTACATTCATTGTTTCTTTTCAGTAGAGAAAGGACACACACTTCACAGCCACATGGCATGGAGGAACAAGTGTATTTTTACAGGAACAATAGGCAATTGTATAGAACATAAAACAGTGGCCACCAACATAACAGGCAATATCAAACATGTTAGTCTAATATACAACAGTTAATGCTATAGAGTTATGTCATATCCATTCACCCTAGGAACAATGATCATTCCAGAGTCATCATCATGATATGATTAATAAGACTAACAATATGATTATTATTTCTTCAGCAAATGACAAAAAAGAAGGAATTGAGCAATATATCCAATCCTGAATGCAAGGCTTTTGGACTTAACCCCAAAAATGAATGAACCACTGATTGATTGTCCTGATTGTAGCTGATGCTAGGAACTGGAATTTCCTGTCACTGAGGAAAAAGGATTATTTTGTAGCTTTAGTGGAGGGCTAAATTTATGATATGAGACCAGTGGTAATGAATCAATCAAACACGAGCATAGTGGTAGGTACAAGTCGTTCCAGTAGGCTGATAATTTAAGATCTACAGCAGATAGAATTATTGGATCATGCATTTTATTGTCCTATAGCTATATTCAGAATATTTTGGCAACAGTTACAGTATAAATTTGCTTACAGCTCAACCTTAGTAGACAGCATGTCCTGGAAAGAAGGTTTATGGCAGGTCAGAAGATGTGTTAAAGAGGAACTCCACTTTACTGACATTAGAAAATTTTGAAAATGCTTTGTCTATGTGAGTGTCTATACCTATGGATGTTTGTAGAATTCACCCTAATATCAACAACTTAACAACTCAATCAGCACCAACTTTGCTATCAAAAGCTAGAATAGGAATATTCTGGACAATTATAGAATGCAGAATGAAGGTTTTGAGTGGTGTTTGGGGTTTGAGGCAAGGGTGAGTCATAGAATCCATTTGTAAGCCAGATTTGTCTGGATTGTGACCATAATTGGTATGGTCTTTCCAAGGACTGTACAGGAATAGTTGGTGTTTTCTGCCTCGTTTAGGTTCCTATCTTTGTTCTCCCAGGAAGAGCTAATGGGTTTATCCCCTCAATGCAATCTTCTTTTTGGTTACAAAAATCTCGATTGAATAAAGTAGCACAAAAAAAGCTAAAGAAGTGTACATATACAGCAAATAGTAAAATACATAAAGGAAAGGAAATGATCTATTATGATGAAAAAAAATATCTGTCGTAGGCAAAAAAGAGGGCATATTTTTTTTTATAAATAGTTGATAACAAATAACACCAGTGATAACACAGTAGGAGTGAAGTCAGAAAAGACCATTAGGTGGTGGATGGAATCTGGTGAAACCCACATGGATAAATGGGTCAGTTGTATGTGGGAGTGGTAAAAACAATTTGCGTTGAGGTGTGCAGCTCCCAATCTGGAGTGTGACCCCTGTAAAAGACAGATGAAAACAAGGACACAAGACACGCAACCTAGTGCCATAAAGTTTTGTTATGGTAAAGGAAAAAATGAACTAACGCACTCACAAAATGGAGGTACTACAAGGATAGGAGATGCTGTGTGTATGTGTCATTCCAGCCAGGTGGATACCAGGATGATGACACTTCCTGGTTATTGATGACATCACTTTCTAGTTACAGGTGCTGTAGGATCTTCTCTTAGTAACTCTTGGAGTAACAGTCAGTGTTCAGTAGGATCAATGGGAAGCATTTCATTCAGCAGCCATTTGTCAACCATAGAATGGCAGCTTACATGTCAGTATGGCAGCTTTAGCACTTTTGTCTTTGGCTTGCCCCCCTTGTGACTTATATACTCCCAAGTTTTGAGGCTTCTGCCCATTCCTGCAGCACCTCCCCTGGAAGTCTGGCTACACATCCATGGCATCTCTTATTGTGGGAGGATTAATGTTTGTAGTGTGTACCTATAGACTAGCAAAGTTAAATTAAACACTTCCCTTTAAGGGTGTATAACTTCATCATTTTTTTCCCTACAGCCTTATTCCAAAATCGATTAAATTAATTTTCCTCATAAACACCCCATAATGACAACATGAAAAAAATGTTTACTTGAGGTTTTGGTAAATTTATTAGAAATAAAAAAATTAGAAAGCACATGTACATACATATTTACAGCCTTTTCCACAAAGCTCTAAATTGATTTCAGGTGCATTCTGTTTCCCCTGATCATCCTTAAAATTTTCCTGCAGCTTAAGCCCCCCCATACACGCTAAGATTTTTCGGACGACCAACCGCTGTGCATGCTCTTGGCCAGCAATTGGACGGCAGCAAAATCGGGTGCCGATCTTAAGCCTAAAAAGCCTAAATCACCAGCCAAATCGTTTTAAGCCATTACATGTCCGTAATTCTTAGATCAGTCTGATACTTTAGACGGGGAAATCGGGTCCCAATCTATACATGTATGGAGGGCTTAAATGTGATGAATTCAGTTGATGACATGATTTGGAAAGCTACACACCTGTCTGTATAAGGTCCCACAGTCCCCAGCCTTCAGTGGCCCAGTCAGAGCCCAGACTTGAATCCGTTTGAACATCTCTGGAGAGATCTTAAAATGTCTGTGTAAACAACGCTTCCCATTCAACCTGATGGAGCTTAAGAGGTGCTGCAAAGAGGAATGGGCAACCCTGGCCAAGGATTGGTGTGCCAAGCTTGTGGCATCATATTCAAAAGACTTGAGGCTGTAATTGTTGCCAAAGGTGCATCAGCAAAGTACTGTTTTATTATTTTTAAAAGATTTGCCAAAACCTCAAGTAAACTTTTTTCACATTATCATTATTAATTATCGTGTATAGAAAACTGAGGAAAAAAAATATTTAAGACATTCTGGAATAAGGCTGTAACATGTGGAAAAAGTGATGCGCTGTGATTACCGTACTTTCTGGATGCACTGTCTCTTTCTTGCTTTATTCGTGCCTTCTGACCTGCTCACCTTATAATGAGAAATACGTAGCTGCCATGGTAAAGGTCATACCCTGTAAATGAACCATCCATTGTCTGTTTGAGACCCCTGGTGTGATCCTCTCCACCCTTTTTCATTAGAAGTCAGTCATAGCCCGTCTTGTATCCACCTCTCCTGTCACTCATTTGATTTGCCTTTTCACATCCATGAGCTGATGTATAAGTATTTAAGTTTTTAATTATATCTCCTGAACAGTTACCAGGAAACCAGTCCGTGCATGCCTGAAATCAGAATCCCTGTAGAAGAAATGGAATTAACAATGTGAGCATGGCAGAATGTGCTAGTTGTAGTGAAAACCTCGATATTAACATTCATTTTACTTTGCTAATGCTTATATTGCGGTCAGATCTTTTTACATCCCCTGCTGTTAGACACTCAGCAGTGAATTGCCAGCAATTTCTCTGCTATGTTTAAACATTTAAAACATGGAAAGGGATCATTTTGAAAAAAAATTGCTCCACCTGTCATCCACTTTATATTAGAATGGCCAAAATACCACCGTCACTGTAAATCTTTTATATGCTCTATGCTGGATGCTTATTAGTAGTTTTTTTTTTTTAATTATTAAAAATGTTGGTTAAAAAATAACATTTCCAGGGAAAGGATTTTCAGGGAAATACTGTTCTAACCTAACCTAAAGCATATAACTGTACTCAAGTTGCATTACTTATTGTCTACATCAACTGATCACATACCCAAAAATATGGCTGAAGTTGTAGAGATATAGTTTAAGGCTCCCATACACAGGTCGATTTTTCACTCGATGTTTGAGTGATTAGTCACCATGCGCGTTCACGCTGATCGATTGACGATCAATCGCGTTGTGCCCACCCTGATCGATCGACCAAACAAAATCGGATCTGACTAAAAATCAGATCGGACATTGAACCAGCATGTTGGTGTTTCTGGTCGATCATTTGGCAATCGAAGTACATTAGTGCACCCATAGCTCCCTGTGCAGCAGCCTTTCCGATTAATGGGTTTTGTGGAATCTGCCATTTTGGAGATCGGCTCATGTCCAAATTGACCACAAATCGGATTCCCAAGGTGGTTTTCCATAGATTCCCGATCCGATCAATTGCCAATTTCACGATCGTTTGGAATGATCGGATCGGTAATCAATCAGTGACAAATCGACCCGTGTATGGCTACCTTTAGACCTCATTTTCAAAAAGTTTCCAACAACCCAAAATCTTGGTGACTTTTCAGCCACTTGATTAAAACAAATTCTCTAATATCTTAAGCGTGATTTTTATCAATATATACAAAAACATTATATAACACATATATGCAGAATTGCAAAATATATTCCAGTCATGTCACATTGTCAACCCTACTATGAACAATAGTATTAAAGCATGTGCAGTAGTAATGTAAGAGAGACTAACCACACATAAGGCTTTGCTCAACATTCATAAATTCATACTATTGTTCCATTGTTCCATCCATGCTCATGTGGGGATGGATCAATAGTGTGAATTTCATAATGAATTTCTGAAACAAATTATTTGCATGTTGTAGGCTGGGAGGTTGCCACCTAACTCTTAACACATAAAAGTATGTTTAAAACGAAATATTTTAGTTAAACCTTTGTTTCTGAATGAAAGAAGCATCACATGCAGAAATGTTTGAGCACCACCGGATTATAGATAAAAGCCTCTTTGTTGGACCCACTATGGTGTTCTGGTATTTCTAGCATTAGGGAGTAGTGATGGCCGGACTTCGGCCGTAGCTGTCCGCGAACGGGCGGAGCGGACTTTTAAAAAAGTCCGCCGTCCGCCCGTTCGCGGACACATTCAAATTCCCCGCCTGTGGGGAATTTGAATTGGAAACGTCACATCCGATGACGCCACATCCGGTCCCTGGAACACATCCTGGAACGCATAGGTTCTCTACCCGGTCTTCAGTGAAATATTCTTCCTGCGGCGGGATCTCACTGCTAACGATCCCACCGGAGGAAGAATAGAGGGCTCCGTCTTCCTGGCGAACAGGGCGGGTCGAACACCCGTACTGTCCGCCGGCGAGAAGGAGGGCGAACATGCTTGTTCGCGGCCGAACTGTCTGCCTTGCGGGCAGTTCGGCCATCACTATTAGGGAGGTAAGATATGCTTGTTTTATTTTGCTCAGTGTTTAAGGATTACATTACTTTAATAGACAAGTTTGTTTTAAATTATTAGTTGATTATGCCAGATCCTGCTGAATATAATGAAGAGGTAATTAATATCTATCTATATGTATTCTAATGTAACAATCTTATTTATGTATTCTAATATGCAGGGGTTCACATTACTTTCTTAGTTAGCTACTCAGATAAGTACCAGGAGATGGTGTTTGGTACTCATCCCATATGTATGTGGTCTTCCTTGCTGTCTCCCTCACTGTCCTCTGCATTAGCTTCCTGCATGGTAGATTCTGCTGCAGATGGACCTCCCTGTTCCTGATTTAGCCTTCGATTAGCCGTCTCCATCCACAGGTCACCAGCTGGCTTTGGGTCAAATGTAACTCTCACAGTACAACATGTTTGTACCCCCAGATCTCATACCTCAGTAGTGCAACCCTGACATTTTCCGGCTTAGAAACTAAACCCTGAGACTACCTGCAGTCCAAATGTAATCCTTTCATAGTCATATCCCAGCTGTGACATTTGTCAGATTTTACCCTTACATATGCCTACTCTGACTTTCATCCCCCAGATCTCCAACACCCTTAGAAGACCAATCTTTTTTGGGGGGATTATTAATTAACATTACCAATTTCACACCCCTAACTACAACCTTTCATAGTTATTCATGTTCCCCTGCAGTTATCCAAGTGACATAAATTGTATACATTTAACATTAGGCTGCAGCCGCCCAGACATGGAGTGATTAATATGCATATGAGCTGTGTAACAATAATGCAGGTAAGCATAGCTAGTTTTTGGCCCTTTTTGAGTACCAGAGTACCACTTATGTGCACCCCTGCTAATATGCAATTATTAACATTAATTGATATGCATTACATATATTATTATCTTATTTATATGTATTCTAATTAAAAAAAAAGGGTAAGGCCATCTTAATGTGGCCCTGACAATGTTTTACACTGAATACCCTGTTTCCATATGACTATAGTTATGTTTCTATGGTAGTTTTACTAAGTTTTGGCTATAAACATAAATATGGTCAGCTATACTTGTGTCGATATGTGCTTCAAGTCATTTCGTCATTGGTTAACAAAAAGAGTATGATTTATCTGATATACTACTGAAGTCTTTTTTGGTTTTAAGGCTGCCATACACGGCACGGATTCGTGCCGGATTCTGGCGCGATGGATTCCGGGCGCGTGCACGCGGATCCATCGTGCCGGAATCCCCTGCAGCCCACCTTGCCCATCCGATCGCATCCGATGGATCAGGGGCACAGAATCGGATCCGAGGAAGAACCAACCTGTTGGTCTTTTCGGTCCGATTCTGCTCTGATCAGGGGGCGTTGCGGTCCGGGAGGCGAGCCATCGGACACGGATCCCTCCCGGATCCGGCCGTACAAGGTGGGCTGCCACGATCGGATTCCCTAATTGGCTAATCGTTCTCACCTGTGGATGCCGGCGGAATCGCCGGAATCCATCGGGTGCAGAATCGATCAGCCAGGGAATCCGTGCCGTGTATGGCTAGCTTTACTGTTGTGTAAAAAAAATATTGTCATCCCATAATTTATTATTTGACTATAAATAAATAAATAAATATATATATATAAATATATATATATATATATATATATATATATATAATTATATACATATAAATTACCTGAAGGTTATTTTTAAATGTCTACATTGCCCACTTGACTTGTTTCTTAAATTTTTGCCAGAATTTGGCAGTCTCTGGGAAAGAACAGATAGTGTAGTTCCCACATTGGAAACACTAGCCAGAATAACAGTCTTAACGGGGTTTTCCAGAATAACATGATACTTCAGAAGCCAATGTATACCCCACAATATGGAGGTTTTCTGAATTATTTTCTTGCATTCTTTTAATCGCAAATTGTTGAAATAAGAGAGGTTTGGACAGAATTCATTTATGAAACTTTATTTTTCTTTTCTTGAGCATTTAATACATTCAGCCCAAAAATATTTGGTTCAAAAGCATAGAAGCTATTTCTGTGGCTTGAGTGCTCTGAAATCTTCTAGTCTGTAATTTTGAATTTTTCATGATGTTATCAAAGCATCTGGGGCAACCACATCTCTGTGGTTTGGTTCTTCCGTCACATCCTCTTGAGTGTTTCTCTGTAGCCAGAGTATAGCATCAGCCCACATACTGTTAACATGTGCTTTACTGGACAGTGTATATGGTATATTAATGCGAAGATCAAGCAAGCTAGCAGTCAAAGAGTCTTGGCAGAAAAATTGGTCTTTAACAAGTATAAAATGTTAAGGAAATGCTTTATCTCTATCAGTGTCTATCTGCTCCCAATAAAAGTGGAGTGAATCTGCTATTTTCTAACCATAAAGTAGTGTTAATTCACAGTTTTTATATCAATATAGATTATATAAAAGAAATTCACAAATACATATTTTGTAAAAATAGCAATAAACTTGTTAGCACTTGTTTTCCAAATCACCCATAGCTGTTAAATAAATCACATATATCCAATAAATATAAAAAATTATAAAAACAACTAGTTTAATCTGTATATTCGCTAGATACAAACAGCTCAAAAATCCCTTTATGGGTCTGCTTCTTAAAGTTTGTTGCATTGATACAAATGGTATTGGGAATTTGTACTGGATTTTAGAGATGGTTGAATTTTTTTTTCCAAAATTCAACCGTTTCGACGATTTCGAGTTAATTGCACAGCCCCTGAACATGATCACCAAACTTACTGGAGATATAGAGAATGGTTGGGGTATACTACAAAATAAAAAGTATGTCTTTAACATAAATAGTGTTTGCACAAATCAAGTTCAAGTCAAGTAAAAATTTCGAAAATCGGAATTTCAACTTTAAATCTGAACTTAATTTATGCACAAACGACATTTGCTAGAGCACATTATTTTTTTCAAATGTTCCCACAACCCTTCTCTACATCTCCAGTAATTTTGGTGATGATACCATGTTCAGGGGCTTTGCAATTAGCTCACAAAGTTGGCAAGTCGAAAAATTCGACCATCTCTACTGTATTTGGGTCACACTGGCTTAGTAAAGTAAGGGTAATAGATAACCTGTGATTCCATCAGGCTGTGATGGCCAACCCATTAGGAGATATTAAGATATTGAAGACAAGGAGTACCCTCAAATAGGGACTTTTAATTGGCCAACACAGCCCATACTCAGGGATACAAAAAAACGAAATGAAAAATTATATATTTTTTTTCATTTAGTTTATTTGTGTCCCTGGGTATGGGCTGTGTTTGCCAATTTAAAATAACTATCTGAGGGTACTCCTTGTCATCGCACTGGCTTAATAGTTAAAGAATTTGAGAGATATGGTGATTCCCTTCTAAAGTGTTAGCTGCAGTTTTGAGTCTGAGTTCACTATTCCAGTCATTATGACAGACGGGAAACTGATGTTTTCTAAAAAGAAGCCATCATTTAGAGATAGTCGCCTATATATATTTATTTCCGTACAGGTTTCCTTTAAGGCATAAAGGACTGAAAGCGCAAATCATAATTCCTCAGTAGAGACCATCCCCTTTAAGCGGTGTGCTATTTTCGTGTAATTGGTGTAAGAAATAATTGGGTGACAATTTCTATATAATGACACTGCCTAATAATCCTGACTATCACTGGTGCTAGCGTAGCTTTGATGTAGTGACTCATAATGCTGAGACAGTATAAGAAACGCAGCCTAAGGGTTAATAATGGTAATCCAAATGGTGAAACTGCAATTAAGTATTTGTAACCGAGCTGCAACAAGCTTGACTTGAAAATGCTAAATTTGACATCCCTTTCATGGTTTGTATCATTAGCCTTTGTCTGGCTATCGGTAATCCATGATGTGTTTTACTTTGGCTTCTGCTGAGAGGGTTTTAGGTCTTGTGGTTGTATGGGAACGATTGATGTGGATGGATTGGAGTTACTTTACTCCTACTTCATGATTGACAGACTGTGTGGAGTTTTAATAGCCTTGATTCAAAGCCAAACCAATCTGCCTACTGGGGTAGAACTTTTTGGCCATGTGGTTGGACACAAAAAAGCTGCATATTTACTAAAATTTTCCTATACAAGGAGTCAAACTACAAGAGCAACACTTAATAAGCGGTTGCCTTTATAAATGATGGAGTAGATGAGCGAAATGATTTCCATAGGGATGTATGACCACATATGATAAAAATGGGAATTCCTTTATTTAGAGATGAGCTGACAGATCTGCCTAGTTTTTTTTTCTGAATTCAGTAAATGATTACTAAAGAGCAAAAAAGCAAACCCATAGATTTAGCAAAAAACCGTTATTATAATAAATAATGTTAAATTATAATAAATGTATTCAATGTATGAATCATTATATATATATATATATATATATATATATATATATATATATATATATATATATATACTTTTCCATATTTATTAAAAAAGATATATTTGCATTGATATGTTCTGTGATTCTACCTAAACCATAATATAAAAATACATTATTCTGTAGAATGTTTAATACACAAAAAAGTTCTTAACATTTTTTAATTAAATCACAAATAACTAATTTTAAGCTTTGGATTTTTGTGTCTCTGTCAGTTAATTTGTTGTTCTTCTTTTCTTTAGCATTCCAATAGCTAGAACAAATAGGTTTTTAATTAAAGAGATGTACATATGCAAAATATCCTTTAAAAATGTGAGTGTGTGTGTATAAGGGGGTGGTCATATCTAAAAAAAAATTAACTACTTTTAAGCTCTTTAAAGCGATCCAAATGAAAATGTTAAAGACAAAAAAAATATTGGAAATGTAAACTATAGAACAAATGTAAAATATAGAAAATGTGAAATAAATAAACCATTTATTTAGAAACAGATTTTTTTTCAATTGATAAATGTCCAGATGCAACATGTATAATTGTGTGTTGCGTTCTTCTTTAATAGTTCCAAACAAGCCTCCGTGGACAAGAAATCTACAACAGAACTATTAAAAAAGCACTACTTAGTCCCTAAATTAGGATAGTCCAAGTTACCTGATTTTAACATAAATCTAATCACATGCTTTATTTAACTTTAAAATACTTGTGTTTTCTTTCATTGTAAAACATTGGCAAAAAAAAATCAACATTTATTATGAACAAAATTTTTGTCCAGCACTGTTCTGTAGCTTATGTGAAGTTATTTTATAAACATATTAGAGTGCCTGGCTGAGTGCAAGAGTTTTATTCCTCTGGTCTCTTAAGGTAGCCATACACGGTAAAAAATTTCTCTACCTTGCCCATCTGGTGTGATCGACCAAAAGTGATTGAAATCAAACATAAATTAAGCAGCTCTTTAAGTAGTCAAGGTGATGGGAGAACAGTGGCCTTGCAGGATTTAGAGATACTAAATAGTTTTGTACTTCTAAAGGATCTGCCAGGGTATGGGTACCACGTGAAGTACACGTGAAGGAACACAAAAAGTAAGCCCCCAAAATACTGCATCCAAGACCATTAGATGCGTCATTGCATAGGATGCACCCTATACAGTTGAGCACCCGATGGCCGAAAAATATTTCAGCTTTTTCCCACTCTGCTGGCCGGTGCTCCGCCACTGATCTTTCCTATGCATTGTGTAAGTCAGCCAGGCTCTGTGTATGTGAAAGCTGGCAGCATGAGCACAAGCAGCGCAGATGGTAAAGCTGCTCATAGGCAGCTATTTCATCTGGCTCTGCAACTACATTGACATAAACAATGCAGTACAAATAGAAGATCCGCCTGTAGCACCTCTTCCATCTGACAGCTCCTCCGCTTCCCCAGATAAGCTAATTTGGCACTTGTTCCTTAGTGTTGAAATAGGGAAGTCTGAACTCCTCAAAGTGACCAATCATTTCATAATATACCCAGATCATACTATTTCTACTCTTGTTAATACATTAAACCAAAAATCTCCTTTTTAAAAGAATATAGAAATGTCATTCTTGAGACACTTTACAGATATGTAAGATGTCAATACCTATGGAATCAAAAGGAAGAAAATTGCAACTGGGTTCAGATTCATTTACATTATACAGGGGGTGCTCAGGCAGTAAAACCAAATTGTGAGAGAGACTCTCTGTTCTTTGGGAACTAGCCATCACCATTGCTTAGCTGTCAAGGTGTCACATTTTTATTTCATGATTACATTTGAGCAGAGATAGTTGCTCTTGGTGAACAGAAAAGCTGTTCATGTACTGAGACAGTTACGCTATGGGTAATAAGGATATAAAGACACTTCAGGTTTTGATACATATCTCATGTTTTTACAGTCAAATGTTTACACTTTACAAGTGGAGTTTGGAGCAGTTTGTTGCTTCTTCTTTGTCAACTGAAGATGAAGACATTTTGCTTCAGTGAAATGGCGAGAATAATTGCTTTGTGATGACTGGACTGTGTGAAATGTAGAACCTTAGAAATTCTTCAGTAATACATATAGCATTACACATTTGGACATTTCTTTCTTCACTTCTTGAGTATAGGCTGTTATTGGTTCTTCTTATGCGTCATTAGATTTCTGATAAGTCACAGAAGGAACAGAAATATCTTTTTTCCTGCAAAAAAAAATAAATTTTATTTAATTAATTTTAGTCCATGGATCTTATTCTGTGTCCTCGTTACTGTTCAAAATTTAAGTAGTACAAAGGAAGGAAGGTAACGTTCATAAAAATATGTACTCCTTTGTACCTGAACTAATAATCAATAGTTCTAATATTATGTAAGTCAATTATATCTGGAGATTAAAAAAAATTAGATGATGTAAATGAAAAATATTATATGCTTTCAAGGGAAAGAATATTTTTTTTCAGTAAACACGAAAAACAATATTGTATTAAAATGTGATTTAAGAAATCTTACATCTTGACTGCTAAACTACATGTATGGGACCAATTTTAGTCACCAAAAAGAGTGACCAGTAAAAGAAGAAACAGCAGACTTTAGCTCTGTTACCCTTAAAAATCCCTTACATTGTATTAGTTATATATGACTTATAGGTATGTTATATATATGTTTTAAAGATGAAATAAAACATAGGAGTTTTTATTGGGACATCTTGCCAAGAGGGTGGTTTTCTCTTTTGATAAGAGTTTTGGCTTCAAGGACTGAAGGGGAGTGGTAATGATTACCTGCACCTGAACGTGTCCTGGAATACATACACAAAAAAGAAAGTCACACTGCCCGAGAGGAAAGCGGAGGTAGAAAGAAGAGTTTGTCGGTCTGGGTACCTTTGGAGTGCAGATTGCGGTTCCTACAAAGTTATTATATATATATATATATAGCTGGCCATAGACACCTCGATCCATGGCCGGCTTGTAGCAGACTCATCACAGCGTGGTAATGTCAAAACGCTGTGATGACTTTACTTTACTAACACAGGGATTCCTGTCAGATTGTAGCCAATTAATTGGAGGGGGAGGCGACTTCCCCTCCAAATTAACTGCCTACAACAGGATCGACCTCACCAAATACCAGAAGGATGGATCACCGTGCAATCAGACCTGCGGACTATTTGGGTCGATCCTTCAAGGAGGGAACCCCTCGTAGTTGCTGGCAACCAGCCACCATGCATTTGGCGTGAGCGCACACTCCTGTTGATTGCTTGCAACTTCTGAGGGGAATCAGTGTGTCTATGGTCGGCTTTAGAGACTGTCACTTGAGAGACAGTTAGTAATATGACTATATTATGTAAAGCGCAGTATAAAATGTTGACGCAATATAAATTCCAAGTTAATATTGATCTAAATACTTAAAGCTTATACAGGAATTTTTCTTAGGCCTTTTTTACATGACTACACAACTAGGGACATAATATAATATTTATTCATGCACAATATATATGTATTTTTTTAATATTCCTTGAGTTAATCTTTTGTACCTGTGTAATCATCCTCCTGGGTGAGTAGGCAGCTGGGCTATCTACTCATCCAGGGATTAGGCCTGACATGGATGACACTTTCTGGCCTCCATTCTTTGCCCATCCAGGCTTTTTGACAATGCATAATTTTTGTAAAGGTGCAGTTAAAAACATATAAAAAATAAATAAATGAACGGGTAGACTGACTTGGGGAAAAAAAGGCTTTTGAGGAGAAAATCAATACAACAATTATATCTGTCTATTAGTTGCATCAATCCAATAAAGCCGAACTAAAGCCAATTCAATTAACATTTAAATGAGTGTGATGGATTAAAAATATTACTGGAAGTAACACAAAACCCTACTAAAATGTAATTTCCTCATAGTATACAGAGAAGATGAAGAATCACTTTATAAAACGTAGGGTTAGTTGATGAGCTGAACTGACACAGAAAATGGTGCAGGTTCTACTCTATTTATGTTATTGCTTTGTATCTTTTCTCAAGAATTATAGGAGCACTTTAAAGGCCCCCATACACTTTACAATCCATAAAATTTCTGTACAATCACGAACGTTTGTTTTTACCAAAACCATGTAATATGAGGACCTTTCTAAACCTTCCAATCACTATGTATTCTATCAGGAGGCCACTGTACTGCATAGTTGTTGGTAGATCTGAAGGAAATTGTATAAAGTGATCAAAAGGTGTATAGGGGCTTAAGACCCTCAGTAACGGAATAATTGCAAATCCAGCCACACATATTTATGATTATGCAACCACCCAACTGAAACTAGTGTGAATATTTTTGAAGTATTGTGGTTATCTCTTTTGCCAGGTGAAACATCCAAGTAGCACCTCATCAATTCTACAGCATCTTATTGAAGTTTGACTTTACAAGGTGCAAGCTGCACCTGGAAGTTTACTGCATCTATTGAAATTCTCTCTGCTGTGCGTTACACTATAATTAGTTGCTGCAAGTACATCTAATTATTCCATTTGGTAACTAGAGGTCACAATGTGTAAACCACGGGAGTTGAGACTACAAGTGTTGAAGAGAGCAACAGCATATCAATTACCTCTCTTTAAATCTCTGTGTACAAGCCTCTGTCATTTTAAACATGTTCAACATTCCATTTCTACGATCTGGGACTTCATCAAGTAAATGCCCTTTAGTGCATAGGTACGTGATATCTACTGGCGCAGCTTTTATCACTACACTTTATCAATGAGTGCATTTATGGGGGGAACATTTGTTCCAAAATTAAGTAATTCTACCCTTTTGAAATTCTAAAAATAGTGTGTCATTTAGCTAGACATTGGATAGACCTCAACATATTTGAGAGTTTAGCTTTTGGCAAGAGTGCTGGGCACGGAAAACAGGATGAGTGTACGATTATCAAATAACGATGCCCATGTCAACCTGGACTCAGGAAAGAGCACATTTATGGTTTGGTCTTTTGCCAGAGTGCAGCATGGTAGTAATCATTATACTTGATTAGAATTAATTCCACATATGCAGCACTCTGTAAAAGATTATAGCACCCAGTGCGTTCATTAAACATATTTATCACTGGCACATCAATGCTCTTATTTTATGTTATAGTAAGCCAGGACAGTCTGAATGGAATCTTTTTAGCAAAGATCCTAATGGCAGGAAAATTTAAATATATAATTAAAAAATATATAAAAAAAATGCATATTACAAATCACCAACAACTATGTTTAAGGTGCAATTGGAAATTATTCACAGAAATTTACTTTTTCCACATCTTTCTATGTTACAGCTTTATTACAAAATTGATTAAATACTTTTTTTTTACACACAACATCTCATAATGACAACGTGAAAGAAGCTTAGTTAAGATGTTGGCAAATTTATAAAAAAAAAAAATCAAGAAAGCACATGTATATAAGTATTCACAGCTTTTGCCATGAAGTTCAAAATAATGCTCAGATGCATCCTGTTTCCCCTGATCAGCCTTGATATGTTTCTGCAGCCTAATTGGAGTCCACCTTTGGTAAATTCAGTTAATTGTACATGATTTGCAAAGGCACAGACCTATCTAAAAATATCCCACAGTTGACAGGTCATGTCAGAGCACAAACCAAACATGGATTTAAAGCAATTGTCTGTAGACCCCCGAGACAGCACAAATCTGAGGAAGGTTACAAGAAAGTTTCTAGTGCTTTGATGGTACCAATGAGCACAGCAACCTCCATCATCCATAAGTGGAGAACGTTCAAAACCATAAGGTCTCTTTCTAGAGCTGGCTGGTCATCTAAATTGAGTGGTTAGGGGAAAGGGGCCTAATGCTAGCCATACACATGCCGATAAGCGGCCGATTTTGAATCTGACCGACGGGCGTGCGCGTCCGATTGAAGGGGCCCCATAATGCAACGGGAGGCTAACGTGATGACGTCATCACGTTAGCCTCCCGGAAAGATATCGGGACTAGTCTGCCTACACACATCGGCGTGTGTATGGCAGACTTTAGTCAGGAATGTGACCAAAAACAGGGACATCCTAGATAAAAACCTGCTCCAGAGCACTCTTAAACTGATCTTTCAGCAGGATAACGACCCTTAGCACAGGACAATTCTTCATTGAGTGTCACAGCCAGAGCCCAGGCTTCAATCTGATTGAACATCTCTGGAGAGATCTTAAAATGTCTGTCACCAACGCTTCCCATCCAACCTGATGGAGCGTGAGAGGTGCTGCAAAGAGGAATGGGTGAAACTGGCCAAGGGTAGGTGTGCCAAGCTTGTGGAAAAATACTTGAGGGTGTAATTGCTGCCAAAGGTTCATTGACAAGGTATTTAGCAAAGGTTGTGAATGCTTCTGTACATGTGATTTCTATTTTTTTTTTCTTTTTAAGAATGGTTCCAAAACCTCACGGAAACTTTTTTTCACGCTGTAATTTTGGTGTTGTATGTAGAATTCTAAAGGCAAAAAATAATTGAATCCATTCAATAATTGAATCATTCATAAAGCCCCCCATAGACAGGCAGACTCCCGGCCATAGTTGTAGCAGACCAACCTGCGTGCTCGCTCCCACCGAGCACATCAAGGTTGGTCTGCCGCAACTCTGTGGGAGCCCACCTTGAATTATGTTGAAAAAAAGCCGGCAGGTCGGATCGCACACGGATCCGACATGCCGGTTCTTTTTCTGTACGACTGACAGCTGCAGGCTGTTAACGCTGTTAACTCAGAGGGGGAGTCTTTTCCTTCAGTCTGACAGGAATCCCGTGTGTCAGTGGAACACACAGGATTCCTGTCCGACATTTAGCAGACTGATCACAGCGTGGTGACGTCACCACGCTGTAATCAGTCTGCTAAAGGTCTGCCAGAGATCGAGGTGTCTATGGCAGGCTTTAGGATGTAACAAAACAAAATGTGGAAAAAGTGATGCAGTGTGCATACTTTCCGGATGTATTTTATATAGAGCAAATGTCTACCTGTTCTATGGTTTCCATGGTTTTGTAAGGAGGCATTAGACACAATAATGGGGAGGTTGATGACATTTGCACATGAAGAAATAAAAAATAAATGTCAGCCATGTCTCAATCAGCTATTGCTAATCACAAGTTTCTGTTCCTGGTCATGGGGATACATTTTGAACTTCCTCTGCCCCACAGCACTTGCTACCCTTTAGTGTTTGTTACCTTGTGGCCTTTTTAGGCATTTTACAGCTCAGTGTTTTTTTGTAGTGTTTGATGGTGTGTAGAAGAATTGAGAGGAAAGCTCTAGAGTCCCGAAAAGGACATTTTAATAATTTGTTATGTGCCTTTCTCAGTTTAATATTTCACTAACTAAAGCTGTTGAAGGAGGACACTTTTTTTAACACTTTATTGGCCAATAATGCAGTAGGTAGAAAGGAAATGTAACATTAAACTGGCATCCAATGGTGAAGTGGAGAAGCTATCAAATCCAATGGTTTTTGTGGACCTCTCGAGTTGTTGAAGGCTTCTGTTTGGATCTACTATTTTCATGTCAACTGGAGTAAATTTTTGCCAGTGTAATAATAATAATACAGACTACAATATGAAGAGAAAGTAAAGTGGGGTTATGGTCAACAACATTTATTCTTTATACTACATGAACAAAAATCGCAATGGCACGTATCAGCAGGGAACAGCTCCAATGTGTATAAATACTTCTACCGGGACAGCTTTGGTTTTAGGGCAACATCACTTACCTACTGTGCTTCTTTTCATGAAGAGCAATCAATATTAGGAGGACCATCAGAGTAAGAAATCCAAACACACATCCTAGGACTATACCCAGGGTATTGTCTGAAAGGGAGAAGAGTTACATATTTAGAAAGTTTAATACATAAAGTATATTCTTTGCAAAGTATATTCCCTAAAATGTATCCATTCATTTATAAATTTTATTAAAGCATAAGCAGCTAAATTCAGTTTTAATTTATAAAAGTCCTGGTACACGCTCTCATAATTTCTCATCTGGACTACTGAAACATCATCCTCTCTGGCCTTACTCTAACTAGATGGTCACCTCTTTAGTCCATCTTGAATGGTGCTGCTAGACTCATTTACTCCTCTAACTGATCCTCATCTGCTGCTCCTCTCTGGCTTTCAATTGTCCAGGGAATTAAATTCAAAATATTTAAATCACACCTCCTGTCCCACTTACATTTCCAAAACCTGGTACATAAGTATACCTCTAACCACCACTTTTGCTACTCCACTGGCCTACTATTGACATCCCCAACATCAGCACATGTGCGGCTTCCTCTTTGGAACTCTCTCACTTGCCCTATTAAGCTAGCCATACACGTGTCGAATTCCATGGCCAATTGATCACTCACCCGATCGATTCCGGCGATTCTGCCGGGAATCGCTGGTGTGATCAATCGGCCAATTAAGAGTATCCATCGCTGCATACCACCTTGTCCAACAGATTCCGGGACGATTCCGTGTCCGATTGTCCACCTCACAAATGGCAACTCCCCCTGATCTGTGCAGAATCGGATCAGAAAGACCAACATGTTGGTTCTCTGTCGGATCTGATTCTGGGCCCCTGAATGATCGGACCTGATCGATTGGACAAGGTGGGCTGCATGCGATTCCGGCACGATCGTTTCGCGTGCACGTGCCCGGAATCGATCGTGCCGAAATCCGGTGGGAATCCGACACGTGTATGGGGGCCTTTAGACTTGCTTCTACCTTTAGTACTTTAAAAAAGCCATGAAAACCCACCTCTTCAGTCCCATCCCCCCACCTGTTGTAAACTCTGTTCCCTAACAGATTTGTAAGCCCATTCGGGCAGGGTCCTCTACTCCTCCTGTGTCATAACCTGTGTGTTATCTTGTGTTGCATCTCTATTGTACAGCGCTATATAAAGAAAAGATAATAATAATAACAACAATAGAAAAAAGATAATAATGTATAACACACTCTCAGATATTACCTTTGTAAAGATAGATTCTAAGTAGTTTATTTAGGTGTGTGCACTTTGCATTAAATTAATTAATGCAAGAAAACTCCTATAATCCCTATGGTGACCTCCAGGTAAATTTGTCAATATCTAAAATTCTACACAGTATCTTAACTAGTGAGGAGCGGCATAGGCAACATCCGTATTCGCGCCATGCCGCAAATTTTATGGAAAACATTCGGAAAATATTCGCATTCGGCAATATTCAGGGTTTTTTTATTGCGAATATCGGCAGTTTTTATTGCGAATTTTGCGCGCGCAATATATGTTTAACAAGTGACGATTTTCGCAATATTCGCATCACCCCAATATTCATTTAAAAAACTGTTGATGGTCGCAGGGAATGTTGCTAAGCTCTTGTTGCAGCCTTCCCATTCGTCCACTTGCATTGAGAGGCATGTGTAATGGATAAAAAATACCGAATATCCGGAATTGCGAATATTTGGCAATATATTCACCATCTTCGCGAATTTTCGAATTGCCGATATTCGCGATTAATATTCGGAATCCGAATATTCGCGATCATCACTGATCTTAACATCGGTACGCCTGTAGATTACAGCATCAGAAGACTTTACAGAGTCACTTTTTGTGGTGTACATGAATGTCAATTCTGTTTTGTAAAACCTGTTTCTGTTATCACCATCATCATTACTGTTATAATTCTGTGTATAGAGTGCCAACATATTACACAATACTTTAATTAATTACATTTAATTACGAGGTGTGAATTATAAACTGTAGGCTGTAAACTCAATTAATTACATATCACATATGAAGATATGTTAACCTTAATAAGATTTTAATTCTGAGTTATTAAAGTTGAGGGTGACTTGAACAGATAGCACACCTGGTAGTGGAAGAGTTGCTTTCCATACCTTTCTGGTCGGAAGGATATAGACCCTTCTGATTTATCAGACACATATGTAATATGTGGCGGCCGTCACACAAAACACCCTTAGGCTGAACTATTCTGGCAGAGTTTACGCATACAGTGCTAGGCAAGATTAATTCATATTTTCTCATCATGGTTACGCATCACTGACATATGAGAAAGCACAATCAACGGTTATTCATTCAACATACTGGCTCATTTTTTATTTGTGCTTTTCCACTAATCAGCTTTATCTGTATTTCTGTGTGTTTTCCAAGGGTGGAGACATGAACGGAATGTTCTTCTCTATCATGGGCAAGAATGAGGCAGACACTTACAAAGAATTCATTGATAAAATCATAAAAACTTGAGTGAGTGATCAAAATCCACCACCTTTCATGGATGGCATGTGGTGATCAGTGACGCAAACAGAAAAAAAAATCATGATTTGCCACACTTTAGTTTGTAAGTTATTGTAAGGACAAATCAACTAAATGAATATAATAAAATACTGATGTTTTTTTTTTACTCGCCTAGCACACTGTCTGAGATCATTGCAAAGCCCCTGAATATCATCACCACAATTGATGCAAATGTAGAGAAGAAGGTCATGGGAACATACATTTTTGCAAGTCAAGACTCTTTGAGGCAATATTTTGACTTAAAGCAGATCTACCATCTGGTAGGTCACTTGTCATTATTGACCGATAATTAGGGCGGATTGCTGTCACAAATAAAAAAAAATTCTGACAGCAGGAGGGGAGATTTTGCTGAGATCGCACCTCTTGAGGCATGACGTCATACAGCCCCAAGGGCATATGGGACATCTGTCCCAAGTGCCCTAGTGGCTGTATGATGTCACACCTGCCCAGTCCCTGTACTGCAGGATTGTCAGATTTCCTGTATCCTTGACCGCACCCCGCAGTGATGAGAGGTGCTTCCCCCCACACGCTCCCCCCTAGAAGCACAACCACCCCATGGTCTACGGCAGTAAAGGGGAACGCTCGTCTCAGTCTCAAGCCAAAGGGTGAATGGGCAGAAGTGGCTTCTTTTTGCCAGTACTGAAGATGCTGGCCCGCCCCCTTCAACAGCGAGAAGAAGTGACGTCAGTGACTAACCACAGATCATGTTTAGAAATTGCATTAGCTGAGTATTTGTATAAAGCAATATCGAGGGTAATGACAACTGAGTCTTAAACAAGATTGAGCTTAGTACAATATTTAAAGTCTATGTCTCTACAGAGCATTTAAAACCATTATGGCCTAGACAAGGGTATGTCTCCACAGCGTTTTGTGATCCCTCGGGACACCTACGTTAAGCGCAGTGCTTGGTGGGGTCCTGACGGATCACATACATTTTACCTGCCCGACGGATGCACTGTTCACACATGCGCCGATGCCGGGGTTAACATACTGCACTACATTAACCCCTGCATAGGCGGATTGTGTGATCACAGGGCTGTGGAGACATACCCTTACTGACCAGGGTATTTTTGATACAGAGTAAAAAGTTTTTGTCAAAATATACGTTAGGAGCAAGGGTATGATACTTGCATTATGTATTACTAGACAGCATCTGCCCCCAACCAGATCATTAAATTAAAAGTGTCTATAGACCAATATTTTAGAAAATGTGAATATTCTGATCTATATTCTCATATGTATGACATATGGTCCTGGAGGAATATAAAATATGTTTATATGTGCCTATGATGTATGTATCTGCTTTGTGGAATGGAAACTGTTCTGTGCTTGATTCTGCAAGAAGCAAATGCACCACTTCACCACCAAACCAGCAGTGTTATAATTACAAGCATATTAATGATAATCATTAACAGAATGACTCCATGGAAACTTTCATGAAATCAAACAGCACCAGAGAGGAGTGCAGATTAGGCCTCCAGCATATTGTGCTTTTCATTTTTTTTTATAGAAATAAAGATGAGAGGAAGGTGTTGTTTGTTGTTTGAATAAGCAAGTTTTGCCGTTTTTTTGACATGGTTAAATCATTCAATCATTCCTCAAGGTGCTTATAATAAATTACACTGGAAGCGCATGCTGTGCACAGCTACTTGTTGATGGCACTTGCTTACTGCTTAGATTTGCATTGCTAAACAGCTGCACCAAAAAAGATTTGAATAGTCGGCATAAAGGTACTTGAGTAAAATTAAGGCAATAACAGCAGCAATTGTTGTTGGTATTGTGGCAGACTGGTCATCTGTCACTGTGTGAATGGACCATTAGGTGGTGTCCTGGAAGGAGTCCGGGAATAATTTGCACAGCACCATTAGGTTGCTGAGTGTTTTGTTTTCATTTTTGTTTCAGGGCTCCTGGACTCTGGGATAGGAAGGATGAAACTGGGTGGACCTTTCTATTCCCCCGGTAAACTTAAATGTTCTACACCTGGGTGCAGGTGATTGGAGCTGGGTGTGACTCCAAATAGCTGCTGAGTCCAGTGTATATTGTTCCCAGTTAGGTGATTAATCGCCTGCCAATCGGAAGTGCCGGTTTGGAGTGTCACATTCGAGTTCCAAATAGCGAAAGTGACACTCTTTGATGTTAATTCTGGAATGATCAGGTAAGTGTAATGTCCCCTACCTCCTTTTTTCCCTGCTTGAGCAAATGATGTGCATGGTGGTAAGTTAGAAGGGAAAGGAATGCTGTATCCGTCTATGTAATTGAATGGGGCAACCCCTGTGGAATGGTAATTTGGCCGTCTTTTCTTCTTCTAACCTAAACTTTTTATAGATTTGAGCGCAACCGAGCACCATGAATGTGCATATCACTCGAATCTATTACCAAATTGAGCCATGTATGCCCAGCTTTAATGCCAGACACAAACATACAGACACTAAAAGCCTCTTCAGTAAAGACCTGGCAGAGCATATACCAGATGTTTACTTGAAGTCAACCTAAGGCCTGGCCTCAAAGTTGTTTGACCAACAATACTTTACACTTTCTTAAATATACAGTGACAGGTCAGTTCTCATTGAGGCTCAGAGGGAAGAAAGAGGTTGCAGAGCAAGGTAAATAGCTGCTTTCACCTCAGGGCAAGACTATGGTTTAAATTCAGGGTGTAAAACGCAGAGATTTCTATTCTCCTATCCAAATAGCTGGATACGTAGTCTTGTTGCTACAAGACTGCCCATTCATGTGAATGGGCTGCATTTTTACATCATCAAAAAAACACCTGCACCATTCTTTAACAAAATACTTATACATATCACATCATCAAATAAAAGAGGAAAGCATAGTACAACTCCTGTTCCCACATAAAAACAAAGTACAGTGCGAAAAACTATTTGCCAAACCAATAACCCTTATTTTTGGGGGCTTAGTACAATCAACCTAAACAACACTTTTAAAG
>CM070032.1:55280943-55323533 GCA_036250615.1 Ptychadena robeensis
TTTCTAATCATTCCTCTTCAGTTGCATTTGCATTGGGTTATGGCCTTCATATACACACACATAATATAATGCTGTCTTCACACTTTCCCTGGGATAATAAAATTACACCCTATAGATTTTTATCATCAATACCTTAGCAAGATGAAAACCAAATGCTGGTTCTGGCAAACAGATTTGGTTGTTTAGAGCAGCACCCCAGATTTCCCATTGTTGGAAGAACTTTGGACGTCATTTTAAATGAATGGCAAATTACATTGTTAAAGAAATGAGCGTAACGCTCAGAGGGTTAACTCTGCAGCGGTCAGCCCATACCATACGGTTTCAGTGGTACTTGTTACATTGTACCCTGGTTGTTTTCCTCACCATCTCACCACCCCTCTACATATTGCCGGCATCTTTGATGGTGCCGCCGATGTGGGCTGGGAAACCGACGTCCCTACATCAGTGGTTCCCAAACTGGAGGACGGGCACCCCTGGGGGGCGCGTGATGGTATTCCAGTGGGCGCGGGCCCTCATTCAATGATACTAAAGGGACGGAATTGATTCAGAATCACAGCAGCCTCATGGAGCATAGGTAAGTATGCACAGTTTGTCTGGATGAGGAGGCGTTACAGGCTTTTCGCGCCTGAAGCAGGTTACACTGTACACTGTGAATCCCCGCTGTCCTCCCTGCTCTCTACACACTGCCGGTGTCAAATAGACACCGGCGGTGTGTGTGGGGAAAAGCGATGCCCTCTCCATTAACATGAAGTTCTATGGCGCCGCCCCCTTCTTGAATCAGGGCGGGAAAAGCTCCTTGAGCCTGCAGTTTTGCAGAAATGCTGCAGGTTCAAGGAGAGCGCTCGATCCTGGCACGGGTACAATTTGATCCAAGACGTCCAGGAGGTTAAGGAAGCCAGCACAATCACTAGTGAAACATCTTCAAGAAAACAGTAGCAAATCCAGTTGGTAGTGTTACTAGCTTTTAGATATGCTGGGACCCACAAAATAGTGTCAAAGAGTTGTCATGTCAACTGAACATTGACTACAGAAAGGTAAAGCACACCCCTTATAAAAACTGAGCACTGGTATAATTGTAGTTTCTTCATTATTCTATTTATTATCATTTGTCATGCCTTTACATGAACATTCAAATGACATGGCAGTAAATAACATTTGCACTCTCGGCTTTAATTCAAAAAAGAAAATATTGACACTTGTGGCTGTCTTGATTTGTAAGTACACCTAGATTGTGTTGGGGCACAGTGCTACATTTGTATACAAGAAACAGCTGCAGCTGCCTTATAAACAGTACTAATGTTCCCCCCATGCAAATGGCAGTGGCTGTTTCCAATGCTGTACTAATGAGGTGTAATGTGCGCATCAATAACACATAACTACAAGATTTGTCACACAATCTTCCAGTTGTCCTGGCAGAATTGCAGCACCATTCAGCACATTCATTTAGACAATGGCGGCATTTTGACTCTGACATTGCTGCGAAAACTTGTGTCCCCTAATTAAAACAACACAAAAAGGCCATGTTAACAAGCTGTCCTCTCTTATTGCTCTTTACAAGTGTTCAGAGAAGTTTATACTAGTGCTGCAAACATGCAAATGACTTTTACATTTATTCAACTGTAGAAGGAGGCTGGTGATGTTTGCTCTGGTATAGAGACATGTCTTGTATGACATGCTGGGGCCACTATATCCCACTGTCCTTTAGATGCCTTCTGTCATTTGTACCACACATATAAAGCCCTAGTTTTGTAGGCAAAGCATATAAATTATTTTGTAAATAAGCAGTTGTTTACACTATAGATATACTAGTAAATAAACCTTCTTATATGAACCCCTACCATTAAAAATAATGGGTGCTGCCATTGCAAGATTTAAGCCACAAACCTAGATCCTTCATGTAGCACTTTATTGTCTAAAGATTGTCAGAATTCCTCATGTTTATAATTGTCATTTTAGTACATTAAATCAATTTCACCAAATAATGACAGTAATCAATGTTTTCAGACTAGACTAAAGCTAACCATACATTTAGGGATGCTCCCTCGATAGATGAGGGACAGACCCTCAGAGGATCAGCCAGCACCCTTTGTGTGCTGGACATTACTTTAAATGGGGACCTTGCAATCCAACATGCAGAATATTCCTGGTCAATCTTGCCAGGTGGACGCACCTGATTTCCGCTAGATCCTAGGTGCCCAACCTGCAGCCTGGGCCACATGCGGCCCATTGGGCGTTGTTCGGCAGCCCTCCTTGGTCCTCCACATGCTGCCCCCAAAACCTAACTATCAATGCATAGTGTATAGCAACTCACCTGTGTAGTGGTCACATGCTGATCCGGCTTTCTTAATCAACTTTGGCCTATATCAGTAAAATTGGCAATGTTGATCGCAGAAACCAGGTCTACATTAGAGGTCTACACCAAGGGCCAGGAGGGGGTGCTGTCGGCTTTTGACTGCCTGTCAGGATCTGGTCCACCGCCTGCTGAGATATTGAGATATGTCGATGGGGGAGGGTCTGGATCGATGTTATGTGATACCGAGCCCTTTAGTGATGCCAAGGGTCGCACTTGTGGCCCTCCATATCAACTCAGTTCCCCGCCACTGCGCTAGACGATTAGCGGGAACGCACACAGCGCCTGATGGGCCAAACGATCGCCCAGGAATCTACCTTAAGCTACCTTAAGAATTAGACAGACTAAGATTCTCCATACATTATATGGGCACAAATATTGGAACACCCATTGGACATTATTATGGAACACCCATTGGACATTATATCTTCAGGAACTTTCATGATGTTGCATTCTTATCCCATAGGCATCAATATGGTGTCATGTCCATTTGAGCAGTCATAACTGATAACAATCCCTACCACAGGATTTTCAGATGTGGATGCTGAAATTTTTGCCCATTTAACTCAAAGAGCATAAGTCAAAGTCTACAACCTCATAGGTCACTCCGCTGAAATAGTGGAGATACGCAATAAAAAAAATATAAATTAAGTTTTCTGACAGCAGGAGGGGCAACTTTTCTGAGATCACCCCTCCCACTGTTAGCACAATACAGAAAGTGTCTAATTTATATTGAAAAACATAGAACATAGAATTTTAAGGTGGGGGAAATAGCTATTTCAAATGGACAAGAATGTGGATTTGTAGATTCAATGTAAATACCTCTTGACACACAAGGCAGCTGATCCAGGGGGACCAGAGAAAGGGTAAAGAATGCACAGGTGACATTAGCAGGCCTGGTTGTAACCAGGAGCAACCGTGCAGGACCAGTCCGGGTTGGCAACAGGACAATCAAGGCAGGCAGACAAGGCTTAAACAGGTAACAGATTCTCAGAACACACTTATGAATCAGTAACACAGAAACATCAATGGAAACCGGGAGCCCTAGCAGGACATAGGGACCTTGACACTAAGGCATCTGTGTAAAGGGTAGAGACATTCTTATAAATGCAGATGGATCACGATTGGCCAGTGAGGACACATGACAAATCACCTAAATCCCAGGAAGTGACACACACTGGTCCTTCAGGAAGTGCTGCAGAAAACCAACAGCAGGCAAGATGTGGTCAGGGCTGAGAGGACACTTTAGAGTGGATCCCAGCACAACAGTAAATCATCACTGAACATGGCGCCCGGGCCTGCGGTGGTAAGCAGGGGGACAGATATGCTGCTGTTACAGCTACATCTTGGACTTGGACCAAAATTGGGGTATGCAATATCACTGAAAAATGGCTGAAAAAATAAAAAATGTAAGGTGTTGCAATGACCCAGTCAGAGTTCAGACCTAATTGAAATGCTGTGGCAAAAAGGGTGGGCCAGGTTTACCCCACAACAATATGGTGATTTTAAAATCTTCTAAGGACCAAAAACTGTTTTTTTTAATGGCCTTAATAAACGAAACCCTAGGAATGTGTTTTTTTCCTATACAATATAAGTAAAAATATTTGATCTCCTGTTGATTTTGTAAGTTTTCCCACTAACTAAGAAATGGCCAGTCTATAATTTCAGTGGTAGGTTTATTTGAACAAACACTAAAGATGGACTTGATTTGAACTTAATTTGTGCAAAAACTATTTGTGTTAGAGACATTTTTTTTTTGGAGTATACCCGCAACTGATCTCTTTATCTCCAACAAGTTTGGTGATGATACCATGTTCAGGGGCTTTGCAATTACCTCAAAATCGTCAAAATCGTCAAATTTTTTAAAATAAATTCGACCATCTTTAACAACGACAGAACAAAAGCAAAATCCAAAAAAATACATTTTAGGAAAGTTATAAATGAATTTGATTTATTGAAATTAGTACTTGGTGGAAAAACCTTTGTTGGCAATTACAAGCTTTGTACGAGTTTCAGGAGGGATTTGGCTCACAGTTCTTTGCACACTCTCTTCAAGTCATAAATGTTTTGTGGCTGATGTTTGGCAACTCGAACCTTCAGCTCTCTCCACAGATTTTCTCTAGGATTAAGGTCAGGAGACTTACTATGCCACTTCAAGACCTTAATATTCTTCTTCTTAAGCCAATCCTTTGTTGCCTAGGCCATGTGTTTTGAATCATTGTCATGCTGGAATACCCACCCACAACCCATTTTAAATGTCCTGGCTGGGGGATGGTGGTTCTCATCCAATATTTGCCGATACAAGGCTCCATCCATCCTCCCTTTTATGTGGTGCATTTGTCATGTCTTGGCAGAAAACCCCCATCCCAAAGCATAATGTTTCCACTTCCATGTTAGACGGTGTGGATGATGTTCTTGGCATAGGCAGCACACCTCCTCCTTCAAAGATGGCGTGTTGAGTTGTTTGCAAAGAGCGATATTGGTCTCATCTGACGACAACACTTTCACCAAGTACTCCTTTGAATCATTTTGATTTTCAGTGGCAAACCTCAAATGGGCCTGTGTATTTGCTTTCTTGAGCAGGGGAACCTCACAGGCATTGCTGGATTTTAGTCCTTCATGGTGTAGTGTGTTACTTTGGTAACTTTGGTCCTAGCAGTCTTCCTCCGGTGTAGTTCTGGTTGGTTACACACCATTATTATTGAAACACCACGAGGTGAGATTTTGTGGGGAGCTCCAGACAAAAGGGAGATTGGCAGTTATTTTATGCTTCTTCCATTTGCAAATAATGACACCAACTGTTGTGTCCTTCTTACCCATCTGCTTGTAGCCCATTCCAGCCTTGTGTAGGTCTATAATCTTGCCCCTGACACCCTTGGAAAGCTCTTTGGTCTTGGTCATGCTGAAGAGTTTGGAATCTGATTGCTATTATAGACAAGTGTCTTTTAGCCCCAGGCTCCACTATGCGCTGCTGCCAACGCAAGTCTCCATCGCGTTACTATGGACACAGATGGGCTGTGTCGATATTAGCCTGACAGAGGCGGGGCGAGCGGATCTTATGCTCTGATGGGCTGTAGAGCCAACCCTGTCAAAGCCACATTGCCGTTATTGGCCAGCTTGAGCACTACATTAAGACCCCTGCATTTAACACAGGGGTTTTAACGTACAGTGGAGCTTAGGGCTTAAACAGGCAATGAGATGAGAAGGCTCCCAAAGTCAACTGGTTACCTGAATAAAATACAGTTGGGGGCCAGAAATATTGCTGATTGATAGGGGATCAAATACGTATTTCATTCATTCATTGAAATGATTCACTGATCATTTCTATTTTAGTGGGCAAACTTACAGACAAGGGGTTCACATTTTTTTTACATTTCACCACAACCCAAATGCAGTTTAAAAGTTTTAAGACACTATTGTATATTGTGTTTACAAGATGAATATTTTTTGTGCTACAGTATGTCTGCGATTTAATCATTCTGCATTTTTCATTATCTGAGAACTTGTATGACAACATTTTCAGTAAAGAAGGATCTGTCCCTCCACTCATTACAAAACTATTCATCATAGTCCTGAACAGTGCCACGCGACAAGTTTGGAACATTTAGGGCTGGCCAGCTTCTGAAAAATAAATGCTTAGTCCCATGTCTGGAAGCATGGATGAATGACACAGAGCAGCCTTTAAACTGAAGCCAAACCTAGCTTATCTATAAAGCCGCTGCTTGAGCAGCGGGGACAGCTGCGAGCTTCATGCGGGGACAGACACCATAAATGTGGTGTGTGAAAAGAAACACAGATTCATCATTTACTTTGATTAATGTGTCTCTTATTATCCCTAATATACTGCATATTTCCAAATCAAGTAGACTAAACCTTGGTTCATGAATATCTGTTTCACGGCATGGGGACACACCTGTTCTCCACCTTGGACTGGCCTCATTATTATCCATTAGCATTTTTTTTATTCACTAACTAAAAAGTTATTGTTATTAGATGCACACACCATTTCTATGTTAGCAATAAAACATGTCCATTTATAAAAAAATATCAATACATTGTAAATAACTCTTTACAATATCTTTTCATAATACAATACATAACTAACTTTGTATTATAATACTATGAATTGTACATTGAAAAAAGGCCATGGAATCTCCATGTTTTGGAGTTGAAAGTACAGAAGGTAATGGCAGTAGAGCAGGGGGTGGCAAACTCCTGCCTGGGAGCCAAATTTTGCACATGTGTAATTATATTTGACATGCAACATTTAAAAAAAACAAAAAGAAAGAAATGAATGCTACAGAAAAGAATTTCATTTGAAATGTGATATTCTATAAATTAAGCTTAGTGTGTACTGTATATTTTGCGAAACACAACTGACCATTATATGTACATGTAGCTTTTGGGAGGGATTCCAGATAAAAATAGGAAGGAAGGTTGGGACCCTGTGGCTTGGATTTCCAAGTATGGCTGACTAGATGTGTATGAGTGTAACCACATGAATCATTGATACCATCAAATCTTGGTATAAACTATATCCATGTACTAAGGTTTGATGTGACATTATCTGAACCAACATTTAAATTAGATGTATTTGCCAATTACACCTAGCCCAGAGATTTCTTGACATCCAGGACTATATATGTTTTAAAGAATGAAACATGAAAAACTTTCCTTGACTTTTTTACGTTTGGACTGTGTTATATTTGATTTTAAATTCCCCCTGGGGGGTATGGTATTTAACGGAATATAGTGGCTGTGAAAGTCCCCTTGTCTTTACTTTTACTAAAGAAAACAAACAATGGTGGGATGTACTAGTATATTCTAGTCGTCTTAACCATTCAATTTTGAATATATTTTTTGGGATGTTGGCCACACAGAATGTGGGCAATGTGGTATTAAAACTATATACTATATCCATGGGCTGGTCGACAAATTAGCTCCAACAGCCCTCAGAGGATTAATACAGAATTTGATCAAACAGTTGGTCTCCTACTTAGTCACCGCCTCCACAGGAGTCCCCCCTGCAAGGGAGAACCTATCATTTCACCTTTGATGTAAAGTCTGTCATTTATTGACTTTCAATGTCTATGTCCTGAATAAGCCCTAGTCGAAAGATGGGCGAAACATGTAGATGCAATATAGAATGTAATGTAACATTAAATAATGTCTGATACCAATCTGAATTGTGGATACTAATCAGTTGTCTTTTTAATAATTTCAATAAAGTATATGTGATGTTTTAGATATTATGTATGTTTCATGATATTTTAGTAAACATTTCTATATTACTTACCTTGGTTTGCCATTATATATACCCTATGAGGGTAAAATGTGGGTTTCTACGCTATGTGTTTATCAGCACTTAAGCTGGCCACACACGGGTAGATTCCCATGCAATCAACCGGCGATCAATTACAGAGTGGCGACGGTATTGATTGCAGGTCAATCGTACAGTAAGCAATGGGCACATGAATTACCATACGATGGGAACCTGGTTTCCTCTGGCTGGGGAAAGCAGCCAGCCTGCAGCCAGATCCCCCCCCCTTCTTCTGGCAGAGCTGGGTTCGCATTCAATGTAATGGATTTCGACCAAGGTTTTGGACACCAGTATGGTTGAGTTCCTTTGAGCAGGAGCCATTGATCCTGCTCGAAGGAACCGTAGATGGCACAGATGAAAAAACAGATTAGAGGAACATAGGGAGTGCCAGATGTTCCTCTAATCTGTTACTTTATCAAGCCGTGTGTGGCTAACTTTAGGAGCAGGAAGTGCTAAGAGTGGAGAAACATTGTTGCAGCAGTGCCAAAAAGATAGATAATAATTCAAGATAGATAGGTAATGTAAAGAAAAATAACACTATTGGAAACTACATGTATTCTGAATGACTATTTTAATACTTTTTTTTAAAACTTTGCAGTTTAATATGTAGAATATAAATGAAGTTCAATGTGGTGAAGAATCTTCATGGCATAAAACAAAAGTAAAGAAATGTGTGCAATGGTAATAAAAACATTAGTAAAATGAATGCATTATACAAGTTTATCTGCCCCTCTGCAAACTTGGATTCTCAGACTCAATTGATGTGTGATTCAAAAACTTCACACCCGAAAGATAACTTGGTGCTAGAAAATAAAATCTGTGATAAAACATTTGCTCATCTCTGTTGTCCCTTCACCATCAACACCAGTGATATGCAAAACTGTCCACAGCTTGCATCAGTTCTAATATTTCAGATTTAGGCTTGACAATACTGCTTCGTCCAAGGTCAAGAATATTATAGCAGCCCAATATTCAAGAAGTTGCAGGTAGAAAAGTTAAGAAAAAGACCAATTAGAGAAACCACTAGACCACAGGTACAGTACCTTAAGTTGGCTGACCATACTGTATGAATAATGACCAACTTGGATTGTATACAAAACCCATAGGACTCCAGAGCTGAACCCATTAAAAAAAACACCATAACAAGCAAAAAACAAAACATCCAGACTCCAGATGTCATGTTGTTTAGGAAAGCCAAGAATTTTGTCTACAGAAAGACCATTGATTGTGACACAATTGTACATCAATTTAGGACCAAAATATAGAAAGATCATAATAGATTATATGTATATTGCTGATCCACCAATTCTTTGCTCATTCAACATTCTATAACTAATTGATGTACAAAGCTTAATCAATGGTCTTGGTCCATTATACCGACAGCTAAGTTTTACAAATATCTAGTATGTGAGCTTGCCACCACCATGCTCTTATAGTATAATAAAAAGAAAAAGCAGTAGGTTACTTACCACGTACACACTGACTCGTCTGCCCACTCCATGTGCCATCTTGCTGACACACACGTGAAGAGGAGCCCTTTAGCAAGAATCCTTTTTTACAGGTAAATTTAACTGTAGAGTTGGCCAAGTAGGCTGTTCCCTCCTTCTTCCCATTCTTTGGGGGTTCTAGCCAGCCACATGATACCACTGAGGGTAAGCAAAGATAATATTCAATTAATAATAATATTTGCTAATGTTAGACTCAAATATTTAAGATATTATGCACTGGCAATCACAATGCGATAACACATACCACACGTGACCATTAATTTTGAAGATAATTGCAATTAGGATTATCGCATGACCATACACTGGTATATCGAATTGAATATTAGTAGAATTATTTGTGAAATATCAAATATTTCCTATGCTGCTCGTCACTAATAATAACAACACCACTGACTGCAATGTGTATTTCTGTCATTTTCTTTTAACCATATTATTTTCTGCTCTAGTATGAAATAGTACATTTCAGCAGTTTGGAAGACTTCCTGAAGTTTCTAATCAAAACATTTTCCTATTTCCTAACTAATTGTCTTTCACTGTACAAAGATTGTTCTTTCAAATAAATACCAGTAAGATAGGTAGCAGTTGTGTTTTATAATATTATCAATATATAAAGGGTGCGGGTAGGTAGGGGTTAAGCAGGTGCCTCCCCCTCTGTGCTCTAACCCTGTGCTCAATTACTAAATTAAGTTCCTGCATCACTGTTCCCTCAGCAAAGATACGGATGTCATGGTGGGAGTTGCACTGCAAATCCTGGATTTGGCACTCTAGGCCATAGTTGCCAACGTGCAGCGCCCAACCTAGCGCATAGGAACTCACCTGTCCGCTGATCCCCTGCCAACACGTCCTAGCCCGGGGCCCACAGCTGCCTGATCTGTCTTTTTCTTTCTGTTACGGAACTCCGGGTATTCTCAAAATGTAGATACATTTCGTCCACTGCCATCTAATAGGCGAGTTAGTAATTTTCCACTTTATTTTGAAAATTCCACTCTCTGATTTGTGAATAGAGATGGTCGAAATGAATAAAATTTGATTCTACTTAAATTTCGAGTTTCCCAATCGAATTTCGATTCGACTGCGAAATTTCAACTTTTTTCTAGTCGCCAAAAATTCGCATAACACTCAAAAATTCGCATAAAGCCTAAAAATCGCTTAATGTCAAAAATTCACATAAGGTGGAAAATTTGGATTTGCTGTATGAGCTTGAGCTATATAGAAGAACATAGTAGCAGAGCTTTACATTAAGAGCTGAGATTTAAACCCAATTTATACACAAACTTGACATGTTAGAGTAAAACGTATTGTTTTCAAATGTTTCCCCAACCCTTCTCTGCAACTCCAGCAATTTTTGTGAGGATACCATTTTCAGGGGCTTTGCAATAAGCTGACAAAGTTAGCTAGCACCATGCGAATTTTCGCCAATGCGAATTTTCCAATCACTACGCATGCGAAATACATAATAAAATGGCGATACTCGCACGCGAAATAGCGGCACGGCAAATCAAAAGCAAAGTTATTTTAAGTTGAAATTTCGATTTCAGTCGAAATATCAGGCTGATTTTCGCACTGCGAATTTTTCGACCATCCCTATTTGTGAATACATTACAAAGCCCCAAACCAATACTTGGACAACATTGATATTTATTGAAAATAATTTCTACAATTGTGGGAGCTTTTTCTTCTCATCAGATATAAAGATGAACACAACAACTCTATGGAGGTCAGCTGAACAGCTGCTGCAGACTCAGCTCTCCCAGAAGACTCCGCTCTTTTATACACTTTGGGGCAACTCCCACTTAGGCTGGCACATTACATCACTAGAAGTGCCAGAATCTTCCTGACCTTTCCACAGAACTGCAAAACAACTTTTGTACAAACAACAGATTAACCTTTTAACTCCCTCTGGAGGACAGAGCATACATTGCAACACATTTTAGGCCATATTCTATGGCACCCTGTTACATATATATCACTCAGTTTAAACAGATAAGCACATTATCAGCTAAATAACTAATTTCTTGTGTCCCACCTGGTTGCAGAACTCGGTTCAATGTGTTGTGATTGCCATGGGCCGATTTAGTTGCACTTCCAACCGAAAGAGATCTTGTAGTGAGTGCATCAAACTTGCAAAAATAATCTTCTCCACACAGTCTTGCCACATCTTTTGTAAATGGGTCATTGGGATCTTCTTGTAACCGGAATGTGGGCAAGAAATCTGGGTCATGTTTAACTTGGTAGTTATCTAATAAGAACTTCGAATCATACGTGAAGAGGGAGTTGTCACTGGTCACTTGCCCTAACAAAAGAGAAGACGTCATAAATACAGAATAATCACACATTTAAATCTGGAACAAAGCGGGAGGGGGGGGGGGGGTTGCAATATATAACTTTAAGAGGATCTGTATACTATGCTAATAGTTAATTAAAGCTTTAAAACAACTGTTTCAAAATATTGATCCATTATTTTGGTTTATAGAGTCACCTGGTTTATTCATGTTAAATTTTCCATCTAAAACTAATATTTTTGTTCATGCATGCCTGCTAGTGAGCTAAACCGCCTACTAGATTATTTATAAAGGATTTTATTCCAGTGGTCTGGTTCAAGCAATAAACTAGTCCACCTCCCAGGACAGTGACTGGCCAGCAGCCCAGAGATCTCTGCTTTCTCCTTCTTTAAGCATGACATTTGGATATTTGGATTGAACACACTTGACTGACTCATAGGCCAGGTTCACCTTGAACCAGACCCCTTTTTTGGAATAGTCTGATAAGGGCATGCTCAAGGCAATAGCCACAGTGGACCGCATCCCATACCTAAACAAGGGGGAAACACTTTGTTAAGGTAATCTAGTGTTTCTAGGATTCTGCGCATTTAAGTAAATAGAGGTGTTTTAAATGTAAACGTCCAGTGGATGTGACTCAAGGCGTCCATCAGGCATTAAAAACCAGGCATTTTTTTTAAGTCCTAAAATCACACAGCAAATGTCCATGGGAATAAAGCCTTAGTGCTGAATTTTGCTGGGAAATACTGTTATTGAGGGGATTTCAAAGTCAATCTAAATTCCAGTACTTATGTCAGCTACAATCATTTTTAGTTCATAAATGCATAACAATGCTACTTTACACAACTTGTTCTCTATTTACCTCTTTAACTACATGCACATTAAAGATGAACATGTGCAAAAAAATGTTGTACATATAATAATACATATAACAATAATACATAGCTTATGTCCCTGAATTGTATGCTGAAAATACAGAGGAACTGCCTATATTGGGGGTTCAGGATCAGATCAAAATCTAGAACCTGTCCCCTGTAGACCCAAACAATTTTTTAATCCTTGCAGTCAGGTTGGGATTTAATTCCAAGGGTTGATACAATTTTTACCCAGAGTTCAACAAGTGTAACACGGACAGTTAAGTATCACCCCCTCTTCAAAAGTTCTCTGCAGTCTTAATCACAAATTTTAATCATTATACTGGGTCACCATTTTCTGCATGCATTAAGCTGATTGGTCCCTGACCCATAGAGAATTTGTGTAAATTCCTCAATTGACAGTAGACTTGTTTCATGATTCTTCTCCCTTAGCTGGAGCTAAGCTTTTGCTACAACAATGCTTTTAAATGGCGAAATATGGTTTGAGCACATCATTGCTGACTGGTCTATTTTTTAAATATATATTTTGTTCATTTTTGGTACAATTACTGCATTTTCAACATATGTTAATTTTGTGTTAAAATACATCAGTGTTTTAAACAAGTCTACTACCAGCACTTTGTGATAATCTTCGAGAAGGAGGTGTACAGTTTTTGGATAATAAATCAATTACAACTGTAATGGGTGTAAATACTGTAATGTCTGAATAATTGTATTATAATTATATCATTTGTATATTACACATTTTCTCCCAGAATTATCCACTCTGTTGGTCACAATTTAAACTATGCGATCATATTCTAGAAATAGGAGATTTACAAACTATATAGAACTAATATTTGGAGGCTTCAAGACATCAGTGGGAATCCTACTGTATATAGACATAAGTAAAAATAATAAACATAGCTTCAGTTACTATAGGTGTCACCATAACTTACAGCTGGCACCAAGTTCAAACAGCTCCTCAGGTTTTGCATTAGTCTGCAAAATGGTTCCATTTCGGAAAGCAAAATCATCTGTAGCATCATTGTTCATTGTTCCCATAAGTCCTTGTGTTTTATTTATGAATTCCTGAGGTAGGAGAGTGTTAATACTTATGAATCCTCCTTCTCCTTTCACTTCCACTCCAGCCCCCGAGGAGAACATTGCTGTTATGCTTTGGTTAGAGCCGGCAAATAAAAATACCCCTTTGGAAAATACAAATAGGCACATTTATTATAATTTTTTCAAAGATATACAATGATAGATTTTAAGGCACAAAGTTTCAGTATGTCGGGCAAAACCATAAAGACATTTCCCCTTTAGTATAGCTTTTAGTTTCCCCAAAAATCCAATGAGTTCCTAATGTCTTGAACTGACAAAGCAGTGGCTCTGCAAACCTAATTTCAGCATTTTTAACAATTGCCCCCTACCCTTTTCTGTAAATAAATATTTTTCCATAGAATGTGGCATGGTTGGAAGTGGTTGAGATTCTAGATTTGTCTGCAGATTTCCTAAAGTTTATTGTAGTGTATGTGCTTAACAATATTAGAGTTTTAACCAATTTGAAAGCAATAAAAAATGAATCAAAAATATACATATGCATAAAGATACAGAGATACTTGTTTTTACCCAAGGGCTCATTCAAACTATGTGTTCTGTGTTGCGCAACTCATGGTATACTGGTTTCCATATGAGACCATTTACACTATGCACTGCATTGTCCAGTGCATTATGCGTTTTTGTATTTACACTTATATTGCACAGTAACCGCCGCGTAACCCATGCTAAGCCAGCCAGCTCAGGAAAACGACTCCTACTTCACAGTAGATCACTGTTGATTAAAATGGAGTAAAAAAATAATCTGTCATACTTCTGAGGAATGTTAGCTGGTGCACTCACCCTTCAGGTCCAGCCAGGTCCTATCCAGATGAAGAACTTCCTGATTAAGGAGAACCTCCAGATTTTTTGAGTCTGCTGCTAGACGTACTTCTACCACATCTGAATTTCCCTCTTGCATAGCAACAGAGGAGAAACCAGTTACTGAAGTAAAAGACCCTGCAATATAAAAGAATAAAGTTCACAGATGAGGGGCCCAACAATGTCCTTTACTATCACTACCAAAGAGAGTTACATTAATCAACAACTCTTGCACACCATACTGTATTTTTGGCTCAATAAAACACACTTTTTTCCAGTCCTCCCGTGTAAATATGTAAACAGCATGTTTAAGATGCTGAGGGAGGAGCAGCACTGACAGCCTGGAATGAGAGTCTCTTTGAGTTAGTCTCTGGGCTCTAAGCTTGTCCCTCCTCCTAAAGTAACATTGGTATGCATGTTTAAGGGGGGGGGTGCTGACAGCTTGGCATGAGAGTCTGAGACTTTATCTAATTTCTCTTCTCAAAAGATCTTATCTCAAGCAGAGGGCAGGAGGACACTAGTCATAAGGAACAGGTGTTCATAAAAGTCTGTACTTGCATGCTGGTCACACTTGCTTGTAATGCTGAGCCATGCACAGTTAGGCTGCAAAATAAAGCTGTTGATGCTGGATGGATTAGCCAGGAAATAATGTGTGCTCCATCTTACCTGTTGCAGCTTCTAATCTGCTGATATGAAAATATTATTATTGATTGAATATTATTGACAATAGGGAAAAATAATAATACAATGGGACATACACTTACCATTTTCAAACTTAGCAGTCTGAGTACGACCTTGAATCATCAGTGAATGATATGTGGAATTGAGCAAAATGTATTCACCTCTACCCTTAAAGGTGAAATTAGACCCATCAAAGGTGATAAAATGTGGATCCCCAAATGAAGTAGCTGCAAAACAAATACATAGGACATGCAATTATGTTAAATAAACTCTGTAGTATGTGTTAATTTCACTATAAAATTAATAGATAATGAAATGAACAAGTGGGAGCAACACCCAGGAAGTTAAAAAAGAAAGAGACAAAATGAACAGATCTTTTTCTGCTGATGCTGTAACACGTACAGGGCCTCAGAATTGGGTGGATACTTTCCATGCTCACTTCACAGAAGGGGTCACTCTGGAGTCACCTCTCTGGAACTTTCCTCCATAAGTTCTACAGACTCTATGTGCACTCCGCACCCCCCCCCCCCCCCCCCCCCCCCCCCTTAGCAGGCTAAGACATTCTCTTGCAGCAGATCTCTTCTCAGAATCATTTAATCTCAGAGAAGCCCCCTATTTGCATAGTGTCTATGGCCACCCCACTCTCTAGGCTGCACAGTGTTTGCAGATCCAGAAGTGTACAGCTCCCAGATCACAAATAACTGCAATGCTCACGTGCACTGTCCGATGAACATTACCTGGGGCTTTATTAAAGGAATGATATATACAGGCTTTCACTTCTGCTGGCAGGAGTAGGGTAAATGCTTGAGGTTGGTTCCTTTATCATATTAGGATGGATTTATGAGTATATGAAGAAGAGAAATTTTATAGTAAGATTTAGAGTTATGTGTTTTTAAGGCAATGTGAATAGGAAGGAATTTGCAGGAGAACTACTGATGAAGAGTGATGGGTAATACCGTCAGCCCCGATTGCCCTGTGCTGTATATCTCTAAAGGAGCGATAACAGATTTCACTTTAAAACAAAGAAAAATAGTTTTGGTCAGAGTTACACTTAAAATTTCACATATCAGTACATAGGTGTTATCGGTGTAATTCCCCCCATGAAAATAGTAGGTACTGGTTTTCAGTAGCTAACATTCAGTTTCTACCGCACATTTCTGCCTTTGTAACAGCAGATATTTCAGACAATCAAGTTTTATAGCATCTACACTGCTTAGATGAATGGCCAAGTGCCCAGAACAGATCAATGGGCTGCGTTTCTTTAAATTCTTGAGTGGTCAAGAAAAAATTAAGTCAACAGCAATTTCAGTCATTTTGTTATATGTTAAAAGGTCAGCAAATAAAGTAATATAATTACTGTGTCTTTGAAGTTTATGTTTTAAATGTGTCAGATTGGAATATCCTCATACAGTATATCTTCTTTTTATGTAATGATTAGTTGAAGAGTTTGCTTTTAGATGAAGGTGAGAAAACCTATTTTTACCACTAGATGGCGATATTACATAAACATAAATCAAGTTCCAGTAGCCAAATATCGCCCTATAGAGGAGAGTGGAAAGAGATTACAGAGCTGCTTAACTGAGGGTGGCAGGGATTGTTAAAAAAAAATACTTTTCAACCCAACTTTTAAATTACACACTAACCAGCTCTTTTGCACTTGCTGCCCTTAATGTCATTGCTGGAAAGGGCTCTTGAAAGCCCTTCTCATGTGCCTATGTGCATTGATTGCAAGCCTCATCGAGCAGGGTCCTCTACTCCTCCAGTGTCATAACCTGTACCTGTGTGTATTATCTTGTAATGTATCTCCACTCTAATGTATTGTACAGTGCTGCGTAATATTTGGCGCTATATATATAAATATATATATAAATGATACTATTAATAATAATATGTATATACAGTGAGGAACATAAGTATTTGAACATCCTGTGATTTTGCAGGTTCTCCCACTTAGAAATCATGGAGGGGTCTGAGATTCACATTGTAGGTGCATTCCCTCTGTGAGAGACAGAATTTAAAAAAAATTCTAGAAATCACATTGTATGATTTGTATTATAATGTATTGGTATTGAACTGCTGCACAGAAGTACTTGAAAACCTGAGAAAATCAGTGTTCATATTTGGTCCAGAAGCCGTTGTTTGCAATTACAGAGGTCAAACGTTTCCTGTAGTTCGTGACCAGATTTGCACACACTCCAACAGGGATTTGCCCACTCCTTCATACAGAGCTACTGTAGATCTGTCAGGTTTCTGGGCTGTCTCTGAGCAACACGGAGTTTCAGCTCCCTTAGAAGATTTTCTATTGGATTAGATCTGGACACTGGCTATGCTTCAGATCATTGTCATGTTGGAAGACCCAGCTTCTGCTCTGACCGAGGGAAGGTTGTTACTCAAAATCTCATAATACATGGTCCTTAATACAGTGTAGTCATCCTGTCCCCTTAGTAGAAAAGCATCCTCAAAGCATGATGTTACCATCCCATGCTTTACATTAGAGATGGTGTTATTGGGATGCAACTACTTTGGTCTCATCTGACCACATGACTTTCTGTCAAGATGGATGTAGTCATCCTGTCCCCTTAGTAGAAAAGCATCCTCAAAGCATGATGTTACCATCCCATGCTTTACATTAGAGATGGTGTTTTTGGGATGCAACTACTTTGGTCTCATCTGACCACATGACTTTCTGTCAAGATGGTCATTGACAAACTTCAGATGGGCCTGGACATGTAATGACTTGAGCAGGGGAACCTTCCATGCAATGCATGATTTGAAACCATGATGGTGTAGGGTTTTACCGATAGTGATCTTTGAAACGGTCTTCCCAGCTCTCTTCATGTCATTGACCAGCTCCTCCTGTAGTTCTGGGCTTTTTTTTAATGCTGTCTTTTACAGTGGTAATGCATGTACAATGTGAACAAAGTGGGAGAACTTGCAAAATCGCAGGGTGTTTAAATACTCCTCACTTAATATGCTTTTTAATAGTATAGGTCTATGTTGTGTTGATATGTTTCCCCCACAGTCAATATGGCTTATACATGAAGAGGCTTTGGTGTATATTCACATGAAGTTTTGGCATACATGCAAAATGTTTGAAGTTATGTATAGCCAGTAGGCAGTGGAATGAGACTTTATTATGTGTGGGTTACTGTATGTAAATAAAAATTTTTTGCATGGCTATATTTTACCAAATGACCAGCCCTTGGGTTGTATGGCAGCACCAATAAAAAACAATGACGATGTAGTTTACAGTAAACAGTTGTGGGTAACAGTAAGGAGAAAAGAAAGATGAGGTTGTAAGATTAGTCTGTTAACAGGCCAAGATGGAAGCCAACAGAGAGAACATTTATTTATTGTTGTCATTCAAACTTTTTTATGACATGGTGGTTGTCAATACTTGTGTCCGCATACTTGAAACTGCACATGAGAATACAGCCTTTGGCCATGTCTTCAATTTGTGATTGGAATTTTTTTTTAGTGATAACACATAAAAAAAAAGACATTGGCACACCCAATGAAGTCCTAAGGGATAAACGCACATAAAGACGTAAATGTCATGTTTACAGCTTATTGAAAATTCACTTTACATAAAAGAAAAGCAAACTGGGTGGAGCTTGTTCAATAGAATCATCATTTACAGTTGCCTAGGGCAGCTCCTTGTCTCTGTGCAAGACAAATAGCATCATAAAACTGGGTCATCTGCATACATATCTTTAAATGGGTCACGCTATTTTTTTCAATTAATTTAAGAGATTTTTTTATTATTTCCTCAAAGCTAATTTTGTTAGAACCTAATAATTAAAAGTCTTGCTATCGTTCAGTTTAGCAATTTCCAGTTTAGGTTGGGTTGAAAATCTACATGGGCAATTTTCTACTGCAATATGTTCTCACAAAATATTTTTTATAGTTGAATTCAAGTATGTGTGCAATAGTAATACCTTCCAGTATTGCTGACAATATTGCAGACATACAATTGCATGTTTCACACCATATTTGCATTTATTTTTTTCAGAAATTTTTAAATGTTAAATCTTTAAGGTTATCTATGAAACGTGTGCATATTTTATGAAGGCTTTGAGTTCAGATTTCGTTTCAGTTATTGCATCTGTTGATATTAAAATATTTCATGAGCTGACGCTTTAACAAACCTGTCACGAAACTCAAACATTAATGTCTAGCTCGTATTTGTTAGTCACATCTCACAACTTTTTACTTACCAACTTTTGGTGGCGTATACTTGCGACAGTCACTGGAAGGTCTGAGATTCATGTAGTAGTCACAATTATCCGACCACAGGCAGCAGTAATAGAATGAGATGACATCATAGATCCAGTGAGAGAAGCCTGGAACTCTGGGGGGCTTTCTGTATGGTGGGGAGCCCCAGTCATGACCTCGGTCTGGGGTACTGCCCCCAATGGAATCACTGGTGAGGACTTGGATACCATCTTTATCATAGCAACACTGCTGACCTGCTGCATATGTGGGACTGAAAAAATTATGATTATTTTTATGTGATGTGCATTTAATCTTTCATGCATATCTATATATTTTAAATGATAAATCTTTCCATTAATATAGCTTGTAGATTTAAATATGTGTAGGGCAGTGGCTCCCAAACTTTCTTTGCAGGGCCCCCCTTTTCTATTTAGGAACATTTTCGAGCCCCCCACCCCATTGAAACACAGGTTCAGAATGAGGGCCCGTGCCCCTAACATACCATCGCGCCCCCCTCAGTTTGGGAACCACCGGTGTAGGGTAATCATATGTCAATATTTAAGATTACAATTTGAAGCAGAAGAGTTAAATTATGTAATGGACAGTTCTCTGATTGCCTTTCACCTTATTAACCCAATTTGTGTAAAATGGGGATTTTCAGTGAAATTGTCTTTTAAGTACAGAGCTTGATTGGACTATACCCTTGTGGTATATTGGAATGCATGCGTGTAGTTTGAGTATTGTAGTCCGATAGAGGTTGTTAGTGACTTGCATAGGCCATTAAAAAACAACAAATACAACTATATTGGGATGTGTGATGATGCACAGAGTCAGGAAATGTCCAGACAAAATATCCAGAACAATATATTAAGACACATATGGGAATAATAATTACCTGCCATAGATGCCTCTGACACAGTGTACAGCCCCAGGGTGGTAAGTACATACACTTCCTGTCTCTATGTTACATCCATAATCCGGCTGAAACACAGTAGCATAAATATGGTTATAGGTTAATGCCAATATAACTGTAAGAGAGGTATATCATAAGACATTTAGAGATTAGTGTGTTTCATTGCAATTCACCAGCTTTGAATTTGTAGAAAGCAAAAAGAAGTCAACTATTTGAGCTATACAATTTCAGAAGTTCACTATCTCCATTTTTAACACATTATCACAGTTATATATTTTATAAACTTCTCCCTTATTACAACTTGGAGTTAAATCCTTGGTTTTCAGTACAATCCAGCTCCAATAAAATACTCTATTTTCTACAAGTAGACATATATTTGATCAAGGTGGTAAATATCTGGGTAAGATCAATTTAGCGAAGCAAGAACAAATTGATCAGCTTATTATGTAAAAGTTATTTCCATATGAATGCAGAAATGGTATTTAGTATTGTAAATAACATACGTGAAATCTCCCAGTATCAGCTCTGGCCTGTTCTAAGGTGCAGGGACAATCAATGATTTCAGAGAGAAAATCAGGAAGACTTTTGTCACTTTCATGCCAATTTATACATTTCTTATATGCCCAGCCAGCAGAATCTTTGCGAAAGTCTTCACCCAGGTGCCAAGCCATGGCATGATCCACACTCCATAGTGAATGAACATCCCTGTAACAACAAACATCATATTGGACGTAAACAAAACCTTCTCACTGGCAACTTGGTCATGGGCACTCAAGGCTCATTAATGCTTACAGGTATGTGTGGAGCAGGAAAAGTAAAGGTCTAAACCTACAGAAGAACGTTCAAAGCACTTATGGTCTAAAAACAATGATGATAAGGTTTAGCAGCATCACAGCTTTTCAGGGACACCTATCCACCATCCACCATTTACAATGGTCATGTGAGCAACCCATCTAGACAGTGAAGCAATGGAAATAGCTGACTTGATTTGTTAACCTCCATAGCGTTATGCCCGAACCCAGTATGCTCACAGTTTGTTCTTAAAACAAACTGTGCCCGCGCCCAGATCAGACAAACACGCTAGTCATCAGTGATGCCGGGGGGGGGGGGATGGGTTGGTTTTTAGGTTTGCGGTGTCATAGACTTCCATGGAGGAGCAACGTCTTTTCCTGCCCAAATCAAGACCCCGGCGACAGTGTACTCTGCCCTGGTCTCCTGTACGGCGACATTTCATGACAGAAAAAATGGCTGCTATAACCACAGGGAGGTCAAACCATGTTTTTTCTTTCTTTCTTCTTATTATAGTGTGTATATTGTAGGGTTTCAGCTGCACATGGGTCTCCCAGTGAGGCAAATCCACACAACAATGTCCTTTAGGGCTCCTGCCCGTATTTATTAATAGCAGACAGTGGTGTATCTTTTGAGGAGATACACCCAGCTCCCTTGAAGACTTTCAGCAGGTGTAAATTCTGGTGATGGTCTGTCACAATATGCATATGTGTCTTTATTTAATATGTAATAATTTTTATCTCACCCTGTATCTTCAGATAACATTAACTTAAAGACAATGCCTTGAAGGCATAGGCAAGCGTTTTTAAGGCCCCATACACTTAGCGAGCCACGTCCAATTTTTCAGCCGACGGCATCCCCGTTCAAACTAACGGGCGGCACACAAAGGGTGTGCACCGATATTCTGAGCGACGCGGTGCAACATGATGACATCCTCACGCTGCGATCTGTCGTTGGTCTGTCAGCTCCCCGCTTGATACGTGTGTGGGGGCCTTTAATGTTGTGGATGATAAGAGTATCTGTAAAGGTAAATGGCTACTGTAGCTGCTATCTTACAATAATTCCATTCTGTCTTATATATTATATCTACATGAGGATTGAATAAAAATTTAAATTGCTGAAGCCTTACCTACAACATCAATTTTTTTAAAATAAGCTTTTGTTATTCTACTTATAGATATGATATCATTTCAAATGTATAATTATTTAGGTGTGTTAATTGAATCAATTGTAAATAACACCTCTTTATCACAAGAATTTTTAAGGCATTTTTCAAGGTGTTAAATATGTAAATATTGTATATTCTTAAACAATTAGTCATTTGCACCCCGACATAACTGTCATTAGGTTGCTCCTTTCTTTTATTTCACTTCAGTTGCTTCATTCATGAAGGATCAGCACTACACTGATGGCAATCTGCTGCCCACTACCCACAAACCATGCGAGGATGCCACTGGGTTTAGGTATTGCAGATTATACATTGGGTATAAAAAGTCTAAGTCACACCTGGTAAAATGTCAGGTTCCTCTGCTGTACAAAGATTAGACAAAGATAAATCATTTCAGAATTTCTTCCACCTACACACTCCAAATCTGTCAGATTGTAAGGGCATCTCCTGTGCACAGCCCTCTTCAGATCAACACGGATTTTCAATTGGATTCAGGTCGGGGCTCTAGCTGCGCCATTCCGAAACTTTAATCTTCTTCTAGTGTAGCCATTCCTTTGTTAATTTGGATGTATGCTTTGGGTCGTTGTCATGCTGGTAGATGAAGTTCCTCATGTTCAGCTTTCTAGTAGAAGCCTGAAGGTTTTGTGCCAATATTGACTGGTATTTGGAACGGTTCATAATTCTCTTAACTAAGGCCCCAGTTCCAGCTGATGAAAAACAGCCCCAAAGCATAATGCTGCCAACACCATGCTTCACTGTGGGTAAGGTGTTCTTTTGGTCATGTGCAGTTTTTGCGCCAAACATATCTTTTGGAAATATGTCCAAAAAGTTCAACCAGACCATAACACCTTTTCCCCACATGTTTTTGGGAGACTTCAGATGTGTTTTTGCAAAATATAGCTTGGCTTGGATTTTTTTCTTCGTTAGTAAAAGCTTTTGTCTTGCCACTATACTATACAATACTGCACATCACCCAAAGAACACACTATACCCACAGTGAAGCATGGTGGTGGCAGCATCATGCTTTGGGGCTATTTTTCTTCAGCTGGAACTGGGGCTTAAATAAGATAGAGAGAATTATGAACAGTTCCAAATACCAGTCAATATTGGCACAAAACCTTCAGGCTTCTGCTAGAAAGCTGAACATGAAGAGGAACTCCATCTTTCAGCATGACACAGACCCAAAGAATGCATCCAAATCAACAAAGGAATGGCTTTCCCAGAAGATGATGAAAGTTTTGGAATGTCTCAGCAAGAGTCCAGACTTGAATCCAATTGAAAATATGTGGGGTGATATGAAGAGGGCCGTGCACAGGGGATGCCCTCGCAATCTGACAGATTTGGAGTGTTTCTGAAAAGAAGAGCGGACAAGTCAAAATGTGCCATGCCGATAGACTCATACCCCAAATGTGCCATGCTGATAGACTTACCAAAAAAGACTGGGTGCTGTAATAACATCAAAAGGTGCTTCACCAAAGTATTAGTTAAAGGGTGTGCACTCTTATGCAACAACATTGTTTTCTTTTTATATTTTTTCTTCCCTCCACCTTGAAGATTTCATTTTGTTTTTTATTTGAGTGGTTTATAGGTCACATTAAATGTGGATAAAGTTTTGAAGTTTTTTATCTCAATGTCTAATTTTTTAACCTGACATTTTACCAGGGGTGCTTAGACTTAAACTTTTAAAATCCATCAAGTCTGGATATCCCCTGTAAAAAACAGAGGCAAGGGGACTTTCACAGCTACAAGATAGATCGTAGATGTACAAAATAATCACACTGGTCAATAGGTTTAGAAAAACAAAATATAACACATTTAATAGTCCATAAAAGAATCACTGTGTATATCCGTTCAAGGTACACCATAATACAAGTTAACACGGTGCCCTAGAGTCTTGTGAGGTGTTAGAGCCACTTCTCCACAAGATCGTGTCGAAGCATCGATGGATTTAATCACCCCTAGATAGTACGGAGAGCTCAGTTACCAGAGGCTCTGGTAACTAAGCTCTTCCTACTATCTAGGATTTTATACTTACCATTTTGTTTTGCCCTTTAAACATCATCTCCTGAGGAAGTCTAGTTTTTGAAGAAATGTACGTTGGGGTGATTAAATCTATTGATGCTTCGACACGATCTTGTGGAGAAGTGGCTCTAACACCTCACTAGTGACTCTAGGGCGTCGTGTCAACTTGTATTATGGTGTACCTTGAACGGATACACACAGTGATTCTTTTATGGACTATTAAATGTGTTATATTTTGTTTTTCTAAATATATTGACCAGTGTGATTATTTTGTACATCTAGAGATCTATTTTGTAGCCGTGAAAGTCCCATTGCCTCTGTTTTTTACAGGGGATATCCAGACTTGATGGTTTGATATATGTTTCACGCCCCAAGTCTATTTCCTTATTTTAAGCTTTAAAAATCTTCTTCAGCCACAATTGTCCTTTTAATATTCAACAGGCTTCAGAGGCATGAATTTCAGTAAAAGGGTGCTTTTGGGTGCTCTCACCTTACATCCTCTGTATATAAGAGAAGGAAGAAATTAGAAGAGTGGTCATTATCATGGCAGGAAAATGTGAATAGTATTAGAAGTAACAATTTAATGCTCGGCTTTCACTAAGCAATTTTCTTTCCATGGTATATAATTACCTTTCTCCATCACCATATTGACTTGGCACAATCCTTAGGCTTCCAAATTCATAGCTGCTATGTACTGGCAGTGCTGGACTGGGAGTAAACGTGTAGCTCCCATTGTTTGCATATTTATGTACCAGTGTATAGAGATAATTCCAGGATGCATTTGTGGACTCCAAATATGGATTTCCTGGCCAGAATAAGGCAAAGAAATGTTATTAATCTTGAAAAACTATTTTGTTGTTATTTAAATGATGTGGAAACATTTGGTATCTTTATGACCAAAACACACAAATATAAATAAAAAGCAGCATAATTACATGCTACATGTTACCTGATTCTGTATAGCCCCAGACTTCAATGTTGATTGTGTTCTCTTTGAATGTTTTTGGATCCCATTTAACTGTCAAGGTGCCATTGTAATTGGGTGTCCCATAGTACTGCCACTTTGTTTCATCCTCTAGTGTGCATTTTTCTGTCTCGGACACTTTTCCAGGATGAACTGCAGCAATGTATAAATATATAAAAAAACTATATTATATTAAGACAAAATATTTTAAAGGTGATCTTCTTAGTCTTTTACTCAGAAGCAGTACTCTTTAGTGTCCAGAGTCCATTGTATTTAACTGTAACATGATGGTGATAAGCTTTCTGCTTAGTGTGCTTTTACATATCAAAAATGTTCACATAATTACCTGATAGCCAAGTGCCAGAGTGGGGAAATGTTTTCCCTCCATCCACAGACATTTCAAATGGAATACGTCCAGTTTCATAGAGTAGCGGTGACACACAATGCGCTTTTTTCATTTCATCCACATAACCATTTACAATATATTCTTTGTTAAACCTGATAAAACAGTCAGCATGCAATAATCATAAATTTAAACCTTTTTGAATTTGTAACATCAACCTGTCAGCTAAAGTAGGGGACCATATTATACCTCCAAAGCCCCTGATGGTTTGTTAGAAAATTACCAAAGTGGTGTACAAAATGGAATTCTCTAGTTAGAAAACCTTTTTTTTTATTAAACTGCATGAACCTTTACCTAAGATTTCAAGTTGGAACCTACTTTTCCCTCCTGATAAGGCCAACACCTGAGGGCCGAAACGGGGAACTTCAGGAGTGGTCAGATGACCAGACCTCTCTCTAAGTGTCTACTACTAAAGACTGATTGATTGCTTGAGTTTTTCTTTTATCTGATGAAATATTGATATGTATGAGATTTGGGGCCCTTTGGGAGGAGCCCAATACCTGGACCCCTACCTGAACTTTTTAGTGATTCAGCAGTATGCTATATCATGTGCCTTGTTTGTTTCTTGTTTGATATGGGGACTTGGCTGGACCTATATATCAACCCCCCCCCCCCCAACTCTCCATCATTCCCTGACCATAAATTTATGTATAGACATTTTTTTTTAATAAACAAAACATAGGGAGAAAAGAGGAACTTAAAGGAGACAGCCACTAAGGGGTGTCCCTTAGTTTGGGGGAGCTATTGTTTGAGGCTTTTTAGGTCCCTTAGTATCATAGTACCCAACAAAAATGATAGGTGTATGATTAAAAAGTACATGATTTTATTAATTTAACGGTATCACTTGAACTCCAAACTTGCTGTATTAATTTAGCTTAAAACACATACATTTCAAAAGCATTGGAAAACATATACATTAATGATAAAAAGCGCATACAAAGTCGAATAAAAGCCATTTTTAAATGGTTGACTCCTGTTCTCATTAGGGATGGACTATTATTCCTATAGACAAATAAAACATTTCTATTGTTTTAGTAATCTGTACATTTTTACTTGATTTGTGACTGATCGATCACCGGATCGGATCAAATGGTGATCGTTCGGCGATCAATTGAGTTCTGCCCACCCTGAAGGATCGACCAAACTAAATCGGATTCGACTAAAGATCAGATTGGCCATTGAACCGACATGTTGTTTTTTTTGGTCGATCGTTTGGCAATCGAAGTACGTTGGTGGACCCATAGCTCCCTATGCAGCAGCCTTTCCGATCATAATTCTGTTTGATATTTCACAGCTTTTAGAACTTGATGGAAAGCACCTACCTTCCATCTATCCAAATAGATAATTAATGAAAAGGGTAAGTGCTTATTTACACTGTCAGTTAGAAACACATCATTTTCCCAGACTGGGTTCCCAAATACTGCCGCCACGCAGGGAGAGCGACATTACAACTACAAGCTCCCTGCTGTTTTTTTGGGCATGTGCCCATTGGTATAATATGGTGGCAGTTTTCATTAGCTGACAACTGCTGTGTTATGCTTACTATGTGTGAACATATATTACATTTACTTATCATTTACAAATTTTTAGAAGAAAATATAACAATTAGCTTTTCAACTTTTTTCAGTAGAATTCATGTATATTTGTATAGGAATATAGAAATGGTTCAGGTTCTAGCTTTTTGCATACTTTACCTGCATTTCACTTCTGAGCTTTCATTGAACGTTACACCCAGAATGACAAAGTCTCTGCCTCCCATCAACAGACCAGATTCTGGTGAAATATGCACGCAGTACGTCCGATAGTCAGGACAACAGTTGTCAAGATTTTCACAGGTTACATGGCAGGAGCATTCACTCAGACGTTGTCCACACTGCATTGAACAGGAGTTGTCAGCTCCTGCATTCTCACCAAAGAATAAAAAGAAATTTCTGATTAAACTGCAGTGTCTCTGGATTGTTTTTTGATCGGTAAAAAGATAAAGCCATTTTAATACTTTACAGATTGAATATTGCTTTGGGATTCTATACATTGCTTTCTTGTTGGTACATTTAGGACTAATGATTTGTCTCCCACTTCACTGCAAGGATAACATTTATATTAAGGTCTAGATGTCACAGGTAAAAAGTTGTACTCACCTGATACTGCACCATTTTCAAAAAAAGCATTTATTAGCTCAATATGAGCTCAATAGGAGATCACCCACAGAACAGAGCTTGTAGACAGAGAACAATGCTGGGAGAGCAAGATCCAGTAAATACAAGCCCTTTCACTATTTGCATTTTTTACAAGCAACACCTGCGTTTGAGCTACTGGCAAACCACATCTGTTGCCGGTTAGAAACCATCAGGACCATTTCTACTGCTTTGCGAAGTATGTGGGTGCATAGGACCCCTTCAACCACTAGGATAAGGCAAAGGTTAATAACTTCATCTGAAGGTTAAGGAAAAGCACAAACTCAGGGAGAGGTAGACCATGTGAAATCACAAGGCCTCCTCGGGAGGGGGTTGCTATAAAAGTCGTGCTTTGGTAAAAAGTGTCAAAAAACGCGCCATAAAAGTTGGTTCCCCACCAGTGATTTTATGGCACCTCTGGGTCCCAACTAGTGGCACTAAACACCGCAGCTCAACCTTGGCCCCAGACTAGACACAAATGCAGCAGAGCTGCCCCTACCAGGAGGCATGACGGCCAGTACTGACACGCATCCTCCGGAGAGGACACGTTTCCCACCCAACGCCGCTTACCAATTACCCCACATGGCGGCATTCAGCCAACAGCCGGAACTACCCGTCCGCACTGCCCCGTAACACAGGCCATGCCGGATCAAAGAATACCTGAGTTACCCCAGTACATCCCTATCACCAGATGGAGAGCCTGTAACCCAATCCATAAGGAAAGGATTATACAAGGCCCCCCACAGGGAACTGATAAGAACAGATGCTACACTTGATCTTAGCCAAAAGGCCAAGAAGCGATATTATAAAGGACTTGTGATGATGCAGCAAGTGATAGGTTTGTCACATCTACAGGGAGTGCAGAATTATTAGGCAAATTAGTATTTTGACCACCTCTTTATGCATGTTGTCTTACTCCAAGCTGTATAGGCTCGAAAGCCTACTACAACAATTAAGACATATTAGGTGAGTGCATCTTTGTAAATGAGAAGGGGTGTGAGTCTAAACAAATCACACACCCTAATATTAGGTGTGCAATAATTCATTAGGACACTTCCTTCCTTGCAAAAATTGTTGAAACCGAAAGGACTTGACAGGCTTAGAAAAAGTCAAAAACATCAGTGAGATATCTTGCAGAGGGATGCATCAACTCATTAAATTTCAAAGCTCTGAAGCGGATCATCGAACAATCAAGTGTTTCATTCCCCCAAAATACTCAACAGTGTCGCAAGAAGCGTGTGAAACAACAAATGCGTCAAAATAACTCTGCCCATGAACTGAATAAAGTCAAGCCTGCAGCTTGCCAAGATGCCACTTGCCATCCCCAGTTTGCAAATTTCCAAGCTGCAACAACATCACGTAGTGTCCCAAAATCACAATGGTGTGCAATACCAGAGACAATGTCCAAGGTAATAACGCGAAAGACACGACCAACACACACCAGCTGAAACGTTCAAGACTGGGCCCAAGAAATATCTAAGACTGATTTTTCTAAGGTTTTAATGGACTGATGAAATGAGAGTGAGTCTTTGATGGTCCAGATGCAATTGCACAGTGGCTGGATTGGCTAAAGGGCAGAGAGACTCCAGTCCGACTCAGACGCCACACAAGGTGTAGGTGGAGAACTGTTTGGGCTGTATCATCAAAGATGAGCTTGTGGGCCATTTTACGGCGTTAGGATGGAAGTCCAAGACTCAACTCCCACCGTCCTACTGACCAGTTTCGGAAAGACCACCCTTCTTCACAAGAGTGTATCAGGAAGAAATCTGCATCCTTCAACTAAAACATGATTTTCATGCAACCAATGCTCCAGCACACGCGTCCAGGTACTCCACAGCTTGGCTGCAAGAAAGGGTAAATAAAACGAAAAACTAATGACATGGCCCTCCTTTCACACTGATCTGAACCCACATTGAAACCTGTGTTCCATCATCAAATGTGTGCATTTACAAGGACGGGAAAACCTTACAACAACACCTCTTCTGAACAGTGTCTGGAAGATGCTGTGGTGTCGCTGCACGCAAAATTTTATGGTGAACAGATCAAAACACCTGACAATAATCCATGGATGGCAGGCTTTTGAGTGTCCTTTCAAAGAAAGGTGCTATATTGGTCACTGCATTTTGTTTATCGTTTTGTTTTTTGAATTCAGAACATTAATCTTTGTGAATGTTTGAGCATGTTATATGGTTTTCATCCTGCGTAAAAATAAATAATTGAACATGGGTAAATGTTTTTTTTACGTTTGCCATACTAATTATCACAAACGTAATAGTCACCTGCAACACAGATATCCCCCTAAAATAGCTAAAAACTAAAAACAAACAACTAAAAACTACTTTTCCAAAAATATTCAGCCTTTGATCATTAAGGATTTTTTGGGTTCATTGAGAACATGGTTGTTGTTCAATAATCAAATGAATCCTCAAAACTACCACTTGCCTAATAATTCTGCCTCCCTTGTATGTCTGTTGTCCTATTACTAGGAACTATAATTTGCAAAGTATAGCAAGAAAGGGGTTAATGGTGGGAAGAGACTGGAGTCCAGTCTAACCATCCATCATAGAGTTTTTCTCCTTATACCGAAGCAGGACAAGGGGACTTTCACGGGCCATCCATACTTAACAGACATTACCCCCCCTGGTGGGGATTTTACCATAAATATAAGTTTAGTGAGTAGCATTGTCGAATAGCAACACAGTTATAAATGAACCAAATGGTTAATGGGGTTCCAAATACTGAGTCCTCTTGTTTAAAAACAAACAGTCTTTTAAATCCTCATCGTAAAAAGAACCCTAGTGTCAAAGATTCCTCCTCGGGCTAAGATGATAAAAAATAATGTCCGATTCATTCTTTTGGGTTTATATATTGTCCTGCATCCATCGACGCGCGTTTCAAACGTTTTTCATCAGGAGGTGTGGTTTGTCGAGAGTTGTAATACTGTGGTTGGTCAGCATGATTGGAACTGCACACTAGGAACGAGGGGCCACTGTGGGGAGCGCCACCGGGCATACACGATAAGGGGATTCATAAGTTACATATAAGTAGGATATAATTAAAGAAAGGGTCCAGAAAATTGAAGAAGGTCCCAGTAGGGAGAGGTATCATCCACCAAACTTTTCTGGAATTTAGAGATGTAGGGTTGTGGGAGCATTAAAAAAAAATAAGTAATGGCTCTAGTATCATTTTTTGCATAATTAAGTTCAAAATTTAAGGTCGAAATTCCCGACTTTCGAAATTTTACTTGACTTTGAACTTAATTTCTGCAAAAACTATTTGTGTTTAGAGACCATACTTTTGTTTGGCAGTATACCCCCAACCCGTCTCCTACATCTTGTGGGGATTCAGCTCAAACGGTAAGAGTCGTCAGGCAAAACAGGCTCAGGGATGGTGAAACAAACAGTTTATTGTGGCACGCTGGTGCAGTAACACAGTGAAGAAACAAAAAAAATAAACAAAACAAACAAAACCAAGCCAATCACAGATGGCAGCCCTGGTTGGCTAGGCGCTTCCGTGTCCCACAATCCTTGAGAGATTTTTCCCAATGTCCAAGCCAAAGGAAGGAAGGTTTTGTCCTTAGTCTTCCCCTTTTGTCCACCATCTCAGTCCCCACAACAAGATCTCTCACACTCCTTGCTGTGTCACGTCCTACTGAACCTTCCTCCCTCTTTTCCTCACAGGTTCTGTTCCACCTCATCACCTCCTGACAGGTCTAAAACCTGGAACTAATCCACCCTGGACTGGACGACCAGAAGCACCCTCCCTGCTCTGCTCCTGTGTCAGCTCCAACCCAACCAACAAATAGTCCAATGCAAACAGACCAGTCTTGCAGGACCATTCTGGAGCTGTCTACTAAATGTAGCGTCTAAATCCAGGAGAGATGTACCATCCCATCGAATACAATGTTGAGACAGAGTGACGCGGGGCCTTTTCACACCCTCACTTTGTCACAATCTCCAAAAGTTTTGTGATGATACCATGTTCAGGGGCTTTGCAATTAACTCGAAATTGTCAAAAAAAAAAATTCGACCATCTCTTCTATCTGCAACCTCATCCTGGACTATCCTGGCAAAACCAATATCAGTCACTTAAACATAAATGTAACAATGTTCAATTTGCTCCTCGTTAAAAATAACAAAAACATTTATTTAATAATTTTACAATGTAGCCTTAGTTTTCTTACCTTTATTACAATGAGTTTGTATCCCAGACCAGTTTCCATTAGACTGGCATGTCCGCTGTTGGGAGCCAGACAGTATAAACCCGCTGTTGCAGTGGAATGTGACAGTAGAGCCAGATAGATAGGTTGTTCCTGTCTTAGAACCATTTGCAGGTGGCCCAAGCCAGCCACATGAAACCACTGAGGAAACAATATTTCATTAGGTATTACCTCAACAACAAGTTTTTGGCATAGAGCATGTTAGAGCATTAGTCTACTCACAAGATTTGTGCACAACTGAGACTAGTTATTGGAACAAACTCTAATTTCTTTTGGAAATACTGTTTTTTTAATGTTACTGAGCTTGGGTCCTAAAAACGCATAATAATAAAAAGGGTCAAGTGCAGTTGTCACTTTAAGGTGGGCACAAGGAAAAGACCTTATGCTATGTATCAATAAGTAATGCTAGCAGATTGCGGGTGAATTGCCCATGTTTAATGTGAGCCATTTTGTTAGCACAGCAATGGACGGGTTGTGTCCACAGGGTTCTGACACAGAAATGTGGGGTCCTATGTAGTTATTGTGGTGCTCCTGTTAATGATGCGTAATGTGTCCACTGCGGTTCAACATGTTGGCCTGATCTCACACAAAGCTGTACACCCTGAACAGGATGTAATTAGATCATATTTTACACATTCCCTATATATAATCTATCATATCCAAAAAATATGTTTACATAATGAAGTTCTATACAGATGCTATGGGAGTGGCCAGGGTAGCAGATACAGTGCATTGCCATTTTTGTGTTCTTACCTGTAATATTTAATTTAGCTACTACTCTCTCTGGTGGTTGTGCACTTAATTTCTTTTGTTTTGGTATTGTTGGTTTTATAACAACCTTATTTAGTACAAAAAATCAGAAAAATGTCATCTACCTGGTTTAAGGTCCTCCACTAACATTTTGTGACTTTCATGCGAGATTTTGGTGGCATTGCCAACTTTCAGGCTCTTTGTGGTAAAGGCGTCAAATCTACAGAATGTGTCATTGCCACACAATTTTTCTACCTCCTGAAACAGAGGGTCGTTTGGGTCCTCCTCAATGCGAAAAACAGGTATGAAACTTGCATCATGCTTCAAAGCGTATTCATCGAGAAGTTCTTGAGAATCATACAAAAATAGTGAAGTGTGATTTGTCACTGACCCTAAACAAACCAAAAGAAACAAGACATTTTTAAAAGAATGAGCAACAAAATGTATATCACAAAATGTCATTATAGTCATTATATTATACCAAAAAGTGATATCTACTACTACAGAAAGGTCATGGCAGCTAATAGAGAATACTTATCTCTCTGCATGGTGTTGCTCTCCCCTTCGGCTGAACCAATGAGACCTCACCCCATCACTACTCACTTGGCAATATTCCCCACCCTGCACACCATCTGACAGCAGCGTACTAGCCAGAGAGGGCAGAGGCCTCAGCGTCGCCCTCTACCCCCCTCCTTTACAATGTGTGTGAAATTAGCTGGTAACGTGATCTGTAAATTGACAGGAAGTGTTCCTAGTGACATCTTGTGGCTGAAGTTGATATTACAGAGTTGAGATTAAAGGTGGAACACAATAATTACTGTAAAAGTTTTTATTGTTAAATGTATTCAATTTATTTCACTTGGATAACTACAGGGAAACATTAATAACTATAAAAGGTTGCAGTTAGAGGTGTCAAAATGGGAATGCAAATTACTAATCCAAAAAAAGATTGGGTTGCTCAGGGTGTTGGAGATCAGGGGAAGAGAAAAGCACTGTTTGACCATTGAGGCATGAGATCTGGGGGTTAAATTGTGTTGTACTGTGAATGTAGACAGCTAATCTAAGGCTCAATCAAGAACAGGGAGATCCATGAGGAGGGGAGAGGGTTAAAGGGGTGGTGGTAAGCATCCTGGAGGTGGGGTCGACAGCCACATTGAAACCACAGCCCAGTCTCTGTGTGCAGCAGTTGCACAAAGTGTTGTAGGCTCTTGGGCCAAGGTTGTCAAATACTTACAACTGGCCTCATGTAACAACTGCCAGAAAACCCATCAGGGAAGACAGAAGGTAGGCGTTGGCAGTTTTCAGGCGAGCAGTTAATGGAAACAACTCGTCTCCTACAAGCCCATTTGAATTAGCCCTTGCACACCTCATCTATGAAGTTTTAAATATTGTTGTCTCACAACTGCAAAAGAATATGCTTTATCCTACATAGGAAAAGCTTCTGAATTGGATTGTCTATAGCCTGGCTACAATTTATATAAGGTTTTTACTTATTTACTAGTGAATGGTGTTTGAAATTAGGAAGATGTTGGCTTGCTCTAAGCTTTAGGAAGATTTAGGAACATTATCGAGCCCCCCCTCCCTATTCAAACACAGGGTAAGCATGAGGGCTCGCTCGCCCCTGTAATACCTTTGCACCCCCCGGGGGGGCCGCCTCCCATTTTGGGAACCACTGGTTTGACAGAATAAACATCTTAATTATATAGGCTGCTTATATTAAAATTATGGAAATGCTGTAAGCACTTAAGGTTAATGAGGGGACAATTTCAGAGAGAGCATATTGTATCAATTAATGTATGTTTGCCTTTTATTCTGGTATTTACTCACAATCTGCGCCAAAATGGAAAATTTCCTCCGGACTGGCAGTAGTAGGTAGCATGGTTCCATTTCTTAAAGTAAAATCATCTGTGGGATCGTCATTCATGACTCCGAGGAGTCCTCTGGTTTTGTTTTGAAATGTCTCAGGAAGAAGAACTGAAAGACTGATAAATCTTCCTATTACTCTTACTTCCACCCCTGCTCCAGAGGGGAACATCACTGTGACATTGGTATTTATGGGTGAAAACAAGAAAACCCCTGAGAAAAAAAAACAGAAATAATTTAAAGTTACAATTGCCAGTAAAACAACCTCTTTTCATTGTTCTAGATACATTATTACAATAAAGAAAAACAATTCAGTTCAGCCATGGACAGGTTACCAATAGGAACCATACACATAAAGTGATTGTATCTTGGATCTTACAGGGTCTGAAATTTAAACCAGAAATGCTGGTTTTGGAGCAGCTAGTTGGCCACAGGTAAAGGCTCCCATACACGGGTCGATTTTTCACAAGATTTTTGCCTGATCAATAGAGTGCTGCCCACCCTGAACGACCAAACAAAAAAACTAAAACAAATAAAGATAAAATAGGGCATTTATCGGACATTTTTTTGGTCGATCGTTTGGCAATCGAAGTATATTGGTGGACCCATAGCTCCTCATGCAGCAGCCTTTCCAATCAATGGATTTTGTGGAATCTGCCATTTTGGCAATCGCCTCCTGTCAAAATTGACCACAAATTGGATTCTCACAGTGGTGTTTCATCGATTCCAAAATGACCAATCACCGGGAATGATCGAATCGGGACAAATAGCGTCTATGGGTGCCTTTAAGCCAGCTGCTTAACAGTACAGTGATGATGCTCATACCTGATAATATAGGTGAAATTAATTGTTGGGTGCTCTGATTTGTATTTTCTGTAAACCATAATATATTCAAAAATATATATATTTAATACAAAGTAATGTCAAGGTAACCTACCTTTCATATCCATCCAACTTTGCTCTTCAAAGCTAACAACCTGTCCATTGACTAGAACTTCCAGTACATCTAATAATTCATCAGATTGTCGGACTTCAATGATATCAGATTCATCTTCTTGCATAGCCACGGAGGTAATGGCAGCTATTTTAATTTCTTCAGAGCCTGACTGCTGAGAATGGCCCTCATCCTCATGAATAATAGTAACACTGAGGCTGGGTTCTATAATGTAAGGGAAAAGGAAAAGTCAATACTGTGTTCATGTATAGGGATGGTCGAAAAATTTGCAGTGCAGTGCGAATTTTTAAGTAGAAATTTCGACTTTTTCGTCGAATTTTGATGGGGTCATTTTGACTTTTCGCCAAAAAAGTCGAAAATCAGCCTGATAGTTCGACTGAAATCTCAGTGTGCGAGTATCACCATTTTATTTAAAATTTTCGCATGCGGGAGTGAATGGAAAATTCGCATTGGCGTAAATTCGCATGGTGCTAGCTAACTTTGTCAGCTTATTGCAAAGCCCCTGAAAATGGTATCCTCACAAAAATTACTGGAGTTGTAGAGAAGGGTTGGGGAAACATTTGAAAACAATAAGTTTTGCTCTAACATGTCAAGTTTGTCTATAAATTGGGTTTAAATCTCAGCTCTGATTGTAAAGCTCTGCTACTATGTACACGGATTCTTCTATTATAGCTCAAGCTCATACAGCAAATCGAAATTTTCCACCTTCTGTGAATTTTTGACCTTATGCGAATTTTAGGCTTTATGCAAATTTTTGAGTGTTTTATGCAAATTTTTGGCGTTATGCGAATTTTCGACTTGAAAAAAGTTGAAATTTCACAGTCGAATCGAAATTCGATTGGGAAATTCGAAATTTAAGTAGAATCAAATTTTATTCATTTCGACCATCTCTATTCATGTACAATAAATGGTAAGATATTAAAACTGGGAGCATAACTATGGTCTAAAGTACTAAGATAATGTTAGATGCTGTTTGGACTATTATGCAAGAAGTATTAACTTTAAAATTGATGTAGAATACACTATATTCTTTGGTGGAGCTCTATAGTGTAATACAGCATATATTACAAAATAAACATATACATAAAAACCATCTCAAATTACCATTAAATTGGTGAAGTGCAATCTGCAAGTGCTCAATGCAATATGATTGATAAAGTAAATTCATATAAACCTTAGTTTAGAGAGTTTAGGTACAGAAGTAGAAGTATAATCCATATTGTATATTATACCAAATAGAATAATATGATCATTTTAAGCATACATAAGAATTTTATAATCAGGAAGAATAGCCTTGGACCAATGTATTGCAGGTTATATGTTGTTGTGACTATAAGGGTCCCAGAAGGATCACCAGTCTAAGTTTAGTCAGAATACCTGAATCTCTGCTTTAGTCGTCACCTTTAGCTAAGCCCCTCTTGAACGTGAGACACGATATACCTACCCGACTATGGTTGCCCCCCCCAGGACTTTAGAGCACAAAGTATTCTACTTGAGAGCAGAGACTGATGAAACACCATAGGAACTCCTAGGGAGTGAATCCAGAACCAAAGTGCAGTTCAGGCACAGGAGATCAGTTTAACAAACGCAGGAGCCAAATGGTTAAGCAGAGGGGTAGTCTGGATGTACAAAAGAAGTCATATACAGCAGACCTGTCAAAAAAAGAGCAACATTGCACAGAACAAGAGACTTAGCAGTACAGGGGAACTGACACTATCACAGGCACAGTACTACCCCAGTACCCCAAGGCTAATATCTGGACCCATTGCCAATTCTGAAACACAGCTTATCTCCAGCAGATCTTCATAAGGTGATTCAAAAAGAAACCACAGATCACGCAAAAGAGATGGGCACTGCACTACTCAAAAGCCTCCACTGGGTGGCAGCAACATGGCTCCGGCATGTCTTTTAGACAGGGAAACGCACAACACATTTCAGAAGGGCACTGTATTGCTAAGCAGCTTGCCTGTTCACTGCAGTCACGCGGCATCCTTCAGGGACCCTGGATGGGGATTTATTCTTCTCTGAGACTGCTGGGGACACCTATGCCTGTCAGATAATGCAAGTATAGGCACAGGCAGCTCCAATGTCATCAGTGACACCGAAACATGGGCAGGCTGGCGGTGCCTATGCCTACATTGTCTAACTGGCATTGGGGACTGAAGTCCACACAAAGGATGAAAAATTTTAACAGATTAAGGTTGTTATCTGTTTAAATTTTTTGTACCTCTTTTGACACCCAATTCCAGAAAGAATAGGATTGTCAGGGAGATTAAAGTAATAGCCAAAAAATGTGAAAAGGGAGGTTAGTGTTTATTTTAAATATTGATGATTGTTACACAATCTAAGAATTTGCTCTTTTTTCTATGCGGTAGATTTTTTTATGTGTATTTGTTCACATGTCTAAAAATTCAGCTTGTCAGTGGTTTATATTCATGCTTGGTCAGGGTAATCCAATTATTTAAGTCTAATAAATATATAATTGGTCTTTGCAATATAATTGGTGGTTGCAAATTGTCACAAGTTTAGAGATGTTATATGCGCATGTGTGGGGGTTGGTGGCATATTATTTGTCAAATAAGCACATCAATTACTTTTTGACAGGGTTAGCAACTTTACAAAAGGATTTTGTACAGTATTGAATCATAAACAATTTACTGTAGTTTATTATTTACATAATTTAAAAAAATCCTCTATTCATGTTTGAGGTTTTTTTTTTTGGGGGGGGGGGGGACTAAGCCGAATCCTCCATTCAAGTACCACGACACTCCATACAACCAGCATAAATTTTTGTTATGCACATGAATACATATTGGACATTATCTCTGTATTTGTAAATATTACTCCAACAAGAAAGATATTGAGAGAAAACAATCCAGTAGAGTAGTATTTTTCAGACTATACAACTTTCTGATGTATAGGGTGCACCCCATATTTTAGAGCATCTGATGGATGTAAAATATTAGGCTTTCTCATACTCTGCTGGCCAGAGCTCCATGCTTCAACCCGAAGAGTAGGTGTTAAAGAGTGTGTGAGTTGAGCTAAAGTAGCCCAGCTCACCAATACTAAACACAGAGCCGGAGAAAAGATCCACACAGGCAGGCAGATGCCTCCTCTGCGGTGTGCTATCAACCCACAGACTGATAACAAATTCCTCACTGTCTGTGTAAAAAGCTGGCCGCATTCCAGCTTTCACATGGCAGAGCTAGATGGGAGAGATGCTGGCTGGCAGCCCTTTCATCTGGCTCTGCCCTTCATTGCTTATATCAGGGGGGCTCTGCTGATGTTAATAATACAGTACAGATGGGAGATATCCCATCTGACAGCTTCTCCACCTTCCCCGTCTAATCTTGGTGGGGAGGTCTGGTGGTCGTGCTTTTGGAGTATAAGGCACAGACATTTTTCTGACCGATTTTTTTGGGGGGGGGGGGTGCCTTATAGTCTGCAAAATATTGTAATTTTTCTTTATTTCCCTAATCAATTGGGAATTTCCTTACTGCCAGCACCTGTTAATTGTTACTGTTGAGTAAAACTATATTTATACTTAAAGGAGCATCGCTTGCTAAACCCCCACAACATAGATACATTAAAGTAAGCACTGAGATTAAGAAATATTCCCAAAATGGAAAGATAACAATGTGTCATTATGTACCAGAATAGTCTTTCTTATTTTAGATGTATCATCCAGTTACAAATATCAGTAGGAATGGTCATGAAGTTAGACTGTGCCAGAGGAAGAAATCCAAGAAAAGTAAAAGTGGCAGAAATGAAAAAAATCTGGGATCTGTTTCAGTTACACATAATGAGTTGGAAGACTACTCATTTTTCTCGCCTGCACATCAAATGTACTCTAGAATTGATTATTTCTTTGTTGGCCAGCGCGATCTGCCAAGAGTTAAGGGCGCGTACATAGATAGTATTCTATTCTCGGGTCATGCCTACTCCCACCTACTCCTAGACATTTTAGACCCACCTGCTAAAACTTATTCTTGGAGACTTAATGAGGCTCTCCTGAAAGATCATTCTGTGATCGCTGATATCTCCAAAGAAATGGAATCATTTTTCCTAATTAACAAACCCGAAGATACAACACCACTGATAAATTGGGAAGCACACAAATGCACCATCAGAGGACACTTTATCAGGCTAGGGGCTAGGCGGAAAAAAGAATTCGACTCGCAGATCACGTCACTCCTAGCAGAAATACACAAACTAGAAATAACTCACAAACAGACTTTAGATGCTCAGGTAGGGACCAAATTAACCGCCCTGTGCTTACAATTAAACAGCATCCTCTTTTCTAAAACCAAAGCAAGATTGATAAGGGGTCGCCGAGCCTTATATGAATTCAGTAATAAACCCAGCCGAATGCTAGCCAAGGCCCTTAGAGCTAAAAAGATAACTTCATATATCCCACAAGTAAAGCAGGGTCATCCCAAAACCAAATCCTCAGACATTGCGACAGAGTTCTGCAAATATTACACCGGTCTCTAAAACCTCTCTCCAACTGGAACTAATACACACAACCCACACCTTTCCAAGGACATAGAAAACTACTTGCATAACTCAGGAATGCCCTCGCTCACCCCTGCGATGAGCGCAGAGATGGAATCGCTGATCACGATGGAAGACTTGGAAGCCGCAATGAAGTCGGCCAAAAACGGTAAAGCACCAGGTCCGGATGGCCTGACAGCCCAATACTATAGGACTTTTAAAGACTTACTCTCCCCCCATTTATTGCTAGCCTTCAACTCTCTCCTAGACAACCAGTCGTTCCCTACAGATTCCCTTAGGGCACACATCTCCTTAATACCCAAAGAGGATAAAGACCAGACTCTGTGTAGCAGTTACAGACCGATTGCCCAGCTCAACACTGACCTGAAACTTTTTGCCAAAATTCTTGCGACCAGACTAGCTAAACATATACCCATGTTAATTCATCCTGATCAGGTAGGCTTTGTCCCCAACCGTGAGGCCAGGGATAATACAACAAGAGTCTTGAACATCATACACTCTATTACCAACTCCCGGGTGCCCGCCATTCTCCTTTCATTAGACGCTGAAAAGGCCTTTGACAGAGTTTCATGGCCCTTCATGTCAGCTACTCTTCACGTGCTCGGCCCACGCATGATAGATTGGATTTTGGCCTTATACCACGCTCCTACAGCATCGGTGAGAGTCGATGAGACAAGATCAGATTACTTTTCTATATCTAATGGGACCCGTCAGGGTTTCCCACTCTCGCCTTTAATATTTATCCTATCCATGGAACCCTTCCTATGCTCTGTAAGAAAGAATCCTGATATTCAGGGCATAGACAAAAAATCCGGTCAGCATAAATTGGCTGCATACGAGGACGATCTACTTTTATTCCTCTCTAATCCTCACATCTCTATTCCAAATCTCCTATCTTCTCTCCATACCTATAGCCGGCTTTCGAACTTCAAAATAAATATCACAAAATCTGAAGCACTCCCTATTAATCTCACCCCAACACACTTGGCCAAACTTGCCCCAGCTTTTCCATTCACATGGGCCAAGAATAAGATCAAGTATCTTGGAGTTCATCTGGGGCCTAGTATTGATTCACTATACGCACTAAACTTTGGTCCCCTCCTTACTAAAATCAGAGCCAATTTGCGAAAATGGAGAGATGTTCCCCTTTCGTGGTTTGGCAGATGTGCCGCAATCAAAATGACCATCCTCCCCCAGCTCTTGTATGTTTTACATGCTTTACCGATTAAAATCCCATCAGCATACTTTGGCCAGCTAAGATCAGCTATCTCGAAATTCATATGGGAGGGTCGCTCGGCCAGAATCAAATATTCTACCTTGACTATGCCAAAGAATCATGGTGGTATTGGCCTTCCTGATCTGTTCAAATACTACGAAGCGATCCATATATCCAGAATTATCGATTGGTGTTGCCATGCACCCCACAAGCAGTGGGTTTCAATGGAGCAGGAGACCTTAGAGGCCTTCCTTGGGACCTTAGAGGCCTTCCCTGGCTGCAGAATCCTCTTCCAACCACACTTACTAAGCATCCGACAATCGGTACCACCATATACATCGCACGTAAGAATTTATTGAAATGTAACATCTCCACCTCCCCTTCTCCTTTGTTCCCAATCCTAGCTAACCCGGCATTTCCACCGGGTTGTCATTCACATCCCTTTTCAGAATTAATCACCTGAGGCCTCTCTAGAGCTATGGACTGGTCCAAGTCCAATGACTGGCTTACTATAGAAGAAATCGGCAAACTCCTAGGTCCTCAACAAAACTTCTGGTGCTTGGTCCAGCTCAGACACTTCTTACACAGTATCCCATTTTCTAAAGATTACTCACGCCCATTGACGACCTTTGAACTAATATGCAGAGATGCCACCCCCATTCGCCACTCTATCTCTATCTCTATACCCCTGGAAAAACTTTATGGCCTCCGATTCATTTGAGGACCTGCTATCTCCCCTCCCCTCTCCCCACCCCGTCTCACCTTGATTCTCTCTCTTTCCCCTCCCCCCCCCTTTTCTCCCCCTTTCCTCTTCCTCTTTCATTTCTATGCTCTTCTTGACAAAGTTCTTTAAAAATGTTCGTGTGCACTGTTTTTGAATTTGGTTGTGTCTAAGTCATTTATGGGGTTCAATCAAAGCCCACTATGACGCCTTTCGAAATGAAGACACTTCGCTCACACTTACAATGTTTGTTTGACGCTCCCCTAGTGATTTCCTCCCCATTCGCATTCCATGATATACCTCTTGTCATTGATGGTTCTCTATTATTCTTGCTGTTGATGTTTGTTTAGGGAGATGGGAGGGCGGGAGGATTCCCCTGGGTTAGGAGATTACGTAAAAATATCTATATACAGTATACCACATATGTTTGCATTGTGATGTATGTCTCATTCTGTATGACTGTATTGTACAACCTTGTTTTTGCCAATAAAAACTTAAATGTTAAAAAAAAAAAAATGAGTTGGCATTCCAAACATAGGTCACAGTCAACCAAGAGAGACAAGAAAGAGAATGATGAAATTATTGTTTTGGTTTCAGGTGTTATTTGGTTTAGGTGTCACATATGTAAGACTAGCAGGTATGTATCACCCCTCTGTGAGAGGTGACTAGAGTAAAGAGAAAGGCCAGACCATGCTTTGCCACATACATCCTGCCTCCCCTAAATCCTCTCTCCCAAGAAAGTCACCATTCAACTGTGTCTGAGCCAGTCACTCCTACCCAGACCCCCCCCC
>CM070032.1:55326351-55341094 GCA_036250615.1 Ptychadena robeensis
TGTTCAAATCCCATTGACTATTATTGTAGAAATCCTTCGTGCGGATTTATTGCGTGAAAATAAATTTTCTTGGGAGTTTTGACATGGATCCCCCTCTGTCATGTCATTGTCCAGGTGTTAGACCCCTTGAAATAACTTTCCCAACACTATTGTGGCCAGAAAGGGTCCCTTTGTTTTTTAAAGTTCGCCTGCCCATTGAAGTCTATGGCGGTTCGCCGGTTCGTCGGGTTCGCCGGGTTCGCGAACTTTTGCGAATGTTCGCGTGCGCGAACATCAAATTCCGGGTTCGCACCATCACTAATTACCATGTTTCTATGGGCCTCACTGACTGTCTGAACAGGTAGTGAGATGTTTGCTGAGTACTTGTTACATGATCCAGGGTCGGGAGATGGATGAGGAAGTGGTATCTGCACCACTACCTCACCTTCACTTCTTCTATCATATTTCTTAATTTACACATTACCTTGCTTGTATGCTCCTCACACAGTGCACAGCACCCTGGTGGTAGGTGCACACGCTCCCCTTTTCAATGTTGCATCCATAATCTGTCTGAAAGATCAAGAAAAATTATCTTCAATATTGAGATATTTTATAGAATATTTTTATTAGGGTCAAATACATTTTATGAAATATTTTTGTTGCATTTGTTTGTGGTATGGTTAATTCTTGTGAAGGTCTGACCAGTAGTGATGACTTGACTTCACTGGATATCCCAGGACCGGGAGTGTTCCAGGTACCGGAATGTCAGTGATGAACAGGCGGACGTCTGACTTTTTTAAAAGTCTGTTAAGCCTGTTCGTGGACAGACCTGGCTGAAGTTCGGCCATCACTACTGACCAGTGTAGAAACGATAAAAAAACTTATAATAGATTAACACTCATTGAACATGTAGGTTCTTTTATCGTCTGTTTTCAGCAGACAGATGTTTAAATTTCCTATTGTTCATTTACTTCTCTAACTAAGGCTATGTTTCCATTACGTTGGGACCTCTCCGCTAAGCATTTGCGCTTAGCGGGAGCTCTCAGCGTAGCAGATAGACTTACCAGCTCGGCGGAGGATCTGTCTTCATGGCGCCGAGCCACTCCGCTGATGTAAGGCTGTAGTCGAGTATGTTCAGCTTCTGCAATGGGGAATGTGTAAACAGATCATCCGCCGAGCAGGCAATGTCAGTGTAATACATTGGGACCCCTGCTAAGCGTATACGCTTAGCGGAGGGGTCCCAACGTATAATGGAAACAAGCCCTTAAGCTGCTTTCAAAGCTACAGTGTCTTAGTGTTTAATATGTGACTGAATATGAAAATGCTACTAATTAGTAGTGTAATAAGCATGTCCATATAATGTATCCATATATAGTGTTATAGCTTAAATATAGCACATAAATTGGCTACACTACTCATTACACCATTAGACACATACATGGTATCATTAGACACATACATGGTATCTACCAATATCAGCTCGGGATTGTTTCAAAGTGCACGGACAGTCTGCAACTTCCGTCAAGAAGTTGGGCAGTTTGTTATTCTCTTCAGATCTCCAGTTGATGCACTTCTCTGTAGCCCAGCCAGCGGGATCAGCCCTGAAATTCTGTGATAGGTGCCAGGCTAAGGCATGGACAGGGCTCCATATAGCATGCACATTGCTGTGTATATAAAATAATCAATATTAAAATAAAACCAAACAAATCAATAAAAAGAAAAACTAACTGACTCAATTAATGACAACCTATGTTACAAAAACAAATATTGCACTTGATTATCTTTGCTCTAAATTTTACAATGTATAATTTCTTTAGCAATGATGCATTAAAGTTGATTTCAAGTAAACCTGTATAACACAAGGAGTAATGTTCAGCTCCAATCAACACATTTTTCCTCACTGAACACAAAATGATATAAACAGGCCTTGTCGTTGTTTATCAATAGATATTTATAGTATTTTCTTTGAACAGGTTTGCAGTGACATAATGTGTCGGCCCTTTCAAACATATGTCCAAAATTTCACTCAACTTGAAAACACAAACTTAAAATAACAAATTGAAAACTGTGGCTTTTAAATCAGATAGAAGCTGTAAAGCACACACCATATTGTGTACAAGTATATCTGTAATGTAAAGTCTACTAAACAGAATTAATAAGCTACAGAAGTCCAATATTTTATTAGGTACTAATATGACAACATATAAAATAAAGAGCTGTTTCTATGTACCAACAACAGAATGATTTAAAGGCAATTAACTTAATTGCTGTAACATGGGTGGGTTAGGACCAGCAACACTAATATTATTATTATCTTGTGTTTATATAGTGGTGACATTACACAGCGCTTTACAGAGCATATATAGTCACATCACTAACTGTCTCTCAGAGGAGCTCACAATCTAATGTCCCAACCATACGTGTCATAGGTCACATGTAACTTACATAGGAGAATCTTTATTTGGGGAAGCCAATTAACATGCTGCATGTCTTTGGAGTGTGGGGGGAAACCCACGCAGACATGGGGAGAACATACAAACTCCTTGCAGATAGGGATTTGAACCTAAAACTAAGGTAGCACTGCATGTTCAGAGTATGCTAACTACCTGGCACCAAGCACTGCCCCCACTAATAGCTTGATGTTGCTGCTTCCTAGCCAGGAAAGTGATGTGGGCTCCAGCTGACTTCTTGCAGCTTTTGATTCACATTGTAAGGCACCTAAAACCAGTGATGAGCTAATATTCAAATATTTTTTACAAATATTTGCTATTCGAGAATTTTCGAATTTCACGAATATGGCGACGGATATTCACAATTTCAAATATTCCAGATGTTATGCACTGGGTCATGGCCGATAATATAATCACAATGCCATATTAAATTACATTAATTTTGAAGATAATATTCTCGTTTCATATTTACGAATATCAAATTGAATATTTTTAGAATTATAATATAATAAGAAATATTATTATAGAATAAATATTGCAAATTTAAATATTGACTATGCCCCTTATCACTACTTGAAACTTGCAGATTTTTACAAGGCAAATTAAGTACAGCAGAGATACCAGTACGACTACAACTGAAACATGTAGATGACTTATCTTTCTGGTAAAGGTATGCCATATTAGTAAGTACCACATACAAAATCACAACTTTATTCTAACCGTGACATAGAGGAGATTATCTAGTATAAGTTATGTCATAGAATCTGGCTTATATGCAAATCTCAAGTATGAATCAAGAACAGAATGGCAAAAACAAATTAACATGCATTTATATCCAATATGTTCAAATAAATATACTGTGGCAGGATCTGGTAGACTTTTTAAGTAAACTAAATGTTGCCTCTGAGCACACACATGCAATTTATAATGCAAACATTGGCAGGTCACAAAAGCAACAATAACAATCAGATAAATATCATTTGCTATTTGGTTCAGTTTCAGTCTGCATTCATTTGCAATTTTAGCATCTTATTGGTCATCTGTAGCAGCAACATTGCTGGCTAATTAAATGATATATATCAAACCAATGTACTGCATATGTTAAAAGTAGATTGACATGAAATGAACAATACCTCTCTCCTGCAATTTTGTCACTTGCTGTGACTCTCAACAACCCTACATCCCAAGTATCATATGGTGATGGTGCAGGAACTGGAGTGAATGTGAAGTTGCCAGTGTTTGGATAAGAGGAATCAAGTGTGTAGAGGTAGGTCCATTGAGCTTGCCATGATTCGCTGTATGATTGACCTGCAAAAAGAGGTAGGAAAATAGCCTTATAAGCAGGGCATGAGAGAATTGTATATCTAACAAGTAGATTTCCATGTTTTCTGAGGTATTTTATTATCATTTTGACTATAAGTGATGCAGAGTTTTATGGTCACTAGCAAGCAATCAACAGGGAGAAAACATCTTGCCGGTAGTATTTGCCTGAGTTTTTGAACCCAGAATCCTGTTGTTGTAAGGCCAGATGGTTAGGTATTTGAACCACAAATACAAGGATAAAGTGGTCCAGGATTTAAAATGCAAACATCTCACCAAACAATCAATTGAAAGTATGGGTAACATTTCCTGAACTCAAGATTCTATAAACTAGCAACTTTCTTGGGTTGGGCACAAGTTTCACATATGACACCCTGGGCATTGAAAAAACACTTTTCAACTAGTCAAAAATTAGTCAAAGGGGACGTTTGAAAGACCAAAAAGCCATCAGATGTGCCTTGACAATTTCATAAAAACAACCAAAAAAGAAGTGTAACTGTAACACTACTCAAATGCCTTCCAATGTTGTCTCTGCAAATGCTAATTGCAAAATTGTCTTTTCACATCTATGTGAAACCTATGTGAAGCCAGCCTTATGATAGTATATAAGCCTGTGTTATTTATCACCAAGATTATTATCAAATTTCATCAAGTCACATCACCTGTTTCATTATAGCCCCAGACCTCTATGCTGACATGTTGAGTGTTTAGAGTTGTATTATCCCAGGTCATGGAGAGTGTTCCATTATATCCAGGAGTTCCATAATATTGCCATTTCTTTGACTCCAACAACGCGCTCTTTTCCATTTCTGATGCTTTGCTGTGATGCACTAGAGTAAAATAAATAAGTAAAATAATTGGTTTTATAAGGACGTTTTATCTATATAGTGCTAACAAATTAAACATCACTTTATGAAGGCCACAAATAATACCCATAAGCCCCCTTTCCTTACAGGCACTAAAAATTAAATCTCTACCAAAATGTCATTAGCAAGTTAATATTAATTAAAATATAAGCAATGAAAAGGACTCTGAATATATAAATACAGACTTTATCTTCTCTTTTACTTTATACCTTCCTGTGTTTTTATACTATACTATCTTAAAGCATTAACTGTATGTATACTTAAAATCTTATTTTATAAATATACATATACAGTATATATATTAAAATTAAAATTTATAACATATATATAACATAACAATAAACATTTATTACAAATTCTGCAAATGGTCCACTAAGATAATAAAGCCCAATAACATGTAGTTATGCCCTGCCAGAAAAAGGCAATATAAGGCCCAGTACTAAATAGGGGGGGGGGGGGGGGGGGGGGGGGTCTACAGCTCCCAAATGGCTCTTCAAACCATTATGTAAAGGAAGAAAAGAAGGGGGCAGCGAGTGTTGGTACAGGCCAGGTACAGTGCACAGAACGTCACTGTCGCTGTGACTGACGTGGAGCCAGATTTAAATGCAAGTGCACTGTAACTGGCCTGTACCTCAACTCGCTGCCCCCTTCCTTCTTTCACATAATGGTACGATCCCACCCCTGCCAAATGGATTCCCAGCAGAGCTAAGCAGGAGCGGCTGAAGCTTCGACTCGATGGGCATCGGCTCCTCCTGTTCACTTTAACAAATCAGCAGACTCATTTGCAACCCTATGGCTGGTCAGAACGTTGCGGAGAGATGGTTTTGCCCCGCGGGTCGTAGTTTGCTGACCCCTGTCTTGAATGCAAGGGGAATGTATGCTGTAATGAAGGACAAGGATGTCTGGCTGCGAGGTTACAGTAAGTGGACTATCTCTAGCAGTCTCTCTGACTAAAACGGAAGTGCCAGCTGTGTTGGAGAGCCTAGTGGAGAACTCTGCCGCTGGGTGCAACAGTCTATTGGAACCCAGACAAGGTAAGGTCATAGAGAAGATTCTGGATTATGCCAGTCTATTCACCCTGGGTTCACCAGGTAGGTGTTTGTGCATTCATTCCACTAAGGGGGCAGTATCGGCATTACACAGACTGTCCTCCTATTAAAAATGGAAACACTACCTACTGTATACTTTTACAAAAGGCCCATAGAAAGCTATTCTGACAACCAAGTTGTTGGCAAGGTAACCCTCAGTTCAGATTTAATATTCCAAATCAAAATTTTGCTTGCCAAATTCAAACAATGCATCAAGCAACCTACCTCTTTTTCAAGTATAGATGTTCTTACAAGAAGGGCTTACTGTAAATATTTTCTACATATAATTACCTGCTAGCCATGTTCCAGATGGTGCAAAACTCTTCCCTCCATCAAACGACATAGAAAATGTGATGTGGCCTGTCTCATACAGCAGTGGAGAAATACAGTGAGCAAATCCAGACAGGTCCACATAACCTTGAGTATCTGTTTCATTGTTAAACCTGTTAACATAGAGATAATTTATTAGTAGTGATGATATTCAGTAGGCAATATTCAAATTCGTGCTATTTCGAGTGTATGACCATGCATCGTGATTACCTTCAAAATTAATGGTCACATGTGGTTATCTATCTATCTATCTATCTATCTATCTATCTATCTATCTATCTATCTATCTATCTATCTATCTATCTATCTATCTATCTATCTATCTATCTATCTATCTATCTATCTATCTATCTATCTATCTATCTATCTATCTATCTATCTATCTATCTATCCCACCCGCTCTGACACCCATGTAAAAGTGCCATTACACTTGAGATGTGAGTTCCCAGGATGCCTATGCCTCTAATGAAATACAGTTGAATGGCGAGGGACAACACTGACAACAGGGAGGTGGATCCAGTGATAAGCCTGCAGAACACTGATGCTGCAGGACAGCGCATGCATGGCAGGAGCAGATATAAGCATTTACAAATATGACACAGGATTACTGATATTGGTAATCAAAATATACACAAAGCCACACTCAGCAATACTGCTAAGGGTGTTAATGTCCATGTTATGATAAAGGCCACGGCTGGTCAACACCTCTGTCTAAAATTCTTAAAAATGTGAATAACAAATATTAGGGATAAGTGCCACATATTTACAGAACTGTTATAGTGCAGGAACATCCAATTCTAATTTCCATGCAAAGCAATTTTGATGGAAAGTCCACTGAAGTTTTGCAATGATGTTCATTTAAATTTATTTCCCCTCTCCTCAAAGCTTTTCAGAATTCCACTCACTCACTATAAAATACAGAATATAAACCAAGAAAATGTATTAATAATACACTATGTGTGTTTTCATAGTAATGTGTATAAAATATACTTTAGGAGAGAAATTTATTTGGAAGTTACTTGTTAAGCCCTGGAATAATGTATCATCACCAACAATAAATGGGAGTATTACAAACAAAAACTTAGTGTTTCAGCCCATGTACTTTGCATAAATTTAGTCCCAAGTTGAGTCTAAATTTCAAATGAACACATTTAGACTTGACTTAATTTATGCAAAAACGTAATGCGCTAGAGCAATATTTTTTCATGATACAATGTTCGGAGTCTATACAATTATCCTCTAGCTCATCAAATTTCAAAAACAATTGGACCATCTCCACTGTCTATGGTATTCTTTTTACTGACTTTGTCAAGTAAATATCTGCACTTACCGGCATGTTACATTTATTCCAGGAGTGTAAGGTATGTTCAGAATTTGAAAGTCTTTCCCTCCCATTAATGTCCCTGAGTGGGGTGAAATTTCAAGGCACATTTTCTTATAATCTGAACAGCAGCTTTTAAGGTTCAAACAACTTGAATGGCACGAGCAATTCTGGAGCTGTGTTCCGCACTTACGAATACATGACTCCAGTTGACCTGAAAATTAACAAAAATATATTTGTTTTACGGGACATTGTCTGTTACTTCCTATATTGAAAGCAAAAGAATAAGCTAAGCAAAGATAATGGTAATTATCCCCATTTGGCAAAATGCATTGTAGGTATTGAAAGATTACATTTTTTTAAAGTGTAATCAGCTGAAGGCTATGTTTTCACAGCGTCAAGTGATGCGTTAGGTTAACGCATCCCCCTTAATGTGTGGGTCCTGGGATCCACACAGGGAAAAAAATTCTGACGCTGCATCAGAAACACATCTTAGATAGTGTTGAGCTAGAATATTTGATTTTCGAATATTTAGCTCGAATATCACCATTTGGTGAATATTCATGAATATATCATCGAATATTCACCGTCATCGTGATTTTTTGCAATTCCATTCATTGCAATGGATCGCCATTATATAATTATGATGCAATTTTTTTTTAACGAAAATGGCGAATATTCTCCCAGTCGAATATCTGAGCTGCGTTGACTTGCATGCATTGTGCATATTTGATCACATTGCGATTTTAGATCACAATTCATATCTGCAAACTCGGAAATTTGAGATTACAAATATTCAATCCTATATCATTGCAGGTTTTGGCAAAATTACGCAAATTCAAATAATGTCTAGTTGCTCATCACTATTCCTAGACCAGGGGTGTGCAATCTTTTGGACTTGTGAGCCACATTGGCTTCTTAAATTTTATAAAAGCCATAAGTGTGCCAATTTCATGCATCGCCGGCATCATTAATGATGACAGTAATGTGTGATAGGCCACATATTTTTTTATTTCCTGCACTTGTTCATTTCTTGCAAATGTTCATTTATTGTAATGAGCACAGATCATTTCTATAAGGCTGCCTTTTGTCACCCTGAGGATGTGCCCACCGTGCTAGCACATGATCAGGACACTGCATTGTCCCCAAGGCAACATTTGGAAACCTCTAGGTATTATGCGTAGGGATGGTCAAAAAATTTGCAGTGCAGAAATTTTGACTTTTTCCCTGAAAATTCGCATAGTCGAATTTTGATGGGGTCATTTCGACTTTTCGCCGAAAATCTGCCTGATATTTCGACTGAAATCGAAATTTCAACGTAAAAAATAACTTTGCTTTTGATTTACTGTGCCGCTATTTCGCGTGCGAGTATTCGGGAGTGATTGGGAAATTCGCATTGGCGTAAATTCGCATTGGCGAAAATTTGCATGGTGCTAGCTAACTTTGTCAGCTTATTGCAAAGCCCCTGAAAATGGTATCCTGACAGAAATTGCTGGAGTTGCAGAGAAGGGTTGGGGAAACATTTGAAAACAATAAGTTTTGCTCTAACTTGTCAAGTTTGTGTATAAATTGGGTTTAAATCTCAGCTCTGATTGTAAAGCTCTGCTACTATGTTCACTGATTCTCCTATTACAGCTCAAGCTCATACAGCAAATCCAAATTTTCCACCTCATGTGAATTTTTGACCATATGCGAATTTTAGGCTTTATGCGAATTTTTGGCGTTATGCGAATTTTCGACTTCGACTAGAAAAAAGTCGACATTTCGCAGTCGAATCGAAATTCGATTGGGAAATTCGAAATTTAAGTAGAATCAAATTTTATTAATTTCGACCATCTCTAATTATGCGCAGAGAACAAGCAGAGCGGTGGCAAAGGGCCGAAAAGGACACCAAATGTGCCGCATCCGCCCCCCAGCCTTAGTTTCCGGCCTAGTGTCCTAGACACAGCGTCAGGGGATGTTTTTACCTGTTTGAATGCAGGGAGCGCACATCAAAAGCTAAATGTATTGACATAAATGCAACACAATGCAACGGATCCCTAAACGCACTGTGGGAACAATTCCATGAATTAGCAATGGATGTTAAAAAATGCAGCACGAATGTATGGATTTTGATGCTGTGGAAACATCAGCTAAAATGTGTCCTAAGATTTACAGAAGTTTGCTTTGTGGGTGAAACAGGTTTGGCAAAAATGCTCATGTTTACTTTAATTACAAACTGTGTGATGAAGAAATCTAGGTTGAAACATATGTGGCTGGCTTCCATGATATATTTGAACATAGCTGCTACATAAACGAAATCCATGATTGCTATGATTCCAACCATACCGTTGCCAAGTATATTTAATTATTTTAGTGAACGTGTCTGTATTTATTCTTATTAGAAACACCACAATGAGTTGGCTCATGTCATCAAAAAAATGAACAAAGCCACTATTGCTGTGGTAAATAAATTAAAATGACCAAAAGCTCTTTTGTTATCCACCATTGAATGCTTGAACAATACACAAGTTCACAATTATTGCACTGCAATTCACTTAACCCTTCAAGAACAAAAATTATGGATGAACTCATGAATACCAAAAAAAGGAAATGGCAAAAGTTTTGGAAACTTACTATTCCCAATTAGTGATGGCCGAACATCGGCCTGGACTGTCCGCGAACTGGCGGGTCGGACTTTTAAAGAAGTCCGCCGTCCGCCTGTTCGTGGACACATTCAAATTCCCCGCCTCTAGGCGGGGAATTTGAATCGGAAAAACCGGATGTGACGTCAGTGACGTCACATCCGGTCCCTGGAACGCATCCTGGAACGCATAGTTCCTGGTTACGGGAGCCGGATGTGACGTCACTGACGTCACTTCCTGCTCCGAGCCAGAATTTTCACTAGAAGACCGGCTTCATGCCCGGTCTTCTAGTGAAAAGATTCTTCCTCCGGCACGATCTCGCAGGTTCTGATCCTGCCGGAGGAAGAATATAGATCTTCTTCTCACCGGTGAACGGGGCGGGTCAAACACCCGTACTGTCCGCCGGCGAGAGGGAGGGCGAACATGCTTGCGGACAGTTCGGCCATCACTATTCCCAATCAGTTACATTGATTTTTGTTTCCCAGTTTTAAGGCTAGGAGCTATGTCACCGTGAATGGAGGGCGGGGGGGGGGACAATATTTCTAAATGTAAACAAAAAGCATGGAAAGCTACAAACAAACAAGAATAAATATTCATGTAAAAATGTAGTTATCATCATTTCATGTAACTCTATTTCATTTTATGGCAAACTTGATTTTCAATTGTGCACCACTGTTATATTGTTATACCTCATGTGTGCTTTTATATGCGGTCTATGTTGTACTATTTTGAATTTTTTTCAATAAAGCTTGTTTGGAAAAAAAAAATGTAGTTGGTTTTTTTCAAATACATTTTGACAGAGTTCCAACATTTCCAACAAACTGTTCTTTAACGCATGTAGGGAATGGGTACCCCTCTTTGCCCAAAACTAAAAGTTCTAGAGAAGATATCTGAGGCTCCATGAAAAAAACAGACCCTGTCCATAATAGACATATTTTGGTATTGTCTGCAGTGGACATGTTTTGTTGGAGAAATGTTATCTATACTTCTTGCATTTGATTTATTAGCACATGTGGAGAACAATGCAAGACAGCGATTGTTCAGTCATTTCAAGGAAATGCATGACATTTTAAAGACACAAAACATTAGCATAGACAGGAAACGAACTCCTATTTGGGGCTGCAACAAGGGAGGAATCAATATACTAATTAACCAATAATTATGGGCTACTTACTTTGATACTTTTACAGTTTTTAGAAAATTTAACAGAAGTTAAGAATAGATGAAGAACGTTCACACCTTCTTGGCATACCTGCCAACTTAAAAAAAAAATCCCGAGGGAAATTGTCACAAAATGTAACCAATGTCACTTCTGCTATGTGGAATGTGGTTCTTCTGTGTTCTAAGAGCCGTGCTTACTTGTTGGCTGTTTTAGCAGGGAGAGGTCGTTACTCTCCCTGCTTATGTCCCACCCCATTTGTGCTGATAATTTGCGAGGCAGGACAGAGTAGCGGTCTCCCTGCTAAATATCCGTGATTGCAAAAATCCAGAAAAAATCTGGAATTTGTCTGGGAAAGCCACATATAAATTGTGACTTTCCTGGCCAAAACGGGAATGGTGACAGATATGCTTCTTGGAGACCTAGCAGCACCTCTACATCTTGTATTGCAGTTAAGGCCCCCATGCACGTTTCACATTTTCCTATGAATGATGTCAGATTCAATTATCATTTTTTATCGACGTTGGTTTGATCGATTGAAGTACGATCAAACTACCTCCCTCATGGAGAAACTGATATTTGGTCCATGGTTGTTCGATCAATTAAAAGCATTATCGTAGAAAGACGATTGTAAACACACCACATTATCTGCCAATGGATGTATAAATATGCTTATTATTTCAATCTAACCAAAATCGGTCAGGCACAACAAAATAACATTTGATATATACTTGATCGATCACTTTTCAATCGATTTTTTAGTCAATTTAAATCGAACTAGGTCGATCGAACCATGTGGGCAGGAATCGATTTTTGGTTGGTTTAGGTCGATCGAACAGGAAAATTGAAACGTGTATGGGGGCCTTTAGGCTCACTCACATATCTAAAGGGAGGGGGAAATTTCCTGTAATTTAAAATCTTTTCAAATAAAAAGGTTATTCTGCAAAGAGAAGAATAAATGCATATAAAGAAATAAAATATATATGATTCAATTCTATGAGACCAAGTCCTGCAGCAGTCCTGCTTCTAGTACAGTTTCAGCTGACTTCTGAGATAATTTCCATAGACTTCATCTTCTTTCTTAAAAGCAGCTTTAGATTTGTTGTTCAGAATCAAACAGGAAAGCAGTTACTTGGTTTCAGAGCACGCTGTGTCTGGTCACTTTAGCTCTGTGTGCTTATCCAGCTGACTTCAGCAAAATATCTGTTTATTGCACCCGGTATCCAAGGAGCCTAAGCCTGAAATGGCTAGTTTAGCTTGCCTAGAAATGTGTTTATGGCATGAGTTATGCTTAATTATGTGAAGTAAAACCTATATTTCATATTGTAAAGGATGCACACTATTAGCACTGACTTCACCCATCTGTAGGGCTGAAGGTACAATAAATACAATATTGTAGCCATCTTATCTTATGTTTCTGCATCCATGAAATGTTAGCAATTAGATGTGCATGATCCAAGTATTAAATAACGATGTCTTTTTAGATAACATATACAAGAACATTTACTTCAAGCTACTGTTCAGTTGGGCAGCCCCTCTGTATATTTTTTACAAATGTAGACAAAGATTTACCACTAACACTTTATATGGGTATGGCCACCATCCCAAAGTATAATGAGGAAGGGGAGTGTTTTATGGGCAACGGGTACTGAGTGTACAACAGACCCGAGGAACGGGCGAAGCCACCACCACCACTACTACCTCTTCACGCCTTGTCTAACTTCATACAGGCTACCTTATTGATCAAGAATACTATTTTACATATACAGTGGCCCCCCGTTTCTCCTGGCGTCTCCCTCGTTCCTGGGCGAGCTGAAATCATATCCACTAACACTTGCCAACTGGGTTTAACCACACCTCCTGAGGAAAATCTGCTAGAAACGTACGTCGAGTTGGTGGATACATCTTAAGGCCCCCATACACGTGTCGGATTGCCACCGGATTCCGGCACGATCGATTCCGGGCGCGTGCATGCCAAACGATTGTCCCGGAATCGCATGCAGCTCACCTTGTCCAATCGATCAGGTCCGATCGTTCAGGGGCCCAGAATCGGATCCGACAGAGAACCAACATGTTGGTTCCATCAGATTGATTCTGCCCAGATCAGGGGGAGTTGCCATTTGTGAGGTGGACAATCGGACACGGAATCGTCCCGGAATCCGTTGGACAAGGTGGTATGCAGCGATGGATACTCTTAATTGGCCGATTGATCACACCTGCGATTCCCGGCAGAATCGCCGGAATCGATCGGGTGAGTGATCAATTGGCCATGGAATCCGACACGTGTATGGCTTGCTTTAGACGTATATCCTGTGGAGATATTCGATGGGTTCAGCCAGCCAGGTTGATCAACTAACACCAGGATCACCAGATGATATTGCCCATGAAGAACCATTAAAGATTCCAACTTTTCTTTTAAAGTCCTTATGGACTTTTTGTACTGTTATCCTTAGCACTATCGTTGTGGTATCATGACACGATAATACCACTCTTGTATGGTCTTAGACCCTTAATCGTCGAGCTGTTTTTTGATTTACTTTACCTTTTGTATCTATAAAGTCCCCAACTGGGGCAATAACCTAAGAGCTTGGCTGGCCACATTTAAAGTCCCCGTGTCTCTGCCCTTTAGGTCCGCGGGTCTGTTGTACACTCAGTACCCGTTGCCCATCAAACACTCCCCTTCCTCATTATTTTTTACAAATGTGGTGGAAACAAGATGCCCGATTGCAAGGAAGCCATGTTTGGTGGTCTCCGTGCAGTTGCCCATAGAAATATTATGTGAGTGGTTGTGAGCTGTTGTTACTGATTGACAACTGCTTGCCAATTGCTCCTGCAATGTCTGTAAGCAATGAAATGTTCTATCCACTGGAAGCCATCCAGAAACCACCTGTGTGAATATAACCTTAATATTAACTCTTTAACATTTTTTTTCAGGTAATTTTACCTTGCTCAAAAAATATATGAAATGTCCAGGCCAAAGCACTGTAGGCACTTGTTTGTTGGTAAGGGTTTTCCCTCCACCTCAATCTGTCCAGTCCAGATTATGGACGCCTGGAGCCAAGCTCCCTTAGGCAAGGGGCACTTGACTGGGGCAGCCTGGGCGGAAGATGGTCACCGGCATGGGCGCGGGCGGTGCATCTTCAAATTCAAATTTTAAAAGGCTGTAGGGGTGATCCCCCTCTGCTTCGGACTCTCCCTCCCTTGATTATCAACTCCCCCCCCCCCCCATGTCTTTACCGTTTTGTACAATTCCTTTACTGATGCTTTGTTTTTTAGTACGATGTCACAGCAGGCGGGTCCTTGGCAGTGTCCTTGGGTAGACATACTGAAAGGTCAGTGTGATGACATCCTCATGGTGGGGCAGTCACTTTTGGTCGAACCCTGAACGCTTACAAGAGTTAGTGACCCAATGGTATATTGGTGAACTATTTCCGGAAGGCATCAGGGTGAAGTTTAGTACCCACCAAGCTCTTAAGGCTGGTGGCCGGTACAGGTTGGTTAAGAGAGGTCGTCATTGGTAAGGGAACTGTCAGGGACCTTTGCAGTTGTATAATATATAAAAAGCTGCACTATTTAGATGTGTAAGGCCAACATCCCAAACAATAT
>CM070032.1:55354926-55368325 GCA_036250615.1 Ptychadena robeensis
GGGGGGGAGCCGCTCTTCACTCTCCAGCAGCCTGCTTGTCACATTGGGGACACCGGTACAGTGCGAAACAGTAAGTATGTGCTGCCGGTGCCCCGATCTGCACTAGACAGCACCATCTTGTTCAGTGCAATAGTGATTGTGCAGCGCTGGACGAGATGGGGCCGTCCCTAACGCTAGGGGGGTTAATTCAGTTCAGGTGGAATCTGAGCACTCCTAACAGATGTATTGTATTAGCAGTCAGTGAAGTCAAGAATACAGCTGGCAGACATTTTCTAAACAGACCAGTGCTGCTGTTGCCTGAGCAGTGTGGGCCTGATTGAAAAGCTAAATGGGGCATACTATGCCCACCCCTGATCCAGAATGAACTTGGTGGTCCTAAAGGCTGGTTTACACTAGTACACATTTAAATGCCCAATTAGTGCACCTGCCTGGAGAAAGCGTCATGAGACATTTGCCAGGTGGTTTTTCAGATGGATTTATCTATTGGGCTTAGTCAGACAGGAGTGTCCAAGCACTTTACAGGCTGCTGACAACCAACAGCAGCCCAGAATGCTTTAGTGTAAATGTAGCATAAGAAATGTGATGATTCTTGTAGTAATAAACAGAAATAATTACTTTATCTTATCTCCCTAATTCTGAACTCTAGAAAAATTTACCTTTGTATGTTATTTATGTAGCATCACCTAATCAAAAGTTGGAGAGTAAAAAGGCATGTACAGTATGTAATATATAAAGCTTTTTTTCGGTTTTACTAGTGATAAACGAACATCAGCTACAGATGTACAAGGATCGTTTGCAGACTTTTCTGCAAATACCCATGGTTCGCATCTTTGCAGCAAACCGCAATGACTTTCATGACAGGTGAAATTCAGAAACCTACAGGTCATATTTGCTACCAACATACCTACAGTACAGTTTCCTGCCAGAGGGAACAAAATGTCAAAACCTTGCCGAAAAATACATATTTGATCACATTTTCATAAAAGTGTGAGGTTCCCCCAAAGCATCCAGAACCCCTTTTAGCATAGGGTCTCTTATACTCTGGATGAGCTGGAGGCCACGAACGAGTGACCTCATTCGATTTGTAATGTTTACATATATGGGGACAAAGGCTATTCATTCATTTGGCGGATTGGCGAGGGTCACAGAATCATACCTGTCAACCTTACTGTCCCAGAATAAGGGAAAATTACAGGAAGTGATGTCACTTGCATTAATTTGTCGTGGCTCTTCCGCATTCCAGATACCAAAAGTGACTGGGCCGTAAGTGCAGCTGCTAGGGGGCCAAGAATTTTTGCTTGTTGGCATGTTTGGCCCCCAGGACACTTTTGTTTTAGATGCATGAGCCCGTCTTGGCTTCCAAGTTTATTACTAAACATCTGTTAAGAAGAACTCTTCTCTCCGGCAGTGCAGATGTTGGGAATAGGCCAATTCTTATCTTTAACCTCCAGATGTTCCTTGATGACATGGGCAGTGCTGATGTGTCTGAGCAATTGGTCTTAACATCATTTTTTTAAACCATTAATGCAAACAATAAAGACAGCCCACACAGTATTCAATAGAAAAGTTTTTATATTTTGGCCACAACTGGAAATAACAAATCATAGACATTATATATAAATAACCCTGTATATATAATTGACAAGTAGATAAATGATAAATATTTTAAACATGCAAGGTCAATGATCATGCCCCCCAAAAATTGATCAAACAGGGACATGCAAGAGAAATAACACAGTAAACACATCAACAGACCCAACTGTCCACAGGAGCTGATAGTGGAGGGAGAGTGCGAAAAGAGGATCATCACTTCCACCTCCGGAAGGACCTCGGCACCCTACATCACTTCTGGCCGGGTCTGTCACGCCGTCACTTTCTTTCCCACAGCCTGCCCAGTAAGCACCCTACACCCAGGTGCCTGGTTGTTGGGTGTTCATGACATAAGCAGAGCTGATGTGTCTGGGTAACAGGTTAACAGGTAACCAGTTAACAATAAAGAAAAAAGTGGATATATTTTTTCCAGAACTGGAAATTACAAATCATAGACATTATATATAAATAACCCTTTATGTATAAATTACAAATAGATAATTAAATAATATTTATACATGCAAGGTCAAGTTCCTCCAATACCTTAATCAACATAATGCAGTTATGTCCCAACACCCATCAGCCTTAATCAAAGCTAGCTCAATGGGTGCTTAATGTCACTGACTCCTTATTAACTCATCAAACCATACACTAGTGAGTCATAGACCCTCTTTAGAGCTTATTGTTAACTTTTCCTTGTGACTGCCATCCACCAGCATATCAACGACCAGTAATAAATACCTATTTTGGTAACTTAAAAAATGGGCACTATCCATGACCCACCATGACATTCAGAATGCACCAGCCACACACCATAAGCAGCTTCAGGGCCCTCCCTGAGCCCATGAAGGTATACTTCCAGCCCCACCTCGCTCAGGTGCAACCCATCACTACGGTAAAATTACCGGGTGCCAACTCCAGCAGATGGTGGCACAATAGAGCCACATTAGATATGGCTCTATTGATTTTAATCTGAAACTTATTAATGACATTGGGGGGATTCTTGGAGTGCCACTGTGGATGGAAAACAATCTCTGACCATAAACATATTAGGCCAGGAAAGTCCTCTGCCACCTGAGCAAAAAATTTATTCGATGAACCGACAACGTGCTAAGATGGTTATCACCCACATAAATCCAGAGGATATGAGGGGGGCCCAAAGCTGCACTAACCTAGAAATATGACACACTAGCTGTGGCCAACACAAGCCCCTGACCACTAACCAATGCAGTTCCATATATTTCTCAGAGAAATCCAGTGTCTTGTGGTGTGTATTGATGGTGGCCCTTTTTTCTGCCCAATAAATGTAGGAATGGAACATCCATACTAGGCACTTCTGGATATCTGAAAAACAAGAACATATTGTTTAGGGAAAATGTAAAACTACGACATATTGGAAAAGAGAACGAAAAGAACAATCACTGTGTAATTGGCCTAACCTCCACATAATTGCGAAAAACATGAGCCTCCATTATGCAGGGTGATGAGTTCCCTGCACAGACCGTTTCCTTAGTTTACATTTTAACATAGGTACCCAAAGGACCATCAAAATTTAAATAACTGTTGGAAGTATCTGACACTGGTAAAGGTTTATGAACTAAACTTGTCACATGTGACACCACTGCTGAACCCACACCCGAAGTGCCGGAACCAATGGCCCTCCACTGTCTGCAGCCAAAATCCATACAGCCTCGGGTCCCTTGATAGACCCTGGGCCTTGTTCCCATAGCTGCATCCAAGCCTTCAGAGCAGACACAAAATTCACAAGAGGCCCTCACCTTTGCTAGAGGAACCTCAGCGGAACCACCCACAAGAACTGAAGAAGACATTGAAGCCTGAGGGTTAACATAATCACTATAAAAGATAGCTGGGATGTCAGTAAGTTGTGTAAGTGTAGGTGTATACCTCAGCTCACCTGGAGAAACGTGGCCAGTTCGCCTGATGACCCCTCAAAGGCATCCATCACAGGAGATCCGATGTCCGCACCAGACGCGATCCATTGCCAAACATGAAGCTTAACAATGTTCCAGGAATCTGTGAGGGTAGATACACAGAAGTAATCCCACTAAGCCCCCCCCCCCCCTTGGAACTGAAGAAGGGAAGAGCTAGACCATGCCATTGTGATATTGGATGCAGGGGAATAAATACAGATAAAGATGTGGGGGTGGAGGTGTGCCCTCAAATCCTTGGAACATAGGTGGCCTGCAGACGGGGGGGGGGGGGGGGGGGGGGGGGGCCTTCTTCTGACCTTGCGGCATTGCAGGCCTTGGGGCTGGGGAAAAGACCCACACAAAGGAAGTGCTGGCAGTCCTTCTGCGCTGCGCTGAGGCATGCAGGCGGCCCTACCAAGAGGGCAAATGTCTAGCAAACCCACAACTGGTGCTGGATTTGGGAGCGGATCGCGGAGATTAGACCCTTCAGAGATGGCAGGCATAGCTGACATTTTATTCACTCATCCGAGGATCTCTGTGAAAATAGGGTGCACCACTTTCACTTTTAAGAACCTTGGCACTGTACATCACTTCCGGCAGGGTCTGACCAGCCGTTACTCTCATCCCTGCAGTTCGCTCAGGCAACCACCCTTGTGCCCAGGTGCTTGGCTGTCAGGTGTTTATTTGACACACAATGGGAAGAGGTAACACACACCTCTCTACAGTAAATATTTCAAAATGTATACATTACTTGAAAAACAGCTAAATAAAATGTTGATTTAAACCTCTTGAATACATTTATGGTTAAGTAACCATACTAAACCATATAGTAAAGTTCTCTAAAGTTTGACATTTATTAAACTAATGTCTCTTAATAACTATATGTGGCATATTAAGGGAACTTTAGAAAATAAATACATTGGATTTATTCATTTAGGTCCTATGTACCTGTCCTCCAGGATTTAAAAATGTCACTTGCAAGTGTTAATAAAGTAATTTGTTCTTACTTTGAACTTGGAATGGACTCGTTAACATTTCACTATCTGTTACAATTGTTAGTAATGTTATACTATAGCAGAGTCTCTCCAACCTAATCAAAATATATCTAAGTAATACATTATAAAAGGACAGTAAACATCTTTGATCTTACATGACTAAATCTTATCATCCAGACTATGTCACCTGTACAAAATACGTGTGCATTCTTAGCCTGATACTTTCCTTGATAAAACAATAAAGCTTGACTGCTTCTGTTGAATGAACCTTCTGGTCCTTAGAAATGCCTTTGTTCCACTAGTTATAACCATAAAGAATAATATAATCTTCTGGACTGTCTAAAATATAGAATGCACCCTCGTATATGATGCTCTCAAAAGAGTAAAAGGTACATGTACGCATGTTGTTTTGGTCTTATGTGTTCATAGTTCACAGTTTGTAATGCACTTCTCGACCTTTACACAAATGTGTAAAGCTGAAAAGCTAATTTGAACAATTCAGTATATTTATCAGTATCTGAACCCAGAGATGGTTTGATATCTGGATGAGATACCCAATTCCTTGGCTTAAGATGCCATGACTCTTCTACTCTTTCATAAGCCCCCCATACACGTTCCGATTTTTCGTACAAATTTTGCCCGACAGACCGATCGGGTCGGGAGATTAATCGATCGGGAGATTAATTGGATTCGGAATTATGTACCCGACCAATCCCGATTTCTCAAAATCGGCCGAAAAATCGATCGGGACCGCTTCGGACCTGTCCGTAAATTTTTGGTCGATCTGCTGTTAATAAATAGTGTCAGGCTGATGGATCGGTGATAATTTGAATTCCGATTTTTCGTGCCAGCCGACCGACCGACCATAACATTTTAGGTGAAAATCGGGTGACAGGATCGGACGAAAAATCGGTCGGGAGAATAATCGGAACGTGTATGGGGGGCTTTACCCTTCCTTTATTACAATGTCTCTGTATCTCCTCTTTGCCAGATTACTGTACTTTGCAAATATCTTGCTCTTTCTACATTGTGCTCTCCTTATACCTAACTGTGTATGAACCCTTGGCTACTGGGGACCCATATAGCTGTGCTTACTGCACAACCCACCACGGGGTCTGTGATAGCAAGGAAGACTGTCCGCAGGCACTGTCAGTGGGGAAAGGGCCCGCACAGAGGAAGCACTGGCAGTCCTCCTTTCAGCAGGGTCTGGCCAGCTGTTACTCTCTTCCCTGCAGTTCGCTCAGTTCACCATGCTTGTGGCCAGGTGCTAGGCTGTCAGGTGTTTATTCGACACACAATGGTAAGAGGTAACACACCTCTCTACTGCAAATATTTCAAAATGTATACATTACTTGAAAAATAGCTTAATAAAATGTTGCTTTAAATCTTTTAAATACATTTATGGTTAAGTTACGCTGGGTGTTTCTGCTATTAATCATTGTATCCCTATAGCTGATAAAATAGTACAGTTCTATAAAGTTTGCCATTTTTCCATTTGCATAAACTAATGTCTCTTAATAATTATATGTGGCCTATTAAGGGAACTTTAGAAAATAGATACCTTGGATTTTTTAATTAAGGTCCTATGTACCTGTCCTCCAGGATTTAGAAATGTCACTTGCAAGTGTTAATAAAGTAATTTGTTCTTACTTTGAACTTGGAATGGACTCGTTAACATTTCACTATCTGTTACAATTGTTAGTAATGTAATACTATAGCAGAGTCTCTCCAACCTAATCAAAATATATCTAAGTGATACATTATAAAAGGACAGTAAACATCTTTGATCTTACATGACTAAATCTTATCATCCAGACTATGTCACCTGTACAAAATACGTGTGCATTCTTAGCCTGATACTTTCCTTGATAAAACAATAAAGCTTGACTGCTTCTGTTGAATGAACCTTCTGGTCCTTAAAAACGCCTTTGTTCCACTAGTTATTACCATAAAGAATAATCTTATCTTCTGGACTGTCTAAAATACAGAATGCACCCTCATATATGATGCTTTCAAAAGAGTAAAAGGTACATGTACGCATGTTGTTTTGGCCTTATGTGTTCATAGTTCACAGTTTGTAATGCACTTCTCGACCTTTACACAAATGTTATAGTGAATGTTGATGGCCTAGTTTCACGGCTCAGTCTGAAATGCCGAAATGAGGCAAAATTTGTAACCAATTTTTACTTTACCAACTAACTGGTTAATGTGTTTTTTCATTTAGTTCTTCCTTAGTACTTTTTATAAAAAAAAAAAAAACAAACAGACTGGTAAAGCTCTATTCCCAAGCCTGAAGGTGTATTCATGAATGAATTCATCTATATTATAAAAGATTTAACAAAATAGGGAATTGATACAAAAACTAGCACAATAATTTATAAACAACAAAAAAGTAAATTTGAAACTGTTGACAGGTAGATACATGTTCTTATGTTCTGTACTCTCATCCAATCAGCTGAAAAGCTAAGTTGAACAATTCAGTATATTTTTCTATAGAGTTAGATGGTAAGAGATCAGTAGATCTCAGAACATCTAAAGTTTTTTTCTCCTAGCCAGCAACCAGGATGTAGGGACTTTGAGGCCACTTTGGTAATTGTACAGTACCCCTCACTAAAATAGGATTTTAACATGGATTCCTAGACACAATATTTATGTCTATGGACGTGATAAACCAAATAGGACAAAAGAGGACATAGAAATTTAATTAGATATAAGGTAAAGAATATTAACAAAAAAACATCAAAGAGGCGGTCAATAGGCACCGCAAAGAGAATCTTCATAAGAAATAGGTTCGAAGACGAATTTAGTCTTTCTCCATTTATTGTCAGGTTAGACAATAGATATAAGGTGATGGGCAATAGATATAAGTGATGGGCATCAATGTCAAAGTGTTTTCAGGGGGGGGGTGATCATGGACTGTTACTCACAAGAGGGTCTGACGGTTTGTAAGGTAGCCTTAAACCTCGACGCGGGTTTCAAGGGTGTTTTTTCTTCAGGAGATGAGGCTTGCTGGGATATATAAATAGAGGGTATTAAAAAATGAAAATGAATTTTCAAGATTATAATTGGAATGTAATGACCTACTCACCTGAACCCGTGAAGAGGTAAGTAAGGGGTATAATGTACGGTCCATAATGTGAGGCATAGGAGCAGAACGAGGGAGCACTTGCGGGAGGTCAAGCTAGGTCCACAGGGGTGGAGAATTGAAGAACGTATGGTCAGCCATTAAAACGTTGAGATTATAAGGTGTTCAGGTATGTGTAATAAAAATGTGGGAAGAACAAAAATGTTAATTCCCTTAGTACCCAAATGTGAATGGGAGGTAAAGTAATTATGTGAAAATTCATAACGAAGACCAATGGAATTAATAAAGAATCCCATGGAAGATGTGAATGTGAAAATTTAGTTTGAGGAGTTATAGGCTAGGTGAAGGGGTAATAATTACAGGAAAAACTCAGTGAGAAAAAAGATGATGATACAGCACAAATGAATGCTGTGTGGACTAATATATGTCAAAGCAAATCATAAAAATAGAAATAAGTCACTAAAACCTAAAGTGAGGGTATCCCATTTAGTGAAGAGTGAAATATGTAGAGTGTGATGAAAAAATTATGCATATATATCTACCTAGTAGTTTCAAGAGGTCATCTAAAAATGAAAAAAAAAAATGGTTGTAAGGGTAAGTGGAAGTGCTAATATGCAGTAGGAAAAGAGACTGTTAACGGGGTGTGTATACAAGGAGCATATTATTATTGGTCATATTAAGATTATTGTATAAATGCGAAGTTTAAGATCACAGTAAAGGTACAGGTTCAATGACTAAAAGTATCGATAAATAAATATATGTGAATGAACATTAATACTGACTCGCCAAGTGAAGAAGCATGTGAGTAATCTACAGGTAAATGAGTTAGTAAGGGTATGTACAGGATAGCAATCCCATGGCCAGTTAAATACTCAATAAATATAAAAATGTAAAAAACGGTCACAATAAGATATTAATAAAATGACCTACCATGGCTAAGAAAGTAAAAAGGTGCTGTAAGTAAAAGGTTCTCGGCCTCAGGTTCCCATGCATGTCCACCACGATAAGGCAACTGCCTTAAATGCTCCCTCGCCGCTGCGGCGGCTGGCGCACACCAGGACACGATGGCGTCGCAGTGTACGGACGCACATGTGTGACAAGGAGTCCGACCGATATCTTATTGTGTTTTTATACATTTTAATATTTATTGAGTATTTAACTGGCCATGGGATTGCTATCCTGTAGATACCCTTACTAACTCATTTACCTGTAGATTACTCACATGCTTCTACTCTTGGCGAGTCAGTATTAATGTTCATTCACATATATTTATTTATCGATACTTTTAGTCATTGAACCTGTACCTTTACTTCGCATTTATACAATAATCTTATTATGACCAAGGGGTACTGTACAATTACCAAAGTGGCCTCAAAGTCCCTACATCCTGGTTGCTAGCTAGGAGAAAAACAACTTTGGATGTTCTGAGATCTACTGATCTCTTACCATCTAACTCTATAGAAATATACATTTTGGGATGTTGTCCACGACCACCAGGAACTAAGTGGTAATTATATATATAAAAAAAACAATTCAGTATATTTATCAGTATCTGAACCCAGAGATGGTTTGATATCTGGATGAGATACCCGATTCCTTGGCTTAAGATGCCATGACTCTTCTATACCCTTCCTTTATAACTATGTCTCTGTACCTCCTGCTTGCCAGATTACTGTACTTTGCTAATATCTTGCTCTTTCTACATTGTGCTCTCCTTATACCTAACTGTGTATGAACCATTGTCTACTGATTACCCGAATACATTTTATATTGCTTGATTTCATTCCTGACAGCATTGGCTGCTGACTCTGGCTTGATCTATCAATACCTTCATGCTTGCTTCCTTAATGCTACCACTGTTTTGCACTTATCCTGAACTGTCACCTCCAATGTTCTGTTTGCTTTATTAGCTATTGGATTCTGAGCCTGGCCCTAGACTGATACAATAGGAGGTGTCTGGCCTTTACCTGCATTTTCCCCCAACATTTTCGCCAAGATTCACCTCAAATACATGAACATGCTTATGGTAAATTTTGCAACTTATTAGTGTAAGGCAATGTACTAAAATATAATAATATAACATAAAATTGTATATACAGTATATGCAAACGTGTTTGTTAGGACTGTATAAAAGATTTTTTTGAAATTATGATTTGCTCTTACAATAAATGTTGTAACTGACATAGGAGTATAACAAAATCTGTTCTAGAAAGACAAAACCATTAATTGACTAGTTATTCTTTTATGAGTGTAATTCAGATTGTCCTTTTAATGACATGCAGATTGACTGTCTCTTGTATACTTAATTATAGTTCAAGCAAACTCTCTATATTGAACTGATAAAGAAACAGGCTAAAATGGTTGACAACCTTAGAGGCTTCATATACAGTTAAAGAGGTCTTTACCTGAAAAAAAAAACATAATTACTGTTCAACTTAGAAGTTTTTTACTCGTCTGAACTTCAGAAAAATACCTTACCCAACTACAAGATATAGATGAATTAAGACAACCAGAAGGAAAACAGTTGCAGCAAAGAAATCAAAATGCTAAAACAAGTAACCCTATAAGGCTTTAATACCATATTGTCTCCTTGTTGTGAGATATCTAAATCTTGGCCTATGTTCAATATTTAGGTATTTGTATCTTTGACAATTGTCCTCTCCCATGGGTTTGTCCAACATTGTACCATTGTATTGCTTCTTAAGTCCTTGTTCACAGCCATTGTTTTAGGTAGTGGGTTTATAAAATAAAGGCCCCAATATATAATTGAAAGGCTCTAATATTGAAGTGGACTTACTACCAGAAACTGATCTTTTCATCTATGGCACTAGCAGTGCCGATAATAGGGAGGAATGCATAAAAAAAATTACCTGTAAGGAGTAATTTAAGAAGATCCCCAGCAGCCCTTCGTCGCTTCCTGGCCCTAATTAAGTGCCGTCTAGGTTAGAGGTCACAAGAGCAATGTGAATGTCAGGTAATTATGTCATCTCAGCTCTTTATTGAAGTACACTGAGGAAAATTCCTATAGAAAACCATGGAATGCACCCAGTGGTATGTCATATTACACCCGGAGTTAACACTCAGAAGCCTGGTGAATAAAGATGGAATCGCTCATACAATTCCACAGAACAGCAGGTAAGTATATTATTTTAGGATCATGAAACCCTAGGCCACCATCATACCAGTTTAGAGATAAAGTAAAATTTTAATTTTATATATGTATTTTAAACATATTGAGTATACATCCGCTTAAATGTGATGAGAAATCTCTATTGAGAAAGTTCAACATGTTCTCAATGGCAGATTTCTCATCACCTCGTGTTCCTGTGATAACTCCCTAACTAACTGTTACCTTTGCATATGAATGTGATCTACCCAGAAAAGCTTCTTGACTCAATGAGAGGGAAAGCCAATGTGTGACTTTTACAGGAAGACCAGCCTCAACTGTATGTATTATATTCAATAAAGCAAATGCATCTCTCTCATCTGCTCCCTTTTGGCCCCTTAAATACAGAATTCATTTTTTTTCAATGTCATTCTGATTAATTGTTCTCCGTGACATTTTGTGAACTATCAAGTGCTGCACTGTAGAAAATATAATGCTATAGCAAACAGATTTATTTTATAGTCTCTTACTAGGTTGACAATACCACCCCTCCCCTAAACTTACTATTTAGTAACTGAATATTATTATTTGTTATCAGGGAATGTATTACTGTCAGGATTACCTGGTGAAATACAGTGGAACAGTATAATAAAGGAAACTAAAGCAGTTCCCTCATCTACTGGCACTCAATATGTTCTTTCTCTAACTGACCATTTTTATGTCCAAATGGTTTTGGTTATGCAATGTTCTCACCATTCCCCATCATCCAGACCCGGGTTGCAACATTTTTAATTGAATTCTATTGGTAAAATGTAAACAAAGGGCGTTCTTTACAGGGAGTAGTCAGCACATCCAAAGACTCCCTGTAATTAAAATACAATATTGCTGAAAGCTGTTTGCTAAATTTCAAGTTCCACCTTGGTTATACAACTTGTTAAGGCCTTTGCCTTAAGGCAAATAAAAAATAAACAGAGGAGGTGTGCATATTATATAATGATATACTGAAGTAAGAAAAAAAATCAGCCTACGTCAAATAGGTATTTATTTTAAACTTCACAAAAGGTAAGTAATAGCAGAGAATAAAATTGTGACATGTCTTCAGTGAACTACTGACGATTTTGTTGACCAATGGATACCTGAGACCCTTGTCCCTTCCCCATTTCCAGTAACTTAATATATAATAACGACAAAGGAGGGAATATCTCTGGAAAAATATTTTTATATATACAGTGGAGGAAATAATTATTTGACCCCTCACTGATTTTGTAAGTTCCTGTCGCAGAATCTGCCGTACGCCTCCTAAAACTCGTCTACCGAGTTTTTAGGCGTCCCGTCCGCGCGATTCCGCGCCTGCCCACACTGGAACCTCATCCTAGGTTGTGAAGTTCCGCCTCTAAAAACCTCCTTAGATGTGGTTTCTAGCGCGGCTGTTCTATGCGGCGGCACCCGCGCAGCCGGGTCCAATGATAATAATTTAGATCGGACCTATGGTCGGGTCCATAAGAAATAGTAGCCGATTGAATCCTTTAGATTAGATCGAGAAAAATTTTCAACATGTCCGATCACCAGTCCGACCGATTATTCCTACAAGTTCGCTCGAACCATGTGGGCATTGACACGATTTTTGGAAGAACGAATTATAAATTGTTTTTAATCGATCGGACGGAAATCGGGGAGTGTCTGGGGGCCTTTAGTGGAGTACAATTTCTTTCCCCCTTTTTCCATACTGACTACTGCGAATCCTATCACAAATAATCCATCCATAATCACTATACTTGAGTCAGCAAAATATATGATAGCAGAAATATTTTTAAGCAGTTCTGTTCAGGTCATGTGACAAGTAATATAAAAGGCCTGGCTTGTTGAAATGCCTAAGCATTACCAGGTGAAGTAACCTGTGATCTTACGTCATATTAGCATTTTCAGTCCCTATAAGAAAAGAAAGAAGAAAAGAAGAACAAAACATACTGGGCAATACCTATGAAGGAGATCTGAGCATGCTCAGATTAGTGTCCATGCTTTCATAGAAAATCAGGGGGTGCTTTGGGTGGAACATCAGATATAATAAATATGTCTGCTCTTGACATGAAGTTTTGTTAAGCTTTGCCATACCCCTCTTAACTGGAATACACGGAGATTTTTCCGAGATTTCTAGACAGCCGACTGCCGTGCCCGTTCACTGCACGAGTGTGCATAAATCTTTGGAAAAAATGTAACCTCCTGTATTCCCGTTTTTTTAGCAAGTCATATCATGGGAAACCTTGCGATTTATATTTGAATGAGACCCGACGTTCAAAGTTATGACGGGTGACAGCTGCGATGACGTTATCGAGCTACTGGCGAGATCTCTCCTCGATTCAAATCCGAGCCGTTATTCTAGCCTAAATTTCTCTGTCAATATCCTTTAGATCTACCAACACAAATATGTAGTATAGGGTCCTCTGCAATTGAACCAGGTAGACTTGATTGTTTAGAAAGTCTCTCATATTACATGGTTTTGGTAAAGCAAAAGAAAATATAAAGTAATCATACATACAGGTGTATGGGGACCCTAAGCAAGAACACAGTTAGAACATCGATGCGACTGATGACATCATCACGCTGCTGTCAGATATCAGAGGAGCTGGAGAGACAGCTCTGCTATCTCTTCAGCTCAGCTGATGCTTCATATGGGATCCGAGGTTTTTAATGC
>CM070032.1:55382348-55397117 GCA_036250615.1 Ptychadena robeensis
AGATGGGCGCGGTTTGCCAATAGATATGTACAGGATGCGGTTTTGCCAGGAAGGGAAATACCGTGCCCTAAACAGCGCACAAACAGCGGGCGCTATCGGCACGCACATGCTGACATGCACATAACACCCCCTGCGGTTGCTAGGGTGCTGTAGTATAGTTTATATAACATGTATTGTGGTAATGTACAGACCCAACATTGTCTCTGTCCAAAGTTTATGGACTTAACTGTATTTTACTTTATGCACTCAAGCTTTGTGCCTCTGCAAAATCCACAATGAGCATGTTTTATGTCACTGATTTAAGTGCTATACATCTTTCAGATATAACATTTCTACACAACATGTATGGGAGACAGCTATAAAGCATTAAGGATGACCAGCACAGTATGAAAATTGTGTATGGTATCTTAAGTCTAAAAAAGCTAATCATAGATAGCAAAAGTTATCTTAAAAACTTTTCCCCTAACAATCACATGGTGCTATGAGCATATTTAGAAAGTTTACAAGATTAACCTCCCATGCAATTAAATCATATCTGTTTTTTTATTGCTGAACATGGGACGGGAAATGTATCATGTAATCTGTTTAAATTTCCCACCCACTCAATGATGCCAGTGACAAAAGGACTTGGGACGAATGGTGCAGACAACCCCTACATCAGTGGTTCCCAAACTTTTCTTGCAGGGCCCCCCTCAAACACATGTTAAGAATGAGGGCCAGCGGCCCCCTGGAATACCTTTGTGCCCCCTCAGAGTGGCCCGCCCCTCAGTTTGGGAACCACTGCCCTACATCATCACTGACACAGGGGACATGGATACAGGAAGAAGACGCTGGACAGACATTGCGGGTGTGGCTTGGAGTAACAGTGGGTTTACACATGTAGATTTTTTCATTTGATAGAAATCATATATTTGATTGTACAGAAATCTAGAATGGCCAATTTGTTCGATAGATACATTTTGTTCGACCTCGAATCATTCAAAAGGTCATCGAACATGTTGGTAGATTTTTATCTGTCGTTGTAATTTCAAATGTTATTATTATTCATTATAAATGTTATACATGTTATTCGATATCGGCGATGAATGAACAAAAAATCTAATGTTCCATTCGATAAATGGACGAAAGATGTTCGACCACAACATCAAACAAAAAATTTAATTGGAAGTTGATTGAAGAAAAAATCTACACGTGTAAACCCACCTTTACTGATTTTGTAATTAAAATCTACTGGGAGAAACACCCTGGATTACTGGCAGGGAGAATAAAAATACAGATGCCTACAAAGGAAGATAGATTCAGTCAGCTCAGTACCTTCTGTCTAGATTGGGCTGATAAGTGCTGAGCAACATCTTCCAGAAGTCATTTACACATTCTAAAATCATTATTAAACCCTCATGTAAAAATATTAAATCACGTACAAACACTTCCATGTGTGTCTTTGTACTTCATGGCCACCTTAGCTTTTGGGACCCCCTTTGTAGCTTTGCTTGTATTTGCACCCCAAATCACTTTTTTTATGTATATGTGCAGCAAATACCTCACACAAGTCCTTTTGGGACATGTAGTCCAGGTATGAGCCCTGGTATAGAGGGCAGCACTGACAGAGGATGACAGAGGAAAGAACATTGAATAAAAGTAGTATAGTAATAAAGATGTTATAAGCTGATTTTTGGTTAAAAAGGTAGTTTTACCTATTCCATATTTAAAACCCTTTGACCAGCCTGCTGTGGAATAAACAGTTACAACAAACCATCTTTGTCCTGTCTAGCTGCTTGCAATGTGAAAACATTCATGCTCTCTGATTCCACATGGTTTTTAACAGCTTATATACACCTAGTTGTTGAATATATTATAAGACTGGTCGGCTGCCAAACTACTAGTGCAATGAAAATGAATAGAAGAAACAATTATGGAAAAAAAAAAGAAACAGCTTCAGTACCATAGGTTTGAAGACAAATGTTTCCACAGTACCCATAGCTACCAAGATCATCATCATCATCATTTATTTATATAGCGCCAACATATTACGCAGCGCTGTACAATACATTAGAGTGGAGATACAAACACATGAAAACACACAGGTACAGGTATGAAATAGGGGGAGTTGAGGACCCTGCCCGGTTGGGCTTACAATCTAATAGGTTGGGGAACAAGGTATACAATAGGAGGAAGGAAGATGATTGAGGTCTTGTTTTAAAGTACATTTACTGTTTGCTACATGCACGAATCTGGCCAAGAATTAGTTATACAGACCCACAATTGCCAAATCCATTTTATTATCCAGCATTATTCTAAATCTACCAAATCAGAGAACAACCAAGCTCATTGATGACAGAGGTTTTAAACAGAACACATAGATATGCACTGGTATAGATAGGAGGGCAGCACTGACAGAGAATGACAGAGGAAAGAACATTGAATAAAAGTAGTATAGTAATAAAGGGATAATAAGCAGATTTTAGGTTAAAAAGGGACTTTTATCTATTCAGTATTTAAAACCCTTTATCCAACCTGCAGTGGAAAAAACAGTTACAAAAAAAAAACATATTTGTCCTGTCTAGCTGCTTGCAATGTAAAAAATTCATACTCTCTGATTCCATGTGGTTTTTAACCGCTTATATACACCTAGTTGTTGAATATATTATAGGGCTGGTCGGCTGCCAAACTACTAGTGCAATGAAAATTGATAGAAGAAATAATTATGGAGAATAAAAAAGAAACAGCTTCAGTACCATAGCTTTGAAGACAAATGTTTCCACAGTACCCATAGCTACCAAGATGATTGAGGTCTTGTTTTAAAGTACATTTACTGTTTGCTGCATGCAAGAATCTGGCCAAGAATTCGTTGTACAGACCCACAATTGCCAAATACATTTTAATATCCAGCATTATTCTAAATCTACCAATTCAGAGAACAACCAAGCTCATTGAGGTTTCAAACAGAACACATAGGTATATAAGCCAGAAGTTGGCTGTATGGACTTACCTGAGACCTCCTGGGTGCAGTAACACAGAGTGAGAAGACACAAAGTAAAGTGCAGATATAGAGACATGTTCTTTGGCAATCTCTCACATCAGCTGCCGGTGTGGAATAAGAAAGAAGACTTCCAGAATGAGATGTGGCCTGCCAGAGGGGTGAAGGATGGAGATATCACACAGCTGTGACCGGCTCACACATTGTACAGGAAGGAGAAGGACACGGTGACAAAACAACAAGCAATGGCTCTAGTAGTACAGCCCTGGACTCTGAGGTAGCAGATTAGACTTTACACAGTCAGCCTGGCAGCTCTCCCAGGGAACAACTGACAGCGTGAGAGAAGTTCCAGGTTTTATACTCTGCTGACAGGAAGCAATTCTATAGTACAGAGACCATTGACTCTGAGTCAGGCGTGTACACCAAAACCTGGTAAACATCTGCAGACACCAGTGATTCTCATAGACCTGGCTGGACTCTTCTCATCCCAGCTAAAGTTAAAATTCCCTGGACTTACTTCTACACATCTTTTTTTATTGCAGCATACACCCACACAAAGATGCAGAGAGAACGAGGCCTCTGTTCTAAGACGCAGTATATAGCTATAAAATAACTTGCATGTCCCTCCTTTTTTCTGTGCCAAAATCTCATGCCATTCATCCTGAGAACATTTCATATTTATCCCCGGATTATAATGTCTGCACCCAGGGTTTCACACATTTTACCTTGTGTTAAAAAAATATATGGTAACATCCCTTCTACTCTACAGGCATTCATATTCTTAATAAAAAAATGTACATAATACATCAACATTAGTATTTATAACTATTTTATACATTTGCCCATACAGTTGGCTCCATAACTACCGTATTTTTCAGACCATAAGAAGCACCCAGTTTTTAGAGCAAGAAAACCGGAAAAAAATATTTGATATGTAAGCGTTCACATCAATTGGGTTAATGCAATGGATTCAATTAATGCAATATCAAATTCAGCCAGTAGATGTCACTAGCAGCAGTACTTTCACAGCACCATCATACTCTTCACTGATCTTCCTCACTGATCAGGAGGAGGAGGGCCATGGGGGGAACGGCTGCAGATCTCCTTTTCTGTCCCTCTCTGGCTTGGCCTGTGTCCCTGGAAGCTGCAGGGTGATTGTAGCTTCCACAAACACGGAGAGAGGGATAGATGGCAGCTCATCTATCTCTCTCTTCTAGTTCACTAGAATTCATGTTATGTGTGGCCATGTGTGGCAATGAGACAGTTAATGTTTTTCTATTTACAGTATATGGTTTAGACTAGTACAGGGGAGATGCTGAGATGTCATAAAGGGTATAAATATTAATGATAGAAGGGGCCAAAGGTCTTTGCTCACTCTCAACATTTGCAGTAAGCTCCTGTGTCTTCAGCCAGGACATCCCTGTGGGAGTTAGACCTAGCATGCAGGCCTGAGGGACTACAAGGATCATCTCAACCATGTAAGTGTCATTCCTTATTTGGCAAGGGTAGAGAAATTTGGACTCCCCCTTTATATAGCACCTTGAGATTAGAGACTATTCTCAACAAATATCAGCACCTCTCCACCTGGGTTAGAGCCTCAGCTGTTTTGTTTGTAACTGTTATGGACTGTGCCCTATCTCTAAGACTAGAGGCAGAGAGAGCCCAACCATCTATGGGTGCCTGGTGGTCCGCAACCCAGTTGGTGCCATGCCTGCCGCTGTTGTTGTGGCCCTGTCCTGCATGCTACCTCCTGAAAGTATCCTCAATGCAGATGTCAGGGCGTGATGACCTCTTAGTCCCCACAGCTACAGAGCATGTAAGAATCCTGTGGAGCCCTCAGCCGAGGGGGGGGGGGGGGGGGGTTGTTTAGGGTGGGGATAGGAGTAAGGGGCCCCGAAATTTCTGATGGCGGCCCTGAGTGTAACACAGTGACCACAAGATCACCTATGTTATTGGGTAGAGTGTTGGATGAAAGATATGTGGGGCCACGGTATCCCAGATTTTGAGGTAAAGCCAGCACTTATTTATTTGCAGGGAACTCTCATGTTCCTTTGCTGGGGTTTCCGTTAGAGAACTTGGTGCTGATTATCAGGGGCTGGTGTGTATGTGAGAGACATTCTGTCTGAACATTAAAGACAAGCTTTGTTTTGTTTTAAAAAATAATACAACCCCCGCAACATACCCTTATACCCAGGGGTGCACATAACTTTTTTAGTAAGACTCAGATGAGTACCAGGAGATGTTTGGTACTCACCCCATATGTAGGGTGGTCTTCACTGTCTCCCTCGCTGTCCTTTGTGTCATTGTCCTGCATGGTAGATTCTGCTGCAGATGGAACTCCCTGTTCCTGATTGATCTTCCGATTAACTGTCTCCATCCACAGGTCACCAGCTGGCTTTGGGTCAAATGTAACTCTCACAGTACAACACCATTTGAACCCCCAGATCTCAGTATCATATCGCAGTAGTGCAACTTTTCTCTTGTCAGATTTTATCCTACATGTGCCTACTCTGATTTTCATCCCCCAGATCTCCAACACCCTTATAAGTCCAATCTTTTGTTTAAATTAGTCATTTACATTCCAAATTTCATACCCCTAACTCCAACCTTTCATAGTTATTAAAGTATACATTACATTTTGTTAAGTGGTGGCAAGAAGTTATCAATTAACTTTTATTTTATTGGAACTATTCACAACATATATTTAAAAAAAAACGTAGATTTGTTATGCAGATAAGTACAAAGACAGGATTGTAAAAACTTAGTATGTAAAGAAAGTGATCATTTAATAGATTGTCCCCTGTTGGAGAATATATGATAAAACCTGAGATATATAGTAATAAATTACTATCAAATCAGTATTCAGCCTTGTGAGGTCATCTCTGTGGAGGTGCACTTTGAACTCTATGGGATGGAGAAGAAGCCAGTCTTGTCTGTAGCCAAGTTGTATAATCCTCTAATGGCATCTGCACCAGATGTTCCCTAACAAACTGCAAAACAAGAAAGAAAACAAACTATTACTAGTGTGTGGAATAATTCCTATATAATCAGTTAAGATATCATATACTTAACTCTGTGGCTACTATACATGCATTCATAGTCCATTTTTATGAATGCATGGATATAGGTAGATTTTTTAAATGGGTTAGACTAGATCAGTAATGGCGAACCTATGGCGCGCAAGCACGGAGGAAAAAATTGCAGCCTATTCCCCCCCCCCCTCTCTTCTGATTGCACACAGAACTCCATAACATCTCCTATTCTAAGTTATAAGAAAGTATGTGTGTGTACATGTGTTGTGTGTTTGTAATTCAGGTTATATTTCTATGCTGGCACTTTGAGGGGTTTGGGTTTCAGTTGGGACACTCAGTCTCTAAAAGGTGCCGGGGCTATGGTAAAGAGGCTAAATACCTTTAAATATATAACCGCGATAGCAGGAAGTGCACATAGAAACCTAGAGTGGATCTCTTCAGCATTCACAGGCTGCTGTGACAAAATACACATGATGTCTGTGCAATAAATCTGGTCTGCGGATCTGCAAGACAGCGATAAGGGGAAAGACGCAGGCAGGCAACACCAACAATGACAGCTATATAAAGCTAGGAATACATGGGTAGATTTTACTTTACCAGATTCCTGCACAGCCGAGCGCCGTGTGCGTTCATGGCACTGAGCTGTGCAGAAATTTGGGAAAAAATCTACCCGTTTATGCCGTTTTCCCAGCGAGATCTATTGATCGACCGAACAGGTTACCAACATGTTGGTAAACCTTGTTCAATATCCTATACTTTGAATGGGCACCAGCGGTTTCCCATTGAAAGTATAGGACGGGCTGACAGCTGGCTCTCGATATCAGGAAAGCCGGCAGTAGCGCAATGACGCCATCGCGCTACTGCCAAGATTTCTTTATCGGCTCAAATATAAAGCCGTGTATTATAGCCTTTAATCCACATTTGTTCTCTTCTTTGCAAATAGCTATTACAGAAAAAAGACACATCTAATGCTCTAAATTTACTAGAACACCTAAACTTAAACTAGCACCTAAACGGAATGTCCATTGCACGTTGTCCATTGGAACATAGATTTTGGTCACCCCTGGCAACTGAACAATACCTATAACTATGGCCTCAAGCTGAGATTTGCATTTTCCCTTCTAATGGGGCTGACACCAGAGGGCCAAAACGCACCGAGCAAACTTTGGAGAGGGGTCGGATGACCCTAAACTTTCTCTAGCTGCTTGTCACCAATGATATATGTAACCATGTGTGGGATGCCGAGTCAGACAGTGCATATGTGTGGATATGTCTGTGTTCGGGTGCTAGGGTTCATCTTAAAAGGGGCCCAAGACTGGACCCTTTTCAGAATTTTGACATGTATAATATTTATACCAATAAAGTGTATGTCTCAACACAATCCCTATGTTCTCATTTCCATCTGTAGCCATAAATGTCCTCATTTGATCTAGCATTCCTACTATATCATATTTGCCTTCTCAGTTTCTAATATTGGCTTATTATTGGCTAGTTCTTTAAGTGATCCCCCAGTTACCATAATTGCATCCTCCGCCCACTCTTTATTGCATGTACAAATGGTGTAATAGATTGTTTGCAACTTAGTTCCCAAGCCTTGGACCCCATCCCTGCCTGATGGGTGATGGTGACTTGTGGTGTTCTGTATATACTCCCAATTAGTAAAAAGTTATTCCCCTAAGCAGCCTGCATGGACATTGTTTTCCTGCTACAGCCGTGTGGGTGACAGTATGCCTAGGCACTAGATCTGAAAAGAGCCTGGTTGTCCCGGTTGGTTACCCCGGACAACGCACAATGCATATTTTTGTCTAGGCTGATGAATAGCATCTCCATTGAATAATACAGTATATGTACTGAGTACTGAATATATTGTTGAGTGTAGAAGAATTATTTCAACCTAATGGAGCAGTTTACACTTTATGATGCTGTCTTATCAAGGTGTATAAAGTAGTTAGTATGCTGTTTATTATAAAGAGGTAAGACCTTTAACAAAAGACATTAAATCTAGCTGTGTGGAGGAAACACATTTCTGAACTTTTCCTAATTTAAGAGCTTATTTTTTTTAGCTCTGTTTGTCAATATATCAACACACTCAAAAAAAATTACTGTATATGGTTGAGTGAGTTTGTAAAACTGGTTAAGTAAAGAGGATTTGGATTTAAATGTAAGTTATGAATCACACTTTTATTGCTGTTCCATGGTGCCAAAAAACAATCAGCGCTTTATAATTAAACTGTAAATAAACATAAAGCTATGAGTGCGTAACCAATCTTTTTCCTGCAATAGGTTTCAGTTTGTGCAAACCTAGGCAAACACATGTGATAGCCTATTACTGTATTACATGTAAGGTGCTTCTAGTCAGTATATTTTAGGGGGGCTTTACTCTCAACGGCAGTCACTCTGTGTGACTAAAGATGAGCAGAATATTTGTTTTCGCAAAATATCACAGATTTTTGGCCGAATATTTGAAGCAAATTTGTAAATTATTTTTGCGAACCATTGGGCCCCCCCTAGGTGGTCGGGCCCAGGACAGGAGTGCCCCCTTTCCTAGTCTGATGGCGGCCCTGCTCTACCCTCTTAGTTTATAGTCATGGTAGTGTAGGTCTCTATGTATCTATGATTTGTTCAAAATGGCCTTATAGGTTTAATCAAGCCCCTCCATAGCCGAAAAAAGTGTGGCCCTACTCTTTGTCAGTGCTACATAATCAGCCATTTAGAGGGATTATTTTTTAAATCTCTACCCAAATGATTTATCTACACTGTGTATTTAACAAATTGGGTCTAAAGAATCACTTTAAAATAATATACAATATTGTGCAAGTTAAAAAAAATTAGAATTTGAGGTGAATTTCAGAATAAACCAACTTTAACAGACTGATTCATAGCACAGTGATAAATAGAGGGACTCCAAATCTCGGACAAAAAATGATCAAATAATGGACAAATGTTGTCATATTGCTTGTGAATCATTGGTGATTAGACACCAAAATAAACACAAGTAGTTATTTAATAGACTAGCAGTGACCTTTCCACTTATTAGTCATTTATTGCAGCTTGGAATAATCTGTTGCTGACAGTGAAGTTATGACTTTACTAGATGGCAAAAGACTTACACATTGAATGTTCATACATTCAGAGGTACACCCCCAGAGCGTTTAAAAAGAAGAGACAAGAAAGTCATAAAATGAGCTGGTTATATTTAAAATGACATCCTGTTCTAGTTGTTCTAATGTTCACAGTTGCATTTTCTATATTTGTAGTCATGCAGAACAGACCCAAAATGCACAAAAAACATATACCATATATACTGGAATGTAAGCCGGCAGCAGGCACCAGCAGCCTGTGTGAATGATCCGAGCACAACACTGCCATCTATTGGATGCCTTATTAATTTTTTCTGGAAAAGGTGGATTTTCAATTGACATTTTTTAATGGAAACTTAATTTCACGTATGACTCATAAGAAGTGCCTTGAAACCCCATCCTGTAATAACAAACCTGTGTTCTCCTAATTTTATGGTGGGTGCGCTAAGATTCACCAGCTTGATTCATTCCTAGGGGCAATGGTGCTTTCTCTATAGTTTCCTCATTTAGAAAACTCCACTATCCCAGTTTTTGTAGATAAAATTAGGTACCTCGGCTTATATTCGGGCCGGCTTATACTCGGGTATATATGGTAACTGGATTTTCTTTAACATTTATTGTAAGGTGTGAGGGAAGGCCATAGCATTAAAGTATTGAGAGGATTGGAAATTGGAAACTCCCATATGGGGCTCAAATGTGACTGGCATAATTGGCATAAAAAAAACCCTAAAGCAGAGCAATATTAGACAATACTGTGACACTTCGCCACAGGAATATTTGGTATTCTTATTAACGAATTTACTGCATTGCTGCTTCTTTTGAATACTGTATGAACTATGCATTTGTAATTGTTGCAAATGACTAAAATATTATACATTTTGTTCAGTGGACATATGTGAAAATATGTAAAGGCCCCCATACACCTTACAATCTTACCATACAATTTCTGTACAATCAACCTTTCTTCTACCAAAACCATGTAACATGAGGACCTTTCTAAACCTTCCAATCCCTATGTATTCTATCAGGGAGGCCATTATACTACATAGTTGCTGGTAAATCTAATGACAATTGTATGGCGTGATCTACAGATGTATGGGGGGGGGGGGCTTTAAGACTAACTGGCCAGATTTAGGTAAAAGGCAGTTAGAATTCAAATTCCCTTTATAAATTTTCAGTGTCCTGGAAGAGAAACCTCATTCCACCCAGCTTTGCCTGACATTTATCGGATATGATACTTGTTCAAATATAAAAAAAACACCAGCACACCCAGTAGACATTATTACTAAACCTCAGAAATGATTATTTTTAAGGAATATATCGACAGCACTCTACTCCATGAAATTGAAAAATCTCGAATTTGCTCAATGGCACTATCTTTGCATTGGGAGTCTCTTCCTCTATCAAATTTCCCTAGAATGGAAAAATATGTATTTGCCAAAGTTGCCACTGACTTCTAGTATGTGCAAAGTGATCTTACCTCTATAGCCACAGATACGTCAGGTGAACACAGTTCCCAAAATCGGAGTCCGGTCAGCACCTTCAGGAAGGAGTTGGGGCGTATTCTAAGAAACTGTTTTTCTTCTAACTTTTCAAGCTTTTCTAAAATCTTTTGGATCTTCTGGTTGTTTTTCAGATTTTCTGGAATCCTAGATTGTAAAATTACAAACCTGCCATGGTAAACAAAGATAAATGATCATGATTTAGAATTATTGCAGTGAGTGAGAGAATAGGTATTTTTATGTAGCCAAAAGCAAATATCAGATGTGTAATAAAAATAGTAAGTCTACAGTATGGATGCCACGCACCAGTTTTTTGTGTCAGTGTAGTCTTTCTCTTCTTTAACATGGTGGTAAGATTTTCTCATTTTTTCCAGGTCTAGGCGTAAATTGCTGAATGTATCCAATGATTGATATTTTTGGGTGTTGAACTCTTGGCGCCTCCTACATAAAAATATTCACATAACTTAAAAACATTTGGTATTAAAATACTACATTTTGGTCGAATGAAAATAATACTTGATAATTTATTTATTATTAACAAATATTTGTTTGTAACAGTTGTATTAGAAAATGTTGTTGTTGCATTAAAGTTTTTGTTTTCTTTCACAAAATATGGGACAGACAATAAGCAATCGATATGCAAGTGTAAAGTTGGCCATACAAGGGTCGATTTTGCATTCAATCACAAATGGAGATCAATTGTTCAGAAATGGAACGCTGCCCACCTTGAGCTATTGATTCTACTCCAACAGAATATTGATCCAACAGGGAACTGAACAGGGGTCGGCGGTATCGGCCAGGGATCAATTTCCCAAGGTGATGTGCATTGATTCCCCGAACGATTGCTGTGTGATCATTCGGCGATTCTTAAGGTTAAAGGATTCAGACAACCTAAAGTATGGAAAGTATGGCCATATTGGACTGAAAATACTAGTAGAGAAGGGTTGGGGGTATACTACAAGAAAGTATGTCTTTAACACAAATAGTTTTTGCACAAATTAAGTTCAAAGTCAAGTCAAAATTTCGAAAATCGGAATTTCAACTTTGAATTTTAACTTCATTTATGCAAAACTGCATGTGCTGGAGCGAAACTTTTTTTTTCAAGTGCTCCCACAACGCTTCTCTAGATCTGCAGCAATTTTGGTGATGATACCATTTTTAGAGCCTCGACCATCTCTAATGTAGACAAGGAAAAAACAGTACTCAAATGTAAAAACCCACATGAGTACACAATCTTCTGTTAACACTTCCTCCCCATGGTTCCCCTTTAAAGTAGCACCAGCCACATTACCAGGAGTTAATTCGGCCAGTGCCCATTTAACTCACACATTAAAGATCACTTATCTGGCTTGTCACATGTTGTTTTTTTAAGGTAAAACAAGCTGATAAACTATTGGCACCCACTTATATACAGTATTGTAGTTAACGATGTTGTATAAATAATGTTGGATACATTTACGTATTTCCTTTGCATTATTATCCTTGTATTTGTACTTGCCTTTCCATGGCCTCCACTTTATCCTGTAGGTACATGTCAGATTCATCAGCAATTTCAAAGAACAGCTCTTTCATTTCTGAGGGCATGTTACTCTTCTTCTTAATGAAGAGGTTTGTGGAAGAAATGACGGAAGCGGGAGAACTATAAAGACAAACTGATTGGTTAGTCTTCAAATTTGAGAAAATAAAATGGAAAACAACTATATGACAGAAAAATTTATGAAAACAAATTTATACAGAAATCGCCTGGTATTTAGACTTGACTCTAAGTAAGAGACCAAGTAGCATATTTTAAAGGGGTAGCATCAATGGACATCGGTGCCAACTGTCAGCATTCTGGCCACTGGGCACTTAAATTTGATGTGTCTTAAGGTAGCCATACACAGGACGATTTATCAGCGATCAATTGCTGATCGATTGCCTATCCAATCTTTCCAGACAATCAGGAATCGGCAATTGATCGGATCGGGAATAGATGCAACACCACTTGTTGGTTCATTGTCCGATTTTTAGTTGATTCCGATTTTTTAAGGTCGATCAGGGTGAGCATAACACGATTGATTGCCGATCAAACTCGTGAAGGCACGCAGTGATCGATCGGTCAAAAATCTAGTGGAAAATCGACCTGTGTATGGCTACCTTTAGAACATTATGTGGTAAAGATGCAATCCAAATCTAGCTACTGTTTGTACTGTGAATACTAGTAGTCTAGACAGAAAGCAGCAGCAGAAAAGGCCTGCAGTGGAAATGTGAATGCAGTGCCCCATCGGTTTCTGTATTCTTATGGGAGGTAAACCATACACCAGAGAAGACAAATATATTATACGCAAATATATAAACTCTTCTCTGCCTTTATATATTCATTGTGCATTGTTTTTTTAATGGAGGGTAATGGAGGGTATTCATGTAATCTTTATAAATTTAATTCTTTTGAAGTTAAAAGTCATTAAAAAATATCTACATTGGGCTATTCAAAGCTTAAGAAAACTTCGTTTAAATAGCTGATCTCTATTCAATCTATGTCTCAGAGGAAATGTAATAATAATAATAGCTAAGGTTATTGGGGCAGCAAAGTTATGTATATGGGTACAATGTCTGCAAACATGGTATTTATATTCAATTTATTATCCCAACTATTATTTAATTGTTTTGAAACTAACCTGAATAAACCATTAGTCTCACCTTTTTGGTCTCTTGGTAACATTTCTGGGAATAATGTGATCCTCTTTTGTCATTGTTTCTTTGATCTCAGTTGAAGATATATCACTGTATGAAAAATATAAAGTGAAATTCAATTTAGTAAAAGAGTGTTGTTGCAGTTCTGCATGTAATGTGCGGTACCCCACTGGATACAGTCAAACGGATAGACAGCCGTACCCCAACATAATAAATTAAGTGTTGTAAGGCAATTAACAGCAGTAATAAAAAGTGAAGAGATAATATGCAATTTTAAAGAAAATTCAAAAGATTGTATTTTATTATGAGAAGTTATATTTGGTTCAATAGATGTAGGACTTGATGCCATCCTTATGTTCTGCAAGTGAACCTCTACTATATATGTATGTATGTATGTATGTATTTATTTACATTTTTCTACTGAAAACTCCTCTGGGATACACTAGTGTCCTTTCAGTTCTGATTGCTTTGAATGCAGAAAGTTTCACTAGATTACGCACTATATGCATTTATCTACGTTTTGATGAGACTTTTCACCATCAAACTTTTTCAACCTCTTCCAGTACTTGTTGCTAAAAATAATACCCCCACAACAGGATGTTTCACAGTTGAGATGGTAGTGGGCTAGTGATGAGAGGTGCCTGGTTTTCTCCAGAAAAAAATGTTCAGAACTTTATGCAACAGTTCAGCCAAGACTTTGTCAGACTGGAAAATCTTGTTTATGACAGTCTGAGAGTCCTTAAGGTGCTTTCTGTGCTTTATAACCTCCAAGCGTGCTGTGTTTTGCAGTGAGGAGAGACTTCCGTCTAGCCACTCTCCCACAAATTCCCACATCAGTGGTAGGCTGCAGTTAACCTCCATTTACAAGCTAAAAGACTGACCTGTAATGGGGTAGTTTTTTAAACGACCCCCGAGCGTTTGCACAATTTTGCAGTAGCTCATGAAAGATCCTTTCCTCGCAGCTGCACGAGCACCCGGGCTGCTTACACAAACAACTGTGTAAATTTAGCCTTATGGATGTCCTCCTTAGGCATTAGTCAGTGATATAACACATCAGCTCCCTTTTATTTTATTCAATCAATCAAGGGTAGCTGATATAGAGAAAACAATAAAAAAAAGCTATTTATGTTGGAAAATGTTATTGTAGTGATCTCTGACTGGTTAGTTTGTTTGATCAATGTGTATCTTATTGCTATTTGGGTCATGCGCATAGAACGCATTAACTGAGGAGAAATGGAATTTAACCTCCCTGGCGGTTCACTGAGGTGCAGATTTCTGTACCAAAAGTGATACAGTGTTTTGCCTTTCTGCCCCCATCGGCGTCACCGATGACGCTGATGGGGGCGGAAAGGCTGTGTTTGCCTGCAGCTCTGTAGAAATGCTGCAGGCACACAGAGAACCAGCGGTTGCGCCTGATTCAGGCACGGGTGCAGTTTGATTCACGGTCAGACTGCGCCAGTACTTGCTTCGGGCGTAATGCTAGGGAGGTTAAACCGGCCATAGAC
>CM070032.1:55397217-55408922 GCA_036250615.1 Ptychadena robeensis
GGGGGCTTTAGGGTTATATGACACGTACCTTTTTAATTTATACTTGGATTGACTTTCTTCTTCATCTAAATCCTTACTCACACTCTCTCCAATCATCTTCAGCAAGGTCTGCATATCTAAAAGAAGTAGAGTGACATTAAACTATTAATTATTATATACATATTTACATGGGCTGCTTTACATCTAGTATTTCATATTAGAGCCAGTTACTTAAAAAGGTTATAATTTAGGAACAAAATGCAAGGATTTACTGCCAGCTGACTTCTCAACTTGACTTGCAGTGTATTAAGAGAAACCTAGTAACCCATATCAACTAATCAGAATTTTCTCAGACAAGATTCATAGGCTATTAGGATCTCATGTTGAGGGTCTCCTTGACTGGTTTAATATGATTTAATTCTGCCTTGCTCCAAAGTTGATTGGACACCAGTAATGTAAGTAGCTTAGACATAGCAGAAAGGCACCTATTCCCTATTAGGCCATTATCTTAACATTTATATTCTTTTGCTGTTTTTTTCTGTAGTGATTGTACAGCCAATCCCACTCTCACTGATGAAGCCCCTTTTTCTATGGGGTGAAACGCGTTGGACTGATACCTACCCAAAGGGATGGCAAATGTTAATATGTATAAATGTGTGTAATCAATTTATGTGGATCATGTACTGAGCAAATTTATGGACTTATGTGCAAAAATGTATATGTTTTATTCATGTATTAATAAAATTATTCTTTTTACTAAGCAAGGTGTTAAATATCTGCAACAAAAGCCCCATTTGTGACAAATCCTGTTTTATGAAAATGTCTAAAAACTAACCGTTTCTTGTTTCAAAACTTTGGGATGAGACACCAAACAGCTATTTTTAAAGCAGGCGGGTTATCTTATTTGTGGACTTGTTGTTAGAGATGGTCGAATTTTCCGACTTGCTAACTTTGTGAGCTAATGGCAAAGCCCCTGAACATGGTATCATCACCAAAATTGATTGAATTTTTTACTTGACTTTGAATTAATTGATGCAAAAACTATTTGGGTTAAAGACATACTTTTTCTGTGGTATACCCCTAACCCTTCTCTACATCTCCAGCAAGTTTAGTGATAATACCACGTTCAGTGGCTTTGCAATTAACTCGAAATCTTCGAAATGATCGCATTTTTGAAAAACAATTTTGAAGAACAACATGTCCCCCTGCTAAAGCCAGTACATGTCCAGGCCCGGTCTGAAGTTTGCTAGAGAGCATTTGGATGATCCAGGAGAGAATTGGGAGAATATCATATGGTCAGATGAAACCACAGTCAAACTATTTGGTAAGAACACAATTCCAATTCATCGTGTTTGGAGGAAAAATAATGCTGAGTTGTTTTCAAAGAACACCATACCTACTAAGGAGCATCATGCTTTGGGGCTGTTTTTCGGCAAAGGGACCAGGATGACCCGATCCGTGTAAAGGAAATAATGAATGGGGCAATATATCCTGAGATTCTGAGTGAAAACCGACTTCCATCAGCAAGGGCATTGAAGATGAAACAAGGCTGGGTCTTTCAGCATGACAATGATCCTAAACACACCACCCAGGCAACGAAGGTCGAAGCAACGAAGACTTCCTACGTAAGAAGCATTTCAAGGTCCTGGAGTGGCCTAGCAAGTTTCCAGATCTTAACCCCAAAGAAAACCTGTGTTGCTCAGTGACAGCCCCAAAACATCACTGCTATAGAGGAGATCTACATGGAGGAATGGGCCAAAATACCAGCAATAGTATGTGAAAACTTTGTGTCTGACTTCATTGCCAACAAAGGGGATATAACAAAGTATTGAGATTAACTATTCATATTGACCAAATACTTATTTCCACCATAATTTGCAAATGCATCTTTAGAAATTCAGACAATATGATTTCCTGGATTCTTTCCCCCCATTCTGTCTCTCATAGTTAAGGTGACCTATGATGGAAATTACACGCCTCTCTCATCTTTCTAAGTGGGAGAACATGCAGAATTGGTGGCTGACTTTCTTGCCCCACTGTGCATGAAACAAAGGGAAAAAATAGGGGAACATGGAAAAAGGGATCTTCTTTTCGTACCCTAACATTCTTAATCTTACAGTGGTCATATATGCCAGGTCTCTTCTAACTTTGTACCACACCCATCTGCAGGTCCACAGCCAATCCTTCTTCACCCCCTGAAAGTGGTTTCACTGGCCATAAACTTTTCTTATTCTGTCTTTCTTACAGATATTCTACATTAGATCAGGTCCCTGCACTTTACTGTCTCCAACCATAAATGACAGATCTCATGATCATCTAATTTAATATACAACGCTGAGTAGTATGTTGGCTTTATAAATAAAATCTAACAATAAAAATAAATAATAATATGACACTTCTATTGCCATTTATGCAAACATAAACTTCTGGCCGTACTGTGTTTCCCCAAAAGTAAGACATACCTTAAAAGTAAGAGCTAGCTGCATTTTCCCCTGTGCTAGTATAAGCCCTGCCCTGAATATAAAACCTACCCAGAGAGAAAGAGCTGCCATATGTAGGGAAGACAGGACAGGAGGTGTCCTATTACGTCTTCTAATCTCGTATACACACACCCACCCTGTGAGCCTACACACTGTGTGCCCAAACACAGTAGCTTGAAGACACTTTCTGGACTGGTGCCAACTTCCAATGTTCTGAAGCCACAGCTTCGGAGTAGCTGGGAAAAAGTGTATAAAGCAGTGACATCTGGTGCGTATTCTATATATTGTATCAAACAAATTACTTTGAAAGTGAAAATGAGACCTACCCAAAAATAAGACCTAGTGATTGTTTTGCATTTAACATAAGACAGTATCTTATTTTTGAGGAAAGATGTTAAAAGACATTTAATATTAAATCAAATGCTCTTATTTTTAACAAAAACCTAATATACTCTAAAATAACCCCTAAAACACACTGGTCGAGGTTCATTGCTAAATCTAATTGTGTCCTAAAACATATCAATGCTATACTGATAATTTTGTTATTAAGATGACTCTACGACAATCACATAACTGCACTGAAGTAGAGAAGATTGTGACCCATGAAATCTCATCTCTGAAACTGCTGAAGAAAAAGAGAGAAGCCAGAGTCATATAAAGTGCATGTCAGGTGAAGCACCATAGAACTGTATTTGGTTCCCATACGGTAGGAATATTTCCTGTGCATGAATGATACTGGCACAATTAGACTGTAGTAAATAGAGCTTTGCCTAAAGGCAGCTAAATAGCAGAGAAAACATCCTTCGCTTCCCATTAATATGCCGGCTCCATTTATATTGATTGCTGCACAGAGACATGGAGGTAATTCAAGGTCATTATTTATAGGAGAGCACAATATCTGCAAATCTGACATATGTCTGTAAATAATAAATATCCATCAGCATTAGAGACAGTGAAGGAAGCTCATAAATCCAACATAATTTCATCATCATCATCGTGATCATCATCATATCAAGGACTGTGAGGTTGTAAGCCAACTCCAGGAGAACCAGGATGTGTAAAGCCCCCCATACACCTTAAGATGACTCCATATTATTTCCTTCAGATCTACCAACATCTATGTAGTGCTGGGTCCTCCCTGATAGAATACATAGTGATTGGAAGGTTTATAAAGTTCCTCATAGTACATGCCTTTGGTAGAACAAAATTTTATTGTATAGAAACTGTATGGTAAGATTATAAGGTGTATGGGGGGGCTTAAGATTTTACAGACATTGTGGCAAGACTTTAATACTATGTGGTGCATGTACATACTGACAAATATGATTTATCTCAATTACACTTTATTTTTAAATGAGATAATTATTTTTAAGCCACAGACACAAAGGAAAACCCACATTTTAATGCAGCTATACTGTTTGGCCTTAGGGCTCTTTCACACTTTATGCGTTGTGCTGAACTGTTGGCAACAGCTGTATTTTATGTTGCACATATGCCAAGTTTACTGTATGTGTTTTTGGACGTGCCTGTGTTTACAGTTCCAAATGCAATGTATTGAAACGACATATGCAGCACAGGTAGATCAAGAATGCTTCACTACTAAATACACTGCAAAGGCACACCTACACTTAACTCCACCTGAAAGAGTTCATTAAAAGTAATTTTTATAAGGGAGTAATGTTAGCAGATGGGAACTTTTTGGCAACAAAAGTGGGCCAGGATGCCACAGTCTGCAGAACACAGCATTGACTGGATTAAGGCGTTGGAGTGGGTGATGACAAGTTTGGGTGATACTATACAAGGGAAAGGTTCAAAATGTACTCAGGGACTCTGTGTTTAGTATGTGGCTAATCCCATTAGTACCTGTAGCGGTTTCAAGGATGAAAAAATGGAATCGGGTCACTAGGTTTCCTACTATAGAAGAAGTTTTCAGGGACAGGACAAGAGCAAAGAGAATGCCTAAAGCTCTGAACCTGCTGCTAGCTTAACCAGTACAAGTGCTAATTAAAAAATGCCGAAACTGCCCAAAGGTCAAGTTCAAGACACAAACATCCCACATGTGCTTACATTCAGACAAAGGTCCTTCATCCTCCTCTTTGCTCAGTTTTAATGGAGTGTGAATAGAACTATTAACAGTAGATTCAATATCCTCCCCTCCCTCTTGAGGACCATCTGAGGATGTGGGCATCTCATCGGAGCTTGGAAGAAGGGAAGAGACACTGCCCATTGTTGGTGTAACATTTGATGAAAGGCCACTAAAGCGAGAAATGCTGAGGAAGGATAACTTGCGACCTCGCTGTAGGTGACCACGGAGGAATCTCTGACCTTGCCTTTTACCCTATAAATGGAAAAAAATGATAGAATATTACAATAACCTCTTTCGCAAACAATTTACTTTTGACCATAGAGGGATAACATTTGAGGGATGTAGGTCATTTGCTTTCCAACTTGCCATAACAAAGTACATGTGACTTTTTACACTGTAAAGTTTATTTAAAAATTTCTTTATTTGATTTTGAATAGTGTAATGAAGGATGAGAACTCCTGACAGAATTTACTGCAATGGAAGGCAATGTAATGGTAGCCATACATTTTCACTAGGTTTTTGGCCGATCGAACAGTGCTTGCTTTTGCATCAATCGATTGGCCAGGAATCAAGTGCTGCCCATCCTGAATGATTGACAAAATAACCCTGTAATCGACCAATATGATTGGATAGAACCTTGAACCGACAAGTTGTTCTTTGGTCGATGGTTTGTTAATTTAAGCACTTTGTGTAGACCCTATGGGTCAATCTCACTTCCTGCAAGATTGACCCATAGCTCCCTATGCTGCAGCCATTCTGATTGACTTTGAGGAATCGACCTTTAAGGTGATCGTATCCTGTCAAAATCGAGCCATAAATCGTTTGAAAAATGTTCAATTGCCAATTTTTGGATTGCTGAAAATAATCAAATCGAGAATCGATCGCAGACAAATTGAAGCGTCTATGGCTACCTTTAGAGAGTTACCTGCACTTCCTGGCTGGTAATATGTTTTCCCCATAACATAAAGTGAGATGAGAACTCTCTAATAGAACTACTAATAGCAGTAAAACCTGAAACAAATATGAGTTTTAATACACTCTAAATGTATTCAAACCATGAATTCAAGCACCTGGTCTTTCAGAGGGAACAACAAGACTTGGTAACTTTAACTTCAGAAGAAAAAAATAAGTTCTATTGCTATAGCGCATTATGAAACCTTAAAATTTCCACATAAGCACAGAAATTGTATACAGACTAAAACTCATCCAGTCAAGTGAAGCAACTATTGTTTTTGATTGACTAAAGGGGCATTTACACGTGTAGATTTTTTCGTTCGATCAAAAACGATTTTTTAGTTGATTGAACAAAAATCTAGAATGTCCTATTGGTTCGATGGATACATTTTGTTCGACCTCGAAAACAATAAATCGTTCGGAAGGTCATCGAACATGTTGTTAAATTTTTATCTGTCGTTGTAATTTCAAATGTATTTTCATTCGATATCAGGATGGACGAACAAAAAAATCTAATGTTACATTCGATAAATGATTAAACGATTTAGAAAAACAACATCGAACACAAAATCTAATTGGCAGTTGCTTCAAGAAAAAATCTACATGTGTAAACCCCCCCCTTTAGGTTGAGTCTGGATACAATTTGCATGCTAATGTTGAAAATTGGGCATGACCATGTCTAACATATACTATAAAACTGACTTGCAGGTAATAGTGTTGCTCATTTGCTTGATAAATGTGACGATTTTGCTTATCTGTTTTAAATGGAACTTTATAATCACTGATCCAGAGTCAGTAAGAATATAATTTCATCCTGCTAATTCTCTTTCTTCCTTTTTCTGTTTCATTGATGTCACCTTCAGCCTTCACTCTTTAATTCTCCAAAGAGAGTTTATGAAGCCATTCGCAGGAGAAATGAAGATGGAGACATTGGCCACAAGTCACAGAAATGCATTACACTGTGCATTGTGAAATAAAATAGTGTTAAAGAACAGGAGACGTAGAGCAAATTAGTTTCATTTACACAGGACAAGCAGCTATACATCTCCACAAATCCCTGCAACATCCATTTGTATGGCTTTGCCCTTTAACTCCAGTGGGAGCTGTACATCACTATAACATGAAATAACAGACTCCACTTGATACAAGCATGTCACTGCTTTACAGCTTCTGCAAGTATAATATATAGGCATGGATGAGGAGCCAAACTCCCTATATACAGTATATGTCCCTTGATAAGAGATTAACTAGCTGAAATATTAAGCCCTCCATTTACAATTTATTTATACTTGTAAAACATGACAAAATATCTCTAACAGTTATAGGGCGTAAAATAAATAATACGTTACCTTCCCTGGCATTATAAAGTGTTCCCACTTCATTTCTACTTCCTTTTCTTTATTGATTGTTTTTAATGATGTTTTACAGCCCCCAGGATCTCTGATTTAAAGAAATATAGTGTTAAATATATCTTTCAATTTACAAAACTTATATTTATATAACATATATACAGCGCATATAAAAAGTCTAAACACCCCCGGTAAATTGTCAGGTTCCTGTGCTGTACAAAAATGAGACAAAGATAAATAACTTCTGAACTTTTTTAAACTTCAATGTGACCTATAAACTGTACTCAAATGAAAAACAAACAATCTTTTAGGTGGAGGGAAGAAATAATATAAAAATAAAATAATATGATTACATAAGAGTGAACACCCTTACACGAATACTTTGTTGAAGCACCTTTTGATTGTATTACAGCACTCAGTCTTTTTGGGTATGAGTCTATCAGCATGGCACATTTTGGGTATGAGTCTATCAGCATGGCACATTTTGGGTATGAATCTATCAGCATGGCACATTTTGGATATGAGTCTATCAGCATGGCACATTTTGGATATGAATCTATCAGCATGGCACATTTTGGGTATTTTTGGGCATTTATGAGTCTTGACAAGATTTGCCCTTGCTCAAGATTTGCTCTTCTTTGCAGAAACACTCTAAAGCTGTCAGATTGCGAGGGAATCTCCTGTGCACAGCCCTCCCAATCTGGCCAAGTCATAATGTGCCGATAGACTCTGTTTGTTTTTCATTTGAGTGATACAGTTTATAGGTCACAATAAAGGTGGAAAAACTTACCAGGGGTGTAGACTTTTATATCATATGTATATATATATACCTATTATGCAAAAGCTGGAGCTTTGTATCTCAGCTCAAGCTGTAATACAAAGCTCTGGGCTAAGCCATCAGCACTATCCCAGAATTGTTCAGCTGGGACAGACATACACACAAGCTGGTTGGCCGGGTGGATTCCTACCATGGAGCTACCAGCCATTGGCCTACAGTAGGGGGAAGAATAAGAAAGAATCTTCCTTATTGGAGCATCCCTAGCTCTGCCTCCTCAGCCAAGCTCAGTGATTGCCTGGGAAGGCAGTGTGGGTGCATAGAATGCGCAGCTGAAATCATATAAAACACATGCCCTTTCACCCCCAATTTTGGGGGAGGGAGTCCGTCATTTAAGGCAAAAAATATAAAAATATATTATGCAATTCAACACATATGAAATCCAATTTCATATGTGAAAGCTGAAGACCACTGACGTTGAAAAAAATGAAAATTACAATAATGTTATAACTCAGAATACATTGGCAACATACATATTTTAGAGACTTTATGGTAAGTTTGTTTATAACAATTAGATTGTACTGTGTACTGAAACCAGTCTGAAAGTCATAAACACAACCAAAAGGTGAATAAGTTATTGTGACCATGGGTATTGCATAATTATTTGGACCTTGTACCTTACGTTCCAGCAGGTGGATACAGGTCGCATCAGGCCAGGCTGCTCAGTTAAAGATTCTAATAGCCAATGGAGGGCACAAAGCTGCCGGAAGAGGGATTCCCTGAAATGGAAGCAGTGACATATAGCCCACTGAATGTTTGTCAAGCAAAGCAATATGATGAATGACACATTGTTGGCAATTTGATTTAAACTGATATATTGACAATTTCTGTATTACATGGGGAATAAAAGCTTAACTTTGTGGTGTCTTTTACATTTTAAAATGTTTGAAAAGATCACAAATACCAATACCAAGATAAACTGAAAAGATATACATAGAGCATACATTCCCATGTATACCTCACTTCTTTAGACTCCAGTTGCCATAAATAAGTAGTAGGGGGCAGGCTCTTAGAGGAATTTTGTATGGCAATAGTGCATAAAATTTCTTCTATCTTTTATTATGTAGCAAACTAAATATTTTAAAATGTAAAAGAAAAAAATAGCATTGCCTTTTACATCAGTTTAACAGTAGAGATCAAATTGCTATTTGCGGTGTTTTCAATTTTACAGAGACATAATAAGACAAGCTTTCCTACAATTAGAAATGAATACTAATATTTCATGGGAAATTTGTGACATATTATTTATCCATAATAGTGCACAAAAGAACTATGCAGCCCAAGTGTTCTTACTTGTAACTTAATTCTAAAGCCCAACACATTTAATTTTTTTGCATACCCCTAACATTCTTCTCGCCGGCGAACAGTACGGGTGTTTAAACCCACCCCCTTCCTCTATAATTCTTCCTCTGGCCAGACCTTTCCATGCCTGGTCCAGCCAGAGGAAGAATTATTTTCACTAGAGACCGGGTAAAGACATCCAATCTCTAGTGCTTTATCAGACACAGGCAGCAGGTACATCACCTCCGTATAGCACCGATTCAAATTCCCCACCAGTAGGCGATTAATAGAAACGATCGCAAGTCTCTAACAACATCCTTCAATCACTGCGAGATCAATTTTTCATGCAATTTCTCGTCATTTCGCTCAATCGCTCACTTTATGCATGCATCGATTTGTGTACGGTTGATCTCTCAGAAATTGCATAAAAAATCAAAACGCCTGAGGTCCAACATTCAATGGACCATTAGGGCCACCTTAAGCTAGGCATACACGGTTCCATTTAAGTGTTCCATCGACTCAAAACATCGATTAAAAAGGGATCGGACAAGTTGGAAATTTTTCGCCGATTGTACAATGATCGAACTAAAATCGTGGCATTTTGTTTGTTGGTCGGGTTGATTGTATTCGATGAACACATTATATATGACTCTTTCCTGTGTTTTTTATCAAAATTTTAATCGCCTATTTTCCGATCGGTGTTCGATGAAAAGATCAAGATCTAAAATGAAATCAAAGATTGATCGTGCTAAAATCAAGCTGTGTGCCATGGGCGATCGTGGCGGAGAACAATATTCTCCGCCACGATTTCCTGCCCGCCCGGAGGTCCCATGCACAACTCCGGTGTTACCCAAGACGCCAGAGTTGTGCTGGTAAAAGGCAATGCCGCTTCATTACATGGAGGTTTATGGCGCCGCCAACCCCCTACCGATGACGCAATCAGGGCAGACCCGGAAGCATCAACGTACTTGCTGATGCACAGAATCATCATGGAAGAAACTCTACCCGAGTTAACTTAGACAAGGAGGTTAAGGGATAAGATGTCATAATGATGTAATATGCAAAATTATCATAGGGCCTAATGCCTTGTAGTGATGACTCGAAAAGGGATTGCCACCAAAATGTTAAGATATCTAAGACTGATCTTAAGAAACTTTCTCAATAATAACAGGTGTGCGCAAGCTGTATCAAGGTGGAGCAGATCATTATACATCAGGTCATTACTAATGTGCCAATGTCTTCACATAGAACGAACAATGATTTCTCCAAGATAAACAGCATCATATTCCTTTTATGACATAGAATATAGCAATCTAATAAGGTCAGGTTACATTTCTGTAAAGTGTTACACAATATTCTGTTTATTGAAACATATAATATGTTCCATGATTAGAATCAAATACAGCCTTAGCTAAAAAGAATGTTATTTTGAGTGCAGCATGAATTCAATTGAGAACACAGATTAAGTGAAGGAGTTTATTAAAGGTCAGTTTTTTCAATGCAGGACATTTACATTATTATTCCCTGATTGCAGGTAGTCAAAAACATTGTCACACAGTGCAAATTGTTTTTTATATATATATATATTATATGTTTTATGTAATACTTGGTGTGGTGTATTTTTTTTTGCACAGTAATATAAAAATAATTATTTTGGCATGAGGTCATAACAGAGCCCCGTTTGGCATAAAGCCTTGCAAAGTTTGTGAAAGTGGCAACACATGAGCTTGAACCCGCCCTCTAGACACGTGGTTCCCAAACTGGGGGGCAGAAAGGTATTCCAGGGGGGCGCTGGCCCTCAATCTGATCCTGTGTTTAAATGGGAGAGGGGCTCCATAATGTTCCTAAATAGAAAAGTGGGGGCCCTGCAAGGAAATTTTGGGAACCACTGCTCTAGACAATACAAGGCCCCATGGCAGGCAGGGCTGGATTCCCAATGAGCCCCCCATTGAAAGACCCCCAAACCACCAGGTCACCTTGTGGGAGTGAGCCCTCTACCTTAACTAGTGCTTACAAGCCTTAAGCTGGCCATACACATCTCTGTGTCAGATATCCTTTAGATCTACCAACAACTATGTAGTGCCGGGTCCTCTGCAATTGAACACAGATAGACTTGATTGTTTAGAAAGTCCCTCATATTACATGGTTTTGGTAAAACAAAAGGAGATCTAAAGGAAATCTGACAGAGAAATCTAAAGGCGTATAGGGGGCCTTAGATAATAATATATAATAATAATAATAATAAGGACTGGAGGCACCACTTGATTTTCTTAACCTCCTGTTTTAGTGCATCATTATTATTTGCATCTGCATTATGGAAATATGCATTTTTATATACTTCTCAATGCTTTGCACACAAACAGAAAATAACCAAAATTGCACATAACTAGATATTATTACTCTCTCTCTCTCTCTCTCTCTCTCTCTCTCTCTCTCTCTCTCTCTCTCTATATATATATATATATATATATATATATATATATGTAGATTAATGTAGAATTAAACCGCTTTTATAGCATTCATGCCTGCTGCTTTCTGACACATTGGTAAAGGACCAACCCGCTTGACAAAAATATGGTATCGTCATATGTGCACACTTGCAAAAATTGCAGAATTAAAAGTATTTCCGATTTGCAAGAGGAACAGGGAGAGTCTGTATCAAAAATAATAACTACTGTTATAATGTGTTAGCCTTTCCCTGGGGTTATGGATGGATTCAGATGAACCGACCAAGGAGGGAG
>CM070032.1:55414244-55425404 GCA_036250615.1 Ptychadena robeensis
ATGGAATTGGAGGAATGGGGGTGAGGGAAGAGTTACACGAGGATGGGATTGGAGGAATGGATTAAATGCAGTTGTAACTGGGGTTATTGGCCATGGGTTCAGTAGTTGTTCATGGGGGATCGTGGCAATTACAGTGGGCTGCCTGTAAATTCTAGGCTGCTAAAAGATTACAGACTCCAGCATGAATATAATCTTTTCAGAGCAATCCAGAGCATAAACGGCAAAGTCCCAAGCTATTGTGCTAACAAACTACAAACTACAAGCATTAACTTTTGCCAGTTGCTGAAAAACTATACTACCCAGGATGCCCTGCTGCCTTTTCGGCCTTACGCACATTACATTCACACCAACACCCAAATTAAATGCACTATTACTTCCTGAAGATTGTTCCACCTTCCTTAGCCCACCTTGTCACTCAGCCTTCCGATTGTCTGGTAGTGCTAGGGTAGGGATGGAGCACTGTGTGCAATCCACTGAAGAGTCAGTAGGCCGCAGTTCTCTCTGCTGGGGTGACAGACAGCCTTAGGGTTTATTCACACTAGCTGCGCTTGCAGTTGGGGTTTTTGCCAATAATATAAAATACAAGTGAGTGGAAAATGCTTGTGATGATGTAGGGTGTTTTCCACTGCGCTGCCAGAAAGTGAGTGCAGGACTAGTGTGAAAGGTACATGTTTCCTAAGAAAACCTGTGTACATTGCGGTAATGCTTGCCACCCTGCATTGCATTACTGTACCGCAGCTGAAGCGCGGCTAGTGGCTAAATTTGTCTCAGATAGTATATTCTGCCAACTGTTGCAGCTACAGAAGAGTCTTTGAATAGAATAAGACTAATCTTTTATGGGCTCATTTAGATTACCGTGCACTTGCGCAATGCCACACATTACTGAAGACGTAATATGCATTTTTGCAGGCACATGGGAGAGAAGACGTAAGCACAGCACAGAGAAAAAAAATTTTTGGGCTGTTTACAGATGCAATAAGCTTTTTTGTTATTATCAAGTGGATAGCGTGAACAAGCAGATAGCGTGAACAAGCCACTATAAACCCTTATATAGCTATTTAGTGAATGCCACTGGAACTCCTCTTTATTAACATTAGACTGTTTTGTTTTTTTTTAAAGCTTCTATGTCTATGACCTGATTCACACAACATTGCTTATTGTTATGGGTAAAATATGGCTCCTGATTGTAGTAAACTATATGGCTTCTACAGTACACCTTGTTGCCAGCCATCTTATGAACTTAGACACACTCTTTTGCATACACTTACACTCACTCTCCAGAGGCAAAGAGTTAAATGAGAAATACAAGAGAAAGAGGGTTTGGTTATGGAATAGAAGGGGACTCCATGGATCCCTGGAACACTGGATTCCTACCGCCTCCCTATGTAATGAGTACAGCATTCCCTGGGATCTCTTTGCTAAGGGGTGTGATAAAGGTTGCCTAGAAAAAGAACCTAAGCCACCAGCATTACTGCCTGCATAGTTGAATATGCCCCACACAGCTATTCTCTAACAATAAGCCCATAGCAAAGTCCCACCTCTGAATGAGCAGATACAAAGTCAGTTTGTTGATGTCATTTCCCCCGCATTTTCCACATGCCAATACGATCACCGGACCAAGATGTAAGGCCACTTAAGGTAAATTATACATATGAGCAAGCGTGGGACCCACACAGATTAACTTTGACAACCCTTTTTCAGGCCATGTAAACATGTCAACCTATGTATAGAGCATTTTTCCCCCAGGGGTTCCTGTCCTAGGAAGCACATAAGCACCAAATTTATTCAATCCCATGCTTTCCATACAAGTGTTTTTGTGTGTCAGATTAAGGGTTCACATTACATATAATGTACCTTTTAGTGTACTGAAGTATGAGCCCAGCTCCATATGTGTATTATACTTATATATTTATACCACAGAATAAAACATATGCAGTTGATTTTAGTGTATGACTATGATTCTTCTTGCTTATTGATTCTCTTTCAATTTACATGACCATAGTTGAAGTGCAATATGATTTTAAGTTGAAGTATATGAAAATCTAAAAGTACAACAGAACCTACAGGTCTGCTTCAGGGACTTGCTTGGAAAGGAGGCAGTTGTGCATAGGAGTGAATGGACGGCTCATTGATCGTTTCTGTTTTTTCTGTTGCTCTTCAGGTTCTGTGAGAAAGAACCTGGAGGGAGAAATAAATTCATCCAAGTTAGTAAAACCACATGACATAACATAAATAAAGCATAAATGTGCTCCATGGAGCTAAAAGAAGTAGAACAAATTGGATAAAGATATAATATATGCTGCATAAACTCTGATACTATAAGGTTTGGAAATGCTACTATATTGCCATTACTTTAAGCAAATATTTCAAACCAAAAGACCATTAAGACAAATTTAGACCCTTAAGCAGAGACTGTACCATGAAGTTATCAGCAGAAAGAAAAAAAAAGACATAGTTCACGCATAGAGTAAGCAATTCCCTGCAGCATCATTGCAGCAAACTTCCTAACAGCTTGTCTTCCCATCTGTTTACACAGCCCAGCGCATAAAGGTGATAAAAGCAGGCGAATACAACCTTCTAAATTAGGAGCATTAGCAGAGAGCGAATATGGAGAGGTACAGGGATTCGGCTAAAATACACACATTGCCCATAAATAAAAGACACTGGGGACTGTTTTTCCCCCTCTCTTATTTCAAGGCTCATTAGCTTAAATATAATATATTTTTTTGCTCTTCATGCACTGTGTGGGACATGGGGCATCCCTACATCTGATATCTGGGTTGTATTTACCAGAAGGTACCTGTTGCCTAGTGACTTAAGAGTCAGGGCAATGGGAAACCAGCATCAATGACCAAACTATGTCAATGTGTAAATCAACTTGAAAGTTTGGCAACGTGCATATAAACCAAAATTTTCTCTTTTTTTCTCTGTTTTAAAGCAAATTGTTGCTATTATATTGTCTGTTTCAAGTTTCTCCATCTGGAGACCTATATGTCAGACCTAATAAAGGTAACAGTAATCTTCCGTAGCACATATAGATGTGAAGGGCTTGTTTCCACTGCAGACACTACACCTCCCATTCAAGTTAACAGAACAGTAGGGGGCACACAGTTTGGTTTTCAAGGGTGGATACCGCACTTTACTTGTGGTGACATGCCCATTGAATATAATTTAAATAGGAAAACCACTGGGAAGCCCTGGGGTTTTCTTATTAAAATAAATAGGGTGCCTTACTACCAATGCAGGGGTAATGCGTCCTAAACCACCCAAAATCTGTGGGTAAACATTTGTGTGTATCATGTCTGACCTTTTACACATCTTGGTCATATATGGAAAAAAGACGCAGTGAAAACAAGCACTAATACTGTTGTTTATTAAGGCAATAGCTTAGCCTTGTTAGCCTGCAACATAGGGTATAAACATAAAGTAATTTTGCTTAGAAAAACTACATAGAATATTATACCATGTACATCTTACCTAAATTGATTCTAGGTTACATACCCATTACAAACTCAAAAAATACCACCAAAAAACAACTATCATTGTAAATTCTCAAAGTTCAGTGTAAGAAAAAGGTAATGTTCTAAATGTCAGCTAGCATATTCTATAGAAGCAAGAATGCAAGAATCACAAAACGCCTGTGGCCAGCTGAGACTTTATTATGCCGCTACAGGATTTCATGAAATGCTTGTTTTCATTAACTTTTGTGCTTATTTATTATTATTTTTGTCCTGTTACCAGTAAAAAGTGAAGTGCATTTCTAGAAGATGCAGCAATACAAACAGCATCAGAGATTCAGAATCTACAGGGAAGGATAACACATTTCATCATTGTTGATTGACTGCATAGTTAAATGGCCACGCCACTTTATCTGTAAAGCTGGCCATAGACGTGCAGATTTCTCAGAGACTGATCACGAATGCGATTAGGACATGCGATTGAGTCTTTGGTCATAAGTCGTACATCGATTGAAAAGTGCACCATGTTCGGGATATGATTTATCGCCAATTTGTGCGCCTCATGGGTCGGTAAATATTGACTACACAAAAATTTTTTATCAGAATTGGTGGAAGTGGGATGAGGCCTGCATGGGTCAAATGAAAGGGCAGATCTTAAGGTATCCAATAACATCCTAAGTAGTGATGGCCGAACATCGGCCTGGACTGTCCGCGAACGGGCGGGTTGGACTTTTAAAGAAGTCAGCCGTCCGCCTGTTCGCGGACACATTCAATTTCCCCGCCTCTAGGCGGGGAATTTGAATCGGAAAAACCGGATGTGACGTCATTGACGTCACATCCGGTCCCTGGAACGCATCCTGGAACGCATAGTTCCTGGGTAAAGGAGCCGGATGTGACGTCACTGACGTCACTTCCTGCTCCGAGCCGTTTTTTTCATGCCTAGTCTTCTAGTAAAAAGATTCTTCCTCCGGCACGATCTCGCAGGTTCTGATCCTGCCGGAGGAAGAATATAGATCTTCTTCTCGCTGGTGCTCGCCGGTGAGAAGGAGGGCGAACATCCATGTTCGCCGCCGAACTGTCCGCCTTGCGGGCAGTTCGGCCATCACTGATCCTAAGATTTCCAATACATTGACCAAAAAATGGACATAGCTAATAATACCAACCTAGCACTACCCACTATAATTTCAATTTCACTTTTTACAGGATTTAGAAAAAAAATCCACCTTGTTTTGTGAGCTGGTATACTGATTTCGTCTTCATCTTCAGAACTCTCCCTGTCAGAGTCTTTGTATGGCCGTGGCTCCATCTTGGTCCTCTCCTGCAGCTGTCGCTGGCTCTCTTTTAATGTTTTTTTATTTGCCTCTTCTTCTTGATGCAGTATTTGGAAGTATCTCCTGCCCTGCTTTACACTGCCAATCAGCCTTCTGTCAGTCAAAAAACAATGCACATTAAAGTTTGAAATGTTAAGAAATGGAATTCATGTAATGTATGATCTATATGTAGGAATTTGTTACTATTACTATAATATATATTAATGTGTCAAACATGACGCCCTATAACCAACCAACTGTTATAAGAATTGATTTTAAAATGTAGAGGAGTGTCACCATTTTGTCATTCTCAATCAATATTTTCCTATATCATACACCAGTGGTAGTACATGTATAAAAGTGACTGCACACACAAGTGGGGAAGTCCTTATGACAACTGAGGGCTGGAAGGTTTGAATAAGGCTTCATTCACATGGCTAATTTTCAGGTCATTTTCTGCACTCAAAAACTACATATGCACTTAAGATATCATAGGAGTCTGACCACAGGAAAAATTATGTGACCCTGACCCTCCCCAGGCAAAAAAACGAGGGTCCTGCGTTATCATTGTAGCGACGCTCGGGAGTCACAATCAATTATGAGTGTTGCATCCATTGAATATCAATAGACGCATCAGTGGGAAGAGGAAAAGTCCCACCAGGAAAAGCATCTGGTGCATTTTTTTGTGTTTTTACTTTTCAAATGTATAGGGTGTTACCCCCAACATGGCGGTAATGCACTCTAAACCATATGCACACAGCTGCAATCAGCTAGTTCAGCTGACTGCCCTGTGGAAACAAACCCTTAGAGGGCATTCAGTCCCTTGCCCAATATACTTTACATGGGATCACTTTTAAATGTTCCCTGAGCACTTGCACATAGTGTGCAGGCACCCGAATGTGAGGGGGGGGGGCAGGTGCTGTCTGGGCTGTTAACTGACAGCAACCCTGGAAAGCACACTTGTGAATGCCCCCTTAATCAATCGTTCCAACCCAGTACAGGTTACTTTTAGAAACCAACAGGTGGGGTGGATCTCCTGGCACAAGAGCACAAGAGCAAGAGCTATTGGTCATAATAAAAAAACCTCCTGCAAAGAAGTTTCATGCTGGATTAATACGAAGACCTATAATAAATAAACAAAGTACATGAATATTCAGGAATGCACATGTCTCTTTATTTAGAATATTTAGAATATATCTGTTTATGCTGTAGTTCATATTTAGGAGATTTTAAGGAGAGAAAAATCACTTAATGTCCCATTTACAGGATATATTAAATTGCAACAAGAGAAAATGTATTCATCTTAACCCTCATCAGTTGTCATATTACATACAAAGTGACACGTCCTCATTAATAAATAAAGATCTGTGTACTATTACTACATAATATTGAATATATTGCAAGTGAAATAAAGACAACTTCACTAAATATTCTGACAAGTACTAATATTGAAACTGTTTATACCTTGGGCTCATTCCTTGTATGTATCCTTCTGTTGTGTGGTTTTTCTGACCAAATATAAACCATTCAACAACTAGACTTCCACCATATTCATCATTTATAATGTGCTCTCTAACAACTAATTCTTTACCATAAAATAATATCTCATCAAGTTTCTTTTTGCCAGGTTGCTTATCATCTTATGGTTGTATCTGAAAATTCAAATTACTTTCGTTGCCTAGGGGTAACATTTACGTTTCCATTTCTGTATATCTCTTACATTTGAGGATAAAAAGTGACATGGTAAATATTTGCATACAAATGACTTTCGAGTCTTATCTTCCAGCACAATTCTGTGCCTGAAACAGATGAGCATATCTAAAGTACCAGGCAAACTTAAGCCATTATATACAGTGCTCTATTGTGAATTCTGTCCCCAAATCCTACAGGGTTAAATTTGTATATGTAAACTGACCAAAAGTCATATTTAAATGGTCTCCAAGAACACAGCATTAGCAGGTTTAGGATTGTAGAGTTGAACACTGGTTGGCAGGGACCTAGACCATAAAAAAATGTACCTCCAGGGTGTTGATGGCCAAGAGGCTGCCTGAAACTATCCCTGAATAATTTCCTACACTTCATCAAATTCTCAACGCCCACCGGCGCTTCTTCAGGAGATAAGGAGATTCTTCAGGAGATAATTTATCTCCGGAAGAAGCGCCGGTGGGCGCGAAACGCGTTGAGAATTTGATGCCACAGAATCCACAGTGAATAACCTGTTCTTGCTATATTTTTCATTGAACTATTGTTTGAATACTTTTTGAGCTACCGTTGAAAGTCCAATATGCTAATGTTCGAGAACTAAGGTTTTCTACATCAGCAGGGTGCACCAAATTTGCTTTCAAATATTGTATATTTCTGGATGTTGGTAGCATCTACTTGTTATTTTTGTGTACCGATCCCATTTCCATAGTTATTTAAAAGCTCTTAATTCCTTAAAGCACTGCTAGTTTGGGTACAAGGTACCACTTATATCTACCTATATATATGTATAAATATAAAACTATCAATTTCACCGGCAAGAATGGTGAATAGGAATCAAGCGAATGACAGGGAAGGAGGGGCATTTATGAAAACATTTAAATGACCTAAAATTTGGAACATGTTCATTATTTTAACTGAATCTAAGTTGGATATCACAACATAGATTTTATTCCACTTGTCAATCTTTAGCAATACCTCATTGGTTAATAGCTTTGTAAATGTTAAACAATATTGGAAAGAGACTGCATACTGTATCTTATTTGGCATATATAAGGTATTTGCCTAAATGTCACTTATAGATAACTCACAGTAAAATGACTGGATGTATTATGTGCTTAGAGGAAAGTCCAATGTAGTAGACAAACAAATGAAACATGTTTTTAAAGCAGATCTTTTATAAATTCAGGCTCTAAGGATTAGGCAAAAGAAGAATGAGCTACAGGTATTAAGTCTGAGCATTTTGAGGTGCAACAGCTTTATAAACCCACCAGATATAACTGCAACTAACCTATTAGGCAAATCTGCTTCATAGTGTCAGACCCTGAAGGTGGGCATACATGATCTGTTCGATCGACTTAAAAAACAACGTTCCAAATCGAACAAAAATCGATTGCACATGTTGTTACATTTCAGTTGATTGTTCAAGTATCAGATCAGGTTTTTTGGTATTTCGATTGATTTGTATACGATTGTACAATGGAGCACGTGCAGATTTAAGGAAAGGAATCGATCAGTTGTGAATCTATCACATTATGTTTTCCAAACTGATCGTTTTAAAGCAATTGCTTTTCAAACGATTGTTTTAAAACATTTTGTTTTAAGTAGATCAAATGGAAAATTGATGCCTAGTTTTTTTGTCTCCTGCATGTTCATATTATCTGATAAGTATGGATTAGTGCAAATAAAGGAAGAGAGGGGACTAAACACCTGTCATTGCCTGCTAGAACAACGGTATTCAGGCAACTCTTAATGTTTTTTAAATGCTTACACCTAAACATGTAACTGTATAGTCCCTTGAAAAGTCCCTCACCTGGAAAATGCAAGGAAGGTTAAAGAGTTAAAATCCACTCAAGAGCCAAGTGCATCATTCAGAACTTTCATTGTTTGCATGTTTATTACTAGTGATGATCACGAATATTCGGATTCCGAATATTAATCGCGAATATCGGCAATTCGGAAATTCGCGAAGATGGTGAATATATTGCCGAATATTCGCAATTCCGGATATTCGCTATTTTTTTTCCATTACACACGCCTCTCAATGCAAGTGGACGAATGGGAAGGCTGCAACAAGAGCTTAGCAACACTCCCTGCGACCATCAACAGTTTTTAAATCCAATATTGGGGTGATGCAAATATTCGGAATATTGCGAAAATCGGCACTTTAGAAAATTCGCGAAAATCACTTAGATGGCGTCCAAAATTCTAATTTTTTTTTCAACACGCCCCTCAATGCACGTTAAACATATATTCGCGAATATATAAAATTCGCAAAATTCGCATAAAACTGCCGATATTTGCAATAAGAGGAATATTGCCGAATGCAAATATTTTCCGAATGTTGTCCCAAAAATTCGCGGCATGCTGCGAATACGAATGTTGCCTATGCCACTCATCACTATTTTTTACAAATCTCAAATGAAGAGTTATTTAAATGTTTCTCCCATTCACACCCCACAAACAAACAACACACAAAAACACACAACATGACTCATTGCATCTAGTTAATATGAATCATTGTCTCTGGTAAAAGAACACTGTCCTTCAGCATAAAATAGGGAATTATCATTGCAAAATTGCAATGATTTTTCTGTTTCCTTGGCAACTGATATTAAGCACACTCTCCATATTTAGTTGCATGAGTGCAGACCTGTACTTTAAGGAATCGGCGTGCACCCTTTGTGTGTCTGCATTTACTTTGCATACAATACAGTACAATATATTTTCCTAGTATTTAATTTACCTGTACTCCCGCTAAATATAAATGCAGTCTTCCAATTTGATTGACACACTTAATCGAGTTAGGCCTATGTTGGAAAGAAAATGTTTACCATGTATTGAGATTTATCAGCATGACACGTGTATTGCGCCTGAATGAAACAGTTGACAGCTTATTCTGTTTATAGGTATTTTTCACATACTCATTACATGTTATACAATAAAAAGTTTTTTTTTTAAAATTTGAGAACTAATAACATAATTACTGGGTTTTTGTCTTCTTTCTTTCATACAGACAGGATGTACATGGTAAAAGAGGTTACATATAGCCTTCATATAACATTAACCTCCCTAGCCATCACCCCCCTATCAAAAACCTGGGGGAGGGGGTGCCATTGACCAGCATATTATGCAGGCAATGCTGCTCTCACATACCTTGTTGTCATTGATGATGCAGGGCATGTGAAGGGGTAGGGAGTGAGGACGAATAATCACAGTAGATTGATGTGTGATCTTCTATGATACCCACCTTCTGTGATACCCATACCACACTTTGTTTAAATCACTAGACCTAGACCGCTAGGGAAGTTAAATTCTCTCTAGGTAACACCCACATGTAATCCAATGAGTTGAAATACTGCAGTTTGATGTGCTAGTCCAAGACAATTATAATAATAAAAAAATTATTATACCATTGTGATAAGAAAGTTTATTATGTGACATCTTCTGACTCTGTTTTAGGCTTAAAGTAGCCATTCTATTATGCAATTGCATATCATATGTCAGTCTAACATCAATTGATGGTTCCAGCAAGCAGTTTGATTAATCCAAAGCCAATTGATTCCTTTCCTTAGCCCTGTGCACATGCTCCATCATACAAACAGATACGAATCATTCAAAATACATTAACCAGCCATCTTATTGAAAATCAACTTAAATTTTCCAACATGTCTAATCACTGCTTATTAAAATTTATGTTCAATTTCCATCACTTTTCGGTGAATGATTCAGGAAAAAAAGCATTTTAAACATTTGATTTATCAATAGAAAAATTGAGCCATGTATGGCCATCGTTAATACTGCACATGCCTTGCATCAATGTATCCTTACAGCAGTACTACCGTTTGCTCATAACAACCAGAAATGCAATGCATTTAAAAAAAATCCCAATACTGTCAATATAAAAGAATTAGGAAATACATCCCTACTCCACTAAATTTTAGATCCAAAAAAATTCAACATGTGTGCTGGATGGTATCTTAGCATACTGTGTAAAGGTTGGAAATAGAGATGCCAGTTTACATCAGCACAAACTTGACTTGATCTTCTCTTTATATTACATTTAGAAACTAGACAGACTATTTTATCTAGAGTGTGTCACAATTGTCAAAAAGCAAATGGAAAAAAACTAAATTTAAGGGCAAATTTATATCATAATTGAACAAGATATTAAAGGAGCCAAGCCAAGTTATTAAGAGTGGCTTCAGGACAACTCTGTAAATGTCCTTGAACGACCACCAGCAAGAGCCTAGAACTGGACCCGATTGAACATTTCTGGAGAGATCTAAAAATGGCTGTGCACCAAGCCTTTGTATCCAACCTGATGAAGCATATGAGGTACTGCAAAGAGGAATGGATGAAACTGGCCAAGTATAAGTGTGCCACAAGCATCATATTAAAAAAGACTTGAGGCTGTAGTTGTTGCCAAATGTACATTGACAAAGTAATGAACCCGGAATTTGATGTTCGCGACCCGGCGAACCCGCCATTGACTTCAATGGGGAGGCGAATTTTAAAAAACAAAAAGGACCCTTTCTGGCCACAATAGTGTTGGGAAAGTTGTTTCAAGGGGTCTAACACCTGGTCAATGACATGACAGAGGGGAATCCATGGCAAAAAAAGAAAAAAAGTTTCACGCAATAAATCCGCACGAAGGATTTCTACAATGATAGTCAATGGGATTTGAGCTG
>CM070032.1:55451226-55465207 GCA_036250615.1 Ptychadena robeensis
GAATAAGCCAGAGGCCTGGCCTATCACATTCCCTGTTATCAAGTATGATGAAAGCCTAAATGATCATGAAAGAACACATGATAGAAATTGGGGACATTTAACAATTTTCTTTTTACTTCAGTATGTTTTCATCTGCGACATCAATTAAGCCCAGCAATGTTGTTTGTTTGCAATGGGGGCAATGTATGAGATTGGACACTTCCATGTGCACTACAGCACTGACCCATAGTGTTTGCAAGTGACCATTGCCACACTGCTAATACCTAAAGCAGCTGACTGGAGTTGACACAATAAAAAAAAATTTCAAACTAATAAATGAAATTAATAATAGACTTTAGTTAAAACTATTCAACACTATGTATTTTAATTTTAATTTATATAAGTTATAGAATAACCAAAATTACCAAGCAAATTCTACCTTCACGAAAGCTTTACACTGAAAGCATCATTATTTTGCCATTTTAAATCTGATCAAATAATTTGTTAAACTTTTTGTTTAGCCAATTTTCTAATGACTAAAAGTAGCCATACACGCTACGATCCGCGGGCGATTTAGCAGCTGAACGGCGGATGCGTCCATCTGGACAGACCGGCTAGGATTGTCGGATCAGCGTCCCCATCCAAAGTAATGTCTGGCACACAAAGAGTGCGCTCTGATCTGAGCGACCGGTTGCAGTGTAATGACGTCATCACTAGAGATGGTGGCATTTTTTTTTTTTACCATTTCAACAATTTAGAATTCATTGCAAAGCCCCTGAGCATGGTATCATCACCAGGAAATACCCATGGAAGTTTGTGAAGTATTATAGCAAGGTGAAGAGCTTGATCAACTGCGTCAATTAAAATTGTTTTATTTATAGGTGTCACCTATCTGTTTTTGCAGTGTAGATGTAAGTTAAACACATGGCCAGTAAAACAGCTTTACTGGTACGTAATAAACATACATGTAACACTACTGCTACTACTGTGTATTTCAGTAGTCTGTCAAGTGTTTTTGTTTAGTGTTTTAGTTGTGACAAATATAGCTGAAGACTATAGTCATAAAGTCATAAAGCTGAATAACTGCATCATCATGCTTTGGATAACTACAGACATTGTTATAGTGACAGTTACATCAAGGACATTGAGTTTTTAAACTTGTTCTCTAACCTGTCATCCTAGACCAATTGTGGTAATGCATTTCATATGCTGAACTAAATAAAATGCCATCTGTATGGTAGATTGTGTCAAAAAGGAATTACAAGATTATTATTTATTACAAAAGGAACTACATCTATTGCTTACATAAACAAAATAATAAACAGCATATCTGACTAATGCAATAGATTGTTTCATCAGTACTGCAGTGAGCTACTTAATTAGCATGCAAGCTGTATTGTCTACCGTCCCCATAAACATACTTCTAAGCAACAACATTTTCTGATTATTGTTCCAATAAATATATTTATCTTAACATCACATTTGGAGATAGACTACCTTGAGTTGAGTTCTGATGCTAATAATTTTGTAGCTTCGATCAATCAGCTTTTCCATATTTTTTTGACAAACAACATCAGAAAAACAAACACCAACTAATTAACTCTCTAAAAAGTTTGATTTTGCATTTGTTTGTTAATGATCAAGCATTTTGTTTTCCCGCATTTTTGATGTGAGAAATTATAGAAACCTGCAATCATTATGTTTGAAAAGATGTTTTCGCATAATATATTTTGAGACTGAATGTATTTATCTATTTGTAGCAAGTAAATGATTATCGCTTTATGATAAGGATTTATTATAGTAGAGTTTCTGTACAAATCACATGATGAGTTGAGGTTCTGATGATAAACATCCATCTAAGATCCAATACCAAATAGCTAATGCTAGCCATACACATGCCGATAAGCGGCCGATTTTTAACCTGACCGACGGGCGTGCGCGCTCGCGCCTTCGGTCAGGTTAAAAATCGGCCGCTTATCGGCATGTGCCCACAGCTCGGCCGGCCAGAGAACGGACATGTCCGATAATCTCTGGCCGGCACAAGCCGATGGAAGCCGATGCCATAAGCTTCAATGAAGACGGCGTCTTCATTGCAGCTTATGGCCGGCACACAAAGGGTGCCAGCCGACTGAAGGGGCCCCACAATGCACCGGGGTGCAAACGTGATGACGTCATCACGTTAGCATCCCGGAACATATCGGGACAGGTCTGCCTGCACACCATCGGGGTGTGTATGGCAGGCATAAGATGCAATACCAAATAGCTAAAACTAGCCACACACGGTTCAATTTTGGTTCAATCGATGCTCGATTAGATAGAGGAATTCAATTGTCTAATCGAAAATCGATCTTAATCGCATCAACATACACCCCACATTGAGTTTGCGATTGTGGTGAGATTTCGATGCCAAAATATTACTAAAATCGTTGATTTTGGTATGGAAACGATTGAAGTTCAGATTGAAGTGGTCTATGTTATTATATCGAATCTAATCAATCCAGGAGAAACGATTTTGGCACAATCGATGATGATTTTCCAAGATGTTCGATCAAAATTCGATAAATTTTTCTGCCTTCATCGAACAATTATCGTCAATCGTACCATCGAGCATCGATTGAGCCAAAATTGAACCGTATGTGCCTAGCTTAAGATCCAATACCAAATAGCTAAGATGCAATACGAGATAGCTAAAGCCCCCCATACACCACATACAAGTTGCCATGCAATTTCTGTACAATCAACTTTTCTTCTACCAAAACCATGTAATATGAGGACCTTTCTACACCTTCCAATCACTATGTATTCTATCAGGGAGGTCACTATATTACATAGTTGTTGGTAGATCTGATGGAAATTGTATGGAGGAATCTATAGGTGTATGCAGGGCTTTAGATTTTGAGGAGGTTTTTTAGAAACAGAAAGAGCTGATACATTAAATCTCCCTAATCAAAACAAAGACAGCAATGCAACCAATAGATATGAGTGTTCTAACCATTCACCACTATAAAATATTAAGCCCCCCATACACCTTTAGATCAATACATACAATTTCCTTTAGATCTACCAACAACTATGTAGTATAGGGGCCTCACTGATAGAATACATAGTGATTGGAAGGTTTAAAAAGCTCATCATATTACATGGTTTTGGTAGAAGAAAATTTGATTGTACAAAGATTGTATGGATAGATTGTAAGGTGTATGGGGGGCTTTAGATTCTCTTTGCTTTTCTTCTGTTACTTAATTCGCACTCTCAAATAGTAAAGTACCTTTGGTTCAGTAAACCTCATACAAATGCAAGTTAGAAGGAGATCATCTACAGGTAAAATTAAATTGTCAATTAAATATAAAAACACCTCGGATGTGCCTCAAACGTTAACTATTCGTGCAGCTCAACATCTGTCTACCTTAAAGAGTATAGTATATGTCTGATTGTCTAAGAATCTTGTAGTTAACAGCTGAGAGGATTAATAAACCATGTATATGTAAAGATAAGAAATATCCTTAGTATTAATTACCTGTTCATATTGTCCCAATGAATGCAAAACGAGTTTTCTCACTTCCAAGACGAGAGGCTGTCCCAATTCTTCATAGGGTTTGTAATTAGGGGAATTATAACCTTCCTGAGACAACTGCCTCTGTCGACGGTAGTAGTTGGCCCTGAATATTTCATCCCGACAGGGCACCCAGCATTTGTAATGAGTGGCACTGCCTCTAGCCTGGGTGTTCAGTCCTTTCTGGATGGAAACTGGAAGAGGTTGAATGGACATATAACTTCTGGGATCACAGTGACCTGCATTTCCTGGCATCTCTGTCCTCATGAAACCTTTAAACAGAATCAGAAATAAATCCTGGTATATTAGATCCATGTATTTCTTTAGTTTCTAGGTAGTTGCTCTTTATGGGCCCATTCTTCAGTAAGTCCTGATCCTGAAATCTTTACTGTGGGATCATATGGGCAACAATGCATTTATGTAATATGCTCAGGACTAATCTAGGACTGCTTCAAATTAATGGAAATCGGGTGAGTGGGGTTTGGGGACAAGTCATCACGGTGATTAAATCAAAAGACACATTTACTGTTTTGAAATCAAAAGACATTTATGCACTTGGGACCCTGGAGATTGGGATCTGGGGGTCCTCTTTTTAAAGGGGAACCCTGAATACTGAATGAGTTACACGCACCCCATAACATCTGGCCCATGCTGTGGGGAAAAGACCTGTTACTTCCATGAGGGGTCTCCCCCTCATTGAGATATGAAATGGGGACTGGTGATCCCCCTTACTGTCCTTCTATGTTAGACAAAAGGGGTCTGGTATGCTCTGGAGGGGGGATCCCAAGCCGTTCATGGACCCTTTTTCAGAGCTTACCATACCCTACGTCAACAGGGTATGCTCTGGAGGGGGGGGGGGACCCTATACTTTCCCCTGTGCCTTTTCCAGAGCATGCCAGACCGTATGCTAAGAGAGGGGTTGGTATGCTTGGGTTTTTTTTTTAAGTATTTAGGTTCTACAAACATGGCATACTTTCTCTCATTTTGATACATTGTCATTTCCTAAAAAAAAATACTTTGAAATTTAGGAGGGACATGATCTGATGTTGCTGGGAAATAGGTTAAAACATGCAAAATGCAGGTTTATGTATTTAAAAGCAAATGAATGTACAAATTATTAATTACAAATTATTAATTAATTCTCGCTGAGTGCAGAGTGCAGATGCTACCATGCTGAAGGTACTTTTTCAGGTAATTGCAAAATCTGCAAATAGTGTGGCCAGGCTGGGAGTAAAGCTAGGCATACACGGTTCAATTTAAGCACGATCGATCTTGATCTTTTCATCAAACATCAACTGTAATCGAATCCAAAGTAATACCACATGGAAGGTTCGATAGTAATACATCCAAACTTGACGATTTTAGTTTTGATCAAAAAACACAGGAAAGAGTCATATATAAATGTGTCATTGAATACAATCGACCCGACCATCAAACAAAATGCTACGATTTTAGTTTCATCATTTTCCAACATGTCCGGTCATTTTTAGAAGCTTTGATCGTTATCAAACAATTTTCACTGATCGAACCATGTGTGCAGCATACACCAGCAGCACAAAGGTCCTGATTCATTTCTATAGATCTGTAGAAAAACCTCATTGAGAATACTGAGTCCAGTTCTGTGGGACGCATAAGACAATATTGATTAGCTACAACGAGTCCATAGTAACTGGTCTGAAGTATTAAACATAGGAAATGCTCCAGTCTGGAGGAAAGGAGGCAAAGTAGGAAAACCTAAATCAGGGGTGCCCATGCAGTTGCTCGCAATCTACTGATTTTTTCTTGTCTTTAAAAACAAAAGGCTTTAGAGTCCCCATACACCTTTAGATTTCTCTGTCAGATTTCCTTTAGATCTTTTACCAAAACCATGTAATATGAGGGACTTTCTAAACAATTAAATCTACCTGTGTTTAATCGCAGAGGACCCTATACTACATAGTTGTTGGTAGATCTAAAGGATATCTGATAGAGAGATTGAAAGGTGTAGGGCCAGCTTAATCAACACAAATAATGAAAGGCAGTTTTTTTTAATCATAATGAACTGCTTGTATTAAATTAACTTTCTGTATTAACTGAAGGGACCTTATTAAGTGTTGGTGGATCATTTTGCCAAAAAGTGTTAAAGCTACAGATAATATTGAGGAGAGCAGTATCTAAAGCCCCCCATACACCTTAAGATCGATCCATACAATTTTCATTAGATCTACCAACAACTGTGTAGTATAGTGGCCTCCCTGATAGACTACATAGTGATAGGAAGGATTAGAAAGGTCCTCATATTACATGGTTTTGGTAGAACAAAGTTAGATTGTACAGAAATTGTATGGATATATATATATATATATATATATATATATATATATATATATATATATATATATATATATTGTAAGGCGTATGGGGGCCTTTAAATATAAAGCAAACATGGCCTCAGACCAACAAGAGTAAAGTTATAAAACTAACCATAAAAATAATTATTTTACTAAAAGAGTAGTTGATATCTGGACCAGACTCACAGCAGAGCTAAATGATCTGTCAGCAGTGAACACATTTATACATGCTTGGGGCAAGCATTGGGATGTACTAAGAGAATAGGACTCTGAAATACAAGTAAAAGTTTAAAGAAAGAAAAGTTCCTGCTTTAGCACTCTAACCATTCACAATATTGTAAAAAACATTTTGAAAATGGTAAATAAAAGTAATGTTTTAGAATAAATAGAAAGTTATGACTGCCAGTACTTGCTGTGAAGGTTGAAATGTAAAATGCGAACCTGATGTGACCTCAGCCAGACCTGCCTGCAGGATCTCCCATCCACATGTATGAGTGGACTCTCCTTCCCAGACACAGCCGGGGTTACCAATGGATACCTGAATGTTTGGGCCTGTGCACTGACTGAGAAGGAGGGGACAATGTATAAAACCATCACACAGCTTCTCTTCCTAATACAGGTGTAAATGTCTCACCTATGCTCTACATTACAACACATGTATAACATGTAACTACGGACTCTAATACAAACGATATCCAATGAAAACATGAGTTTTTCCTGTCACAGTGTCGAGTGGTTTGTCCCAGAGTCTTCTATACAGTTTAGTCAGTCCTTTGAGCTGTGAATGGAGAGGGAGGGAGGCTGTGTAAACTTAGCAGAAACAACAAAGGCCGGGCCCAGTGCCATTCACAAGTGTAATGTCTGTCTCTGTGACTACATTCCACTAGTGGGGAGATTGTGTTTATGTGGAGACATGCTGCCCACTGTGACTAGAGACAGCCGCACTGCCTTTGTTGTGTGTCTATGTTACTAATTACAAGGTAGCTACTGACCAACAAACCAGCATGTATCTCGTACGGCCCAGGGCATTAGAAAATCTACTAATTACTAAATTTGTAATTCTAGTCTAGTACACTTGCTCTAAATTTCCTAAAACATACATACAAAACATACATAACAAGGACTGTTAAGCATATATAAACTGGAAAAAAGTATGAACATTATAAAGCAACTATATGGACACTTAAATTGTTATGAAGTGAGGACAAACAAGACAAAGGAGTTGTTGTCATAGTTGTTGGTAGATCTAAAGGAAATTGTATGAAGAGATCTAAAGGTATATCGGGGGCTTTACACTTATATAAAAACTTAAGGCCCCCCATACACCTTGCAATCTTACCATACAATATCTGTACAAAACCATGTAATATAATATATGTATGTGGTCTTCCTTACTGTCCCCTGCATCAGCTTCCTGCATAGTAGGTTCTGCTGCAGATGGACCTCCCTGTTCCTGATTGAGCCTCCGATTAGCTGTCTCAATCTACAGGTCACCTGCTCACTTTGGGTCAAATGTAACTCTCACAGTACAACACGTTTGAACCCCCAGATCTCATACCTCAGTAGTGTGACCCTGACATTTTCTGGCTTAGTAGCTAACCCCTGAGACTACCAGCAGTCCAAATGTCAACTTTTCATAGTCATATTCCAGCTGTCACACAGTACTTTTCTTTTGTCAGATTTTACCCTTACCTACTTACCTACTGTGACATTCAATCCCCAGAACTCCAACACCTCTTTTTTGGGGGGATTATTAATTTACATTCCCAGTGTCACACCCCTAACTGCAACCTTTCATAGTTATTCATGTTTCCCTGCAGTGACATAAATTGTATACATTTAACTGACACAGATTGCCTCCAAGTTGTTAGTACAAAACTGCAATTTTTCATTCTGTAAAATGTTCTACCTAAAAATGTGTCTAGTATAGTTTTACAATTCTTAAATATATTGTGTGAAAGCAACTTTCAATGCAAAACTGTTTTTTTAGTTTTATTATTTTTTTTAGCAAACTATTGCAATTGACAAAAGCACACTCGCGGGTGTGCTCCTGGGCTTGTCCAGTCCTAGTCCTAGTAAGGATCAATGTAGAATTGCTGGAGGCCTCATATGGAAGGATAAAGTAAATCTGACTTAATTAGATATTTTGGCTTGTTTCATCTCACAAATCTTGTTAGAATTGTTACAGTTAAAACAGTGCTACACTATGCCTGTAAGTATGGACACTATGCCTGTAGTCCTAGTCCTAGTGAAGATGGATGTGGAATTGCTGGAGGCCTAATATGGAGGAATGAAGTAAATCTGACTTGATTAGAAGTTCGGCTTGTTTCATCCCACAAATCTCGTTAGCATTGTTACAGTTAAAACAGTGCTACACTAAGCCTTTAGGAAGCTACGCATGGCTCACATAAAGTTCTAAACACAGCATCCTCATAGGTAGTAATTATAATACAAAGCACTTGTTTATGTGCTTGGGTCATAGAGCTCACACTAATAATACTGAAAACAGTGTAATATTTTAAAGTAAACCTGTACTGAGTGCAATATAAAATGTCCTCTTACAAATACTAGTTATTTGGGAATGATTAAAGATGGTTGAATTTTTCAACTTGCTGAATTTGTGAGCTGATTGCAAAGCCTCTGAACATGGTGTCATCACCAAAATTGCTGGAGATGTAGAGAAGGGTTTTGGTGAACATTGGCTTTAGCATATATAGTTTTTGCATAAATTAACCTCCCTAGTAATATGGACGCTGCAATTAGCGATACGCCCAAACTGGGTTCGGGCACAGCGTGGGAGCTCACCTGGTCCGCCGCCATCACGATCTTCCTCCATCTCCGTCTTCTTCCGGGTCCCGGAGTGACGTGTGACGTCACGGAGGCGGGACCCGGTCTTAAAGAAAAAATTTTTTTTTTCGTTTTTTAAATCTTTTTTTTTTAACTTTTGGACTGGATGAGATAAATGTCTTTCTATAATCTAGTTCAAAAGTAGCATTTCTGCTAGTGGGATCTGTCTCCAGCTGCACCCGAGCCGATCCGGAAATAACCGATGTCTCTGGCTATTTCCGTGATCGGCACTCGGGTCCTGATGACGTCACGCGCCGGGCGGGAGATTTAAAGTTACAGAAAAAAATATTTTCTTTTTTTTTTTCATTTTTTTACATTTGTTTTTATTTTGATTGGATTGGGTAAATGTTTTTTAAATGTTTTATCCAATCCAAATCTAAAGAAAAGAAAACAAGTGTACCTCTAAAGCCGGCCATAGTGCTTCAATCTGTGGCTGATTTTGCGAATGATCACCATGCGCATTCGGGGTGATCGCTTGGTGATCAATCAAAAGATAAACGTGCCCACCTGGAGCAACCGTTCGTACTCGCACAAAACTTTGATCAGCCAGAGAACAAACGTCCCCATCCAAAGTATTGGTTGTCAAATCGTAAATGGTGTATTTCAAACGATTGACCATGGCATGATGATGTCATTCAATAAACGCCCATCAAGCATAGCATCTATGGCTGGTTTAACCTCCCTAGCGTTACACCCAAAGCAAGTACTGGCGCAGTCTGATCGTGAATCAAACTGCGCCCGTGCCAGAATCAGGCGCAACCGCTGGCTCTCTGTGTGCCTGCAGCATTTCTACAAAGCTGCAGGCAAACAGAGCCGATGGGGGCGGAAAGGCAAAACACTGTATCACTTTTGGTACAGAAATCTGGACCTCAGTGAACCGCCAGGGAGGTTAAGTTCGAAGTTAAAGTTGAAATTTCGACTTGACGTTGAACTTAATTTATGCAAAAACTATTTGTAGTAGAGTCATACTTTTATTTGTAGCCCCCAACCCTTCTCTACATCTCCAGCAGGTTTGGTGATGATACCATGCTCAGGGGCTTTGCAATTAACTTGAAATTGTTGAAATTGTCTAATTTAAAAACAAAAAAATCAATCATCTCTAGGAATGATACAATTTCAATGGCATACAAAAGAATATACCTCTGCGTCCTGACATACAGCAAGTACCAGACCATGAGGTTGAATTTCTTTGGTTGCATCTTTAAAGATCAGTTATTCAAGTATTGAAAGTAGACACTGCCAGTCCACGAATAATATACTGGACAAATTCATTCATCGATTAAGCATGTATCGACCAGTGTATGGGGGACCCTTACTTTCACCATAGCTTTCCACCGGCCACCTTCTCTGTGATAATGATACCTGCAAGTGGCCTTTGATATTTTCCCCACTCTTATAGAGAATGCTAAGGACTCTCCCATAGCCTAGGGCACTGAATCAAGAGGAAGCCTAAGCTGATGAGGGAGAAAGTAAATACATCACATGTGTGAGGTTGGGGTTCAATCTGATTGCTCAAACTTTTCATTGGTATTGAATGTCCCCTACCCCGTAATAATAAGCAAAGAAAAAAAAGTAACTACACTTACTTACTATTTAATGGATACAACTTGAGCTGGCTTGGTGAAGCTTCCCATGTTTAATATCTTTGCAAAAGTCTATTAACCTGGCTGTTTGTAATATTTTCTCAGTCATTATTGACTAGAACAAACTTGCGTATCAAGGAATCACCTTGACTTGATTTTACATGCTACAAACTAGTGTAAAGAGGATAAACATATCAAACAAAAGTTATTAGAAGGTTATTAGAAGGAGGGAATAATAGTAGTGCCCATTTGTCTTATTATTAAAAAGGCCAACAAGGCCTATTAAACACCTTACAATCTTTCCGTACAATTTCTGTACAATCAACTTTTCTTTTACCAAAACCATGTAAACCATCTAAACCTTCCAATCACTATGTATTATAGCAGGGAGGCCACTTTACTACATTGTTGTTGGTAGATCTAATGGAAATTGTATGGAGCGATCTAAAGGTGTATGGGGGGCTTAAGGATTCGTAAGGAATACTTTACGGTGAATTTATATCACAAAAAAAATGATAGTTCACTTTTTCCATTACTTACTAAAATGTTGCTATACCCAAGTATTGCTTCATTAGAAATTAGTTCATAATTCAGTATACATAAAGTAAGATTGATTGTTGTACTCACAATGAGGAATAATGGATGTTGCATAATGGAGATCGATTGATATGATATATAAATGTGTTTTGTTGCATTCATTATCTGATTCATATAACTTGGATAGATAGCAATGATCTATGAGTACTAAATGAAGTGTGTAAAAGAAGTACCGGTGGGTTTATTTCTTTTTATCCAGTTAATAATTAAAGGAGAATGCGGAAATATTTCAAATGTCTGCAGATAGTCATTTTAATGGATTGGTAAAGGGTTGTGATCACTTTAAAAGTGATAGTCACATGAGGTTGAGGAAAGTTATATTACTTTAAATACATGAATAGTTGCATTCAGTTTTACAGGACTTTCTTTGCCAATCATTACTGAACATAATAAATACACTGTATACTTATCAAAAGTCATTAGGAAATATCTTCTATTGGGACACTTGTGCTGGCGACACATGTAAAAGTAAATTTTTCCTGTCCTCTTAGAGATCACCTCTCCTGGATAGCAAATAAAGGAGAATCTCCCCAATAGGACACTTTTTGTTCCAGTGTAGTGATAAGTGATCATGCTCGGCTTAACATGTGTTCGGCTTGAGCATCGCTTGCTCAGAGCATGGCGCTACTCGAACAAGCATGTTTCATGGGTTGGAGACAGCCAATCAAGGGGCAGGTAAGTATTTCCCTTACTGTATTGCCAGTAGCCATGTCAGGTGCTGGCATTACAGTGATTGGCTGGCCGGAACATGTCATCGGGTGCTTTATTGCATATCGCTATTTATCATTCTTTAAAGACCGAAAAGTCCTTTTGACAGTCTGTATTTTAGATTGCATTCATCTGAGCACAATATACAATTCTTATTCTGGTGTTTTTTGTGACATTTAGTATCCTAAAACAGTGTCTGTATTTTACATTAAATTCACCTGGGCCTAATATACTGTCAATATTCTGGTGTGCTTTGTGACATATAGTGTCCATCATCCCAGGATTGTGGGATAAGTCAAACTGTGCTATGCAAGATTCATACCCAAAAAGACAGAGTGCTGTAATAAATTCAAAAGGTGCTTCAACAAAGTATTAGTTTATAGTTTGCACACTTATGCAACCATATTATTTTAGTTTTATATTTTTTCTTCCCTCCACCTAAAATAATTCAGTTTCTTTTTCAATTTAGTGGTACAATTTATAGGTCACATTAGGGGTGGAAAAAGTTCTGAAATGATGGTCAGCTCAACTGCAGGCCCTCAATTAAATTTTTTTATAAGGTCCGCTGAACAGCATGCACTCCTATCTAATGTTTTAGTGCATGATTTGAACAGCTGCATTAGCATCTAATGTTTAAAAGCATCTGCACTGTCACAGAGCAGCAGGTGTGGACCCACTGTGCCACGTGTCCTACCTCCTCTAAGGGCGTTGTCTAAGTGAACCTACTCGTTCTTCACAATACTCCTGATGGTGGAGATAGACTTTCCAGAGGGGATCACCAGGTCGCTACCTCTTGAGGGAATGCAGGAACACAAGGCAGCTGGTCCAGGGGACAGCAGGGAAGACTCCAGGGACACAGGTGTCGTCAGCCTGACAGTGTGACAGGGCGGGCAGCGCAGGTAGCAGGAGAGTGCAGCAGGCAGGCAGGTAAGGGTTAACAGGTATCAGTCTCAGAACACAGGTAGTCTCTATCTCACAGGAACAGCAATGGCAGGCAGTGCTTAGCATAACACAGAGACCTTAATACTGAGGCAAAGCTGAAAGGGCAGGGTTGCTTATATAGCTGCAGGAGGTCCACTATTGGTCAGCCAGGTCACATGACGAATACCTTAAATCCCAGGAAATGACACGCGCTGAGGTGGTCTCCTGCTTCTCTTGTCCGCATTGGACTTCATACGGGTTACTGCTCTGGTGATGCAGTCCTTGGTGCCATGCCAAATGCAGAGGAAATCCCTGAAAGTAGAATCCGCAGCCGGGACCCCAAAAAAAGTAGGGACAGGAAGAGGAGTACGAGGATGCTGCCCATACACAATGAAGAAGGGAGAAAATCCAGTGGATTCGCTGGAGTGGTTGTTGTAGGAGAACTCAGCCCATGCTAGCAGTTGCACCCAGTTGTCGTGTTGGGCTGAAACGAAATGTCGGAGATAGTTCTCCCGCTCCACTTGTCCATTGGTCTGGGGATGGTAACCGGAAGAAAGGTCCAGCTCGATCTTGAGCTACCGGCAAAGAGCTTTTCAGAGTTTAGAGGTAAACTGGACTCCGCGATCGGAAACAATATGCCTGGGTAAGCCGTGCAAGCGGAATATGTAGCTCACAAACAGTTTAGCAAGTTCCCGGGCAAAGGGACAAACTGCGCCATCTTCGAGAAGTGGTCCACGACCACCCAGATAACGGTACAACCATCGGAGGAAGGCAGGTCTGTGATAAAGTCCATGGCAATGTGTTGCCAGGGGGTATCAGGAACAGGGAGAGGTAGCAACAGTCCGGGTGGTTTAATCCTGGAGACTTTGTTCTGAGCACAGATGGTGCAGGCAGACACATAATCCTGCACATCCTTAGAAAGAGTTGGCCATCAGTAATGACGGGACAGGAGTTCCATGGTCTTGCGGATCCCTGGGTGGCCAGCCAGTTTGGAACCATGCCCCCAGTCTAGAACGCGTCTTCTCCTGGCAGACGGTACAAATGTTCTTCCAGGAGGTATGTCCTTCACCAGGACAGGTGCTACTGTGACCAGGCGGGCTGGATCGACAATGTACTGGGGCTCTTCCGGCTGGTCAGATGAGTCAAACGACCGAGAAAGAGCATCAGCCTTGATGTTCTTGCTGGCAGGCCGAAAATGAAGCTCCAAGTCGAATCGGGAGAAGAAGAGTGCCCACCTGGCCTGGCGAGGGTTCAGGCACTGGGCAGTCTGTAGATATGTAAGGTTCTTGTGGTCTGTATGGATTATTATCGGATGCTGGCCCCCCTCCAACAGATAGCGCCACTCCTCCAAGGCAAGCTTCACAGCCAGCAGCTCTCTGTCTCCAATGCAGTAGTTTCTCTCAGCAGGGGAGAACAGCTTGGAGAAGAAACCACACGTAACCATCTTGCCCTCAGGGACCTTC
>CM070032.1:55465307-55485877 GCA_036250615.1 Ptychadena robeensis
GGAAGATATCGTTCACAAAGTCCTGGAACACTGCAGGAGCATTGCAGAGACCGAAGGGCAAGACGAGGTATACGTGTGTTGAAAGCTGTCTTCCACTCATCGCCCTCTCGAATGCGGACCAGGTTGTAAGCGCCCTGAAGGTCGAGTTTGGTGAAGACCTTTGCCCCCCGGATCCTGTCAAAGAGTTCAGAGATGAGCAGAAGGGGGTACCGGTTCTTAACTGTGATGCTATTCAGTCCTCGGTAATCGATTCAGGGTCGTAAGGAGCCCTCTTTCTTTTTTACAAAGAAGAAGCCGGCTCTGGCTGGCGAGGAGGATTTGCGGATAAGCCCCTTCTCAAGACTCTCCTTGACATAGTCAGACATAGCCTGGGTCTCCGGAAGAGAAAGCGGGTAGACCCGGCTGCGAGGAGCGGTGGCACCAGGCAGAAGGTCTATCGGACAATCATAACTGCAAAAGAGGCGCAGTGCGGCGGGAGGCCTGACAAGTCCGCGGGTACAGGAGGTGAGGAAGCAGGTCGGACCTCAGATAAACAGGTGGACAGACAGGAGGACCCCCAACGTAGAACCTGGTCGGAATACCAGTCCAGAACTGGAGAGTGCTGAAGCAACCAGGGCAGGCCAAGGATAACCGAATTCACGGACGCCTGCAGCACATAGAAAGCGATAGTCTCTGAATGAAGGACCCCAACTTGCATCCTCAAGGGCTGGGTTACGAAGAGCACAGGCTCCGGGAGTGCCAGTCCGTTTACGGATGCTACTGACAAGGGTCGCTCCAAGCGTATGGTAGGGAGTCGGTACTGCTGGACCAGCGCTTGTTGTATGAAGTTGCCGGCTGACCCAGAATCCAAGAAAGCTGACACAGAGAGAGTGTCACTGGTATAGAAAATTTTGGAGAGGACGTCTGTTTGTCCAGGACCACCTCCCCGAATGATCCTAGACAGTGGCGTTTCCCGACTTCTGTGGACAATTGCGCACATAGTGGGACTTGCCTCCACAATACAGATACAATACAATTGCCTCCAGAGAATGCTCCCTGAAGCGCAAGTCCACTCTTGTGGCCAAGGAAATCAGGTTGTCCAGGCCAGACGGACGATTGCGGCCAGCCAATTCATCCTTGATCTGGTTGGACAGGCCCTCCCAGAACACCGCCAGTTGAGTCTTATTATTCGGATGGCGTACTGACCTACCATCAGAGAACCCTGTCGCAACTGCAGCAGAGCTGACGCGGCGGAAGAGGCGCGGCCAGGTTCTTCAAAGACTAGCCGGAAGGTCGTCAGAAAAAACTGTAGACTGGTGGTCTCTGGACCTCCACGTTCCCAAGTTGGATTCGCCCAGGCAAGGGCCTCATCGGACAACAGGGACACAATGAAGGCGACCTTGGACCGTTCTGTAGGAAACCTCTGCTGGTGCAACTCAAAGTGGATCAGGCACTGGTTCAGAAATCCACGGCAGGTTCGCGGGTCTCCACCATAACGTGAAGGCAGCGGAAGGTGCACGGCAGCGGCACCAGAGTCAGGACTTGCTGGAGTAGGCGGAACAGGGACAGCGGTGACCGGCGACCCTGCTGTGATGGTTGAAGAAGTTGCATCAAGACGTGCTGCAATGTTCTGCATGAACTGCATCAGGTCATCTTCACGTTCACACAGACGCTGCAATTCTTGGACAAGGGACTGATCGGCCATTTAGGAGTGACCAGCGGGGTCCACGGCCTCAGTAATCTGTCACAGAGCAGCAGGTGTGGACCCACTGTGCCACGTGTCCTACCTCCTCTAAGTCCGTTGTCTAAGTGAACCCAGTCGTTCTTCACAATACTCCTGATGGTGGAGATAGACTTTCCCGAGGGGACCACCAGGTCGCTACCTCTTGAGGGAATGTAGGAACACAAGGCAGCTGGTCCAGGGGACAGCAAGGAAGACTCCAGGGACACAGGTGTCGTCAGCCAGACAGTGTGACAGGGCAGGGCAGCGCAGGTAGCAAAAGAGTGCAGCAGACAGGTAAGGGTTAACAGGTATCAGTCTCAGAACACAGGCAGTCTCAGAACACAGGAACAGCAATGGCAGGCAGTGCTTAGCATAACACAGAGACCTGAATACTGAGGCAAAGCTGAAAGGGCAGGGTTGCTTATATAGCTGCAGGAGGTCCACTATTGGTCAGCCAGGTCACATGATGAATACCTTAAATCCCAGGAAATGACACGCACTGGTGTGTAGGAATATCAGAATCACTGCTGAACAGGGCGCCTAGATCTGCAACGGTAAGTAAGGAGGCGACGGCGGCATAGAGCAGCTGCCGTTACATGCACACCTGCATGCAATCACATCAAATGTTTGTGAGAGCCAGCTGAACAGCAGGTGCTCGCATATAAGGTTTTAGAGCCTCAGCTCACCTACAGGCACTCCCATATCATGTTTTAGAGCCTCAGCTCACCCGCAGGCCCTAGTATATAATGTTTTAGTGGCATTTTACCTGTATTTCTCCTTTCTTTGGGAGGTTTTTGGTGTGTTTTTGTCAGTCTATAAAAGTGGCATACAACTTAGACAAACTGGTTCCAGGCAGCAACTTTGGAGTCCAAGATTTATCCAGACATTGTCCCCATGCTATTCCTGGTCCAGTAGGCTCTTGTTTCTGTCACTTTTTACCTTTTCCAATCAACAATGGTCCCCTCTTCAGAGCAGGGGGTGTCTGGTTGTGTCCAATCATGCTGCAGTGGCCTTCAGGCGCAAGGGGCTATGTCTACCATTCCAAGCCTCTTTTGCCTGGTTGGTGCTGGAGGAGTGGTGGGTCTTGGATTCTTTGTGGATTCGGTCTTGGTCCTCTATCTTACATGCTGGTGGATAGGACATTCAGGTATTGTGGTGCAGGAGAGAGGAAGGCATGTGTTTTTTTTTATCTTTTTGGTTTGCCCAGATGAAGATTACATGTAAGTAAGTAATGTGTACATGTTTTATATTTGTGGGTTTTTTATGTTTAAATCCATTTTAATCCAGTAGAGAATTTTGTCATTTGTGTTGAACAGAAAGGTCCATTTCAAATTCTCCATTCTAATGTCTCTCAAAAGTATCAGAGATGTTTGAGATTACATATCTTAATGAGCCAGTCTTAGTTTTTTCGTACCATACTCACCCTACCGTGTGTCATTGTGGACCCTGATTTGCGCACTGGGGCACAGTTATGCTGGAAAAGAAAAGAGACTTTTCCAAAATGTCCCCACAAAATTGGAAGGTAGTAGAATTGAATAAAATGTCTTAGTATACTTAAGAAATAAGATGTCACATCAAATAAACTTAATGGCCAAGGCCAATCCCTGAAACACATTTCCACATAATTATGCCTCATCCTTCAATATTTACTGCAGGGAAAATGCAGGCAAGCAAACTATTCTCCTGAATTTATGACGAAACATGTTTTCATTGCCATTGGAATCTATAGTCCAGCTGTGGCATGCTTTACACTACTCCATACGTTGGTTGGTGTTCTGTTTCATACGGCTTTTATGCAGCTGTTTGGCCATGGAAACCCTGAAGCAAAGTTTCTTTATTGAGGTTAATGCCAGGATGTTTTTTCAGCAGTCATTATGTCAACATAGTTTTGGACTTTTATACAGTATGTGCCTGGGCAGTCAACAACTGTCTGAGTTTCTTTTCTTCTTAACAATTTCACTTTGCAATAATATCATATTCAGTTGATAGCAGGGTTGAAATTTCACCAACTCACTAATGAAGTCCTATTTTGCCTTAAGTGTAATAAATTTATATTTAATATAGAGGAGAGGTCAAAAAGAAATTAGAAAACACAATAAGCACTTGGCACTAACAGCTCTACTAAGGTAATCAGCTATAGATTACAGTGAAGATGTAATTTTGTATACATGACAAAAGCAACCTCAAATTAACAGATTAATATTGAAAAAAGAAATTGTTCAGTACAAATTATTTCATCTCAAAAACACATCTGCTCTGCTACAGAAGTGTCTACGATTGAGTTAGGGCTCATTTACACAAACCACCCGGTAAACTAACAATTATTGCAGCCGCTTTTGCCTGAGACCTAGACCTGTCACAGGTGTGTTTTCTAAACACCAATTACAAACTTGTGCAGGCACTCGCAGACAGGACGCCCGGTCAGGAAACAACAGTGTAAATGTACCGTTAATCTTGTTATAGTTCCTCCTAGCAGAATGATTTATTTATTGAGTGCATGACGTATATTTGAGTAAACAAACTCTTGTGTAGTGGTAACTGAGAATAAAGAATTATTTTCTTCCATGTAGTTACCATAAACACAACTCCACCAATAAGTAATCTGGGAATAACCAAGGTGTTAAGCAGCGGTGTCAAACTCAAACACAGTGGGCCAAAATCCACAAAGTTAAAAGTTATTATTATCTATGGACATTTTTCTTTTTCAGTAGATATAATTATGGTTTAACATTGAATCAGGAACATGCAAAGCATATAACCATAACACATGGAAAATAAAATGTTTTTAAACATTAAATATGTATCTGTAGTATTCATATCTTAATTACATATTTTTTTATGTCGTGGGCAGGCCCTGGGCTAGAGTTTGTTCCCCCCAGGTGTAAAGATTCCCCAGGATCATAGCTCCTTTGTGAAAGGCAAAATTCTTAGGCTGGGCATACACGTCTCAATTTTCTGTTAAATTTTAGTGCGATCCTTTAACAAAATCGATCACACGATCAAATTGAATAAAAAATTTAAGCATACCAAAAGTGTCCGATCGGTCGATTTTGCCAGAAATCAGATAGAAAAACGATCGTGCACGGATCTGTTCTGATTGAAAATTTTAATAAAAAGCACATGAATCGAGTGCTGTTAGGTGTCTCATGCAATCGTTTTAAGCGAGAAATTCTATGATTCTTGTGGAAATTACCTTTGTTTGTGTGCTGTTGGTCACTGGCCAGTTCTTCAGCTAACACCACTCCAAACCCATAAATGTGTGCGTGCAAGATATATTGAGACTTTCAGGATAGAATCGTCCAGGAATTAAGGACATCAAATGTTGCAGTCTGTGATCGATTTTGCAAATAAAATCGATTCCGGAATCGGATGGGCGATCAAATCAAACGCAGGAAAATCATGACGTGTATGCCCAGCTTTAGGTTTCAAACTATTTGTTTGAGGTTCTTACCACACAGTAAGCACCATCTTGGCAGCCAATCTGTCGATGTACTAGGTGTCGTGCTGTAAATAAAAGTAATGATTGTAGTAGTAATAATAATGATTACCAGTAAATTTTATTGTATGACAAAATGAATGCTCTTGTACACAATTACGATAATCCTGATACAAGTCTTTACACTTTTTTAGTGGAAACTACAAATCTGCACCTATCTTGGAACCTAGTGTGTCATTCAGAAATGGACTGTGGAAATAATACACAACATTCTTATAGGTAAAAAAAAATTCTCCTTAAGAAGTTTGTGTTCAATGACCAACAAATGCTTTCCCAGGAAAAATAGAAAGTTTAGAGTTCTAGTGATACACTTTTTTGGCTATGTAAAGTAATTGAAAACAAAGCAAACTTTGGGAATATCTTAGATTTCTTCAGGATTAGGCCTGAGGAACATACATAATTAGTTCTCTCTGTCAGATATAATTTTAAACTACAACAACTATGTAGTGCCAGGTCCTCTGCAATTGAACACAGGTAGACTTGATGGTTTAGAAAGTCCCTCATATTACATGGTTTTGGTATATGGGGGCCCTTAGAGACTGCTATCCTTTAAACTCATACCTCAAGTGACCATCCTATAATATATTTCCTATAAATCCCCAGATATGTTTAAAATTGCAAGGGGTGTTGTTGACATTGGACTTGTTTTGTAAATCAAGATCTGTGTACAGTTGGACCTGAAAAAGAGTGGGTCAGAGTGGGGCAGATATCAGCAGTGTGCTAACAGGGAGGCTATGACAAAGTAGTTCTCAATATAGAAGAGAACTGACCCCAGCAGAGAACAGTTGAGTACCCAACCCTGACCCCTGCATGTGTTACAAAATGCATATAATTGTACATAGAAGATAATAGGCTTTAAAGATGCACATACACAATGTCATTACAAAATAATCTTTTTATTAAAACATTCATAAAATAAACGAATAAAATTGAAATACAGAATGAATTATATTTGATAAGTGTTGTCTTTATTCGTGAATTGTGTTTGTAGATGGAAAAAAAACTTTGGAATTATTTTGAAACATTATTGTTTTTGTGCACCAAACTAATTTGATTATACATAGTTCTTAACATGGTGGGTTATGGTGACATGTGTACATTCTGCTTAATACAACTAAAAGGTCTATCATTATAGAATTGTAACCATATATTGGTTTAGGATAACCATCATTCAACCTAACTGATAGCAAAAAGAAAAGCAATTTATTACAATTAAAGAGGAAGTTCAGTAAAATGTGTAGGTTATGGTTGAGCAAGTACAAATAAAATGATTATGTTAGATGGGAAGTGGTGTGTGTGTGTATAGGGGGTCCTTGGCCCATTAACCATAATCTAATATTCTATAATGCCATGCACAATTAGAACTAACAGTAAATATTGTGTGTTGAGTAAATCTGAATTTCTGAAAATTTTCAACAAACTACACATTATTCTTGTTTTCATCCCATTTCTCTTAATATGTAACTTACAATGCTCACCAGGCTCTCAGCACCATGAGCCATCAATGTACGTTAAAATAGGTAATATTAATATCATGGATACAAGAAAAAATATTTTATTTGGAGAACATGAATTGGCATCTAATTAAATTAGTTAGAGGAGATTTGATCAGCCACCAGGCTGATCCTAACAAAACCAGGTTGGCCAGACCCAGAGACTTTGAGGCGCACCTTCAATACAACAACATAATTCTAGAAATATAAGTAAATGACCATATTGTACTTTATTACATAAGTTAAATAGATAGATAATAAAAAAAAGTATAAATCATCACAGAAAATTCAAAAAATGGTCCAGGAATTTGAGCACATGTATGTATATCAAAGTTAATAACATCAAGCCTGTAATGGTTCTCAAGTCTGTATTGTAGTCCTCGACGCGTTTCGCCCTTGCTCAGGAGGTAAATAACAGTCAAATGTTTGAAACAGGCTGGTGTAAGTGTTCAGTGCTCAAGAAAGTGCTCAAGTAATTAAATGAGTTAGCTTTTACAGATTTGAAGCAATTCTATTGTTGTTCAATCCTACTGTTCTTGACTACTGTGTACATGTGCATTGAAGGGCAAGAGAATGGCATCCATAAGGCTGTGTATTTTGCGTTCATAGAACCATTATAAGTTAACAGCAAAAGCAACACTAAAATGTACTAAACCGGAGAGCAGTGCCCAGAACCACACTGCCATGAACTGCCATATTTAAATCACAACTGACTATAAGCGTGATGGTGCACTTATGGCACAAGTGCCCAAGAGGGAACGCAAAGCCCTTTCTGTTGGCATGTGTAGTCAGTAGGGCATTCACGAGTTTTCTCTCTGTGTGTATGCCAGTTGGTGCGCATAGAGAGAGACATACTCTGACCTGTGTGGTGTTTGGCATAATTCCTGGTGTATTCAGAGACACAGACTATGTATCACATACGTAGTGTCTGTCCGTGACTGGTGTGGAGGGGAGGTGATCTTTTCAGCTCAGGGTGACTACATGGATAATTTTTTTCTAGAGATGGTGGAATTTCATTTCAGCAAATTAACCTCTTTTGGTATGGTTAAATTTTTCCTACCTCTTTTGGCACAGAAATGAAGTATGCAAGCCTGTTATATGTGTTATATTTATACTGACTTTTGTGAACCTCAGTTGACTCAATCTACCAAGAAATTCAATGTATTAGTCTATTTTTGTTTTGTTTTATTTTGATGCATCCGCATGGTAAAACTTCCATTGCCATGGTGTGTTGGTTGGGGGTAAAGTCGTGTGGGATTTATGAGCTCCTTGCTTTATCCACATTCCTGTATCAGAGAAAATTGTACAAGTTTGACAATTTTAGTGGCATTTCACACTGCGGCTGGATTTTTGGACAGTAACCGACGTGCTAGCAGTAATACCTCTGCTAACCGTGTCCATTATGACACAGGAGGAGTAGAGGATCCTGCGCAATCAGGCTTACAATCTAATAAGTTAGGAAACAGAGCATACAATAGGTGGGGATGGGACTGGCATGTGGGTGGTGTTAGGAGTGAGAAGATGGGTAGGCCAAACTGAAGAGATGGGTTTTCAGGTCTTTTTAAAAGGTTTTCAGGGCTTTTTTAAAAGTGCCAAAGGTAGGCGCAAGTCAAATGGGACAAAGGAGAGAGTTACAGAGAGTAGGAGAGGCCTTAGAGAAGTTTTAAAGCCATGCTTCATGTGATGATGTTATGAGCGGGGATGCCATTAGTAGGTCACTAGAGAAGCAGAGGGGCGGTTAGTGGTGTATTAATGTACCAGGTTGGAGATGTAATTAGGACAAGAGGTGTGAAGTGATTTAAAAGCAAGGCACAGAACTTTGCATTTAATTCTCTGGACAATTGGAAGCCAGTGTAGAGATTTGCAGAGAGGAGCAGCAAATGAGAAGCGGTTAGGGGAGTTAATTATTCTAGCAGCACCATGGATTTTTTAATGGAATGATTTCGGAAGTCAGAATGGAGGGGGTCAAGGAGGAAATTCACATTAAGATGATCAGTGAGTCTTTTGTAAAAAATCCATTTTGGAATAAGGCTGTAACATAACACAATGTGGAAATAGTGGCACACTGTACATGCAAATATATCATATATGGAGCATAAATTCATATGAGTGTGCTTCCACTATAGAAGCAGTAGTATAAAATGAAACAATATGACTCCCTAGAACATCTTTGTTCAAATTTGCATTTTCATAAATCACTCTCCTTGCTGATCATGTGAAGATTCTTGTAATGATCATTGATTTTTTTTTTCTTTTAGCTAGCAACAGTTAACAATAAATCAAGACCTGTTCTAATCTCTGCAAGTTTTGCTAATGTATACTTTATACTGTGTAAAGAGTTTCTATTAGATGTCAGAAGCTTGACAAACACTGGTACTGGCATCCGCCAGGTGAGCAATTGAACGGTTGTTTCCATCTCTGGCTAACCCCAAGGCCTATGTAGTGTCAGCCATAATATACATTTTTTGGCATCAGCAGCCTTAATTTTGCAAGCATTGGAACAGGTATTCCCATGCCCTCAAGGCCTGTGTAGTGTTGAAAAAATGTTTTGCCATCAGCAGCCGTTTTCAGGGAGCAGTGGAGTGGGTATTCCCCTGTCTTGCCAACCTCAATGTCTGTGTAGCAGAAGTCACAGCCAGAGCTGGATTCATCCCCCGGCTCAGATCGGCTCTCCAATGCTTCTTCTATGGAAGCGGATCCTCGTCATCCCATTGTCACGTACACAATGACATCACCCTCGGGCAGTGATCCTCGTCATCCCGGTGTCATATACCTGATGGGGTCACACCTGGGCGATGGTGGGATTTTCAAATCCAAATTGCATTGAATTTAGTTTTCTGCATTGAAAACTGTATTCAATTCAATGAATTGTTAAATACTCACCGGATGAAATGTTCCGGTTCCCCCGATGTCCTGATCTTCTCTCTTTAGATTGGATGCAGTGATAACTGTATCCGGTGCAATTTAAAGTAAAAAACAAAAAAACACATTGTCCAATTAAATTAATAATTTAAAAAAAAACACATATAGATACAGTCAACTTTCAGCTTTAAAACTATTCCTCACACTAGATGTCCTCAGTCTTCAGGCTAAGGTCAGTCTGGGCTGATGTATAACTAACGTGCTGGGGATTTTTAAGGACCAACAATTTTTTTAATGCCTTAATAAACAAAACTCTAAACAAAAGTCTTTGCTAAGGTGTTCTTTCTATACAGTAACATAAAACATATTTTTTAGGTTTGCCCAGTCATAAAGAAATGGTCAGCATTGGTAGGTTTATTTGAACAGCAAGAAACAGAATAACAAAAAATCAAGAAAAATTGCACTTTAAAAAACGTCTAAATGAATTTGGATTTTCATTAATGCAGTAAGTACTTGGTGGCAAAACCTTTGTTGGCAATCACAGAGGTAATACGTGTAGTTGGCCACTAGCTTTGTACAAATTTCAGGAGGGATTTGACCCACTGCTCTTTGCAGATCCTCACCAGATGACTCACAAGTCATTTTTGTTTCATGGATGATTGGCAACTCGAACATTCAACTCTTTCCACATACTTTCTCTTGGATTGAGGTCTGGAGACTTACTAGGCCACTAGTGATGAGCGAGCATGCTTGGCCAAACACGTGTTCAGCTACTCGTACAAGCACCATGTGTGCTCCTGCTCCATGCTTGAGTATCCACCCTGCATGTTTCATGGGTCGGAGACATCCAATCAAGGGGCAGGTTAGTATTGCCCTCACTGTTATACCAGTAGCTATCTGAGCTGCTTGCATTACAGTGATTGGCTGGCCAGTATATGTTATCGGAGGCTATATAACATCCAATGCCGCATGTTCAGCTCAGACCGTGAAGTTTAATGACATCGGTTCAGCGTGGTGGTAAGAGGAGGAGATGGAGCGTCGTCCAGATGTCGACATCGACATCTTGCCTGTTGGTACTCTTGCACACATGGCTGATTCCATGTTAGACTGCCTTTCACATGACCCTCGCGTTAGACGTGTTTTACACGGATTACTAGGCATTCACCCTTTTTGACTGTAACTACAAAGAGAACCTTTCTGGTGCAATACCAGAAGGTACTTGTAGAGCAATTGCTCAAAAGTTTTCCGTCTGACAACACGGCCGCACAGTCCATACTTCCTTGGGCAACTGAGGAAGGGAGAGAAGGGGAACTCAAAGCAGTTACAGCAAAGCCAGGGCAACACTTTCCAAGGCATGGGACAGTTTCATGACAACCCGCCAGCAAGGAATACATAGCAGACCATGTTAGCGTCATAAATTATTCCTCAGTGCTGTACAACTACTGGGTGTCCAAGCTGGACACATGGCATGAACTTGTGCTCTACACCTTGGAGGTGCTAGCCTGCCCTGCCACCAGCGTTTTATCTGAGCATGTAAAAATTTTTGGGGGAGTTTTGGGTGTGTTTTTGTCAGTCTGTAAAAGTCGCATACAACTTACTGGTTGCCAGCAGCGACTTGGGAGTCCAAGATGCATCCAGACATCGTCCCCATGCTGTTCCCGGTCCATTTCGTGGTGTTTCTTTCACTTTCTGACCTTTTCCAATGGACCAAGCACCTTCCCCTCATCCGAGCAGGGGGTGCCTGGTTGTCTCCCATTGACTTACATTATGCTCGGGTGCTCGGTAGAACACACGAACATCGCAATGTGTTCGGACCGAACACTTTGGTGCTCTCTCATCACTATAGGCCACTCCAAGACCTTAACATGCTTCTTCCTACACCAATCATTTGTGGCCTAGGCCGTGTGTTTTGGATCATTGTCATGCTGGAATATCCATCCCATGGCTGTCTAGGGAAGGAGGCTCTCATTGTATTTCCCAGCGCTGCGTAATATGCTGGCGCTATATAAATAAATGTTGTTAATAATAATAATTGAAGATTTGGTAACCTTGGTAGTCTTGTAGCCCATGCCAACCTTGGCGTGAACATTAAATGCTCTCCTTTCTTCTCGCGGGCGAACAGTACGTTTATTCGACCCGTCCCCCTTAAGCCGGCGAGAAGAAGTCTACAATTCTTCCTCCGGCTGGACCAGGCATGGAAAGGTCTGGCCGGAGGAAGAATTATTTTCACTAGAGACCGGGTAGAGACACAGTAGTGCTATACCAGACATGGACCGGAAGTGATGTCCGACCGATGTCACTTTCGAGTTAGGAACAAGGAACTGTGCATTCCATATACCAGAAGTGGCGTTGCGGCTTCATTAATGGTATAGTTCTGATTAAAATTCCCTGCCAACAGGCGAGGAATTTTAAGTTCTGTGTGAACAGGCGGACATCGGATTTTTTTAAAAGTCCGATCCGCCTGTTCACGGATGTACATGGCTGATCACTGGTAATGAGTTAAACTCCTAATGCCAGATGGTTACCTGTATAAAATACACCTGGGAGCCAGACATCTTCCTGATTGATAGGGAATCAAATACTTATTTCATTCAGGAAAATACCAATTCATTGAAACTTTTTTGAAATATTTTTCTGGATTTTATTATTCTTTCTCTCACGTTTCAAAGAAAAACACCAAACGAACAAAACATGACTATAGATATTGTTGTTTAGAACAGAACCAACAATTCCTTCAACAGAAAGCAGACCATTGATTGTACATCAATCTATGACCATAACATATAACATACATTGACAATAATAAATAAATTGCTGATTCATCCTATAATTAACTAAGGGACAAAATGAATCAATGGCCTTGGTCCTTTATACCAATAAATATTTTTTAAACATATCTAATATGTGGAGTGCCCACCATGCCCTGCAGTGTTAGAAGTCAGATTAATAAAAAGCAAATGCAGTAGGGTACTTACCACGTACACAGTGACTCGTCTGCCCACTCCATGTGCCATCTTGCTGACATATACGCGAAGAGGAGCCCTTTAGCATGTACCCTTTGTTACAGGTAATTTTAACTGTACTGTTGGCCAAGTAGGCTGTTCCCTCCTTCTTCCCATACTTTGGGGGTTCTAGCCAGCCACATGATACCACTGAGTATAAGGAAAGTAATATTTGGTTTATAATGATAATACCAATGTGTTTTTCATTTTCATTAAACCAGTTTTTTTTTATCAGCCAAAATAAAACTCTGCCCTGCTAGTATGAAATAGTTTGTTTCAGCATTTTAAAAGATTTCATGAAATCTACCACCAGAAATTCATCATTACATGAATGGCACTAGAAGTGCCGATAATAGGGTGGAATGCATAAAAAAAATACTTACCTGTAAGGAGTAACTTGTATTATGTATCTATGGATTGTCCTACCTGGTTGCAGAACTCGGTTCAAGGTGTTGTGATTGCCATGGGCCGATTTAGTTGCATTTGCAACCCAAAGAGATCTTGTAGTGAGTGCATCAAACTTGCAAAAATAATCTTCTCCACACAGTCTATCCACATCTTTTGTGAATGGGTCATTGGGATCTTCTTGTAACCGGAATGTGGGCAAGAAATCTGGATCATGTTTAACTTGGTAGTAATCTAATAGGAACCTTGAATCATACGTGAAGAGGGAGTTGTTGCTGGTCGCTTGCCCTGAAAAACAACAACATACAGTAAATACTTGAGTATAAGCCAAGTTTTTCAGCAGGGTGGGCTGAAGTGGTAAAACCCTAAGCTCTGAGACAGAAAAAATAGCAGGGACAGCTGTAGCTGGACAGAGACCAGCAGCATGAGAGCTGTGACTCCTCCTGAATCAGTAATCTACGCGGAGAGGGGCGGTGCTGTCATAACAGAGGACACATGGGCAGGCAGCATAGGTGCAGGCAGGGCTAATGGACCAGTTTCAAGAAGCTGTTCTAATGGCACTGTACTAGTAAACCTCCATCCTCTATCATATAGTGGTTGAGTTTTTTGGCCACAATGGAAACACTGCTGTGTCCACTAACCACATTTGAGGTTCAGGGGGTAGAGAAGTAAGAGCTAAAAACATATTTTTTTAACCTTTTAGAAACAAAAATTTTTGGATGAAAACAAACTTTAATTGTTGATAAAGATCTGTTATTGTTCAGCCTATTCTCCACTTTTACACTCATGTTAAGTTAGCCATACAAGCATCATTTTGCGTGCAATCGGCGAACAATCACTTGCAGTGCAGTGATGCAAAAATTGATAAACAAATGAATGAATCTATGTGCACCACTTTAGGTGCTCGATCCCTGACCTATGCTTTGGGGATCGAGGGTCTCCATCCAAAGTAATGGTGGTTGAACAGGGATTTACCAACATGTGGATCCCTGTTCAAAAGAAATTTCTTGGAGTGGGATCGATCGCTCCAGGTGGGCAAGCATTCGATTTACGAACAATCGATTGCGCACGGCAATCGTTCGTTTGAGAATCAAACAAAAAAAAAAATCGATCTACCATTAGGTAGAATGAGGTACCTCGGCTTATATACTGGATATACTGTAAATGAAGAATAATTACACATCTGGAACATAGAACAAAACATTTTTGTTATGGATGGAGGTTAGGCTTCAAGCAATAACCGCAGCAGACCTTGCCAGCCAGGGCAAAGTGGATGATAAGCATGTGCCCCCCCCCCCCTCCTGAGCCCCTTGCCATATATCAAAATAAGAGGGAGAAACCTTGTTAAGGTAGGTGGGTAATGTGGGATTCTGACCATTTAAGTAAATGGAGGGATTTTAAACCCAAATACCCACTGGACTTGACATAAGGCATCAATTGGGCATTCAAAAAATGCAACACTGCAAAAATGCCCACAAAATGTAACAAACAAAAAAATATGTCTCAGCAATTTTCCAAATGTCAAGACTTTTTATCATTGGATGGGACTGGCATGGCGGTGATGTGAGGAGTGGAAAGATGGGTAGGCCAGACTGAAGAGGTGGGTTTTCAGGACTTTTTTTAAAAGTGGCAAGGAGCGAGGGAGAGAGTTCCAGAGAGTAGGAGCAACCCTAGAGAAGTCTAGAAGTGGGACGTGTGATGAGGTTATGAGTGGGCATGTCATTAATAGGTCACTGGAGGAGCGGAGGGGGCGGTTAGGGGTGTATTTATGTATTTATCATCATACTGGGTCACCATTTTCTTGATTGGCCCCAAAGATAATTTGTGTAAATTCTTCAATGGACAGTAGACTTGTTTCATGATTCTTTTCCCTTAGCTGGAGCTTAGCTTGTGCTACAACAATGCTTTTGAATGGTAAATATGGTTCGACCACATGTGTAACCATACTGCCTCATTTGCTGTTTAAATAGTGTAGTATATTGTATATTATATAAATGATTGTACATATTGTATAGAATTATTATTGATAAGGATTGTTTGTCACAATTTAAACCATGTTCTCATGTTCTATATAGAACTGATATTTAGAGGCATTAAGACATCACTGGGAATCCTGCTGTATGTAGACTTCTATTAAAGTAATAAACGTAGCTTCAGTTACTATAAGTGTCACCATAACTTACAGCTGGCACCAAGTTCAAACAGCTCCTCAGGTTTGGCATTAGTCTGCAAAATGGTTCCATTTCTGAAAGCAAAATCATCTGTAGCATCATTGTTCATTGTTCCCATAAGTCCTTGTGTTTTATTTATGAATTCCTGAGGTAGGAGAGTGTTAATACTTATGAAACCTCCTTCTCCTTTCACTTCCACTCCAGCCCCCGAGGAGAACATTGCTGTTATGCTTTGGTTAGAGCCGGAAAATAAAAATACCCCTTTGGGAAATACAGAGATGCATTTGATTACTTTTTTAAAGATATACAATGATACATTTTAAGGCACAAAGTTACAGTATGTCAGAGCAAAACCATAAGCACATTTCCCATTGGCCGTTTTTGTAAAAATGCAACAAGCTTATATAAAAATGAATATCTTACAATAATTGCCAAAAATCTAATTAGCTTCTAATGTCTTGTCTAAACTGACAAAGCAGTGACTCTGCAATCCCAATTTCAGCTTTGTGAGCCTTGCCCCCTACCACTCACTTGTTAGTAAATCCAGTAAATATCAACCTGTGGAAATGTTAAGATTAGAATGTTAAAGAAATGAAGCCATTTGAGTGAAATTATCTAACTGTACATTGGTAACAAGAATTGACTGTTGTCTAACAGAGCTGTACTAGAATGATTTTAGAAGGGTGCTACTGTTGGTGAGGAATGGGTCACTCTGTAAGGATATTACCCCCTAGTTTAGGTGAAGCATAATGTACCAAATAATAGAATAAGTATCAGTATGTGAGCTATCTTAAGGTAGCCATAGATGGCACGATTTGCGATTTTTCGGCTGATTGACCACCATGCACGCAACCTTCAATCGTCTGAAAATCGAGTGGGCCCCACCTGGTCACATAGACCAGGAATTTCGCACATGTCGATTGCACGATGATCTGACATGCCGGTAAATTCCTGTCCGATCCCATTACTTATCATACTATCATCTTACCTCATGTTTCCACCGACTCCTGCCATCTGGAGTAGTGAAGGCCTGTTTATATTTTCTTTCCAATAAAGCCCCAGCTATTTTTCATCTACAAGCATGTATGGACATTGGACTTGTTTGTGACCCGAGAAAACACTGTGCAGCTCAGGGAGGGGGGTGGTCATAGGCAAATGCTTCACTGAGACTAAGAAGAAAGCTGCTGCAAGAGCTTGTTACCCAAGGGGGTAAGGAGTGTACATAGAGAACATGAAAAAACTGGTGGAGGAAAGTTCCAGAAAGGTATATCCAGAGTGACCCCACCTGAGAAGGGAGCATGGAAAGTATTCAATTCCCACTCTGAGACTCTTTATGTATTACATGATAATAAAAATGTTTATAACAGTGATGGTGAACATATTATACCCGGGCCAGACATTGCAGTTGAAACCATCTGTGTTCGCAAGCTGCTGGCCAGTACTAAGGCTGAGAACATGCAGCCTATTGGCTCCCAGTGATGTCAGTTTCCTTCCTTCTTCTTCTGAATGCATACAATGCCCACACCAACTCCTAGCACTACAAGCCAATTAGAAGTCAGGGAAGGGGCAAGCAGCCAAGGAAAAGGTTCTTGTGGGGAACTGGCTTCACACATAGTAAGTAGAATGTATATAATGTATGTGTGTTAGAGAGAGAAAGAGAGAGTATATTATGTGTGTATGTGCAGAAGGAACTGTAGCAGAGCAGGTAAGAAGTTGTAGTTCTACAACAGCTAAAAAAAGTCAACAGGGCATGCTGGGAAGTGTAGTGCTTCAACAGTTTGTAGGTTCTTAGCATAGCATTTATGTTCTGTCAGTAGAATGCCCTGGGACACTAGCAGATGACTTTATGCATGCTGGAGCCTGTAGTCCATCAGCAGCCTAGAATTAACAGGAAGCCTGTATCTGCCATGATCCCCCATAAACAACAACTAAATCATGAGTTTTAAGTGCATGTAATTACAAGCTATCCTAGAGTGAGAACAAGTGAGAACAAGGAACGGGGCAGATTGTCATAAATAAATAATATACAAGACAACAGTGATGACAGACTGTATCAATATTTTTGTTGCTACCGGTATAATCAGGAAGAAACAATGTAATATCATGGTTCTATAGAAAGTCAGTTTTACTTGATCAGGGCCATCTAACCTCAGATGTTTCAGTAACTGTTGTCAAAATAAAAAATGTTAAAAAAGAATGTAAAAAAATAAAACTGAGGATTCTATAACACTTCCTTTTTTCCTTCAGCAACCTATTTTCATAGGGTGACAACGCTATGTCCCTATTTCCTAGTTATTCTTCTCCTGTGTCACCCTACCACGAAGGATTTTGATAAAGATTCCATATAGTCATTACTGTGCATATTACACAGGGGGCACATTTCAGTGGCTGAAAAGAGGAGATCAGGTTTAAATTAGGTGAAACTGTACATGTTGTTTCAATAAATGGTATAGATACAGATGACTGAAGCAAATCATATATGACCCAGATATGATTTTTTTGCTTTGGGAACTCAGCCTCTGAAAGGTTCTCCATAGATGTAAAATACATGTAACACCAATGTTATTCCTAATTTTATAGCAAATTAAGTTATTACATGTTTTTAGCCTACCAGGAACAACAATGTATGACTCTTTCTTCTGCTCAATTGTTATTGCCCTCTTATCTCTCTTGTTTTTTCAATCTGTCCCACCTATTTGGGGCCATAATGCACTGGAAATGCACTGATCCTCCTCAAAACTGAGGCAAATTCCTAAACACATATGTTGCCCTTGCTTGTACCCCTGTGTATGCTAATATATCTGGGCTCAACCCCAAGGCAATAGGGTTTGTACTGGCTGTACAGAAGTCTATGCTTTTGTAGCACCCCTCTGGGGAGCTAGTGATAAGAGAGGTACGTGTTAACTTGGTTCTCTCTGGCAGTTGCAGGCTTGACCTTTTTCCCTTCAGAGTTTTGTCGGGAAATGTATCAAGTCTGTTCTGCCTGGAGATGACCTTTAAGCTAGAGACAACAACAACACCTGCTCATCTTACTATGCAACATTTTGGAGGGAACTTAGTCATCCCTCTGGAATGTTGGGTGTTGTCAAAGGGTAAAAAAAGGTTTAGCTCTCTCAGCTCTGGGTTCAGTGTGACCTAGGGATTCCCCCTACTGGGGCCCTGCTGGTCTGAAGTGTTCATGTGTTCCTGTGTTCCTGCATCCTCCTGTGAGCCAGAGATACCTTTCTGAGGCCTCTGTGACTCCTAGGGTAGAGACTTTGTCAAGTCTGCCCTGAGCAAAGAGCTGAACCTCTTCTTTCAATTGGGACGCACTACAAGGCCCAGCAAGCCTTCTGCCTTCTGAGAGCTGCGGACTGAGACGTGCTGGAGGATTGATTCTGGAGGCCTGTCTGCCTGGGGTTCGAGGACTGCCAGGGGAAGGTGAGAGATCAAAGCACAAGTGTCCAGCTAAGTCAGGCTAACCTGTCTGCCTGGGGTTCGAGACAGGTTAGTGAGCAAGGCAAAGCGTCCAGCTAAGTCAGGATCAAGGTTCAAGAGAGAAAAGTGTCCAGAGAGGGGTCAAGAGAGAAGTGTATTCAGAGAAGTGTGATCAGAGAAGTGTGATCAGAGAAGTGTATTCATAAAGGTGTCCTGCTATCAGTCTGGTTTCTACTTTTTTCAAGCCATACCTGCTCCCTCACCCTCTCTCCCTTAGAAGACTTGCCAAGGTTCAAATAAAGTTTTTAAAGCATCTACACCTTGTCTCAAAGAACTCTCATTTGCCGCTGCCCAGACCCAACATCATTCATCAGCAGGACCTAAGGGTCTCATTGCTTGTAAATCGAAACTTTGGTCATATGGCGGAATTAACATTTTGGTTGGATTTTAAGCTGGTTGTATCTTGAGCCTTTCTCGAGAGTCCACTGCATGGTTAAAAGTGGTACAGATTCTAGAATTATCTGCTGATTCCCCAACTTTCTGTATGTTTTTTTGAAGCAAGAGATAATCCAGGCACATGTCTCCCTTAGTATCATATTTCAAAAGCCCTTAAGGTGGTGAGGCCACCTTCTAAGATTTGATTATAAATATTTGTGTTCAGTTTTGACCAGTTTCATGACAATAATAACGATTTAAAAAAATAAATAAAACAGATTCTGCCTGAAGTGAATAAAATACTAAAGATATAGATATGCGTTTAAATAAAGAGATACATGATTTTACCTTTTACACCATGTGTACTGTGATGCACAACACAGAGCATTATGCAAAATTTATGATACACAGGATTTCATAAGAGACATGTGATGTGGGGGCCAATTGCAATTGGGTAATCAGAGTTGGATAACATTCTTTATTCCTTTAATTCTCCTTTACTTCTGTTGCCATGCTCTGTTGTCATGCAATGTTATATACGTATATGCTCATCTGCCTGTATATTTCCTCAAAATGACTCTCAGATAAGATCACAGCTAGCTATAGCTTGTTTTCAGTAGAACAGAATCTTCATGGCCATATTCCAAAGTCTCCAGCAGCAGAGAGACAGGAGTCTAAAGAAAACAACCTTATCAAGACTGCAGAAAAAAAAACTCATTAACCCAAAAATGGTCTTTGCAAATGATGTCCTGACTAACAACCCCCTCCAGCCCCTCCCTCTTTCATAATGAAAAATCTGTATATCTGTATGCGCAGTTTGCATTAAAGATCAGAAGTACTTTCATAGACTCAGAAGCAGTCTGCTTGTCACTTCTATGTCCATGCATGGCCTATATTTAATGGTCAATGTGGAAGCAATGAAATAAACTCAAGGGGCTGTTTATTGCCCACCACAACACCTTTGTTACCATTCACACTAGGGGCTGCATTGTCCAGTGCATTATGTAGTACTGTATTTACACTTGTATTGGAAAGACAACTTGTCCGATAGCGCATGCAGTGCACACAAGCTTAGCCAGCCGGCCGAGGAAAATTATTTACAAGTATATTCTGCTTCACAGTAGAGCACTGTTGATTATAATGGAGTAACTTAAAAACATCATACTTATGAAGCATGTTATCTGGTGCACTCACCCTTCAGGTCCAGCCAGGTCCTATCAAGATGAAGAACTTCCTGGTTAAGGAGAACCTCCAGACTTCCTCCAGAGTCTGCTGCTAGACGTACTTCTACCACATCTGAATTTCCCTCTTGCATAGCAACAGAGGAGAACCCAGTTACCGAAGTAAAAGACCCTGCGGTATAAAAGAGTAAAGATAAAGAAAGCAGGTAAATCAAAGTTTACAGATGATGACCCCCAACAATGTTCTCTACTTTTACTGTCTAGATGGTTACATTAATCAGCTGATCACTTACATGTTTCAGAAGGAGGCAGCACTTACAGCTTGGAATAAGAGTATCTGTGAGTTAAGGCCCTCATACACGGGTCGGATTCCGGCCGGATTCCGGGCCGATCGATTCCGGGCGCG
>CM070032.1:55497484-55511047 GCA_036250615.1 Ptychadena robeensis
CCCTGTTTTGCCCTTCTTCCATAGCTGCCAACTAACTGTTCAGTTTTCTTGATAAAATAGATAGAAACATTATCTATCGATCCCTCCCCTATTCAAACTACTCAGTTTAAGATTGAGGGCCATTTAACATTAGCCATCTTTGCGTTACAATATTGTGTACTAGTATTCATATCAACTGTATTTCAAATAAAGTTTGAGGGCCAACTCATACAACTTTATTGTATAATTGGATTTCACATCAATCATACAGAAATATTCATTATTCACACAGAGGCATGCACACTACACTAATGTAGATATATGAATCATTCACATAAAGACGTGCACACAGAGATACCGCTTACATGCACTCTACTTTCTGTCTGCAGCTAGTTTCTCCATAGTTGGCTCCCTGCTTGTCCCTCCCCCATACACCTAGCTGCGCACCCCCTGGAATACCTCCCCCCAATTTGGGAACCACTGTTGTAAGTGATCCCTTTTGGATGCTCTCACCTTACATCCTCAGTATATAAGAGATGGAGGAAATCAGCGGAGTGGCCATTATCATGGCAGGAAGATGCTAATATTATTAGCAATAACAATTTAATGCTAGGCATTCACTGAGCAATTTTCTTTCCATGATATATAATTACCTTTCTCCATCACCATATTGACTTGGCACAATCCTTAGGCTTCCAAATTCATAGCTGCTCTGTACTGGCAGTGCTGGACTGGGAGTAAACGTGTAGATCCCATTGTTTGCATATTTATGTACCAATGTATAGAGATAATTCCAGGATGCATTTGTGGACTCCAAATATGGATTTCCTGCCAGTATAAGGCAAAGAAGAAATGTTATAAATCTTGAAGAACACATTATATTAAAATGTAGACAATGAGGAAACATTTGGTACCTTGATGACCACAACACACAAAAGTAAATAAAAAGCAGCACAATTCATTATCTTACCTGATTCTGTATAGCCCCAGACTTCAATGTTGATTGTGTTCTCCTTAAATGTTTTTGGATCCCATTTAACTGTCAAGGTGCCATTATAGTTGGGGGTCCCATAGTACTGCCACTTTGTTTCATCCTCTAGAGTGCATTTTTCTTTCTCAGACACTTTTCCAGGATGAACTGCAGCAATGTGTAAATATAATTTATTTTTAACATGGAGACGTATTCATTCTATATTAAGACACAATTATAAAGTCGATCTTCTTGGTCTTTTACTTAGCTACCTATCAGTACTATTTACTATAGTGTGCAAAGAGTCTATTGCAGTGGTGGCAAACTTATGGCACGTGTGCCAGAGATGGCACTCATAGCCATTTCTGTGAGCACCCGAGCTGTCAGCATAGAGGCAGATAAGGGGGAGAGGAGAGAACTGCAGAATTCAGCTGCTTAATGGTTCCCTGGGCTGTCCATTCTCTTCTTCTCTCTTCCAAATGCACACAGTACCCCTGACCCTACCATAGACTGGTGATTTCTTTGTCAGAGGGCAATCATACAAAATCAGCAAGGGATCAAATACTTATTTACCTCACTATATGTAGTGTGTGTCTGTAAGGGTAAATGGCACTTTGTGGCAAATACGTGGGTCTTATTTACCACACAGTCTCTAAAAGGTTCGGCATCACTGGTCTATTGTATTTAATATTTATCTGTAACATGATGGTGATAAGCTTTCTGCTAAAGGCCCCCATACACATCTAGATTTTCTATTCAATCAATTTGAAAATAATTTTTTTTTGGATCAGGGAAATCGGTGATTGATTCATTATGCCAACTGTAGTGACAGATTTTTGATCACATTTTTTTGGATCGACTGAGAGCGTAATTGAATTAAGGTTCGATTTCAATACAACTGATAAAAAAATTTCAGCATGTCCTATAATTTTTTGATCTAATATGTTCCCAATTTTAATGGTTTTAGGTTGATCTAACCATGTGGGCTGCCATAGATTTTCAATCAATCAAAAAAAAATTGATTGAATTAAGTTGATTGAACGAAAAATCTAGACGTGTATGGGGGCCTTAAATCTGCTGACACAGATCAAACTTGTTCACATAATTACCTGATAGCCAAGTGCCAGAGTGGGGAAATGTTTTCCCTCCATCCACAGACATTTCAAATGGAATACGTCCAGTTTCATAGAGTAGCGGTGACACACAATGCGCTTTTCCCATTTCATCCACATAACCATTTACAATAATTTCTTTATTAAACCTGATAAAACAGTCAGCATGCAATAATCATGAATTTAAAATGTATTAGAATGTTTAACATTAACCAGTCAGCTAAAGTAGGGGACAATATTATCCCTCCAAAGGCCCTGATGGTTTGTTAGAAAATTACCAAAGTGGAGCAAAAAATTTTATTGTCTAGTTGGTAAAAAAAAGTAGTTGACTGGTTTGATTTAGGTTGTATAATATATTGTAATGACAAAACAATAATGTTAGTTTTTCCCCTCTGCAAATTAAACATGTCTATTGTCCTAGTGATCTGGGAGATACCTTGAACTATGAAAATATTTCTTCCAACTTGCCAAGGCATCTCTGGGACAGGCATGAAGAGCAACATCTTCACAGGCACAGCAGACATATTAACTTAAAGAGTTTTTTTTCTCTATCTAAAACCCCCCAAAAAGTTTAAGCTATAGATATACAAAGTAAAGTAAATTCTTTGGAAGAGTGATAAACTAATCAAATAAGAAGTTTCTCTTCCTCCAATTGAAATGCAGCCATAAGACCAGTATATTGATCACAGTCATAACTCTGTTTGATATTCTACAGCTTTGATTAAAACCCCTAATTCAACTCATTTGGTGTTTAGAACCTAAATGATGGAAAACAACAACATATCTCCCATCTATTACAAATCCAGACAAAGTGAGCAGCCTTTTAACCCTCACTTTGTCACAATATATATATATATATATATATGCACACTACTTTTTTAGTACTGGTGAGTACTGGGAGATGCTGTTTGGTGCTCACCATATAAAGCGTGGTTTTAATAACCTTTCTCACTGTCTCCCCCACTATATCTATATACACTGCTTCCCCATATCAAAGTTAAATATACACAGCTCCCCCATATCATAGTTGTCACTGACACACAGATTTATTTTGTTGTGCCACCTGCTGTACTCTGTCAGAAGCAGGGAGCCATCAGCATATGTGGGTTCCTGCTTCTCTATGCTTTGTAAATTCCCTTTGTGTAGGGTTTCTTGTGTGTGAGACTGCTGGCACAATTATAGAAATTGTTCAGGTTCTAGTTTTTTCATACTTTACCTGCATTTCACTTCTGAGCTTTCATTGAACGTTACACCCAGAATAACAAAGTCTCTGCCTCCCATCAACAGACCAGACTCTGGTGAAATATGTACGCAGTACGTCCGAAAGTCAGGACAACAGTTGCCAAGATTTTCACAGGTTACATGGCAGGAGCATTCACTCAGGCATTGTCCACACTGCATTGAACAGGAATTGTCAGCCCCTGCATAATCAAAGAATAAACAGAAATGTCTAAATAAACTGCAACACCATTTTTTATTGGTACAAATATAAAGACATTTTACAAATTGAATATTGCTTTGTATTACATTGTATTACAATTATTCTCCAAATATTTTAAATAAATTAGAAAATTTGAGATCTCCTGTCATTACGCTCACTTGTACATGCAAATATTGTGAATGCAATGTGTGTTGACATCTAGTGGCAGAATGTGAAATAGCAGCTGCAGTATAATCAGCACATGAGACATGTGCAAAAATCGTCACTTGCCGATATTGTGAACACAATGCATGGTACTTTCCCCATAATATTAGAGATTACGAAGATATAGCACTATATTTAAGATCTTTGCAAATTCTCAAAGTTCAGATATGCGCAATAAAAATGAGAGATTCCAATATTCGCGCTCAACACTACCCTGAACAACAAAGAGTTTAATGGAATGGGTTTCTATGGCAGAACAACTGTATAGAAACCTTACATTACAAAGTGCACTTTTAATGGCCAGAAGGAATAATTTAAAAATACCCCATGATTTAATTCTAGGGCAGTAGAGACATTTTCTGTGGAGTAATGAATAAATTGGGCAGTCTGACAAATGAGTCTGGGTTTGCAGGGTGATAGGAGAATTTTACCTGATTGCATTGTGCCAAATGTTATTTTAGGTAAGTTTGGTGAGGAAGAATTTGACCCTCACAGATTCCTAACCTCAGATCCACTGAACCTTTGAAATATATATATATATATATATATTATTGGCAAAATTTCACCATTCAAAGTAAGTGCCGGCACACAAAGGTTGCGCGATCGATTCTCTGCATGACGGGCCGCGTGTGACATCATCACGCACAGTTCATCTGCAGCAGAATCGTGAAGAAGAGGAGACGTCTATGCCGGGCGTTAGTAATATAATAGTAATGTAATACTTTAGCAGAGTCTCTTCAATCTTCATTGAAAATATATCTCAGTGATACATTATAAAAGAAGGACAGTAAAACTCTTTGATCTTTGAGCCGGAAACTTTCCTTGATAAAACAATAAAGTGTGATTGCATCTGTTTACAACTTGTCCAGAATGAACCTGCTGGCCCTTTGAAATGCCTGGGTTCCACTAGTTATAACCATAAAGAATAATGGTGATGGCGAACCTTTTAGAGACCAAGTGCCCAAACTACCAAGTGCCCAAACTACCAAGTGCCCAAACTTAAACTGCCGACATGGCAATTTAACCCAAATTACAAACACACACAACTCATATACACACACAAAACATGTAAACACACATTCTACCTCCTTATCAGATATATAGAAGAAGGTATGAGGCGCTGTGTGCAATCAGAAGAGAACTGACAGCATTGAGAGCCATGAGGTTGTAGTTCTTTCCTCTGTGCTGGCTGACAGCTCGCATGCCCACAGAAAGGGCTCCGAGTGCCACCTCTGGCACGCCTGCCAAAGATTCGCCCATCACTGTTCTAGACTGTCTAAGAATGCACCCACATGTAAAATATGATGCTTTCCATAATCAAAAGAATAAAAGGCCCATGTTCTTTTTGCCTTATGTGTTCATAGTTTGGGATCTGAATACAAAACCAATGTTTACCTTCCCAACTGTCCGGTTGTTGAGATGTTGAAAAAAAAAAAAAAGTAAATCCGGTAATGGTCTGTTGACAAGCAGATATTCTGTACTCTCCTCTGATAGCAGAAAAGATTTGAACAGTTGAGTATATGTGTCAGGATCCAAACCCAGGGAGGCTTTGGTATCTGGTTGCAGCTCTGTCTGTTGAGCCACCTGATTTCTTGGATTAAGGCTGGTGATGAGCAGCATGGGCAACATTGCAATTCACCACATTTCGTGAATTATTCTCAAAATAAGTAAATTAGAAAATTTGAGTGGCAGAATCTGAAATAGAAGCTGCTATAATAATAATCACCACATGAGACCAGACTAATAGAAGTGATCTATTGCATAAATTGTCAGTTGTACATGGGAATATTGCGGACACAATGCATGGTGCTTTCCCAAGAATGTGGAATATTTGAGATTCAGAAGATATAGCACTATATTCAAATTCTTGACGTGCTGATACACGCAATGAAAATGAGCAATTTGAATATTTGCGCTCAACACTAATTAACCTCCCTAGCGTTCGTGACAAGTCCAGTGGGTCCAGCACTCTCTTGCTCAAAGTGCACTGGATGAGCAGGACTCGTCCAGCGCTTGTCGCTGCCCCGTGGCGCACACTCACCATCATACAAAATAAGTATTTTAGCGATTTTAGCATTCAAATAATACCTTTTATAAAAAAAAATTTATGATATTTTTTATACATACAATAATTGTTTGTTTCAAACATTATTATATTCAGAATGTCTACTACACTTTTGTATAATATTTTGGTAAGTTACAGGCCTACAACATAAAAGAAAGAAATTCTATTTAAGTCTACGGAGCACTTTTGGTACAGAAATCTGCACTTAGGTGGTGAAGACACCATAATACTAAGTTCTTGTTAAACTCTGTTTTTGTTGCCCCACCTAGGTACTTTCTATATAAATTATGTCTCTGTACTTCCTCCTCGCCAGATTAAGGTGCCCTGCAGATATCTTGCTCTTTCTTCATTGTGCTTTCCTTATTTCTAGGGGCTTGTGTCCACTGCTGCTTTTTCCCTGCTGTGAATGCACAACCACAGCAGGGGGGAAAAAAGTCAGAGAAGACACTTCCCATTCTAATAAATGGGGCTGCCTATTCAGAGCGGTGCACCCGTGGTGGTGTTTTGAAGCTGCAGGCTGCCACACCTTCATAGCAGCACCATGCGGTGCCGCTGGAGACACCTCCATTGAAGATCTCCAAGATGCGGGAAAACATCGCTCAATGCTGTTCGGGTGCTTTTTTCCCCTGTGTCTTTCCTCTGCTGAAATCAATAGGGGGCACTCCCTCTGATGCAGCAGGTGCACACAGGGAATGAGATGTAGACACATGGCCTAACCCTTATGTATGGACCCTTGCCTGCTGATTAACCAACTACTCTTTATTTTGCTCCATTCTTAACCTGACTCCATTGGCTACTGATCCTGGCTTGTTTTCTGACTACTTCGTGCTTGCTCCCTCTCTGCTATCACTGTTTTGCACTTATACTGTACTGTCTGCTTTTGTGTTCTGTTTGCTTTTTTATCTAATGGACTCTGAGCCTGAGCAAAAATTATTGCCAAGATTCACCTTAAATAAATGAACATGCTTACAGTAAATGTTGCAATTTATTAAAAAGACACCACTATAAGGCAAGGCACTAAAATATTTCCAGTCATGATTATTCAATGACACCAAAATCAATGTTTCTAGTAAAAATGCTTTGTAGAGCTCTTTGGAAAATTCGATATTAAAGTGACTGTGCTTTTCAGAAATGTATAACGCACTTTAAATTGTAATGATCTGATTCATTGACTAGGTATTTTAATAAGAGTGTATTTCAGACTGTAAATGACCTGCGAACTGACTGGCAAGCATCAAGTATACTTGAATATTAAGTATTCACAGCCTTTGCCATGAAGCTCTAAATTTAGCTCAGATGCATCCTGTTCTACCTGTGGTAAATTCAGTTGATTTACATAATTGGTAAAGGCACACACCTGTTTATAAATGGTCACACAGTTGACAGTTCATTTGACAGTTCATGTCAGGGTACAAACCATGATTGAGGTCAAAGGAATTGTCTATAGAGGTCCAAGACAGGATTGTCTAGAGACAGAAATCTAAGAATGGGACCAGAAAAAAACTGGTGAAGTGAAAGAAGTTCCAAACTATCAGGACTCTTCCTAGAGCTGGACGGCCATCAAAGCGAAGTGATTGGGGGGAGAAGGGCCTTAATCAAGGAGGTGACGAAAAAACTGATGGACACTGAATTCAAGAGGTATTCTGAGGAGAGAGAAGAACTTTTCAGAGCTATCTCTGCAGCAATCCACCAATCAGGCCTGTATAATAGAAGGTACATGGCAGCCCATCTAGAGTTTGCCAAAAAGCACCTGAAGGATTCTCAGACCATGAGAAACAAAATGATCTGGTCTGAGGCAAAGATTTAACTATTTGATCTGAATGCAAGGCGGCCTATACCATTCCTTCAGTGAAGCATTGTGGGGGTTGCATCATGCTGTGGGGATGTTTTTCCGTTTTGAAGGAACTGGGAGACTAGTCAGTGTTATGCTTTCCCACAGATCCTGGATTGGCGCAGGGGTGCCAGGAGCAGGGAGTCTTTGCTGCATTATCATTTTCTATATCCTGACTGTTCAGGTCCCCGCTCTGTCCGGCCCCCTGAAACCGCATACCTCCTTACGGACCAGCGGTCCTTGCCGAGGGACATGAGGGGGGTCTAGGGTCCCGCCGCGGTGTCCTCTGAGGGGCCATCGCGTCCTGGTGCTGCGAGTCGCATGCGCGTGCGGCTCCGTGCCATGCCGTTGAGCGCGAGCAATCGCCAGAATTAGTAGAAGTCTGAAAGGAAGTGTGCCTCAGCTGCATCCCCTCCAGGGGGGCGGGTGCTGGTTTAGGGGATGCCACTCCTATAAATAGCTTGTCAGTCCTGCCAGACACTGCTGATGATTACGTTATCGTGTGATAATGTTCAGAGCTTGATCGCCTTCTATCTGATCTCCCGGTACTTGGACCCGTGCTTTTGACTCGACCACGTTTGACTTTTCTGGAACCACGCCCTCTGCTTGTTATCGACCTATTCTCTCAGGTCTGCCGCCAGCCACGACCTCTGCTTTTTTATTGGATTTCGACTAGTGTTGAGCCGCCTTGGACATACGCCTGTCCAACGTTTTCACACGACTATGCCTGCCTCGACCTTCGATGATTAACTATGATACTCTTACGTTTATTCCCCTTTAGGGAATCTTCTTGGAACCCAAACCTTCATGGGGGGGACGCAGGGAGCAGGGGACCTTGCCACCGAGTGCGGGAACAAAAGGGTCACAGGGTCCCCTCAGGGAAGGATTCCCTGCCTATCTCCCGTTAGGGGGCTCTGGGAGAAGGACCCTTGGGTGGCATAGGCTCCCTGTCTGGCACCCCGCGCAATCAGGATCGTGGGGAAAGCATAACAGAATCATACAGCCATGTGTCCCTGGGGAAGAAGGAAGAATTCCTAGCCGACCTCTGCACACAGGTCCATGATCTCACGATCTCGTGCGCAATCTACAGACGGCCCAAGCTCAAGCTCCAGCAACACCGCCAGCGGCGGTTGCCTATCAGCTCCCCGGAACAGAAGCTTCCGCTCCCAACCCGGTTTTCCGGTGACCGGTGGACGGTCAACACATTTCAAGCGGGCATGTCTCCTCCCACTTCACCTTAATAGCCACGGACTTTTAGCGAGGAACGGCATCAAGGTCGGTAACAGTCATTGTCCCTCCTCCAGGTATGAGCCGCAGAGATGGGCTTGTAAACTCGCCAAGCAAGAAGAACCCTCTCTGAATAAGGTCGAGGCCTTTTTCAGAGGACTCGGGCAGTTGTACAGTGACCCTCGCCGTGCAGAGACGTGACTCGGCTATCACGGTCTCCGCCAAATCCCACCGTCCAGTCGAGGAGTATGTCAGCTGATTTTCACCGTATCTCGTTGACCTTTGACTGGAACGACGCCCCCCTTCGCAGCCAATTCCGGGTGGGTCTATCGGAGGCTCTAAAGACGAGCTAGCCCGCGTGGGGATCCCCAAGGACCCTGCAAGAGATAATAGACCTTATCGATAGACATCAGACCGGCGTCTCAGGCGAACGCAGAGCTGACGGGCTGGTTCGTTCCACAACCTCGGGGGACCACGCGTTCGTTTCAGCTAACTCACTGGGACATCGACTGCCCCCCGGAACTCTCCCCTGGCGGAAGCGCTCGGGGCCACTCGTCCTTCCGTTGAGCAGAGAGAACGGAGAGGGCGTTTCCAGGAGAACCTATGCCTCTATGTGCGGCACGGGACATCTGCCGCGTGCTTGTCCGGGGACCTCCTTGGGTAAAGTGCTATGCCAAGCCTCCCCAGAGTTCCGTGATGCCAACCAGGTTCTCCTCACCTTTATCTCTCCTCTTTCCCTAAAGGGACCCGCAGGGAGAACATCAAATTGACGCAATTCTAACTCAGGCGGCCTGCGACTGTTTATTGATGCGCGTTCGCCAGCTCCCACAAACCTACGTCTACAGCAGGAAAGACAAACCCATAACCCCTTAGCCTCGTGAAGGCTCTCCTGCTTCCCCTCGGGGCTGTATATGGGAAACCGCCCGTTCCTGAAAAGCCGTTCAAGCCCTCTGGAAATAAGAAAACAATTCGGTTCTCGGTCATTACTAAACCTCTGTTCCCTGTATGTCTTGGCTCCTTGGTCTGGTACGCCACAATCCTTCCCTCAACTGGAGCGCTTACCGGAGAAATCGGTGTTCACTTCGGACTATTGTTCAGGGGTCATGCCATGCCCCTCAGGCCACTCTCCTCTCGCTATCGGAGGGACCGTCAGAATCAGTCCTCGTTCCCCCCCGAGTACCATCAGTCCTTGACGTGTTAGTAAAAGGGGGGGCTGACCGGTTGCAGCCACAACCGCCCTATGTCTGTCCCATTGATTTACTACAACGGGGGCGAAAACTTTCCCGTACGGCCCACATATAACACTCGCTGAGCGGGAGTCACCGCACTTAAAGAGAGTATATCGAGTCTCAGTGAAGAAGGGCTTAATCGGTGCGTCCAACACTCACCTGCCGGTCGGGATGTTTTTCGTGAGAATAGGACCAGTCCCTGAGGCCAATCTTAGACTACGGCAGCTCAATGCCATCCCGGTAAAAAAACGCTACCCTCTCCCTTTACTTTGAAGGACCTTACCCAACGTATCCACTATGCCCGGGTTTCTCCAAACTGACCTCAGGGGGGCCTACAAACCTCGTCGCGTTCGGCCTGGGGATAGTGGAAGACTTGCTTTCCGGACCAAGAGGGCCATTTCGGAATACTTGGTTATGCCCCTGCGGATTGTGCCAATGCCCCAGCCCTTTTCAGCTTTTATAAATGACATCTTCCGTGACTTCCTGGAACAGATTCGGTCATCGTGTACCTCGACGATATTTCTCGTATACTCCGAGCGTGGAACAACAAAGGGTACATAGCGGCAAGGTCCTGAACGTCTACGACTCCAAGCCCTGTACGCCCAAGCGGAGAAATGTCTGTTTGAACAGGACCAAGCATCCCGTTTCTAGGTCTCGAGATGTCCACCGATGGCATCTACATGGACCCCAGAAGTTTCAGCCATACGGACGGGGCCCGTACGGCCTGTAGGAAGCGGTGAGTACAGCGGTTTTAGGCTTCGCGAATTTCTACAGGAGGTTCATTGAGGGTTTTCAAAAAATGTTCCCCCCTCACGCAACTCACCAGCCACCAAACTGAAGTTCGCATGGACGGGCCCGCCCGCACCGACGGCTTCCATTTCCTGAAAAAAAGGTTCACCTCGGCAACCAATCTCAGGCACCCGGACCCCGAGCGGCATACGTCCTGGAGGTCGATGCCTCTGCGATGGAGTCTGCGATTTGGTGACGTTTTGTCCAACGATCTGGAAGCGAACCAAAAGCTCTACCCCCTGTATGTTATTTACTCCCGTAAAACTTCACCCCGGCCGAAGTAAACTATAGCGGGGGACCGTTGCAGCTCCTCGCCATGAAGGACGCTCTGGAGGAGTGGCGATACTCCTGGAAAGGGCTAAGCACCAATTACTCACCTCACGGACAACAAAAAACTCAATATCTGGCACCAGGCTAAAGACTGAATCCCGTTCAGGATCGTTGGGCAGCTGTTCTTCGCCCGCTTCGATTCCACCTGACCTCACCCCGGGCAGCAAGAACAGAAGGTCGGACGACCAGATAACGGATTTCCCAGGTACCCCGGATACCTCAGAACCAGTACACATTCTAAACTGACAAACACTTCGCCCTACCTCGGTCTGAAACTCGGGACCGGCTGCGGGCAGAGGGGGTCACCGAGTCGTCCCCACGCCCTGCTCAAAACGTGGTGGGAATGCTTATGGTGGGACTCCCAAGTCGATGTGTGAGACAGCTCGGAAAGACGATGTGGCTACTCTGTCACAGATAGCCCCCTCGCCGGGCCCATTTCGCGGATCCAGCAGGACTTTGGACCTAACTACGCCGCCAGTTCTGGTGCGCGTCAGATGAGAGACAGACTGTATTCCTAACGCACGTGGACAGTCCCGTATGCCGCCCGCTCCAAAAACGACACCGGACCCGTCATCTTGGCCTCCTGCGCCATCGGCCGGTTACTGAGCGTCCGTGGGGTCCCCACCTGGCGATGGACTTTGTGACGACTTGCCTCCCTCGACTCCCGCTACGGTGATCCTCACCGGGCATACGACAGGTTCACAAAGATGGCCCATACTGGTGGCAATGCACCTCTCTCCCCTCAGCATCGGGAAACCGCCCGTGATCTTGAAGGAGGTCAGTCCGGTTGCACGGTCTCCCGTGGATATGTACTGACCGTGGCCACAAGTTCACCTGGATTCTGGAAGGAGTTGGCCCGAGTGCTAGGGTTCTCAGCTTCTCTCCACCTCGGGCTATCACCCCAAGCGAATGGTCGGGTGAGAGGATGACCAGGTCATGGAGCAGTACCTACGATGTTTCGTTTCCGAACCAGGACGGAACTGGACCGCGCTCTCCCTGTGGCTGAGTTCTCCTACAATAACTCTAGGCATCCGCACCACCTACGCCATTCTTCCTAAACTCAGGTTACCACCTCGGTTTCTGCCGGTTTCGTTCCCGGGACTCCATGGTCCCCGCGATGGCCCGATCGCCTAACCGTTGCACCAGGCCTGGGTCTTGCCCGTGACCGCCCCTCCAAGCCCAGGACACTATGAAGGCCATCGATGGGGACCGGCAGTGTGCACGTTTCCCGTCCTCCAGACGGCGATAGGTATGGTTCCTCTTCCTCGATCCGTCTGCGCTGCCCTTCCCGAAGGTTGGCCCGCGGTTCCTGGGGCCCTATGTTCATTGACCGCATGGTTAACCCGGTGGCGGCTCGGCTCAGCCATTCCCCCCTCTCTCCGTGTGCCACCTGGCTTCCATGTTCTTTTCTTAGGCGGTCACGTGCGGATCCGTTCCCCGGGAGGTCGCCCCCCTCTCCTACCTCCTGTTCTTCCTGGATGGGGTCGAGTGAGTATGAGGTGGAGTCCATCCTTGGTTCTCGGTTTGGGGTGGGGCTTCAATATCTGGTACGCTGGCGGGGGTTTCGGGCTGGAGGAGGCTTCCTGGGTTTCGCCAGGGGGGTCCATGCGCCGGGGTCGTCGCCCGTTTCCATTATCAGCCTAGTCCTTCTGCCGTCGGAGTCCGCGTTTGGGGGGGGGGGGGTTATGTCAGCGTACCTACCTGACAGCGTTCCTTGCCGAGGGACACTGAGGGGGGCTCTAGGGTCCCGCCGGTGTCCTCTGAGGGGCCGTCGCGTCCTGGGTGCTGCGAGTGCGCGCATCGGGGGAGCGAGAGCCATCGCCAGAATTTTAGAAGTCTGACAGGAAGTGTGCCTCAGACTGCATCCCCCTCCCAGGGGGGCGGGTGCTGGGGATGCACTTCCTATAAATAGCTTGTCAGTCCTGCCAGACACTGCTGGATGATTACAGCTTATCGTGTGACTAATGTTAGAGCTTGCTCGCCTTCTATCTGATCTCCGGTACTTGACCATGCTTTGACCTCGACCACGTTTGACTTATGGAACCCCGACCTCTGCTTGTTATCGACTATCTCTTCCGTCTGCCGCCAGCCCCGACCCTGCTTTTTTATGGATTCGACTACGTTGTGCACGCACTGACTTGACATACGCCTGCTCCAACGTTTTCACACGAACTCTGCCTGCCTCGACCTTCGCTGATTAACTCTGACTACTCTTCCGTCTTCCCCCTTAAGGGGACTCTTCTTGGAACTAGCTCCACACCTTCCCTGGGGGTACGCCAGGGAAGCAGGACCTTGCCACCCGAGTGCGGGAAAAGTCCACAGGGTCCCTCAAGGGATCCCTGCCTATCTCCCGTTAGGGGGCTCTGGTGAGAAGACCCGTGCGGGG
>CM070032.1:55516051-55531279 GCA_036250615.1 Ptychadena robeensis
CAGGTGGTAATGGGAGGGGGCGTGACTATGCGCCCCACCGCACCCACGCTCCCCGCCCCGCCCCTTTAAATTAAATTAAAATGTATAATTAATATAAATTATTACATATAGTAGTACAGACCCACAATTGCCAAATCCTTTTTATTTTCCAGCATTATTCTTCTACCAGTTTAGAGAAGAAAGTAGGACATTGATGATAGAGGCTTAAATCAGTACACTGGAATTTCTCATAGATAAATAAGCCAGAAGTTAGTTGTGTGGACTTACCTGAGATGTCGTAACACAGAGTGAGAAGACACAAAGTAAAGTGCAGATATAGAGACATGTTCTTTGGCAATCTCTCACATCAGCTGCCGGTATGGGAGAAGACTTCCAGAATGAGATGCGGCCTGCCAGAAGGCTGAAGGATGGAGATATCACACAGCTGTGACCGGCTCACACATTGTACAGGAAGGAGAAGGACATGGTGACAAAACAACAAGCAATGGCTCTAGTAGTACAGCCCTGGACTCTGAGGTAGCAGATTAGACTTTACACAGTCAGCCTGGCAGCTCTCCCAGGGAAAAACTGACAGCGTGAGAGAAGTTCCAGGTTTTATACTCTGCTGACAGGAAGCAATTCTATAGTACAGAGACCATTGACTCTGAGTCAGGCGTATACACCAAAAACTGGTACACATCTGTAGACACCAGTGATTCTCATAGGCCTGGCTGGACTCTCCTCATCCCAGCTAAAGTCCATGAAAATTCCCTCTAATTACTTCCACCCTCCTTGTTAATGCTCTGTCAGGCCTTCACTGCATCGGCTTTCAGTTGCTGTTAGTGGGTCTTTCTGGCTGAAGTTTAGTCTTTCAACAAGTGAAATGCAGCTCTGTAGGGTTCAGACCTGGTGACTGACTTTGTATTTAAAAAAATATTTGATTTCTTTGGTTTAACTTCCTGGGCAGTTCGCCCGTGGCGTGCTTGTTTTCAAGATATTTGAGATATTGTGCTCTCCTTTTGCCCCCATACATATCCTCGGCCTCATTGTTGACGTCAATGATGTGCTGTAAAAAAGGGATGCCACCTCCATTACATGGAGCTCAATTGCGCCGCCCGCTCATCCCTCTGGCGTAATAAATGATGTAAACGTGGCGGACCCAGAAAAATTGTCGGGTCCAATGATGCAGAGGACCGCTGCTGGCTTTCACCAGACAGGTGAGTATGCCTGATGTTAGCTCTGTTTGAGTTAAATTGGGCTAAACGCCCAGGAGGTTAATAAACTTTTGAACACTCTGAACACTGAACACTTCATAATAATAACTGTCAAAAAAACTAAACGGAGAACATACAGACAGTGATGTCAGAGACGTTACTTCTGGTACGTGGATCGTGGTTCTTCCGCGTTCCAAGTACCAGACGTGATGTCACTGAAGTTGCTTCTGGTACCGGGCATACCCCTCACCTGTTTTAGCAGGTAGATTAGGTTATTGATATGTCTACCCCCTGGAGAGTGTTCATTTCCTGGTTTACTGCTGTGAAGTGGTTTCTCTTCACCATATAATTTTTTCTGCAGTATGCCATCACTGTTCTCATCCATGGATGCCCAAGTCGTTTTGCCTTGCTGAGTTCACCAATGCTTTCTTTCTTCCTTATGATTAGAGATGGTCGAATTTTTGAAATTTCGACGGTTTCAAGTTATTTGCAAAGCCCCTGAACATGGTATCATCACCAAACTTGCTGGAGATGTACAGAAGGGTTGGGGGTATACTCCAAAAAAGAAAGTATGTCTCTAACACAAATACTTTTTCACGAATTAAGTTCAAAGTCAAGTCAAAATTTCGAAAATCTTAATTTCGACTTTAACTTTGAACTTAATTTATGCAAAAACTGCATGTGCTAGAGCAAAACTTTTTTTTCAAATGTTCCTCCGACCCTTCTCTACATCTCCTAAAATTTTGGTGATAATACCATTTTCAGGGGCTTTGCAATCAGCTCCCAAAATTAGCAAGTCGAAAAATTTGACCATCTCTACTTATACAAAATTCAATGTGGCACATGCAATTTCTTGGATGAATTATTTTTATGTTTTGGCAGCTTTACCTCCCTGGTGGCCCTATTATTTATGGAAACCACTTCCAAAAGCCTTATGTAAAATACAAAGGGATTGCAATGTAATTAACATTTGTATTTTCCTCCCTCCTCCTACACACATTAGAAGGGATGTGAGGACACATCCTGATTTTCCACCTATGCCTGGCGAATTTTGCAAGCACCTCCCCAGCATCATCAGTGATGTCAAGTAGTTGGCTTTGGAGGAATGGTGCGGCATGGCTGGAGTAGGTAAGCAACCCAGAGTGTCGCTTGGAGTTACCACTATCTGCATTGATAATCTACCCTGAGCTACACTCTGAAATATCACCAGGGGTTCAGGATGGCTTGTTTCACCTGCATCATTCAGAGCAACATCTTCCACAGAGAAGCACAACCCCTCCCACAAATGAACTCCAGGCCTTTTGTCTGCTTACTTGATAATAACGTAAAAAAGGAAATTCCCATGCCTGTCCATTAGATAGCCTTTGAGTTGATTGTCCAATTACTTTGTAGTCTCTGTGACGTCACATCCGGCACCTGGAACACATAGTTCCTGGTTGTGCTAACCGGATGTGGCGTCACTGACGCCACATCCGGTTTTTCACTGAAAGACCGGGTTCTCTACCCGGCCTTCAGTGAAATATTCTTCCTGCGGCGGGATCTCGCTGCTAATGATCCCACTGGAGGAAGAATAGAGGGCTCCTTCTCGCCGGCGAACAGGGCGGGTCGAACACCCGTACTGTCCGCCGGCGAGAAGGAGGGCGAACATGCTTGTTCGTGGCCGAACTGTCCGCCTTGCGGGCAGTTCGGCCATCACTAACAGAGAACAAGGATATATAACTGTCAAAAAGAGTTACAAAATTAGACCCCTTTGACTTTCATCCGTATTTGCCATCTCATTCTTGTCCTATAGGCATAACATTAGAAAAATCTTCACTTGGACAGCTGTGATGTAAAAAAATGGCCCCACTGGATGATTTCCTTTTTTTTGCAAGAGGTTTGTAGGTGCAAGTTTAAGAAAATGACAAAATATTATTTAAAATTGCCTTTTGTATCGTTTCTTTAAAAACATAAACATTTTAACAGTAGAACATAAAATCATAACAAAGCCATCATGCAAATGATAACAGTAATGAGTGTTCAGTGGTAATGCAGTTCATTGTAAATAATTTAACCACAGCTTTGTCAAGAGGTTATATTTAGTGATGAGCAAGCATGCTCACGCATACTCGTTATTCGTGAGAGCATCGGCATGCTCGTTGCTCGGATGCACTTGTACGAGTACCATGTGTATTTGTGCGTAGTGCTATGATTTTCGCGTGCCGTAAACATCCAATCAATCTTAGGTGCTGGCATTACAGTGATTGGATGGAGGAAACATGGTCAGGTGCTATATAGCACCTGACCACCGCCACTCGGCATCATTTTAGTAGGGACAGGTGGAGATTTAGGCAGGGAGAGCTGTGTGTTCTTCAGCTACTGAAAACATTGATCTGTACAGACTCAAAAGTATTTTTAAGGGCTATTGCCTACATCACTGATTCATTTAGGCACTATAGGTCCAGTCTTGGTCCTGTTCTAATAGGGATTCATCACTCACTGTCTGACATTGATTTGGGCACTATAGGTTCAATCTTGTTTAGGGGGACTGTACAACTACTGGGTGTCCAAGCTGGATGCGTGGCATTAACATTTAGCACTTTACGCCTTGGAGGTGCTGGCCTGCCCTGCCGCAAGCAATTTATCTGAGCGTGTATTCAGTGATGCTGGTGGCATTATAACAATAGGCGTATCCATTTGACCACTGCCAATGCTGACAGGTTGACTCATTTAAAAATGAACAAGGCCTGGATTGCTCCTGATTTCTCCACTCCACCCTCGGAGAGCTGAGCTGCTAAATTGACTTAAAAGTATGTGGTTGACTCTTCTTTTCTCCTCCACATCCTCCTGTTCCTCTTCCTCATCTAGAGTGTTTATATTCCGCTGTAATACTTTTTAAAAGGGTCATGTTAAGTGAAGACCCTCAACGTTAATTTTATACTATGGTGAACTAAACATCCTGCACTTGCATCTAAGTTTTTACAGTGTCCACTCATCTGCAGACACAGCCTTGTAATGTTTGAGTGTTAGCTCACTGGCAGCCATGCCATCCAATGTTTGAGAGCGTTAGCTCACTGGCAGCCATGCCATCCATTCTTTGAGAGCATCAGCTCACTGGCAGCCATGCCATGCAATGTTTAAGAGTGTTAGTTCACTGGCAGCCATGCCATGCAATGTTTAAGAGCGTTAGCTCACCTGCAAGCACTGCCATGTAATGTTTTACAGCGTCAGCTCAAACTCTGGCATTGCCGTATGATGTTTTTTTAGAGCATCACCTCAGCTGCAGCCTCTGGCATATAGCCAGGGGATTTTGGGCATGTTTTTTGTCAGTGTGTATATAAGTGGCATACAGCTGGGAGAAAATGGTTCCCAACAGCCATTTGTGAGTTGAAGATGCATCCAGACATGGTCCCCATGCAGTTTGTGGTCACTTTCTATCACTTTCTCAACTTTTCCATGGACCAGACACCCTCTCCTCATCCGAGCAAGGGGTGCCTGGTTGTCTCCCATTGACTTACATTGGGCTCCGGTGCTCTGTGGAACACACAAATATTGCGATGTGCTCGGAGTCACAATATTTCGCGAATGTGCGCGCAGATATTCGCAATGGCGGATATTCATCATATTATGCTTCAACATTTTTACTGGCATACATCACACATATGTGTGTGCATTGCGAATGGATATGCGCAATACACACTTCGCTCGTGCTGGCTGAGATCACAGAATGAAGATGAGAAGCTGTAAAGCTGCATTGCGAATCTTTGTGAATCATTGCGCACATGCATGTGCAATGTAAGGCAATAGAATACAGACAAATCAAATTTTATTGATTTAGAATATTCCTTTGTATGTTTGTGAAATTACGCAAATTCGAATATACCATATGCTGCTCAACACTACACTTTAGTGCTCACTCATCACTAGTTATATTGTGCAACAATAACTCTATGTTTTCAATAGGAAGACAAGGGAGTGTTGTATGGATTTGGCTATGAAATAGTTCATACATTTGCTCATACTGTAGAGAAACTAAGATGGTAACAAAAGTGCATGTCAGGTGAAGCACCATAGAACTGTACTTGGTTCCCATATGGTAGGAATATTTCCTGTGCATGAATGATACTGGCACAATTAGACTGCAGTAAATAGAGCTTTGCCTAAAGGCAGCTAAATAGCAGAGAAAACATCCTTCACTTCCCATTAATATGCAGGCTCCATTTATATTGATTGCTGCACAGAGACATGGAGGTAATTCAAGGTCATTATTTATAGGAGAGCACAATATCTGCAAATCTGACATATGTCTGTAAATAATAAATATCCAACAGCATTAGAGACAGTGAAGGAAGCTCATAAATCCAACATGATTTCATCATCATCATCATCAGTGTGAAGTACTGTGAGGTTGTAAGCCAACCCAGGATGTTTAAAGGTGCCCATACACGCATATATAAATGCGTTAGATCAATGGACGCTTCAAGTACCGTGCGCGCTCAAGGCCATCTATCTGGTTCATATCTAATGTGGCCATCCCTGTCTCCGAGCGGGATCATTCAATCCCACTTGAAGACAGGCTTATCGGACATGACCTTAAATCATGGTTGATGTCCATTGCAGTGCACCACTTCCAGCTCCTTTGATATCGAGCTCAGGCTTGTCTACCTCACAGGCATCGACCCGTGTATGGCAGCCTTAAGAATTTACAAAGTTTGGACGAGCTGGGCTCAGCATGACCGCTAGGAAGGTTAATACTATGTGATGCATATACACATTGACAAACATGGTAAATTATAAGGATCTCAAATGGTCTTCATCAGTTACCTTTTATTTCTTAATACGATTATTATTCTATTAATTATTATTATAAAGCCAAATTTCAGTCACATAGAAAGCCCACATTTTAATGCAGCTGGCTTCAAGGCTCTTTCATACTATTCCGGGTACATTGCACTGTTGGCAATATTAACATTATACGCTGCACATTGCCACGTTTACTGTATATAAATTTGGATGTGTATTGAAACCACATCAGTTAATTTTAAATGTTTTGACACAGTGTACATTCCCTCAGTGCAACAAAACATGTATAGCGTGTACAACAATTTACTGACAACTCACCAAATGATTCAGTTATGTCCAGCAAAGGGTGCTATTAAAGCTACATCATTTTGATACATTTTCTACATTTTACATTCTAATATAACTTCTAATGTCTAGTCAAAATGGCTACTTATATATTTATATTTTATTTACAGGCATATTTATGGCCAAAGCAGCCTTTTTTAACATTAATAACACAAATTTAAACATTATAAAACTTTATCAAATATATAAGAGTAAAGAATCCCCCAATCTCCCCCTCCCCTTCTGCCTGAAGTGTGCTCTCTAGTGACACTGACATTGTTGTGGCTGAAATTGGGTACTGCAGGATTTTTTATTCCAACTTCAAATTTCTAATTTTTCTTTTTTTGTTTTTCGTGCGTCTTATAGTCTGAAAAATATGGGTTTTGCTGATCTGTCTTATAGGAAACGTTATTATCACTGATCCAGAGAGTCAGTAAGAATCTAATGTTATCCTGCTATTTTTCATTTCTTTGAAGTCACCTTCATTCTGCACTTTATTCTCCAAAGAGTTTATGAAGCCATCCGCAGGAGAAATGAAGATGGAGACAATGGCCACAAGTCACACAAATGCATTACACTGTGCATTGTGAAATAAAATAGTGTTAAAGAACAGGAGACGTAGAGCAAATTAGTTTCATTTACACAGGACAAGCAGCTCTACATCTCCACAAATCCCTGCAACATCCATTTGTATGGCTTTGCCCTTTAACTCCAGTGGGAGCTGTACATCACTAGAACATGAAATAACGGACTCCACTTGATACAAGCATGTAGCTGCTTTACAGTTTCTGCAAGTATAATATATAGGCATGGATGAGGAGCCAAACTCCCTACATATATTTCCCTTGATAAGAGATTAACTAGCTAAAATATTAAGCCCTCCATTTACAATTTATTTATACTTGTAAAACATGACAAAATATCTCTAACAGTTATAGGGCGTAAAATAAATAATACATTACCTTCCCTGGCATTATAAAGTGTTCCCACTTCATTTCTACTTCCTTTTCTTTATTGATTGTTTTTATGATGTTTTACAGCCCCCAGGATCTCTGATTTAAAGAAATATATTGAGGTTAAATATATCTTTTAACTTACATGGCATGTCAAATATAATGATTTAACAATAATATGTATATATATACACACATAACACATGTCTGAAATCCATTTATACAATATATATATATACTATAAGAAATATATATAAACTATAAGAAAATAATAAAGCTGAATAAATATAGCTGAACCACTGACATTACCAATTCTTTTTTTTATTAAGGAACATTACAATAATGTCAATACTCAAGTACATTGACAATCTTCTACATATGATTCTTTCATTTATAACAATAAGATTGTACTGTGTAATGAACTCTACTGAAGATAAAGGTGGATACAGGTCGCTTCAGGCCAGGCTGCTCAGTTAAAGATTGTAATAGCCAATGGAGGGCACGAAGCTGCAGGAAGAGGGATTCCCTGAAATGGAAGCAGTTACATATAGCCCACTGAATGTTTGTCAAGCAAAGCAATATGATGAATGACACATTGTTGGCAATTTGATTTTATGCTGCCAATTTATGTATTACATGGAGAATAAAAACTAAAAGTAATGGCCGACACACAAAGGTTCCCGGTGTATCCTCTGCAGGTCAATCTGCCGGGAGATCGGCAGAAATTCAGAGGGGCACATCTGGGGAATCACATGCGATCATGCGATCATGCGATCATGCGATCTACTTTTGAATCTCCTGCCTCCGCCCCAATGATGTCAGAAGATCTTGGATCTCTGCCGGACAACACCATCTTGTCCAGAGCAGTACTGACAGGTCAGCGCTGGACGAGATGGTGCCATCAGGAATGCTAGGGGGGTTAAATTCTAACTAGTCAAACTGTACATGTAACATAAATTACATGTAACATTTCAATGTAGAAGCTTTGCACAGAGTGCTGACATTATTCTATATTGTGAACATGACTTTGCTGAAAAGGAGAATGAACAATTCAGCATAGTAGAAATGGGATAAAATGTTTTAGCAGTAACAATCACTTATAAGAGGATTAGAAGGTGACTGACATGATAGAAGTATGATGAATCATTGTTCATTAGGTCTGAAAATCTCATTTAAAATCTCATCACCACCAGGACTGTATGAAATACATAATGCTGAATATGACAGATCCATTTCTAATTACAGGGATATGTGTGCATCTCCCAGGAGGACCTGATAAGGGTAGTTAGAGGATTCTGCAGGTGGAAGGGAGTTCATGAACCTAATATGTGAATAATTCAGACAGGCAGATTGGCTGGATGGAGATAATGTTCCCCTAGTGAGCTTGTAGTTGAAAATGTGTATTCTCAGGAAGACATATAGGCGGTATGCTTTATAGGGGCTGCATAAAAGAGATGCTTACAGTAAAATATATGATGATGGCTATTTGCATATCAAAAATCCTGACAATGACAAGGGGTCACAGCAGGACAAACACACAGGTTTTAAATTATATACGACTCTTAATTAATTTCTTTCACTCAACAAGCAGGTCTACCAGACAGTACATGATGAATGAGCTCCCTAATGTGTAGCTGGGACTCCTAACGCCTATTTCTTTAAAGCGAAACATATGGTTGGATATGTTTTACTTTATATTCCTTTTTAAAGTTTTAACATTCTAAATCTGATTTTCTCTTTAATAATTTTTACCGTTTTATATTACATGTAAGCATTTTCATGCTGTGCACCATACAATACACTTTCTTTGAATAAAATTCTGGTTTTTTTTTTACACAAAAGTTGGAGCATTTGTGTTCTTTCAGTGCCCTTTCACTCTATATGTGTTATTTAAAAGCATTCATTTTTTAAAGGCATGCGTTTCTGCCTATATACAAAAACACATAAATTTTTTGAACAAATTATGTATTAGTGCAATCTGAGCTTCAGATGTATAGCTTTGTAAATGAGTAAACTACAAGCGCTGCTTGAAAAATGCCACCCAACTTAGCCTTGTAAACGTGTAACTTAATTTACTTGCCATAAACAAAAGGTTTGTGTACCACAGGTATGTTGTTACTTGTCCTATTTTGAGGCTCCCATCTATTCAACAAAGACATGGAAACAAAATTACTATATAATAATTCATATTTATATTTATTTATAATAATTATACAAGTGGAAATAGATCCAATAATTCTCATTAGAATCATGTTCAAAGAGAAAACTAGAACTAAAAGGCTCAAATGGAGGGCAGAAAGGTTTTATTTGGATGGATGGATCCGCCCCCAAACGGGAAGTGCATATGATGGGGGAAAAGTCTGCTCTTGGACAATCGGAGCAGAGACTTTGAGCTTGTAGGGGCCATCACCAGCGGACTAGCTTTGCACGCCTAATCTGTACACTACAGCGGGTATGTTTTTCATCCATAAAAACTGTCTGCCCTCTATTTGAGATTTTTAGTTTTCTCTTTGAACATGATTCTAATGGGAATTATTCAATCTTTTTCTATGTGTCCCTGCTTGATTTACAGACAACAACATCATTTCATAGTTTGGCACCAACATAACTATAGAATCTAATGATAGTATCCTTATGAACAAAGGAACCTATAAATTGAGGTACCAATGGGTACCAAACTAATATTAAATATCCTTTCTTTGTCTTCTTATGGACACTTCTCTGCTGTTAGCTGTCTTGGGGCAGGCATGGACCCTCTTTGTGTGTGCTATATACTCCAGATCTAAAGGAAGTCCTGTCTTGGTGAGGGTGAAACAAATCTTTTTGTGTATACCTATTAATACAGGTAAATATGAAAACAGTAACTAATTACAAATATGGTCCAATATATGTAGGAAAATTCCTTACATCTTTATATTTTCATATTTGAGCTTGTATTCAATAATGATTTTTTATGATGTCTTCTTGATTGATAAAGTATGATAGTTTATCTGGACAAACTTTGCATGTACTGATAATTAATTAATCTTTCTTATGTAGACTTTAAATCATCATCTTTCTTCTATCATGTGATAATCTTAAAAATTAGGAAATAATGAGTGGTGGGATGTCCTGATGAAGCCCTATAAATAGTGGGGAAATGCGTCAACAACTACCACAAACCAACACAATCTTGTTTTTCTAAGAAAGTAATCCACAATCATGATGGCTAACTTTAGTTGAGCTTTTTACAAAGGAAAATATGTTTTTAATTATGTATTAATAAAATATTTTTTTTTACATAATACTCATGCGTCATCTTATTCCTATGAATTGGCTCCAAATAAAGTCCAAGGGGTTGAGTGTACCCAAACCTTTGTATTATTATACAAAGTAATTTTGTTTCAACATACTTGTTTACATCCATATCATCATATTTTTTATTTTTTTTATAAAGCAGTTACCATTACCAAAACGAATTACAGTAACAAATTCCTAGCCTAATTTACAAAATACTGCAGCTGTCAGTGCTCCCTTTTTGACCTAATTCATTGAAACATTTAAGTAAACCCACATGCTATAAAACGGTTACATACAGTGTATCCAGAATGTTGATATGGTACAGCCTTATTCACGAATAGATTTAATATTTTTTTCCCCTCAGAATTCTACACACAACACCCCATAATCACAACGTGAAAAAACGTTGACTTCAGATTTTGGCAAATTTATTAAGCATAAAAACCTGAGAAAGTTTGCCATTAACCTCCCTAGCGGTTGAGACGAGCCCAGCTCGTCTGCTGTTTAGGCTCGCCTCAACCGCAGGGGAAGCCGGCATCGGGTAGACCCAATGCCTCCCTGGAAAGCTGCAGCGATTGTCTTCATCGCTGCAGCATTTCTGGGGTTTCCGCACAGCCCCGATCGCGTCACGGTGACACGGAAGGGGGTGGGACGTCGCCATAGACCTCCATGTTAATGGAGGAGCGCCGGCTTTCCCGCTCACGCAGCTGGTGTCAATAATGACACCGGCTGTGTGAAGAGCAGCGGCGGGAGGGTGGAAGTGAGAGACAGTGTACTTTGTATACTGCCTCGATTGCCCAACGGCGCGATACGGGCAGTGCGCTAGGGAGGGTAAGTGCAACAATTTAGCTCAATTGCATCTTGTTTCCCCTGAACTTCCATGAGATGTTTCTGCAGCTTAATTGGAATCCACTTGTGAAATTCAGTTGATTGTGCATGATCTGTAAAGACACACACCTGTCTATATAAGGTTACACAGTTGACAGTTGATGTCAGAGCAAAAACCAAGTGTCAAGTCAAAGAAACAGGATTGTCTCAGGGCACAAATTTCTGGAAGGTTACAGAAATGTGTGTGCTGTTTTGAACCTCCCAACCTCTTTGAAGAAGGCACTGTAGCTGCCCTTTGACCGCCAGGGGCCTTCAATCTGGTACCACCCTATCCTGCCTGGAATTCCCTCCTTCTCCATCCAGATAGCTTTCACAGGGATTTAGCACCGTAAATTATTTTGCACACATGTAATGTAATAAAACTGGTACACAGGGGATAACTGGTCCCTGAGGAAGCTGTGCTGGTATTGGACACATTGGAGCCTGGATTAACCTCCCTAGCGTCCTGAATGTATTGTACCATTTTTAACTGCATGGTCTGGGCAATTACAGCAGAGTATTTATGTACTCTGCTTGAAATACCCACCTGCCCCTGTCCACGTCACCAGCATCAATGGTGCCACCAATGCAAACTGCGAGATGGACGCCCCTCCATTAACATAGAGGTCTATAGCGCAGCCCCCCGGAACCCCAGAGATGCTGCTTCGATTTAGAGAATGCGGGGGCATAACCCACTCCTCGCTCCTCTAGCTGTTGGGACAAACCCAAAGAGCTAGGGAGGTTGACATCCACTTTTCTCCTGTAACTTTGGATGCATTTTCCATTATTCTGTCAGTCCTAAATTGGAAAGGAGTGGAGATATCAGATAGCAGTGTTAGGCTGCCTGGACTCTGCACCCTCAAGCAGCCAGTGTGCTGGTTTGCAGCTGTTTTTACTGTATGTGTTAACCAATGTTTTACAATAAACTGTACAGATCTATTTCCCACTTACGTATGTGTATGTAAATTTCTGGTCCCTTAGCCTAGTGTTGATTAGAAGATACTATGGGCTCACAGACTCACGGTTCCTCAATTTTTCCTTGGTATTTCATAATTAGGGTTGTGGCACCTCAAATGGAATACCATTCGATAATTGTAAGCACCCCAATTTTTCTACATAGTTTTTCCTAAGTGGAAGAAGTTAAAAACCACATGGACTCTTCCCAAAACTGGACCTCTCTGCTGAACAGCCCGTATATTTTTACTAACCCATTCCTTCTCTATAAGCACTAAAGTCCAGGAGTCCAACTATAAACAGCTTTTGAGGTGGTATAGAGTGCCCTCTCTACTCACCAGGATCTACCCAGGGGTCCCAGAAGACTGCTGGAGGGGATACGGGGGGAGGAGCACTCTAATCCATATCTGGTGGTCATGCACCAAGATAGCTCAGTTTTGGTCGACCAAGTGATAAAGGACCACATATCTACCTCGGTCCGCTGGCTATGCTCATTATTCGTCAAACACGGTGGTGTGACATAGGAAATCTGTGGTTCCACACCTCCTGAACACTGCAAAGTGTTTTAGTGGTTTAGTTTGTGATACTATGTGTACATAGATCTGTTCCTTCTTTTGAAAATCTAATGAATACGAATTTAAAAAAAATGGCAAAAGAGGTGCTGCTAAAAGGAAGGGGACAAACTGGCCAAAGATAGGCGTGCCAAGCTTGTGACATCATATTAAAAAACAATTTGAGGCTGAAATTGCTGCTGAAGGGGCATCAACAATGTATTGAGCAAAGGCTGTGAATACTTATGTACATGTGGTTTCATAGTTTGTTCTTTCTTATAAATATGTCAAAATCTCATGATTATGCAGTGTTGTGTGTAGAATTTCGAGGGAAAAAAATTAGAAAATGTGTATATGTTCAGAAATATTTTTTTTTAAAACCCTGTGCAGGGACAGGGCTGTCTCCACAGCCCCTCAGAGCTCTCATTCTGTTAACGCAGTGCTCTGCATCCACATAATTGCAAGGGAGGCTTGCCCTGACCTCAGGACATACCAGCGCATAGTGGAGCCCTAGCCTTACTCTTACATGCCAACTCTGATTTTCAACCCCAAGATCTCCAACACCCTTACAAGTCCAATCTTTTTATTTTTGGTTCAGTAATTTACATTCCCATTTTCACACCTAACCTTTCATAGTTATAAATATGTCCCTGCGTTTATCCAAGTGACATCAATTTTATACATTAAACAACAAAAACTGAAAGAATTTTAGCGATCTACAAAATTTCATTTTAACAGCAGTGTATACATGAGAAAGTGAATTTGTTTGTTCAGCAATTTAATGTATTCAATGTTATCCCTGCAATACGAATTTAAGACACCAAATGCCTCTAGTGAGCACTTGCTGTCAAAAATAGTATTGAGCTTGAATATTCGAAATGCGAAAATATTTGCAGATTATCGGCTATTCAAACATGCTTGCAATGATGAATATTCGCGATATTATGCATTGGGAAGCTTATGGCCATGCATTGCGATCTTATGTGGCCTTTTTTGCACCCTGCCATTCCACTAATAAATATACTGTACTTAATATATAGTATTAATAAAATAATAAATATATAAAGTTATACCACAGAATAAAATATATGCAGCTGATTTTAGTGTATGACTGATTCTTCTTGTTTATTGATTCTTGGTTCTCTTTCTATTTACAGCCCTAGTAGAAGTGCTATGTGATTTAAGTTGAAGTATATGGTAACTTGCTTGGAAAGAAGACAGTTGTGCATAGGAGTGAATGGACGGCTTATTGATCGTTTCTGTTTTTTCTGTTGCTCTTCAGGTTCTGTGAGAAAGAACCTGGAGGGAGAAATAAATTCATCCAAGTTAGTAAAAACACATGACATAACATAAATAAAACATAAATGTGCTCCATGGTGCTGAATGCCTAGCAAAGAAGAACAAATTGGATTAAGATATAATATATGCTGCATGAACTCCGATACTATAAGGCTTGGAAATGTTACTATATTGCCATTGCTTCAAGCAAATATTTCAAACCAAAAGACCATTTAGTCAAATACCTTTAAGAAGAGACTGTACCATGAAGATATCAACAGAAAGAAAAAAAAGACATAGTACACTCATAGAGTAAGCAATTCCCTGCAGCATCAGTGCAGCAAACTTCCTAACAGCTTGTCTCCCCATCTGTTTACACAGCCCAGCGCATAAAGGTGATAAAAGCAGGCGAATACAACCTTCTAAATTAGGCGCATTAGCAGAGAGCGAATATGGAGAGGTACAGGGATTCGGCTAAAATGCACACATTGCCAATATATAAAAGACACTGGGGACTTAATGAAGAAATTCCTGTTTTTCCCCCTCTCTTATTTTAAGGCTCATTAGCTTAAATATAATGTAATTTTCTGCTCTTCATGCACTGTGGAGGACATAGGGGTATCCCTACATCTGATATCTGGGTTGTATTTACCAGAGGGTACCTGTAGCCTAGTGTCTTGGGAGTCAAGGCCATGGGAAACCAGCATCAATGAGGCAAATATTTAACAACACAAGTATTTATGTCAATGTGTAAATCAACTTGACTCTTTGTTAAAGTGTAAATCAACTTTGTTAAAATGCATATAAACCTACATTCTTTTTTCAATATGTTATCACTATGCCATGCTGTTCTAAAGCTGTCTTTGAAGGTTCTCATTCATTCAGGTCATTGTATTTACAGTAAGATTGTGTGCACAGCCACTCTAAATTGAGAAAGCCAATCGAAAGACATTTTGTCTTCAAGAAACAAATACAGCAAGTAGTGATGGAATTTGATGTTCGCGAACGGCGGACGCGAACATTCGCAAAAGTTCGTGAACCCGGCGA
>CM070032.1:55532805-55542915 GCA_036250615.1 Ptychadena robeensis
ACTGAGGTGAGTTAACTCCAAAAACCAAGGCATAGGAGCATGGGAACAAGACAAGTCAAATGATCAAGGTCAACGATCGAAGGTCAAAGGGGACCCCCTCAGAAAAGTGATGCCAAAAAAAATGATGATGTATTGTTGCTTTTAGAGTTGTTTTGTAAATTCTCAAAGTTCAGTGTATTAAATGTCTGCTAGCATATTCCATAGAAACAAGAACGTTTCAAAATGGTTTATGAAATGGCAGCAAAAGTTGGCACAATTAGCTGATGAGATTAGGAAAAAAAGAAAGCACATGCTTGTGCCAATATTCACAAAACTCCTATTGCCAGCTGAGACTTCATTATTCCACTGCAGGATTTCATGAAATGCTTGTTTCCATTTATATTTTGTACTTATTTCATTTTTTTATTTGACTTTTTACCAGTAAAAATAGGTTACCAGTAAAAATCTCAGTTCATTTACAGCATAGGCACCAATACAAACAACATTAAAGAATCTACATGGGAAGGATATTACTATTATTAACTTTTATTTATATAGCCCAACATAATACGTAGTGCTGTACATTAACCTCCCTAGCGCTTCTGATGGCACTATCTCGTCCTGCACTTGCTTATGCAGTTGACGAAATGGAGGCAGTTGACGAGATGGAGGCGTCCAGCTTAGCTCCCGACAGCAGCACATACTCTCTGTGCTGTCCGGGGATCTAAAACTTGCCGGCATGTCACCTATCTCCCAGCCTAATTTGCATATGAATGTGAATGTTTTATGAAATGGCAACTTTTGCTGCCATTTCATAAACCATTTTGAAACGTTCTTGTTTCTATGGAATATGCTAGCAGACATTTAATACACTGAACTTTGAGAATTTACAAAACAACTCTAAAAGCAACAATACATCATCATTTTTTTTGGCATCACTTTTCTGAGGGGGTCCCCTTTGACCTTCGATCGTTGACCTTGATCATTTGACTTGTCTTGTTCCCATGCTCCTATGCCTTGGTTTTTGGAGTTAACTCACCTCAGTGGCCCCCCATTCTTCCTCCTTGTCTCCGTTTCATATGCAAATTAGGATATCTTCAAAGAGCACACCTGGAATATCACCCCCATTGTCATTTCCAGATGCGATCTTTGAAGTTAACCCTTTCAGAGGGTTCCAAATGCCATTGTATTAGATACAGTGATAACTGTATCCAATACAATTCAAAGTAAAACAAAACACATTTCCTATTGTAATAAAAATGTTATTATAAATAAACATACATACTGTTTTGAAATCAATAAATACTGTTTTGAAATCTTTCATACCAAATAAGTATTCACGAGATTTAAGCATTCAAATGATACATTTTATAATTTTTTAAAATGTACTTTTTTTTATAATAATTGTGTGTTTCAAACATTATTATAGTCAGAATGTCTATTAGACCCTTATACGGACATATTTTTGGAAGTTACAGGTCTACAACACAAAAAAAATTCCATTAGAGTCTATGGTGCGCTTTTGGTACAGAAATCTGGACCTTGCAAGAGCGCTAGGGAGGTTAAATTAGAGTGGATAAACAACATAAGATAACACACAGGTTGGGTAACAGAGTATACAATAGGTAGACTGCTTATATATTAGTAGGGAAGTATTGAGTTTTCTAAAAGTAACATTTGCCACTGGGGTTGTCATTGCTGCAATGCTGGGGGATCACCCTTAGTGAAAGTGGTTTTGTGGTTTGGGTGTGGTTGTTTGTAGTTCTCCTATTTGAATAAATAAGGTGCATGACCGAGCAGTGCTGAGCTGCCTGCATATACCCTCTTCCCCAACCCCTAGAATAACGACTCAGAGACTCATGTTTCTTTTCAAAATGGATGTATTGAAATGTGGAAGTTACAAAAGGCCACAGCTTATCAACATACAGAAAAATTATTTCCTCCACAGGTCCGATATTATTACTATACATTTAAATATTAACCTTAAATATTCATCTTAAATACATTTAACCTCCCTAGCGCTCTTGCAAGGTCCAGATTACTGTACCAAAAGTGCACCTTAGACTCTTATGGATTTCTTTTTATGTTGTAGGCCTGTAACTTCCCAAAATATGTCTGTACAAGGGTCTTGTAAACATCCTGAGTATAATAATGTTTGAAACACACAATGATGTTAAAAAATTACATAAAAAAATGAATAAAAGGTATATTTTGAATGATAAAATCTCTTAAATACTTATTTGGTATAAATTATTTCAAAACAGTATGTATTTATATTTATGTTTTGTTTATAATAACATTTTTATTACAATTGGAAATGTGTTTTGATTTTGTTTTACGTTGAAATGTATTTAATACAGTTATCACTGTATTCAATACAATGCCCTTTGGCACCTTCTGAAAGGGTTAACTTCAAAGAGCACATCTGAAAATTACACTGGGGTGATTTTTCAGATGCGCTCTTTGAAGTTAACCCAATTTACATTTAAATATCCAGCTCTCCAGAAGCCTGCTTGTCACATCGGGGACACCAGGACAGCGCCAAATGGTAGGTAAGAGCTGCCGGAGCCCCGATCTTCACTGGACTGGTCCAGCGCTGGACAAGATAGTGCCGTTGCTAAGGCTAGGGGGGGTTAAATAACTTTGTAAAACTGTCCATACCAGCCACCAGCCCTTTTGAATCCAGCATGGTGGGTACTTCCAATTTAAATAAACCTGCTGTTAAGACAGGAAAATAATACTGAAACTAGGGCCTGAGCCCTCTATAAACTAATCCAATTCTCCACGTTTGATGACTGCCATCCCTAAATAAGCACGTCACCCTACTAGCTCTACCTTAAAACCTCTCTCGGCACTGACAAACTCAAATACAATATAACATAACAGTATAAAACCCCAAAACCGGAAAAAGGGGAGGGAGGGTGGGTGCTTGTAGATCCAAAGAGGCCCCACTTCCAGTCACCTCTCCTCTTTTAACCTAAACCCTGCCTCCTCAGCTCCTCCCCTTCCTTCTTCTACAACCTGTCTGTCATGTTGCCAACACGACCTGGACATGCCCAGCTCCCGCCTACACCCTCTGGGTCCGGCTCTGTTGGGACATTACCACCAACACTCAAACCGTGGGCAAATAGCTGTCTATGCTTCTCTGTGGAAACAAGCCCTTCATCAATCCATCCAATCCTCTATAGGCTATTTTAAAAAAAACACCCGTGGGGTGGATCTTCTTGCAAAAAATGAGAAAGCAAAATCAGCTGGTGTTCATAATAAAGGAAGCTCCTGCACAAAAGTTTCATGCTGGATTTAAAAAAAAAAAGACCTAGAAAAGATACACAAAGTACATGAATAGTCAGGAAAACAAATTTCTTGTATTTAGAATATAACTGTTTAATACTGTAGTTCAGATTTAAAGGAGATTTTATGTAGAAAACATGTCACATTTACAGGATATATTACATTTGCAACTAGACAAAATGATGTAAACATTTCTTAATCTTAACCCTCATCAGTTGTCATATTACATGCAAAGTGACAAGTCCACATGATAAATAAAGATCTGTGTACTATTACTACATAATACTGAATATCTTGCAAGTGAAAAAAAAGAAAACTTCACTAAATATTCTGACAAGCACTAATACTCAAACTGTTTAAACCTTGGGCTCATTCCCTGTATGTATCCTTCTGTTGTGTGGTTTTACTGACCAAATATAAATCAGTCAACTGGTAAAATTCCACCATATTCATCATTTATAATGTGCTATCTAACGACTGATTCTTTACCATAAAATAATATCTCATCATTTTTCATTTTTGACAGATTATCATCTTTTGGTTGTATCTGAAAATTCAAAATGACTTTCGTTGCCTGGGGCAAAAATTATGTTTCCATTTCTGTTTATCTGTTACGTTTGAGGATAAAAAGTGACATGGTAAATATTTGCATACAAATTACTTTCGAGTCTTATCTTCCAGCACAATTCTGTGCCTGAAACAGATAAACATATCATTAAACATAAGCCATTATCTGAAACATACTGCTCTGTAGTGCCTTCTGTCCCCAGATCCTACAGGGTTTACTTTTTATATGTCCATACCCATACCTGTCAACCCTCCCAGTTTAGCCGGGAAAGTCATGTTTTTTATTTACCGGGATTGTGAAACCGGGCAGAGTTAGGAGGGAGGGGGCGCCACTCTTCCTCCTAAGTTCCCTACACACATGTGCAGATGATGGGACATTACTAGGGAGATTAACACCCTTTCCCTCCTAAGTAAGGCAGGAACAAAATAGGGAGGGGACTTTTATTTTCAGAGACCGGAAGTGACGTGACACAGACGATCACAGCCAAGACCGACATCACATCCCGGCTTTCCGGCCAGCGTAATTGACAGCTATGGAGTTGACCATGCAAAGAGCACCAAGGGGGTGCCTTTAGGGTGTTCATGGCCAGGAGGCCGTCTGGACATATCTTATGTTATATTTAAGGTGACATAGCCAGGAAGCAGTTATTAGAGAACACATTACAAATGGGGAAGGTTCCCAGTGCAGATAGTGCTGGCTATTCAGAGCAGAAGTCGTTTTAACCCTAAGGAGAGCTCAAGAAGCCCAGTTCACAGACAGTTAACACAGAGTCGGAGGAGAGATCTGCCCATGGGCGGATCTCTCCTATGCACTGTGTTATCAGCTGGACACAGTGGCCATCTCTATGGGTATGAAAGCTGGCAGCATGAGTCCAGCTCTCAGACACAGACAGAACTGGATGGGAGAGATGTCATCTGGGAGTTTTTTCATCTGTCTCTGTGCTACATTGTTTATATCAATGATTTTTCCACTCTGTCAAAAAAAAATTGGTATGTTTTCCAGCTTATTTATATAAAATTCTGCAAAGAAATTATAGAGATGCCGGATTTGAGACACAGCCAATAAGCTGTTTCTTTAGTAAGCATCAGATTGAGCATACATGTGTATATATAGGCTCACTTGAACATGTCACATGGCTAACATCTGGTTTGCCATTTGGAGTGTTTATAATGAATCTTAGTGTAATAAGAGGTACATATGTAGGAGAGTGGCCTGTGTATGGTATACCAGAAATGTAAAATGTATGTAAAGGGTTAATGATAACAGTTATTGAATATGTCTTAATAATGTGATGATGTGACCATGACTAAGCCATATGAGAGTGCCCTGCCTGGGGATAGGTGATACAAGGCCCAGTATTTTAGTAGGAGTGGTCTTTCCTAGAGATGGTCGAATTTAATTGCAAAGCCCCTGAACATGGCATCACCACCAAACTTGCTGGAGATATAGAGAAGGGTTGGGGATATACTCCAAAAAAGTATGTCTCTAACACAAATAGTTTTTGCACAAATTAAGTTCAAAGTCAAGTCAAAATGTCGAAAATTTCAATTTCGACTTTGTTATTTAACTTAATTTATGCAAAAACTACATGTCCTAGAGCTTTTTTTCTAATGTCCCCACAACCCTTCTCTACATCTCCAGCAAGTTTGGTGATGATACCATTTTCAGAGGCTTTGCAATCAGTTCACAAAGTTAGCAAGTTAAAAAATTCGACCATCTCTAGTCTTTCCTTGGGTGTTTGAGCAAGTGATCTGCTGTGGTCTGGAGTGTCGTGCTGGACGCTTGCCCCCGTGTGTAACAGACACCACCAGTCTATGGGATTGAAGACTGAGAAACTGTAAAGATTAACTAATGACATCTCCCTTGTCCTTGTCCCGGGAAGGAGTTATCCTAATCCAGTTGGCGATTGCACAGGGTGGAGTGAGGGCTAGGTGAGAGACTGACAACGAGTTGGCAACAGCTGCTCCCACATTGCTGGCATGGAACTGATTGCTGTACTGAGAAGCCATCAATAAAAGGTATTAGTTCTTATACCAACTGACAGCGTGTGCATAGACATAGACTGCCACTCACAGGTGAGGTGATGATCTGCCACCGGGTGCAACAGTTTGCAGAAGGGGTCCAGACAGAGAGAGGTGCTGGAAGACGCCAGACCCTGACCCCTGAATCGCCCCTGGTGTTTGTGCACTCATCATAGACAGGAGTAGTACACATGTTACACATCCAATTTTGGAGGAATTATCACCTAAACGGAAGAATATCAACACAAAAGTGACAAAAGACTACTAAATTAGGATATGTGCTGTTTAAATGTAGGAGATTTATATTTTTATTTGGTGAGGAGTAAAAACTACTAAAGAACAATTGTGGTGCATATTACAGGTAGTATTAAAGTGTTGAGCTTGATTCAGAGCCTAAAATGCCATAATCCTATTAAGGAAAAATAACTGACATTGTGAAAATATCCTACAGTAATCAGTCTGCCAAACTCCAATTTGAGTGTTATTTCAAAGCTCTTTTCTATTTAGAAGACAATTTCCTTATAGCACTGCTAGTTTGGGTACAAGGTACCACTTACATCTAAGTATATATATGTATAAATATAAAACTATCAATTTCACCGGCAAGAATGGCAAATATGAATCAAAAGAATGACAGGGAAAGAGGAGCATTTGTGAAAAAAAATCTAAATGCAAATTACTTAAAATTTGGAACATGTTCATTATCTCAATTGATTCTCAGTTGGATTCTATCACAACATAGATTTTATTTAACTTGTCAGTCTTTAATAGTGATGGCCGAACTGCCCGCAAGGCGAACAGTTCGGCCGCGAACAAGCATGTTCGCCTTCCATCTCGCCGGCAGACAGTACGGGTGTTCGACCCGCCGTGTCCGCCGGCGAGAAGGAGCCCTCTATTCTTCCTCTGGTGGGATCATTAGCAGCGAGATCCCGCCGCAGGAAGAATATTTCACTGAAAGACCGGGTTCTCTACCAACTTGTGAAACCCGGATGTGACGTCAGTGACGTCACATCCGGTTAGCACAACCAGGAAGCATAGTTCCTGGTTGTGCTAACCGGATGTGACGTCACTTTTTTAAAAGTCCGCTCCGCCATCACTAGTCTTTAGCAATACCTCTTTGGTTAATAGCTTTGTAAATGTTAAACAATATTGGGAAGAGACTGCATACTGTATCTTATTTGGCATGTGTGAAATATTTGCCTAAATGACACTTACAGATAACTCACAGTAAAATGACTGGATGTATTATGTGATTAGAAGAAATGTAGTAGACAAACAAATGAAAAATGTTTGTAAAGCAGACCATTTATAAACATCAGACTCTGAGGATTAGGCAAAAGAAGAATGAGCTACAGGTATTAAAACTGGACATTTTGAGGTTCAACAGCTTTATAAACCCACCAGATATAACCAAATTACAAATATTCTAACTGTTAGGCAAAGCTGCTTCATAGTGCCTGACCCTAGTGTCTCCTGCATGTTCCTATTATTTGATAAGAAACACTTAGAGAATGGATCAGTGGAAAATTGTGCTCCGCCGCGATTGCCCGTGGCACGGTTATAAAAAAACCATGCCACGTGGCAAACGCTCAGAGGGTTAAAGGGCTTTGCAATTGCTTTACAGTTAACCTCCAAAATTAGCTAGCCGAGATTTACAAATCCAACCATCTCTACTGCTCAGTTCCTCCAGCGTCACCACAATGGCATGCATATATTTTGGAAACATTTCTTTATATAGAAATAAGTGTAAAAATACAACTTCGGCCAAATAGTAATCAAAATAATCATAAATAACACACTAACTTTAACACAGGCAATTGGGGGGGTCCCCCGACAGTGCCGCCAAATGTTCCTTAGTTTAACCACCAGCCCTTGAGTACAAGCATGGTGGGTACCTTAATTTACAAAAAACATAACTCAGCACCAGTAATTAGTGACTGCCCTTGTAGTACCAACACGTCACATGGGCTTAAGACTCCTCTTTTACTTGCAGCACTGCTGAGCTTTCGCAACGCTGTGACAACAAACTGAAATATGTAAAACCTGTAGATGAGAGCAAAAGAAGCCATGAAGAAAAAGAGGGAGATGGGTGGGTGCAGCTCCTGGACCGAAAAGGACCCTCCTCCTTTCTTCACCTGATTAAGAAGGCATGTAAAGCCTACTTCCAGCCACGGCTCCCCTAGTCTTAACCCTATCCTGACCTGTCGACGGCTATGCCCTGAGTCAGGGTGCCCTCCTGCCTAGCTGTGCACGGCTCTGGGCACTCATTATAGTTCTAAGTTCCATCAACCCCACAAACAAGCAGATCAGTTTTAAGAAGATTCCCTGGCCATTCTGGGGTATCCAACATACCAGAAACAAAACTATTTTATACATTTGATGGCCCTGTAGTGCTTTGTGTCCAGAATGATATGTATGTCATGGATAGTGATGGCCGAACATCGGCCTGGACTGTCCGCGAACGGGCGGGTCCGCCGTCCGCCTGTTCGCGGACACATTCAAATTCCCCGCCTCTAGGCGGGGAATTTGAATCGGAAAAACCGGATGTGACGCATCCTGGAACGCATCCTGGAACGCATAGTTCCTGGTTACGGGAGCCGGATGTGACGTCACTGACGTCACTTCCTGTTCCGAGCCGGTATTTTCACTACAAGACCGGCTTCATGCCCGGTCTTGTAGTGAAAAGATTCTTCCTCCGGCACGATCTCGCAGGTTCTGATCCTGCCGGAGGAAGAATATAGATCTTCTTCTCGCCGGCGAACGGGGCGGGTCGAACACCCATACTGTCCGCCGGCGAGAGGATGGGCGAACATGCTTGCGGACAGTTCGGCCATCACTAGTCATGGATGATATGTTTCTAGTAGGGGTTTAATCTAACCAATTCACCAGGTCCACTGTGGTCTCCAGTGCTGAACAGACCTTAAGCTGGCCATAGACATATCGATCTATGGGCAGCTTTTAGCTGTGTGTTACACTAACACACACGATTCCTGTCAGATTGTAGCTAATTAACATGGAGGGGGAGGAGACTCCCCCTCCGAGTTAACAGCCTGCAGCAGGATTGGAGGATCGGCCACAAAAATAACCAACAGGACGGATCCGCATGCGATGCCTGCCGGCTCTTTTGGTCGGATCCTCAAGGTGGGCTGCACTGTAGTTGTGGGTGACCGACCTTTATGTGCTCGGCGGGAGCGTGCACGTCGGTCATTCGCCCACAACTATGGCTGGGAATCGGCCCGTCTATGGCGGGCTTTACAGTTACCTACCGTATTCTGAAATTACTATCAAATACAGATTTAAAAGTTAAAGAGTTAAACTCCACTTCAGAGCCAAGTGCAACATTAAGAACTTTCATTGTTTGCATGTTTATTACAAATCTCAAATGAAGAGTTATTTAAATGTTACTCCCATTCACACCCCACAAACAAACAGATTTCAGACACAATCCAACAATAAAAACACACAACATGACTCTTGCATCGTGTAGTTAAACAAGTATATCAGCCATGAATGTAGTCTAATTAATGTGAGTCATTGTTTCTGGTAAAAGAACACTGTCCTTCAGCATAAAATAGGGAAATATGACTGAGAAAAATGTTAGCAGCACAGCAATTAAATTGATTTTTGCCTCACGGCAAAATTGCAATGATTTTTCTGTCTCCTTGGCAACTGATATGACAAAGTTTCAAGCCAAAGTAAGTCAGGTACCTTCAGTTACAAAGAGACTCTTTCTTACAATTAAGCATATTCTCCATATTTTGTTCAGTGAGGGCAGACCTGTACCTCAAATTGTCTTTTCCTGTATTTTTACAGAGTTAATCCTTCAGGTCACAGCGAACAGGCGGACATCAGACTTTTCCAAAAGTCCAAGCATCGTAATAGAAAAGTGTATTTTTTCTGACTCTGTTTTAGGCAACTTTTGCTCGATTTTAGATTAGATCAGTTTATGCAATTGAATATCATTGATGGATGGTACCAGCAAACAGTGTGATCAATTCAAAGCCAATTAATTCCTTTCCAAAGGCAAGGCTGAATGGATAAAAATCTCTGAAATACCAGAAAACCCACCAGATAAATCTAATGAAATTTTCCAACATGTCCAATTACTGCTTGAATTTTTTCTTCAATTTCCATCAAATTTCAATAGAAAAATTTAACCAGGTATCTTGCTAATCCTTGCAGCAATGTATCTAGTGGTGACACGGGCAATGGTGGTGACACGGGCAATAGTGGTGACACTGGCAATGGTGG
>CM070032.1:55567679-55593864 GCA_036250615.1 Ptychadena robeensis
GGGGGGGGGGGGGGTTGGGAGAGAAGATGCCGAAGAATCCAACTGCCAGCATGTTGCATTGGGGACACCGGGACAGCGCAAAATTGTAAGTATGCGCTGCCGCAGCCCTGATGTTCACTGGACGGCACCAACTTGCGCTGGACAAGATGGTGTCATCCTAAATGCTAGGGTGGTTAAATAAAGATGGCATGGCTGGAAGAAACAGCAGGTAAGTAGAGTTTTTAGGATAGCGGAGTGTTTTTTTTTCACTTTAGATTCACTTTCAGATTATTATTCTTTCTGTTCAGTTTTTTTTACTGTGTATAGCAATGCCTTCAAATCAGGCTGTAGACTTGTCTGCGGTTCACGCCTAAGGTGAGGGTGGGTAAAGGATAAAGTTTTAACTTACTTGAAATAAGTGACAACTCTCAAAAACAAAGAGGTTCTAAGCAGCATTCTTCTTGGATGATTGCTTGGTTTTTAGAAATTGGAGGCCACTGATTTTAAGGCTCCTCCATATTGACTAAGGTCCAGCCAAAGGTTTCGGAACGTTGTAATCGGCACAAGTGCTGATAATAAGGCAGAACACAGAAAGAAAACTCAGCTGTTGTGTCCCTTATTGCCCCTCCTCTCTTCTTCTCTGTGACAATGCAACACCAAAACGGGGAGGTAGTGCGACATCTGTCAGAGCAGCGACATCCAAGCAAAATACCTGATCACTCTCTGTATAGAAAAATGCACACAGATGTTTTTTCCCATTGAAAACTATTATATGTGAGTGGTGACCCTTTGGCTACTCACAATATTGCACTGAATTAACTCCTGGAAGCCTGGTAGATAAATATGGACTCTATTATACAGGTCCAGGTGACAGCAGGCAAGTATATATTTTTGGGTTTGTGGTATGCCACTTTAATGATGGCTCAGAGGTTTGATTTATCCTGGTTATGTTTATCATTGCTTGTGGCTTAGATACGGATCTGGTATGTCTGCCTTCTTAATGCCAGGGGATTTCAAAATTCATATTTATTTTTATTTTCATAAAATCAGACTCTTATACTGCTAGACTTGTCGTGAAATGAAAGCTATAAATATAACACAAAATTAGCAGCTCCCATGCCCAACAACAGTACCAAGGCCAACCAAAGAAAAAGTTTAGATGCTTTTGTCAAACTTTTTCCCAATATTCCTCACTGTTTATTTGGCACTTTAGCTATAAAAAAGTGTGAATGCCAAGCGAAGAAGCTAGAAGAGTTAAGATGCTGCTTTCATCTCATACCAGTAGAAGACAGCTTGTGAGGTGGAGGTATGGGGGGAGGCTGCCAGCTGCTCAGCTCTGAACTACAAATTACTATGTCAGCCACCAGGCTATTTACAAGCACAAAAATACTGAACGATTTTCATGTCGTGCATCTGTGTTGTGAATGAGGCTGCATGACTAAAGCTTCCAGTCACATCTATTAAGGGATTCAGCGTGTCAAAATAGGGATCTAAACTTTCTTTTTTTAAATGACATTTTGGAGATGCCTAATTTTACATAATTTTCAAATTAATAAAGTTTCTCATATGCATAAAATGCTAGAACCCCCCCCCCCCTTTCCCCCTCAGAAGCAGGCAGCCTGTGCAGACAGGTTGATTCCTCAGCCCAGATGGATCTCAGATCAGCCAAAAAATCTAAGTGTATATGGGGGGCCTAACATAGTGTGGTGAGAAACAAGATAAAGAGACGAGGTCTAGCACATCATGCTTATCCAGTCGCTTATGTATCAATAGCCAGAGCAGAAGCAGAGGCTGCTAAATGTTTAGAGGTTTGCTTGAAGTTCTCAACTTATGGTAAGTAGCAAAATCAGTAGCATTAGAAGCATACAAAGCTGCAGTAAACTTTGAATATTATGTTAGTGAGAAGCTTAATATTCATACTGTCGCAGACTCCCAAACTGCCACCCAGCGTACTGGAGAACATATCCAAAAACATTCATGAGTACTCATCCAAGAAGTACTAAGCATAGAAACAGAAAAGATGCAAAACAGCGACACAGTTTTGTCACCTTTCCAAATCATCATTTTGCCCCTACAGAATTCTCTGCAGCAGAGTGCCACTTGCCAAGAGGCTTTAGCCACTAGAAAAACATCACTTTTTGTCCCTCAAACAGGAATCCATGGTGAATATAAACAGTCCTGGCCTCCGATTAGTATAGACAAACCCACAGTCACAGATAACCACATTGGGTCGAGGGTATCAGTTTGCACAGGTGTATAGCAGTGTAAGTGTGTAAGTTTGGTGCCTCCAGTTAGCCCTTACCCAGAACAACCAGCTCACAACCAAGGTTTGTCAAATTTGGTGAGATTTACCACAGGCCTTATTAAATTTGATGATTAGCCAGAATTATAGAGCTTGGTGAGCTTCATTCAGGGGATTGGCCTTCTAGTAAAATGGCTAGGCCATGAGTCAAGCAAACAAGTGAAGTAATTAATGTGAATGACTCAGATGGATTGGCAGAGACTTGATGAGAGCTATGGGGCTCCAGAATTAACTGAGCTGTCACTATGGAAAAGAAATCACAGCTTGGAGAAACTCTCCAACAAAACAAAAATCATTGGATACTTAAGGTGCAGATACACACATTGATTTTTGTTTTAAGATCGCCAATAAAGATCGATTTTTTGGTTGATTGGACCTTTATCGAATATTTGTAATTAGTTTGATCGAGGTAAACGTAATCGATATTGGACTAAATCTTGATCAGAACTGTATCAGACATGAGAGCTTTGTGACTTGTTATTGTTACTTGCACAGTTGCAGTTGCACTGAAAACCAGTGATGTGTTGGAATCATGCTGTAAAAACTCTGATTGCATTTAGATGATATGTGAATATAATGTTTCCATTTTAATTTGTGTACTTCTATCAGATTATTGTAATCTACCTTGTGGTAGAAATATGTAATCCATGTACATTTTAATCATATTTTTACACAATAAAAGTTATTTATTTGACATACTTTAGCCTAAAAAGTCCCCTTGTCCCCTTTTGGGAACATCCTAAGGGATTAATTTCTTCTTTATCGATTTAATAAGAACAAAGGCTGTATGAGCTATGAATAAGATACATATTACATTTGCAGGGCATGAACTCCCTTTAAGATGAGAAATTTGCCCTTACTATGGATAAATGACAGCCATCATTTTGGCACCCCATGATGGTAATGATAGGCCTCCAAATAACAGACAAACCATTACAACAAGCCTATTGCTTGGATTGCTGGTTCCTGTGTCCTGTTTTCATAGACAGCACACTTCAGAAAACTATGTCATTAAGCTGTCGGATCTGCTGGGAACGTCTTCAGAGATACTGGCACCTGGAATCATTACAGTCACACTAAGAGCACATTAAATGCCATCCCAGGAAAGACCGCTACTGTTAGGAGCATTTACATTGGGCATTTGCAAAACAGAGATGTCAGAAGACACATGCTGAGTGTTAAGTATTGGAAAACAATTGTTTGTGACATGCTTTATATATTCCACTAACAGACAACTTCCAAACTGAATCGGCCTAAAGAGATCTAGATTGCTTCACCTGTAAGAGTTTGAATGCCACAGATTTCTGTAGGTCTTCTATCCCATATTGGTTAATTAAACTTGTAATCATTTACCCCCTGCCAGCAGGAAATAATGTGTCCATCTTTTCTTTTTATCAATAGTATAATGTATTACATTGATTTGTGGGCCAATTTATGGCCCGATTTAAGGATGGTGCTTACAATTTGCAGACGATTTCGCAGCAGATTGATTGCTATTAAAATGAGTACTCACCCCATATGTATCGTGGTTTTAACAAGTGCGTGCTTCCTCACTGTATCCCTCCCTGTCCTCTGTGTCAGCGTTGTGCATTGTAGATTCTGCTGCAGATGGACCTCCCTGTTCTTGATTGAGCCTGCCACGTTTCCTGCAAAACACAGCGGACTCTTGGGCTTAGACAGGTAAGTGGGGAAGGGTTTGCTTTTGGTGTTTTACCATCTAATGGGCAACTCATTGTATCTTGTTATTTTGGCTTTTGCTCTACTTTAAAGTAAACCTGTGCCTGGATAATGATCACTAATGAAGTAAACTAGAGTATACCAAACCAGAAGTAAAGGCATTTTAAAGCAAGCTCCTAATAATCTCTGTTTTCAAAGTTTAAAACAGAGGAACTAAACTACAGGAAAATCACCAACATTTACATAATGTAATATCAACAGGCCTAGGTACACCTGAGACAAATTAACAATGAAAGAAAGTTTGATTTGCTGTACACCTGAGCTGCCAACTCATGGTCAGTCAGTGATTCAGAAACACCAACCAAGCATGCAGTGTGTTTCAAATAAAAAGTCAATAATGGCTGTTTACCTAATGTCTCAGTAACAGGTCACCTTATGCACAATGTGTTATTATAAGTACTACTTTCATGTTCATAGCAAACATATTTCAAGCAGTTCAGTGTGTTTTGGTATGTTTCCATTTTTATGTTTTGATTTGAACATTAAAGAAAGAAACCCTATCCATATCTGATCTACCTTCACAGGAAAGGCAAAAAACAGCATCCACTGGGGTGACTTTAATTACTTTTGTTGTTCAACGTAACATCCTTGCACTGGCTTAGCGGGTACAGTAAGGCCCTGTCTGTGATTTTCTCATACCAGTCCCATATAATTTAACAATGAAATAATGTCAGAAATTTTCTTCATCCCAAAAATTATTAAGTAAGTGAATAGGCAAAATAAATCTGGTAATACTCGATGAGGGAGCTCACTCATTTTGCTCAGTCAAGATGATGAATTTATGAATACTAAGACAATCAGGAAACATTTCTGACTGTCTGTTACGATGGTAAGAAGAAGAACAGCCTCTTGACAAACTGGTACATTTTTTATATTTCCTTATTTTACTGTTTAATGATTTCACATTTTATGCTATAAGGTAAAAATCTCAAGAGCAGTCTACTCTAGTCTACACCCATGTTACCTGCTCTGTACAGAATGAGATTTTATTGAAATATGATTCTGATTATCATGCAAAATAAATTAACAGTAACATTAAAACCTAAGTCTTTGCTACAAAACAATTCAACAGAGATGTTGAAAACAAATCCCTGAACAGCAATACATTTTAAGGGGAAGTAGGTTTCAGTTATCAAGTACTATGCATTCAAACACAAAAATCAGTACAATGTAAAACCACAAAATCTGTACCTGGCACTTTATTCTTTTAAGCAACGATATTGAATTGGATATCCATTAAAACCTTTTTATGCATACACAGTATTTTTGGGACTATAAGACGCACCAGACCATAAGAGGCATCCTGTTTCTAGCAGGAAAAACTGAATTTTTTTTTAAATGTTCTAATCAGTTGGAAAATCCCCTGCAGTACCCAGATTCTGCACTCTTTGTGTCCCTTCTTTCCAGCTGTGAACGGAGCGGTGATGGTAACTAACTGTCAGACATATGTGAAAACTGCTGGCTGGCAGTTTCCATGTATGATTCTTTGCTGTACTGCTTCTATCAGCAAGGCTCTGCTGGTAGAAACAGTACAGTACAGATGAGGGATCTGGCTGTGGCTGCATCTCTCATCTGACAGCTGGGGGAAGCTGGCGGGAAGGCAAGGTGCGACCACCCTCAGACGAGCGCCCACGGGGGTCGCGCAATAAGACGTAGGCACTATTTCCCCCAATTTTGCGGTGAAAAAGTGCCTCTTATGGTCTAAAAAATACGGTAATCTCTACCACACTTCATATCCAGGAATCTTATTCCACCATTTCCTCATTAAGCTTAACAGATTTAAACCTTACATTAAGGAACGAATGAGGTTCAGGAGGTAAGTATGTTCAATATGAAAATAGTGTCAAGAACACAGAGGATTGTCCTCAAACTAGTATAAGAAATGTTTACAGATAACCTTAAAAACAGTATTCGTTTTGAAGTGGTGCATACTTTATTTTATCCTTCTGTATTGTTCTTTTTGCCAAAATCTTTCAATAAAAACGTATTGGTTAAAAAAAAAAAGTATTAGTTAACTGAAACTGTAGTTAATGCTTAAATATATTACCAATAAGATAACTTAAAAAAGCGTTGGACTATAATAGATCTATACTAAGGCCACAGAATAAAAAAACAACCCACAAGTCAAAAAGCAATACATCCAGTGACGGCTTCAGTTACCTACCTTTACCTCTTATGCAATTATAAATTATCCTTTGACATTAGCTCGTTTGCAGCATAAAGACCTCCATTCTTTAAATTGTAAGTTCCACCCATTCACCAGTCATGAAAATGCTTCATAGGCCACCAAGATAATCACATTGTACCAGCTGCTATTGTAGGTAGTGCTTATTATCATTGTTTGCCATTAGGGATGGACCGAACTGTTCGCCGGAGAACAGTTCGGCGGCAAACGAGCATGTTCGCCCATCCTCTCGCCGGCGGACAGTACGGGTGTTCGACCCGCCCCGTTCGCCGACGAGAAGAAGATCTAAATTCTTCCTCCGGCAGGATCAGAACCTGCGAGATCGTGCCGGAGGAAGAATCTTTTTACTACAAGACCGGGCATGCAGCCGGTCTTGTAGTGAAAAATCCAGCTTGGAGCAGGAAGTGGCGTCAGTGACGTCACATCCTGCGCCCGTAACCAGGAACTATGCGTTCCAGGTTGCGGTCCAATGACCGGATGTGACGTCACTGACCTCCTAGAGGCGGGGAATTTGAATGTGTCCGCGAACAGGGCGGACGGCGGACTTATTTAAAAGTCCGACCCGCCCGTTCGCGGACAGTAAATGGCGATGTTCGCCCATCTCTATTTGCCATTACATTTTCTTAATCTAATGCAGTGCTACATAGCACATTGTATGGTTTTAAACCCCCTGGCAGCCCAATTACTTCTTACAATTGTGTCCTATATAATATAAGTGGTACGAACAGCAACATGCGGGAATACCACTAGTTAGGTTATAAAACCATTCCTAGGAAATGGAGATAATGACTAGACTTTGTCAAAGTTGTTCGGATGGATAACTTTGTGAGATTGCAAAGCCCCTGAAAATTGTATCATCAGCAAACTTGCTGGAGATGTAGTGATGGGTTGGGGAAACATTTGAAAAAAAAGTATTGCTTTATACGTCTTTTTGCATATATAAAGTTTGAAGTTGAAGTTTCGCATTGAGAATTTTCAATGTGATTTTTAATGTATGCAAAAATAATTTGTGTTAGAGCATACTTTCTTTATGGTAGTAAACCCCCAACCCTTCTACATCTCCAGCATGTTTGGTGATGATAGCATACCCAGTACCTTTGCAATCAACTCACAAAAATAAATCTCTAACAACACTTTCTAAAGCTGGGCATACACGTTCCAATTTCTGATCCAATCCCCAATCCGATGCCATGCACGCTCCCGCATCCCTTAAGGATCAGGTCATGCAGAAATTGGAAGCAGCAACCAACGAGGATTGGGCTGAAATCAGCCATCTCTGTTATCCGACAGGACGGTAAATTTTAGCCCGATCCCATTAGTTCGGCTGGGGACGGCAGCCCCCAGCCGAAGTAATGAGCTGCACATAAAGAGTGCCGGACGACTCTTGGCACTAGCGGGCAGGCGTGATGACTTCATCACACCAATCCTAGTGCAGAGAATCGCATAAGGAATAGACGGTAAATCGTACCGTCTATTCCCAGCTTAAGGACTTTCACGTTTAGTCAAACTGATAAAATATCTTCTGTTATAGAACTTTTACCTAGAATACCCTCTTCCAAAACAAACATATTAAGTGTCTTTGCAACATTAACTCTGAAAATTAAGCTATCTGTAATATTTTATGATTAATTACTGTAGAAAGATTTCCTGTAATTCATACATCTTCTTTATTTACTCCATTAGGAAAGGCAGAAGGATATACTAACAATAAAATCCCTAAAGACATTAACATTTATATTTGATGCCAGAAGATCAGTTCTGTTTGTCTAGGGTACAAATTTAGACAGAGTGATATCATAGTTAAGGTCCTACACAAATGCTACTCCATCACTTAATCTAATTTTATTTGTAACACCAAATATCCTTTGAAGGATAAATGGACATCCTCAGTGCACATGTCATTTTCTAAACTTGCTTGCCATAACCGAGCCTTCACGTTTGCCAAGACTCTCCCCCACCCGGTATGTTTACATTACAAGGCCGGGTCCTGGCTATCTTGATGGAAACCTACATGATACCACTAGGGAGTCCTGGGGTGTCAGGACCCTGGCACTCAAGTTGGCAGATAACCAAAGACATGGAACCCCTTCTATCAATCAATTATGAATATTAATAACATATGTTACCCATCAGGGAAATTCCAGAACTTGCTAGTGCTTCTACAACAAACATAGATAAAGTATTCAGAATACAAGTCCATTACATTACACTACCATTCAATAACATCCCCTAAGATGGGGTTTGTTTATATGTGTATGTTTGTATAATATGTATTGTTTATGTTTATTATGGTTGTCTCTAATGCCTTTTTTGTTCAGCTGTTTGCCTATAAACTCTAAAAATGGACAGAATTAAGTTACAGGATTTGCCTTGATATACTTCAGGGGTATTTGTTACTCATTTTTATGATGGCCAAATTTCTGACATGTCTTACCAATCTGTGGTAACCAGGGTAGATATGACCCTGTTTTTTCTTATACTTTTTACATTTAAATATCAAAGCAGACATAGATACATTTTTAAATGTGTTTTTCTTACACTTTTTACATTTAAATATCAAAGCAGACATAGATAATTTTTTTTAATGTATTTTCCTTATTAATGGCTTAATATACACTGCCTGGTCAAAAAAAGTCTCCACCAAAAAAAGGTCACACACTTATATTTCGTTGGACTGCCTGTTGCTTTGATAATGGCATGCATTCGCTGTGGCATTGTTACAATAAGCTTCTGCAATGTCAGAAGATTTATTTCCATCCTATTTTTACCAAGATCTTGCATTGGTGATTGTAGAGTGTGACCGCTGCGCAAAGCCTTCTCCAGCACATCCCAAAGATTCTCAATGGAGTTAAGGCCTGGACTGTGGTGGCCAATCCATGTGTGAAAATTATGTCTTAAGCTAGCCATACATATCTGATCGATTCCGGCAATGTCAGCGGGAATTGGAGGTCCGATCGATCAGCCAATTAAGTCTGTCCGATCGCTACATACCACCTTGGCCCACGAATTCCTGGACGATTCCGTGTCCAGTCGCTAACTTCACAAATGGCAACTCCCCCTGATGTGTGCTGAATCGGATCAGAAAGACCAACATGTTGGTTCTCTGTCCGATCCGATTCTGTGCCCCCGATCAATCAGACATGATCGATCGGACAAGGTGGGCTTCACGCAATTCCGGGACGACCGTTTTGCGTGCACGCGCCCGGAATCGATCGTCCCGGAATCCGCTGGAAAACGGACCCGTGTATGGGGACCTTTATGCTCATGCCTGAACCACTGTTTCACAATCCTGGCTTTCCGATTTATCCTGGCATTGTCATCTTGGAATATGCCTGTGCCATCAGGGAAGAAAAGTATATTCAGGTAGTCAGCTGGCCTCATTCTTGGAGTACACACTGTTGCCGAACCTAGACCTTTACCTATTTGCTTAGTTAAATCCAGGTTTTAGTTAAAATTTTCGCATGCGGGAGTGATTGGAAAATTCGCATTGGCGAAAAATTGCTGGAGTTGTAGAGAAGGGTTGGGGAAACATTTGAAAACAATAAGTTTTGCTCTAACGTGTCAAGTTTGTGTATAAATTGGGTTTAAATCTCAGCTCTGATTGTAAAGCTCTGCTACTATGTACACTGATTCTTCTATTATAAGTCAAGCTCATACAGCAAATCCAAATTTTCCACCTTATGTGAATTTTTTACCTTATGCAAATTTTTGGCTTTATGCAAATTTTTTAGTGTTTTATGCGAATTTTTGGCATTATGCAAATTTTCGACTTTAGACATTTTGACTCGAAAAAAGTTAAAATTTCGCAGTCGAATCGAATTTTATTCATTTCGACCATCTTTATTCTTTATATGATGTCATCTAAGAATTACAATTTAATGAGAATGATGCCATTCAATTCAGTAGTTTAGAGTTACTAATGCCAGTGAAACCATTGCAATAAATTGGTAACTTTTATGTTGTACACTGTATACAATATGAGGAAAGTCAGCTTTTGGGTCCACTGCGACAGTTCCTTTTTTCTTATCACATCTACTAAAGAAAAACTGCACTAAAATGAATAGAAGTCTAAAATCTGTAAAGATAAGTGGCACTGCCAACTTTATCCCTCCTCTTCACAAAAAATTTACTCACAAGACACAATAGTCCTGATTCAGTAAAGATCAAGGTACATGCAAACTGCAATCTTAAGTTGTCTTAATTGTTTAAATTGTTTAGCTGTCTTGCTAATCTACTCACCAAGGACCTCTGCATCTTCCACTCTCTCCTTTTTCATAGAACTGAATGTTCTGGAAATGATCAGTGAAGATCACTATATTTCACACCATTTTGTAATCAACATCAGTGTATGATTTTCTAGCTAGATCGAGGGAAAAACTTTCCCTATGTTTATATATCCATTTACTCACATGATCCTGCGTTGTAATACATTGACTTTTTTATCAGCCCCAATTAGAGACCAATTCTATGTCAGTTGTATGCTGTACACATTGCATCATATGAGTTCAAAAAGTACAAAAAGAACAGTAATTACTATAATAATAAATTAAGATGACAAAGAGTAGACCAAAGGGTTGAATCTTGTTAGAAAAATGCACTGTTGCACATGGCTAAAAGCAATGCACACAGATATAATTATACTGTAATACAAAGCATACACGCACTTCCAGCAGAACAAAAAATTTACCTTGTGGACGGCAGAACATATGTGTACCTTGGGGACAGATGCGCCCCCTGGAAAAGAATTGTGTAATCAATCTGAAAGAATAATTCTCCCATCACCTGTTTATTCACACCAGACTGTGACATTACTTTCAAAGAAATATATTACCATAAAAAATGAAGCACTTTACATGGTAGAAATCCTATGCATTCAGTTTTCTTCAACGTAAATAACAAAGGAATAGTGTGTTAGTTAAATTATTTAGAACACCAATTGATGGAGTTGGCTTTTACAACATTTTACACTTCCTTTAATAACTGCAGTCATTTAGCTATGCAGTCAGTTCAGTACCTGGGTGGGCCCTGTAGTATGTGACACAATGGTACATTGCCAAAAAACGGCACTTGTAAATGCATTAATTGCGACAGCACTGCACAGTGTTTCTGGGTACTGATGTAATAAATCATGAATATTCATGATTAGGAAGATATAGCACTATATTCAAGACTATCTCAAATTCTCAAAGTACCAATATACGCAATAAAAATTTGCAATTAGAATATTCACAATCAACACTAGTAGTGATGTTCTTGGTGAACAGCACGGGTGTTCGACCTGCCTTGTTCACCGGCGGGAAAAAGGTGATGATTCTTCCACTGGCCAGATCAGGAGCAGAAAGATCCGGCCAGTAGAAGAATTCTTTCATAGAGAACCTGGTATCTAGTGAAAGAAAGCCGGTTTAAACCAGAAGTGAAGTCATGTCCAGATATCGAAACCGGGAACTGTGCACCTGTTCGTGGATGGACCTGGCCGTAGTTCAGCCATCACTAACACTAGTCATATGGTGAGTTGCCATTGGAGGGTATGTGGTTAAATAGGCATTGAACTATGCAACATCCCCAAGAAATGTAAAACCATTTTGAGCAAAACTGTTTTTGCTCAGAAACATTTCTATTCATATGGTTTTGTATATGCTAACCATAGCTGAAATCCATAAATCCATAAACCAATAAATCAGTTAGAGAGTAAAATACCCAACCTCCATGGTCAGTGAGAATTCTTGCATTTGAGGTTCCATTTGGAGAAAAAATACCTCAGTGTCAATGGGAGAAAAAGAGCTCAATTATATCATGAAGAGAAGTATTAGTGGCCATTGGGAGTAAAAAAATTACCTCATTCTTGGTAATAGTAAAAGTAAAAATAATGCTCCAACAATGGTGCAAGCAAAAGTTAAAATATTAATATCAATATTGGTGTGAACTGTAAGAAAGCCACATCATTGATACAAATAGGGGAAATGTTTTTTCCCCAGAGTTGGTTCAGTAAAAGGAACAAAAAGGCCCAAAATAGGGAAAAATTACCCATGACCGATGCAGTATTTAGAATGCTCTAGAAGTTGTACTTTCACTTATCTGTGGAGTTGCCTTGTGCTGAATCCTGGCTCTAGCATTTATTTTGGGTCCAGAACAATGTAGACACCATGTAAAAGTAGATTACCTAAAATACTCTACCTAAAAATAAATACATGCTACCACTCTGCAAACAGGATCCCAAGAGATAAATGAGAAGATCTTAAAGTCACCCTATGCAAACCTGCTGAGAGAAAGTAAGAGTAGAAGTAAATCTACGCTCTAAAATACTATTATGTCACTGCCTCATCATCAGTTAAACATTGGAGTGTTTTCCATAACTGTATCAGGACAAAAACCGATTATATATATATTTTGTTTATATATATATATATATATTTAAGTTTATATATAAGTTTTTGATTGATTGGTTATGCTTCACCATATTAATTCATTCTATAACATTGCTGAATACAAAGTTTGCATACATGTGCATATTTACTGTTTGCATTTCCTCAAGGATCATAATCATCAAAAACAATAAAATGTCAATAAAAAAGACAGAAGTTAGAGTTACATATCCAGTACAGTTATATACTATAAAATATTAAGTGAGATATTCAGTTTTTATTTGATTTTCACACATTCCTTTCACTTATGCTTGATATATCATATATAATATTTAACATATGTATGGGATTAATATATGACATTTGTAGAAGGGGTTTTTATTTGCAATGGAAAAGCTTTAATAAATAACAGGTATTTTTCTATGTAGTTGCAAATATTAATCTCAAGAACATGTCATGGAACATAATCTGTTACAAATATCACACAAGGCTTTGTTGATGGCAGATTGCACTGGTAAGAAAAACATTACTGGCCTCTGGTTGGTGCAGAATTGTGCTATGTGCTGGTCAGTAGTGATGGCTGAACGTCAACCGTGGGTGGTTTTTTTCATAATCTTTCCACAAATACCCGTGGTTCACAAGTGTTAGCGCCAGTTGGCAGACCATGATATTCATGGTGAACTGACTGCTGAGCGAACTGTTTGGCCATCTCTTCTGGTTAGCAGTCAAAAAGTCTAAAAGGATGCAATCAAAGGAAAAAGAAAGCATATCTATTTAATTCAAAGGTGTTACATATGGAAAATGTATTAAGAACATAACACACATGGTCTTTAGTGAACATGGACGTGGCGATTCCCGGCAGTAGTTGCAGGCGATTGACCGGCGTCACGCCAAGCGCATGGTGGTCGGTCGTCCGCAAATACAGGGGTGTCCACCTTGCAGTTTCGACCCAAATAGCCTTCAGGTTGGTACTTTTTGTGGCCGATCCTGTTGTAGGCAGTTAATGTGGAGGGGGAATCTCCTCCCCCAACAAGTTAATTGGCTATAATCTGCCAGTGTTAGTGGGGCACACAGGATTCCCGTCAGTTCTGTAGCCAACTCATCACAGCACGGTGACGTCAACATGCTGTAATGAGTCTGCTACAAAGTTCCTTGGTTTTGTGGAAGCAAAACAAGCCCAAATCATCACCCCCACCGTCAATGAGAAGGCTTTGTGCAGGGGTCAGACTTTATCATCATCAATGAAAAAAAAAATTGATGGATATAAATCTTGTGACATTGTAGAAGCTTATTGAAACAATGCACCAGCTAATACATACATACTGTAATCAAAGCTAATGGTGATCCAACTACTGTGTGACCTTTTTTTTTTGGTGGCCACTTTTTTGGGGGGACAGGCAGTGAATGTTGCCTATATAAATAAGCGATAAATAATAATAATAATAATAATCACAGTACTCAGGATAAGTGTACAATGCAGCAGTTAATAGCTGAAAACTACTGCCTGACTGACAGGTTATCCACTTTTAAAAAAAGGACATAGACACAATGTTACATTATTTGCATTTATACATTTTCTCTGTTTTATTTACTCAAAAGCACTAGTTTAAATCTGCAGCTAAAGCAGTTTCTTATCTGTAGTAAAAAGTCAATTCAGCTGGATTCTGTGATTTTTTGCTAGTCATCTGGCTTTTCCAATTCAGTATGATATATACAATGAAATTATATATAGGATCGAGTGACATCGAATCGCTATATTGTGGGGTGGCTAGTCCCCGAGACTTTCACGGCACAGATATCAATGACACAGATGTGAAAAATAAATAACGATACAATTTATTGGTAGGCACTGAGACATATACATTGGGCAAAAAAAAACACCAACCATGGGTACAACCTATGGGTATAAACTCACCTTGGACTTGACATCGAAAAAGTCATTATGGAAGCGCTAATGTTTTTATCTATGTGGACTTGTAATTAATGGTTTTTTTTTGCCCAATGTATATGTCTCAGTGCCTACCAATAAATTGTATCGTTATTTATTTTTCACATCCGTGCCATTGATATCTGTGCCGTGAAAGTCTTGGGGACTAGCCACCCCACAATATAGCGATTCGATGTCACTCGATCCTATATACAATTTCTTAGTATATATCATTAGAGATGTTGGCACCAACCTAATTTCCCTCTGGTTCCACCATAAGTAATTAATTGATATATACAATGTTCTTTCAGACAATTAATAAAAATATCATCTGCATGAGGTCAGGGTGTAAATAGATGCTGATGATTGCTGATTGCATTTGAATGATTAAAGGTGTGAAATGTTATAAAGCCATGTCGGGAAAGGTGCTTAAAAGAATCTCGTTTGGCAGTTTGGTTTTACTTTGATTGTTTTTTTTTTGTCAATTGTTGTTTGTTAATTTGGAAAGAAAAAGGTTTCTTAATATATTTGTAAAAACATCTGCAATGCTTTGTATCTGATTAATAATTTTCAATAATATATTTAAAACAAAGAATTTTTTCTACAGTCATTCTCAAGCTTGTTTTGATCAATGTAGAAAAACATATATTATTTAGGTCTGTCATACTTGGTCTATATTTTTGTATTGCATGAAAAATTATGTTTGCAAGCCAACACAGAAGTAAACCTTGTCTGCATATCTATTTATTTTTTTAATATTAAGAAAAGAAAATTATTTGCCAACTACTAGGTCCCTGTCAGAAATGTAACAATTACTCTGATCCATAGGAAGTATATAGCACTGGTTAGAAAAAAATATTTTAGTTACAATTATGAATGTAAGACAGATGTTTGCTATCTTTTTCAATTATTATGGTATGCAAAGTTGAGCTCTTGTATTCTAGAATTAAAAATGATACATCCAGATGATGTGGAAACACTATATATTTAAAAAAGTTAATATTATACCTGGTATTTGCAAGAACAGAGACATGCCAGTCCTGGGATCATACAGGTTTTTGGTTATTCATTAGACAAATCAGGCATAATGAACTACAGTTCCCACTATCAATAAATACAATGAAAAGCACATGTATTTCATCTTCACGGCAGGCAGTGCCTGAACCCCAAGAGGGATGTCTGGCTGGCAGCGTGTGATGCTTCATTATTTTTGATTTTGAGTATGTGATATGTTGTCAGATATATTTCTCATGGTTGAAGATGTTAACATATTTTTCATTTACATAAAAGCAAGAAAAGTGAAACTGCATGCAAAATGCATTACAGAATGTTTAAGACGTGTTGACTTAATTTTGTCAACAATATGCGCATGATTTGCAGGCGTATTTGTAAAATGTACAGTGGAACAATCGCAATAATTTTTCTATATGTTTAATAAGGGGAGGCTTTGGACTATGAACCTATAAAAACCATTCTGACAATGTCTAGAAAGATCACCCCTTAGTTCTGTTACCAATTTTGCATGTGCCGGTTCTAGAAATTTGGGGGCCCTATGAAAATTTCTTGGATGGGGCCCCCCGTTGGCGGACACAAGCGGCGTGCTCGCAGAGTTCTGTACTGTATGGACACACTCCTGCTCACCTATACACCCCCCCTATGTGGCAGGCCACATGACTCTGTGATCGCACTCTGATTGATGAGACACATGCAACGTGGTATTGGCGAGGTATAGAGCAGGTGCTGTTTCACATTCTGCAACTAGATGTCGCATGGACAATATTCGTAATAAATAATGAATTTTCTAATTTAATTAGAATATTTGGAAAACAATCCGCAAAATGTTGGAAATTTGAATACTGCCTGTGCTGCTCATCACTAGAAGCTTTGTGAGTACAAACATGCATGAGTGGAGGGAATTAGACAGGTCCCGAAGCAGTGCACGATTGGCCCCATACAGTAATTCATAGTAGGATGTGATAACTAATTATTTAAGTTGGGGAGAGCATGAAAAGCCAAAGTTTGATTGAAGATCCTCAACCTCCTCCGGGGGGTTAGAGATGTTAAGGGCACAATATGATCATTTCATTAACTTTAAAGCCTGAGATAAGGCTCAGGGTGGCAAATTAATTAGGTAAAGTGACATGGGGACAACCAACCCCCTTTTATTTCTAAAAGCAACTGCAGATGAAACCTGACATGTAGTATGGTTGTTATTCACAATTGCCTGGAAATGGAAAATTGCCTTTTTTTGTCTTGGGTGGCTTTTTGGTTGAAATTCAATGCAGCAAGGTCTGGCTCAAAACTATTATCACACAACTTTGAGAATAGTGATTTAATTATGAATGCATTAGGATTTGGTATGCAGCATATGCTATGAGTGCAAGGCCAGGTAGTTGTAAGCATAGCGTATAGTTCTCCAAAGACAATGAAGAGCAAATACAAAATCTCATAGGTAATACAGTGAATATATTATTATTTAGGATTATTATTAAAATTTTTATATAAACCAAGTGACTGGTTCCCTTTATTTTATGCATTTTACATAATCACATAATCCACATATTTGACTAAAAACCTCACTGGCAATGTCCTGAAGGCTCCCTCTGGTTCTGACCTTCACTTTCAGCTGGTAACATATTTAATGTCAGAACTCCAAAAATGTAACATACTTTGTGTACAAATAATTTCCAATTTCATAGCTCAGTGATATTCAAAGTCACTGCCATCCTTCTTACAAACATGTTTTCCCTTAAGTCTATCAAATGCTCAGCCTTACAGCGTGATTTATTTTACAGACAGAGTAAATGTTAACTCCATCTCCTCAAATACCCTTTTGCAAAATAATTTAATTTAGGAATTGGAAGACACTTCTCAAAATACACAACAATTAAATCAGTGTATGATTTGTAAGAGTTCAATTTACCAAGCTACATTTCTGCATCCTAACTAAAGTTAGGCATGCACGCTCCAAAACTCCCTCGATAGATGAGGGACTGACTGCAGCGTGATGACGTCAACACACTGCAGCTGGCAGCTCTAAGGATCGGAGCGCAACTTTTGTGTGGCGGACCAGGATCGGCCGGGAATTTACCGACATGTTGGATCACCGTGCGATCAGACATGTGGGAAGATTCTGGTTGATTTGACCAGGTGGACGCACTCGATTTGTGGCCGAGCTACTGCCGGGCGATCAACTGGAACACGCACGACAGTCGAACGGCTGAAAAAATGGATGGGAATCGGCCCATGTTTGTCTACCTTAAGCAATAATGGATAAACCTGAAGAATCATTGTACAGGTTGTAAGCACTGGCAGGCAGGGGTATAGAAGTTGTATATACATCACATGCATGTAGTAAGGAGCTCTTTAAATCATTACCCTGGAATTTGAACACTTTGTATGGCTCCATCCCTAGGCTTAGTAAGTGGCTTGAATGATTTTTTTCTCAAGGAGATACAGGCCAGGAGTGTGAGGACCTCGGCTGTCCCAGGTATCACCTGCTGGTGGCACTGTGCTAGTGCTTGCCATTGTTATTTCCCTGGTCACCAGAAGGTGAATTCCTGGAAGTATGGGCTGGGTTGAGGACACCTGTTTAGTTAGCCTGAGGGTATATAGGTTTGCCTCACCCTCACACACTTGACTGAGCATTGCTGATGCTGATGATTATCTAATCTGATGTTTGTCTGGGATCTCCTACGTTTATCTGTTGTGAATATTTCTGAACCTGTACCCTGGATTATCTATGCTCAAAGCTGAACCTGTTCCCCAACACCTGTTAAAATAGGTTCCTAATCAACTTGCTTTCATCACATTCCTCTGGTGTCAGAGTGTGCTGGTCACCCCCCTGTCCAGATCGCTGACAGAATGCTCAGGCCCAATGGCCAGTGCAGCACACACTGGGTTCCTCTGATGAACCTTTTTGTTTGCTGGGATCCCTTCTTAGACTTGGCCAAAGCCTGGGTATGTACCCTAGATTCTGCCCCCGTATCTGCTACAGATGCCACCCTGCCACCCATGTCTGCTTCAGACGCTGTCCTGCACCCCGTGTCTACCCCAGAGGCCATTCTGTACCCCATGTCCACTCTGGTGATCCTCCAGTGAACTGACCGAGCATGGTTTGCGATCTCAATGGGACCTGTGGGCAGCCTTAGTTGTACTCGAGTCAGTGAGTGGTGGCTGAGGGCCTACATACACTAAGGCAGCAGGCACTGGGGATATATATCTATATATATATATATATATATATATATATAAAATAGATGTTATAATCGGCTATCGTTACATATTTAACCTAATGAAAGCAGCTCATCTGAAATCACATGTTTACAGGGGGAGTGGTAATTTCTTAACATGTCGTTTGTTAGAGAAGCTATAAGAAGCATTTTTCTTACTGTTTTTTTTTTATAATTGTAAAAGCGGCTTTCACCATTGTTACATATGAAGGTATTTATCATATCATACAGAAACCACTGTATTCCTACTGACAGTGACTAAATATGCTTTTTTCTAGGAGGGATAGTATCATCTTTGTTCATATAACTAAAAGTTATTTTGTTTTTTTTATCATTGCAGTGCACTTAATAAATTCCAAATACGCTGTGGGGTACTCTAGGGTACTCAAGTTAAGTTGAGAAAGTACTTTTATATGCAATATTTTAATAAATTATAACATATAAGAGTTTTAAGCATTGGATACAAAGCTATCAAAGTATCTAGAAAACCTGTCAGTTTCTTGTACAATCAACAAAAACATAAGTCCAATCACTACTTGATCGATTTTCTGTTCAATATCTTTCTTTGGTCAATGGCATGGAAATATCAAACTGTGAATAGCAACACTGTAAGTCCACAAGCTCCTCCATCATGCCATCTACTCATTTAACCTCCCTAGCTCACTGCTGAGGTCCAGATTTCTGTACCAAAAGTGCACCATAGACTTCAATGGAATTTATTAATGTTGTAGGCCTGTAACTTCCCAAAATATGTCCGTACAAGGGTCTAATAGACACCCTAAATATAATGCTTCAAACACACAATTATTAAAAAAAAAAGTACATAAATTTTTTTTATAAAAGGTATCATCTGAATGATAAAATCTCTCTTTAATACTTAGTTGGTATAAAAGATTTCAAAACAGTATGTATTCCTATTTATGTTTTGCTTATAATAACATTTTTATTACAATTGGAAATGTGTTTTGTTTTTGTTATCACTGTTATCACTGTATCTAATACAAATCCCTTTGGCACCCTCTGAAAGGGTAAACTTCAACGTGCACACCTGGAAATCACACTGGGGGCAGATGTGCTCGTTTAAGTAAACCTAATTTCCATTTTAATGTCCCCCCCCCCCCATGACAAGAATAAAGCAAGAATGAGCTGTAATCTCAACACAATCTGCAATATAGGTTTCAGCCACTGGATGTCACTAAATAGCACTTGCCATCAGAGCACAACACAAGCATGGCTGTCTTCTCTTTAGAGAGGAGGGGGAGGCGGGGGAAAGCTTTGTGCATCTCTCCTCCTGTAGTACGCAGATGCGCTTAGGAAGCAAAATAAAGGTATGCAGAGCTAGGTTTTAAACCATTTTGTGTACCAGCGTACTGCTTATGTGCACCCCTGGTTATAATTTTGCCCTATGAAACTTACAGTGCAAAACTTTTTCTACATTTTGTTATGTTGCAGCATTGTTCCAAAATAGATTACATTCTGACAACTCCTTGAGTGAATGTCCTTGAGTGGTCCAGCCAAAGTCCAGACTTGAATCTGATTGAATGTCTCTGGAGAGATTTTAAAATGGCTGTGCACTGACGCTTCCCACCCACCCTGGTGGAGCTTGACAGGTGCTGAAAAGAGGAATGTGCCAAACTGACCAAGGATAGGTTTGCCAAGCTTGTGACATGATAGTCAAAAAGACTCAAGGCTGTACTTGCTGCCAGAGGTGTGTCGACAAATTACATTATTAAAGTTGAACTTTTAAAACACATTAAAACAATGTTATCTGTAATAATGAAATGCATTACAGATAACATGGAGTGTGTATTGGGGTCGTATTAACCCCTTACCCATTCCAAATCAATTAACACCAGAGGGGCAATAAGCGCTAAACAAAGAAACCCACACTTTTAAAATACATTAAAAACTTTTATCTGTAATAATTACAGAAGTAGGATATCACATATCTTCATTGCCCTGTAAGGACAATTTGCATATAAATGTTTAGGTGAACATTAAGATTAAACAAAAGGTCTTTGGGACCTCAGTCCCTCAGAAGTAGGACATATGCTACTCCCTCAGTCTCTCAGAAGTAAGACATACTGTATGCTACTCCCTTAGTCTCTCAGAAGTAGGACATACTGTATGCTACTCCCTCAGTCTCTCAGAAGTAGGACATATGCTATTTGGCAAGAGGAATCTGGTAATACCCCTCTTAAGCTAGCAATACATGGTTCAATTGACATCAAATCGATCATCAATTCGATTGAAGTTTCCGATCATTTAATCGCATGTCGATTGTTATTGAATCGAAGTACACACCACATTGAGTATGCAATCAAAGCCTGACTTCGATTGAATTTAATCGTTTTTAAATGTAGAGTAATCAAAAAGTGATTGTCACAGAGTGATCAAATAGGGACCAATGATGGTCAGAGAGGGATCAAAAACCCATAAGTCATATCTTTGTGTTTTAATCCAGTACATTATAATCATGGCAAAAGGACACATTACATTAGGAGATGTATTCACAGAGATCACCATTTGCATTGCCATTACATCGCCATTAGATCACCATTACAATCGCCATTAGATCACCATTACATCGCCATTACAATCGCCATTAGATCGCCATTACAATCGCCATTACAATGCATGCTTGCATGGTTTAAATGACTGTATTGCATTTCCCTCCTCCCAGAAGTTATAGTATGCTAATTGATTGAATCGAATCTCAATTGGACGGGTCAAACAACAGTACAAAAAATGAGACACAATGTGGGGACAATCAATCAAAATTTTCCAACTGGTCCGATCAAATTTCGATCGAGAAAAATGACAATTAAAATCGAATTTCAACTATCGTACCATGTGGACATGCTTCAATTTTCAATCAATCGACTAAAAAAGGAGTAGTGGCCCCTTTAAGGTACATTGGGACAGGCAGAGGATTTAAAGGTAGAGCTGACCCAGGAGGCAGGTAGTACTAGGAAACCAGGAAGGAGAGCGGCAGCAAGCCTATGCTGTCTCCCCTGAGGCGAACCCGCCAATCCAGTTGGCGCCAGTATACTGTGCAATGGTATATGCTCGGCACCACTGTTCTTGCCTCCGGTCAGTGCTTCCGTTGCGGTGGGATGGATCCAACCCCACGCTAGTTGGAAGCCGCCAGGACACCGGTGTAGCTGTGCCCAGTGCTTCAATCAACAAGCCAGTCACTCAGGGCCAGCTCCCATCTGTGGTACATTCTTCTATGGCCCCTGGCCATACTGAGGGCAAGGACTCTACGCACTGTGCGGTGGGGCCTACTTCCTAGAAGTTCCGTATCTGGTTATTAGGTTTACTGTTTATTTTGCTCCCACGGGGCACCCCGAACACCCTGTGTTTAAATAAAGTTTGAGTTGAAGCATCAACAGCCGCCTCTGTCGTCTGGTTGATTCCTGTGCATTACATCAATTGTTAGAGACTGTTTAAGGGGGTTAAATTTAATTAGTATTAAGCTTAGGTTTTAAGTTTAATTTAAGGTAACGTATAAAGTCAATTAAATGGTAAGGCTTGCTCCGTGTTTTGTGTATGTAAGCTGGGATGCTTGATCCCGGGTCACATAGACAAAGCAAAGGGAGATCTGCAGGTGTGTGTATGTGAGCCAGGCCCTTCTTCAGAAACTTGGGTGAGGTTAATTATGAGGAGCGTAGAAGCCCCCTTAATCATAGTTGACAAAAGACTGTCACCGAAAATGCATGTCATTTTCCTACTGAACAGAGAGTGACTCTAAATATAGCAGTGGTTCCCAAACTTGGGGACACAAAGGTATTCCAGGGGGACACAACAAGGGGGTAGCCAAGGTGGCATTCAGAACCCTCTACGCAAGATGAGCAGCCAGAGAAAGAGAGAAGGATGGTAGAGAACTGCAGGACTCTTATTGCCTATTGCCTCTCCCTGCTGTCAGGGATTTGTGTGTGTTTGTGTGTAAGTGAATAATTCATATCTCTGTATGAGGGGTGTGCATGTGCATATATGATGCATATAGAGACGGTTTCTCTTTAAACCAAACCACGCACAGACAGACCAACTAAAACTTCAAAACCAAGCCCTTATTTGTCCATTCTGTACTGGGAGTGCCCCTTTATTTTTTTGGATATTTTAGGCATGCTCTCGACACTCCAGAAATGTTCTCCAAATTCTACTCTGTCTTCTATGTCTTCTATGTCTGCTTTTTGGGTTTACAGCAAAAATAGAAACAGAAAAATGGTGGCCATCGTCAATTTAAAACAATGACTTTCAGTTTTTACTACATTAACATCAACGGGTAGTTCTAAGTGCAGACACTAATAATATGGTTGAAGATGAAAAAAGGCTCTTCCTTTGTGTGCAGACGTTTTTTACAATATCATTTTAGGCAGATGAAGCTTTGTATTTGCTTGCGCTAAAAAGGAAACTGTAATACGGAGCAGCTTGATGAGCACTTGAGAAAGATAATTAGGATACTTTACATTTCACATATTAACAAAATAAAACTTAAACCTCTGAGGTTACAAAAAGCAATGTGATCTACGTTAATTAAGCCTAAAGGATCTCTATGGTAACTCGTACTTGCAATGTTTGCTAATGTTTAGCAGTCTAAAGTATGTTTTAACCGCTTTATAGTCTAACTTATCCATCACATTCACTTCCAGGAGTCCTCGCCCAGCTTAGAATTACTGCATTGCCCATTCCTACACAGCCTAGTTTATTATTACTGATGATTGCGAATATTCGGATTCCGAATATTAATCGCGAATATCGGCAATTCGGAAATTCACGAAGATGGTGAATATATTGCCGAATATTCGCCATTGCGGATATTCGGTATTTTTTTTCCATTACACATGCCTCTCAATGCAAGTGGACGAATGGGAAGACTGCAACAAGAGCTTAGCAACACTCTTTGCGACCATCAACAGTTTTTAAATGCAATATTGGGGTGATGCGAATATTGAGACATTAAAAGTCATACAGTCAGATTTGCTAGATATTTAGATCTCTCTGTCAGATGTGCTGTGTTCTCCAGAGAACCCAAGTACAATGTAAGTCAATAGGAGACAGCCAGGCACCCCCTGCTTGGAAAAGGGGAGGGTGTCCATTGAAAAAGTTCATAAAATGACAAAAACACCACCCAAATGGACCGAAAATAAGCCCACCCCAAAAAAAAATTACTGTTCCCTTTTCTGTCTCCATCTCCTATACTGAACATATTTTTAATATCTTTAACCATAAAAATAAATGGTTACAGATAATAAACTGGAAAGAGGAATGGTTTGTAGTAATCCTTTACTCCTTCTAAGGCATTAACACTAGCGTGGTAATAAGTGTTAACCACAGAAACACTTTCCAAATACAGTAAAAACCTGTTATCTGTAATAATTCAAATAGTATCACAGATAACAGCAACATCTGACATTAAATAAATCACCTCCACACACTCAATTACAACACCTAGAAAGTTTTATATTTAATAATTTAATCAATTCTGCAGTAAGAGCAATCCTATACACTACAAACATAACAGAAGAGCACCAACAGTTTTAAAAGGATGAACCCCGACCCCAAAACAAAACCAAACACCAGTAAAACAACACAATTTATAACATGAAATCAAAGTAAAAATTTAATAAATACATAAATCAAAAATAGGGCAAAAAAATTCCAAATAACCTGAAATAAGCCGTTCCAAAACATTAACCACCTATCCTACATTTGCCGATAATTCATGCCACTAAAAACACACAAATTTTCTTTTTGCAAAACATACAAAAAGTGTCCTGATGAAGCATCATCATCTTTTGGACTTTATGTACTAAGCTGTTCACGTTTGGATTCTAAAAACGTTGATAATTCACTGATATTTTTGGTGGCCATTTGACCATGGACTATATATATATATAATTGTTTACATTGTTTACTTTATTTTTTCGTAAATCTACAGTAATGTCCGCCTTAAACCCCTTTTGCCTTCTACCCCTTCATGGTAGGTTAGCTTGATAGGCAACTTGGTGCAACTTGTAGTATTGTTTATGGTTCCTCATATAACTTAGATGTTGGTGGACTACAAAGCGATTTAATATTACCCCAGATATGAGGGGAGTTTTCAATTCTATTGAGTTCTAAAAACTGTAATTGTCCATGTCATTCTAAAAACCAAAGGCAAATCAATGTTTATTACATACAGATATACGTCAATTCATAAGGGGTATTATGCCAGATGGTGATTAGTTTCGACTAGTTTCGGAATAGTTTCGATGCATTTCGCCATAATTGAGGGCTTCTTCAAGATATTCCAAAACCGTAGCAGTTTAAGTAGGATACTACTATATATAATATAATATATATTATGCCACATGGTGAATATGGAATGCTTTCAACGTGTTTCACCCAAATGTAGAGGGCTTCTTTAGCATATTCCAAAACCATAGCAGTTTATCCAAGTATGATCCTAAGGGAGTGGTTACTTTCCAGGTATGCCCAAGAAGAAAGTGAAAAAATTATTATATGAGATTGAGAAGATACTTATTAATAAATATATCGATATATCTAATACTCATATCAGTCAAATAATAATTTTTTGCATTTTCTTTTAGGCCAGAACAGGAAAGTAGCCACTCCCTTACGATCATACTTGGATAAACTGCTATGGTTTTGACATATGCTGAAGAAGCTCTCTACATTAGGGTGAAACACGTTTATAGCATTCCATATTCACCATCTGGCATAATATCCCTTATGAATTGACGTATATCTGTATGTACTTAACATTGATTTGTCTGTTTTTAGAATTACGTGTACAATTACAGTTTTCAACTTGTTGTTTGTTAATCATGGATGTATAAATAAAGATATATTTTTTAATAAATTAATGTAGTCTTTTTATATTGGTTTTCCTAATATCTGGCTCCAAGGGTCTGAGGGTACCCATTTTTTGTAATTGTTTATACAGTATATATATATATATATATATATATATATATATATTGTGACAGACTGGTCATCTGTCACTGTGTATATGGACCATTTGGTGGTATCCTGGAAGGAGTTATGTTGGACAGTGCAAAGCCAGGTGGCTTGGTATTTTCAAGGACATTCGTTTTGTTTGGAATAACCCCTGCAAGGGTGATTTTGTGTTTGGACTATATTTGTGTGCGAATAAACGCGGGCAGGAACCCTTAAAGGTAAAGAATCGTGTGGATTAATGATGTTTTGGAGCACCGTTTGAGCTGAAACCCCACAATATATATATAAATATATATACGCAGTATTTCTTCCTAAATGTCATTCCTCTCCAACATAACAAATGATCACCTAATCACCTACACCAAAAATTTTAAATAGTGTATAAACTGATGTGCTAATCAACCAAAGAGGTGAGGAAATCAGTCATTTTTAATGAAAACACCAAAATTTGCAACATTGGGACATTGAAGTAGAAGAGAATTAACCTTTTCAATT